>JAGTTD010000007.1:22644285-23355736 GCA_018398585.1 Simmondsia chinensis
TGGACATCTAGTGGAGGGGTTGTTGTCATCAATGCAGTTTATTAGGAAGATATCGGTTAAATAATTTAAGTCTGGAGTACAGTGAGATTTTTTTAGTGGAATTAAGTCTCATTAAATAGTAATTAAATTAAAGCATGAGATGGTTTAATTTAACCCTTTTGGAGCTAGATTTAAATTGTCCCTAAGGTCCTTGTGCAAGCCTCTGTATTTATTGCCATCAGAAAATATTAAAGAATTCATGAGATGAATTATTTGTCCACAAGATGGGTGAAATTAATTTTGCCAAATATTATTCATAAGATGAAAAAGAATTGAAAATTATAAGATAAAATAATTTTGAAAAATTAAAATTCATAAGATGAATTTTTACACTTGGGAAACAAAGCAAAAAAAAATTAAAAAATAATGAAAATCGTATAGGTATTGCAATCACTGGCAGCCAATCACTGCGGGCTGTCTAAGGGGAGGATTCGCATGCTCGTACTCCGGCCAATCACGGGTTGACACGTGGCACGCTGAAAAGGATAAAATAATCTATTTTTTGAATTGTTTGTAAAACGCAGTGTTTGGAGTATTTTTGAAAATAAAATGCTGTGTTTTGATGTTTTAACTGCGAATCCCACATTGAAAAATTAGCTTATTTTCTCTCTAGTATAGTCCTATAAATAGAGGTACTTATTCTAGAGATTTGGCATTCAATTGAAACAAATTTTAGGGTTCTGAAAATAGTTTTGGAGACCTAATTGGTGACAAAATTTTCATTGAAACTTTTCTTTCTTTAGTTCAATATTTTTGGGGAGCCCACCCTCCGGGCAGTTTGATGTGATTGCGTAGAAGACCCCGGGGCCTCAATTTTCTTAGTTTTCTTTATTATTGGGGCAATTCTAGTTATGTTCTTCTTTCCTTATTCTTTTTCGCTTTTCTATTTATTTATAGTATTCGTTATAATGCCTGTTCAAGTTTGCGTATTGGTATGAATGTATTAAAGTAAATGGCCTATAGATCTAAATTAAGAATTTAGATCTGTTCATTTAAATTATGAATTTAAGTCAGTAGATTTAAAATTAGAACTTTTAAATCAACCCTAAGTTTAGAGTTACGAATTCTAAAACCATTTCCGCTACTTAAGCTTTATAAAATTAGGGAGAATTTTTGAAATTCATCCCAACCCAACAACCGGTATTAGGGCAAATGGTTTATAGAGATAAACCTATTCCTAGGAACTTTCGCACGTGAGGTGTCACAAAGCTTGACTCTCCAACTAGGGGCTTAGGTAGAGAGAAGAGTCTCCTACTCTAAGTGCTCTAATAGGTGCCTATTGTTGTGACCATAACTGAGAACTATGAACCCAATAGTCAGCATCAGAGTTTATTTTTTCAACAAAATTCATGTTTTTTTCCCAAGAATTTGTATCAGAGCCAGGTTCTGATTACATTCATAATATACATAAATTGGTATAATAAGATCGAAATAAATAGATTGGCGATTTAACAAAGTAGAGATTTTATTAAGAATGAAAGTTAATTTAATTTGACGTATCAATTTAAATTGTTTAAATCTATAATGAATTAATGATTAATTCAGATGATTGTTTTATTTGTGATTTAAATTGTTTGAATCATCAAAGTAATTACTCGTTAATTAGATTGTTTTAAAGGATTGATTTAAATTGTTTAAATCGGTTAAAAGATTTAATAGTTAACTAGGTTATTTAAAGTGTCGATTTAAATTGTTTAAATCAGTTAAAAGATTTAATAGTTAACTAGGTTGTTTATAGTAACGATTTAAATGTTTTAAATCGTTAATGAATTAATCGTTAATTCGGACCAACCCATAAATTTGCAATTATATTGTTCGTATAATGAGACTTGTACGTTCTTAGTCATGGTTTACGGAATCGGACAAAATTGATCTAATAAGATTAGATTCAAATATTTTTAATAATGGATAAAATTGGTTTAATGAGATTATATTCAATTAATTTTTATAAAATTGGATAAAGTTGATCTGATGAGATTAGATTCAATTATTTTATACGAAATCAGATAAAATTGATCTAATGATATTAGATTCAATTTGTTTTAAAATTAAATATTTTAATTTTAAAAAAAATATTCTGACGCTCAGCTACTAATGCCAGCCCTCATCAGCGTCAGCAATTAAATTTTTTAAAATTTTATTTACTGATTTATATAATAATTATTAATTAATAATTTTATTAGATTAATTTTTATTTAGATTGAAATTCTAAATTAGATTATATGATAATTAAGTTGTGAATCAGTATGAATTTTAAATAAAAGTTATTTTAAATTATTTTAGAATAAGTTTCTGAAACAAACTATATGATAGTCTAAGTTTAACTTTATTTTTAAAATAAAAGTTAAATGTTATTAATTAAAGTTTAGATAAGACTCTAAACTAGACTATTGGATAGTATAAGGTAGTTTAATTTTAGAATGAGATTCTAAAAATAGACTATGGGATAGTCTAAGCACAAAATCGCTACTGGTTTTAAATAAAATTATTTTTAATTTAATTTTGCAATCAAATTTTAAAAAAATAGATTACAAGATAATCTAGTTTTTGATATCAATTTAAATAAAAGGATTTAAATTAAATTAATTTATATTAATTTATTTGGTTTTAAAATGAGATTCTAAAGCAAGATTATGAGATAATCTATATTGTAAAACGATAATATTTTATAGAATGAGTTAATTAATTTTTTGGTTATTTTTAGAATAAGATTCTAAAGAGGATTATAAGATAATCCAGGTTGTAAATACAAATTAATTAAAAACCACTGGCTATAAAAATCAAGTGGGAGCGAGGTTTCAATTGTTGTAACCTTACAATCTCCATTACCGGTCTAGCAGTACAGTAGATAGATAGACCTCCCTGCGGAGGATATCGGTTTGCAGATTACAGGGTTAGACTTCTATTAGGATAAACCAAAGTGCAAAGAAGCGATGCGACGACGCTGCCGTGGTGTATTTCGTGTATTTGTATGGAGGTTTAGGCAATGGTTTACACTTGACTAGCGGGGTGTATTAGCTTCCCCGAGGAGCTCTGTTGTGTCATGTTAGAGACTAAGGTAAAGTGGTGAATTAATCATGTTTAGTGAGAGTTACAAGAAAAACTGGTTAATTGAGAGTAGTTCTCACCCGAACTAGCTTTGTGCGACTCCGCTGCCGGGAGTAAGGAGTGGTGTGTTTGGGTTATCATTGTATGCATGATAGTGCAGTTTGGTAGATATCTGACTTATTGTGTATGCTAAATTGAAAGAATATATATCACTGCATTATACATGACTCTTGTTGGACAGTTACACAAATGTTTGCATTTACAGTACTTTATATGGATAGGGCTGGCGAACTTTGCTTGATTTTAAATACGTAATGTACTCATTGAACCAAATTACTTTGCCTTAAAAAATAAGTTAGACTTGGTTATTACTCACAAGGAACCAATTAGAAAGAAAGGAAAGGGTAAGGTTGCTATTGTAGCAACCAAGTCCATAAGGAAGTCAGCAAAAGAAAAGTGTTTCTTTTACAAGAAAACTAGGTCACTGGAGAAAAAACTACGCTAAGTACATAGCTACTCTTCCTAAAAAGACTGTTAAGCCATTTGGTAAAGATATGTTGATATCTCACTTAGTAAAGTCATGCACAGTTGAGAGTCCACCAGGTTCCTGGTGGGTGGACTTAGGTTCAACTGACCATATCTGTAATATGTTACAGGAGCTCAGGCTAGGCAGACTACTCGATGGGTGTTGTACCTGATGGTCAGGGACAGTACAATAATAGTGGTTTCTAAGTGTAGGAGATGTTAGCTTGAACATTAGTGATAGAGTTTTATTTTAAAGAATTGATTATTTAAACCTTCACTGTACAGGAATTTGAATTCTGTATTTCGATTAATGGACAATTGTTATTCAGTTGATTTTGGTAATGAAAATTTTAATATGAGAAATAAATTATTTATTTACACATGTACATGAATAAATTATTTATTCATGTTATTTCCTTGTCAAAACTCTGGTAATTGTTTAAAAAACTATAACATAAGTTCGCTTGTTCAATCTTCTAAAAGAGAACACCCTGAAAGTGATAATGCCAATACAAGGCACCAACGTTTAGGTCACATTAATTCAAACAGGATCCAAAGACTGGTAAAAGATGGACTAATAGAGGCTTTGGACTTGAGGTCATTACCAGTCTGCAAATCCTGCATAGAAAGAAAGATGACCAAGTTTGTCTTTAAGAGTAAAGGCAACAAGGTTGGTGGCTTGCTTGAGCTGGTTCACATAGATATCTGTGGACCAATGTATGTTCAGGCAAGAGGTGGGGTATAGGTACTTAACAACATTTAGTGATGATTACTCAAGGCATGGATATGTTTACCTGATGAGCATAAGTCAGACATTTTTGGAGAAATTCAAAGAGTAGAAAGTTGAATTTTAAAAGCTATTAGGTAAACTAGTTAAGTCACTTCGATTAGATCGAGGTGATGAATATTTTTCGGGTAAATTTTTGGATTCCCTAACTGCAAATGAGATAAGATCTCAACTTTTTTCTCTGGGTACACCATAGCATATTGGTGTTGCAAATACAAAGAACAAGGACGATCGTTTTCTACGGTTCTTTTAATTTAAAAAAAAGTTTCTTTTAATACAATGCAAAACACTTAGGAAATGATTTTGCAAGTAAGCTGCAAAAACAAAAACAAAATAGTATTAAAGGAAAATGACTATAATTCTGAACAACTAAATACAACTTAAGACATAATGGATACATTAGATCCACCTACTGATACGAATGAGAATGTTCCAGCTAAACAAAAACTTAGGTGTGGTGGGAGGATTGTTAGGACACCTGACATGTTCATAGCAGGAGCCTTAGTGGTTGACTGTGGCGTTGAATATGATCCTTTTAGCCACAATAAAGCAATTAAGTCTTATAGTTTTAAGCAATTGGTTGAACGAATCATGCGAGTACAAACAACATTAAGAGAAAGTAGTGACTTTCTTGGTATTGTATGTCAATAATATACTACTCATTGAGAATGATGTTAAGGTGTCAGTAGCTGTAAAGGTTTGGTTGTCAGGAAAGCTCAATATGAAGTACATGGGAGAAGAAAACTCTACTTTTAGGATTAAGCTTCTGCAAGGTCGTAAGAGTAGGGTGTTGGATCTCTGTCCAGCCATTGATATTGACAAGACATTGTCAAGGTATAGCATAGATTCCCTCTATCTATCGAGTAGTGTTCTTGGACATCTCAAGAGGAAGAGCAATTGAAGAATATTCCATATGCTTTGGCAGTGAGAGCCTCAAGTATGCCATGTTGTGAACAAGACCCCGATGTCTACCATGCTGTGGTACAGTAAGCGGATGTCAATCTAACCCAGGTCGGATGGACTAAGTGGCAGTAAAACGTCTTCTCTAGTTCTTGAGAAGAACTAGAGATTATGTGCTGATCTTTCAAAGTGACGAGCCGGTTCCAGTAGGCTATATTGATTTAAGGCTTCAATTCAGATTAAAATGATAGACGTTTAACGTCTAAGCATGTCTTTACCTTTGAATGGGAGCCAGTAGTGAGAGGAATGTCAAGCAATACTGTATTGCTGACTTCACAATAGAGTAATTGAGCTCACCAAGGGTTAGGCTTCGCAGATCTTTTGTTCAAACTTAAAAGGGATGAGTATGGACTTTTTCATAAATTGAATTTAGAACAAGTGGGAGATTGTTAGGAAAAGTGTTCTGAAATCCAGATTTATTCTGGATATGTTGTTTTAATTAAAAAAGAAAATTGAATTTTCAGTCATTTCCTAGTTAAATTTGTGTATGTGAGCATTTATACTGCATGTGATTTTCTTTTGGGAGACATCCATGAGATGGTTGTAGTCCTCATTCTATAATTTACATGTTTGTACTAAGTGGTTTATGAGACTAAGTCACAAATAGACTTGGAACAAATGATATGGATTGTTGCTTAAAAAACTCATAATCGAAGACAAGTTTGGACCTCTTGTATGTTAAGACTATAATGTGACACTTTAGATGGCTTGTCTTGGTCATATGAATGGAGATCCAAAAGGGTTAGGTTAGTGTGTTTAATAAGATTGACACACTAAGTTAGACCATGTAGATTACTTATTTCTAGACTACTATCAGAGATGAGTGACTCATATTGTACTATTTGAACGATGACTCTAAATCTTGAGGGTGTTCTGGATTTGTGCACAGAATGTTAGTTACTAAGTAAGGTCTAATTGAATGGCTGAAATCCCACGTACACTAAGTAGCGGCGTGAAGTGTGACAAGGATTAGGTATTCAATTGGGAATCTACAGTTTCTTATGAGATACAGGTGTCGCCTTAGTTGATTCGCAAATATTTGAATAGTTTGGAAACTTTGGCCGAAGTATTCCAAGTGTTGGACATTTGAAATTTATACTGTGAATATAATCGAGTATAAATAAATTATTCGGTGAAGGGCGAGTCGGTAACTAATGGAGAAGTTGTGAGAAGGATAATGGTAGTAGTTATATTTATCCTTTGTCATGGACATCTAGTGGAGGTATTGTTATCATCAATACAGTCTATTAGTAAGATATCGAATAAATAATTTAAGTCTGGAGTGTACTGAGATTTTTTAAGTGGAATTAAGTCTCATTAAATGGTAATTAAATTAATATCATGAGATGGTTTAATTTAACCCATTTGGAGCTAGATTTAAATTGTCCCTAAGGTCCTTGTGCAAGATATTTATTGCCATCAAAAAAATATTAAAAAATTCATGAGATGAATTATTTATCCTTAAGATGGGTAAAATTAATTTTGCCAAATATTATTCATAAGATGAATAAGAATTAAAAATTATAAAATAAAATAATTTTGGAAAATTAAAATTCATAGGATGAAATTTTACATATGGGAAACAAAGCAAAAAGAAAAAAAATAATGAAAATCGCACAAGGATCGCGATCCGTGGCTAACACTGGCTACCAATGCGGGCTGCCTAAGAGGAGGATCCACGTGCGTGTACTTTGGCCAATCACAGGCTGACACGTGGCACGCTGAAAAGGATAAAATAATCTATTTTTTGAACTATTTGTAAAATGCGTTGTTTGGAGTATTTTTGAATATAAAACGCTGCATTTTGATGTTTTAACTGCGAATCCCACATCAAAAAATCAGCTTATTTTCGCTCCGATATACTCCTATAAATAGAGGTACTTATTCCAGAGGTTTAGCATTCAATTGAAACAAGTTTCAGGGTTTTTGAAAATAGTCTCGGAGACTTAATTGGAGAGAAAATTTTTCGTTGAAATTTTTCTTTCCTCATTTTAATATTTTTCGGAGCCCACCCTCCAGGCAGTTTGAAGTCATTGCGTAGAAGATCCCGGGGTCTCGATTTTCTTGGTTTTCTGTATTGTTGGAGCAATTCTAGGTATATTCTTCTTTCCTTATTCTTTTTCGCATTTTTATTTATTTATAATATTATTTATTATGCCTATTTAAGTTTGTGTACTGTTATGAATATATTAGAGTAAAAGGCTTGTAGTTAAGATTTTAGATCTGTTGATTTAAATTATGAATTTAAATCATTAGATTTAAAATTAGAAATTTTAAATCGACCCTAGGTTTAGAGTTACAAATTCTAAACTCGTTCCGCTGCGTAAACTTTATAAAATTAGGGAGAATTTTTGAAATTCATCCCAACCAAACAACCGGTATTAGGGCAAAAGGTTTATAGAGATAAACCTATTCCCGGGAAACTCTCGCACGTGAGGTGTCACAAAGCGTGATTCTCCGACCGGGGGGCTTGGGTAGAGAGAAGAGTCTCATACTCTAAGTGCTCTAATATGTGCCTACTGTATTGACCATAGTTGAGAAATATAAACCCAATAGTCGGCATCAGAGTTTTTTTTTTTATTTTTCTCACAGCTATTCCATTAGTTCCCGACACCGCCCATCGTCGAATAATTCATTTATACATGAACAAATTCATAGTATAAATTTCAAATATCAAACACTTGAAATACTTTGGCCATAGTTTTCGAATTAATTCAAGCACTTGCGAATCGACTAAGCGGACATATGTATCTCGTAAGAGACTGTAGACTTTATATTAAACACCTGATCCCGCCATATGGATCATTAGGTACTTGAATGATAACCGGTATGGAAATCATGTTCGAATTAATGGTAATTGAAAGTGTCTTTAAAAGTAAAGACAATAGGACCACTAACCTGCTAGGACTTGTTCATAAAGTGTTTATGGACCACTAAAAGTTCAAGTGAGCGGAAGCGATGAGTATTTCATTAAATATTTACGAATAACTACTCAATTAATAGATGTATGGATATATTTATGAAGACTAAAGTCTTGAATCCTTTGAAAGTTCAACGAATTAAACAATTAAGTTGGAATAGTGAATTATATCATGTTGTTTTGATTAGATTAAAGTAGTGGTGTTAGGAGAACTCTTGTCTTTTCTTATTATAAAGAGTTGTAAAAAAGATCAGTAAGGTGTTAGTGAATCTTGTAAGATTCATATGATGAACCACATCTACATATCAAAAGATTTTTTATGTAAGAGGTTTTAGAAAGTGTTCTAAAAGCAAAACATATAGCTTGTATTATATTCACAGTATGAGATACTGTGCCTATATAGCTTAAAACAACTTATAATATAGATGATGTATTAGATATATCATCAACTAGGTTATTGTCCACCCAAAGTATATGTAAGCTTTGGTGTAGTAGGAGGATGGTCAGAGTCACCAGATGGATTCATATCTTCTGTCTTAATGGTTAAGCATGATGGTGAATCTGATCATTTAAAGTACAATGAAACTCTTAAGTATAAATATGCAGATCAATTGGTCAGACCAATAAAAGGAATGTTCAAGTAGTTGTATTTTAAGAAGTCTGGAAACTTGTAGAGGCATCGAAAGATATTACCTACATTAGATTAGGATCTACAAGCATAAAGAGTTCATCTGACAAGAAGGTAGAAACCTTCAACACTGGGTTGATGGCAGTAGGTTAATACCTTGTTGGGAGGAATCGTCTTGGATGGGACCTTCTTGCAAAATATTATGCTTAAGTCCATAAGGATATTCGCATCCATTGTGTTTCATATGATGAGGTACGGCAAAGTGGAAATCAAGACAATGTTCTCTAAATGGTTGTCTTGAAAGGTTTATGTATATCATACACCAAACAAATCTGTTGCCCAGAGTCAGGAGCATATAGTATGTAAACTGAGCTAAATAAGCATCTTGTTTATTGAATAGTAGATTCAATGACGGTTAATCAAGTCCTAGGGATTTGAGTCACTTGTTAGTGAACAATTAGCATACAAGTGACATAGCAAGAAAGTAGACTTTCTAAGTGTTGTATATAAATGACATTCTACTCATTAAAAATGGTGTAGAATCTGTTAAGTTTTTATTGTCCAGTCAGTTAATTAAAAGCGAAAGACCTAAGATGAACCAACTATGTTCCGAGAGTCAAGCGTTGGCGAGATTCAAAGGAAAGGATGTTGGGTTATCATCGGTTGTTTGTTTTAAAAGGAAGTTTATATGTTTAATGTCAAAATTCCTATTTATCCTTGTAGTGGGAGTCATTAGATGGTGAAGAGTGAAGTAGTCTTGTATTGCTTATTTCAGTATGGAAGTCGGGTACTTGACAGCAAGGGAGTTGCTGAGTAGACTAGTTGACTCAAAAGGTTCTTAATAGATGAAAGCATGTAACCAAAAGAATGAGACAGTGTCAAATTAGTATTGGTTCAGGTTTATAGTTAAAGAGTTGACCGATCCCATGGGGATAGTTATTCAATGCAGGGCTATTTGGGTTTAAGGACAAGTTGAAAATTGTTGGAATTGGTATCTTAGAAAAATTCAATAAGTTAGTTTTAAATAAATAAAAGTGTTTTCTTTATTCATTGCCTGATTATGTTTTACGAGTTAAACATGCGTGTGATTGTTTTTCTAAAACATTCCATGATATGGACGTTGTCCCAGATGACATGTCAGGTTTGGTTTAAGTGGTCAATAAGATTGAACCACAGAAAGATTTATATCAAACTGGTGACATGTTGTCAAAGTACGTTCATAGTCGGTGATAAGTTTGGACAACTTGTCTGATAAGACTACAATATGATATTTTTGAAGACAAGTCTCGGGTATGTGGATAGAGATCCAAGAGTATTAAGTTGGTGTTTTAAATAAGATTGGAACAATGAGTAAGACCACCTAAATTAGTTGCTTCTTTAATTACTACCAGAAATAATTAATTCTGTAAGACAATAACTTTATATCCAAGAAATAGTCTAGACTCATGCATGGAATGTTAATTGCTTTGATGCCTAAAATGATCGGGTTAAAATTGAATAACTAGGATCTTACATCGTTGGGCAATTGTATGAAGTGTGGCGGGAAAAATATTTTACTGGGAATCTAAAATGAAAGATGTCCCCTTAGTTGATTCGCAGATACACAAACAAATTCTAGAATCTTTGGCCAGAGTATTCCATATGTTTGACATTTGGAACTTATAAGGAAATAGTTTTTGTATTATGAATTGTTCGAGAAGGGTGAGTCTGAACTACGGTGATAGATATGACAAAAATAATGATAGGTGTTAAAGTTGTTTTTGCTCATGGACATCTAATAGATGGGTTAATTGTTGTAATTAATTATTTGAAAAATTCTTGAGTGAATATATCTAAATCTAGTAGAGTGCAGTAAAACTTATTTAGTGGAATTAACTTTTATTAAATGGTGGTCAATTGTTATCATGAGATGATAATCAGATTTGACCCATTTGGAGCTAGAGTTAGATTGTCCATAAAATCCCTCAGTAAGCCTTAAATTAAGCATTATTTTTAAATAAAGTCCCTCTGTAATTCTCAAAATTTTACTAAAAGTTTCCATATATATAATGAATTAAGGATTCTAAGTCGTGTACCAATATTCTTTCAAAAGAAATTTGAGAAAGACAAAGATGGTTTGGGTCTTAAAAGGATCTTGACCACCTAATGTAAAGATTAACAACAAAGGACCCAAGAAAATTTGGGTACCTAAAGTTGTTTGAATTGTGGTAGGTGTGCGAGAAAATTCAAAGCCAAAACCAAAAGTGGTACTTGGATAGCGGTTGCTCAAGGCACATGACCGGAGATAAATCTAAGTTCACTTCACTAATGCCAAGAAAAGGAAATGTAACTTTTAGCCACAATAAGAAAGGAAAATAATCGGTATTGGTAATGTTGCTTCTAACTCTTCTCCTTGCATTGAAGATGAAGGTCTTAAGCATAATCTTCTAAGCATTAGTCAATTATGTGATAAAGGTTATCGTACGAACTTTAAATCATCTAGATACATAGTTAAACATGCTAAAACAAATGGAATTTTGCTTGGTCGTCTGCGATATGAAAATATCTACATGATTGATCTTGATAGTGTAGATTCAATAAAATGTTTTAGTGTCTTGGATGAAAATAATCCTTGGATTTAGCATAAAAAATGATTTTGTTAGAGGATTAGCAAAGCTAAAATTTGAAAAAGATCATATTTGGGATGCATGTTAATATGGCAAACAAACTAGATCTTCATTCAAACCAAAGAATGTAGTTTCAACATCAAGGCATCTTGAACTCTTACTTATAGACTTGTTTGGTCCTACTCGTCATTTGAGCCTTGATGGAAAGCGATATGGACTTGTAATTGTTGATGATTATTCCCGTTTTACTTAGGTGTTATTCCTTTCTCATAAGGGTGAAGCATTTGATAAATTTAAAAAGTTTTGCAAAAAGGTCCAAAATGAAAACAATTTGAAAATTATTTCGCTTAGAAGTGATCATGGAAGGGAATTTGAAAATGAAAACTTTGAGAATTATTGTAACTATTTTGGAATTGACCATAATTTTTTGACATCTAAAACTCCACAACAAATTGGAGTGGTTGATAGAAAAAGTAGAACTCCTGAAGAAATGGGACGAACCATACTTTGTGAAAATAATTTGCCAAAATCATTTTGGGATGTTAACACTACTTGCTACATCTTAAATCGAGATTTAGTAAGGCCCATTTTAAAGAAAATACCCAACGAACTTTATAAGGTAGAAAACCAAACATTGCATATTTTAAACCTTTTGGGTGTAAATGCTTCATTCACAACAATGGCAAAACAAATCTTAGTAAATTTGATCGCTGAGTTGATGAAGGTATTTTTATTGGATGTTCCCTAACAAGCAAAGCATATCGAGTCTATAATAAAAAGAGAAAGGTTGTAGAAGAGTGTACACATATCGCTTTTGATGAAACAAATGGCTTATCTTCTAGAACTCCCTGTGATGGTGATGGTATAGTAATCAAACTAATAAACATCACACCCCCATCCAAGGAGCAAGGAGGATAAACTTAAAGCACAAATGGATAAACCGAAAGGACATGCCCAAAATGTAGAATCCAATGAGGAAGACTTGCCACAGTATTGTACATACGTGAAGGATTACTCAACAAGCCAAATCATTGGTGAACCCAACCAAGGTGTAAGAACAAGGCATGCGTTAACCGAATATTGTCATCTAGCTGCATTCATCTCTCTTGGAGAACCCAAAAACATAGAAGAAGCTCTTAATGACACAAATTGGATAATGGCAATGGAGGAAGAGCTAAATTAGTTCAAGAGAAATGATGTTTGGGAACTTGTGGATAGACCTCAAGATCATCAAGTCATCGTTACCAAGTGGGTCTACTATAACAAGAAATATGAGGAAGGTAATACAGTAAGAAACAAGGCGAGATTAGTAGCTAAAGGCTATAGCCAAGATGAAGGTCTAGACTATGAGGAAACCTTTGTTATCGTTGCTAGATTAGAAGCAATTAGACTCTTATAGGCATTTGCATCATTTAAAAACTTCAAACTTTTTCAAATTGATGTAAAAAGTGCATTTTTGAAATAGTTTTATTGAAGAAGAGGTTTACGTTGAAGAACCCCCTAGATTTGAGGATGACAAATTTCATAACCATGTTGTTGAACTCAAGAAATCTCTCTATGGATTAAAACAGGCTCCTAGAGCTTGGTATGAGAGATTGAGTTACTTTTTAATGCAAAATAAATTTTCATAAGGAAAGGTTGACATCACACTTTTTATCAAATACTCTAGACATGACATACTTATTGTCAAATTTATGTTGATGATGTAGTGTTTTGTGCTACTAATCCATCTCTTGGTGAAGAATTTGCAAATCTTATGAGTAGGGAATTTGAAATGAGTATGATGGGCGAACTCAACTACTTCGTTGGATTACAAATCAGGCAAAGCGAGGAAGAAAATTTCATCAACCAAGCTAAGTACATCAAGGAAATGCTTAAAGAGATTTGGCATGAAAAATTCCAAGGCAATCTCAACACCAATGAGCGAATGAAGAGGGTAAAAAGGTTTGGTTTAGTCAGATATAGTGATGCGGATTTTGCCACATACAAAGTGGACCAAAAATCGACTAATGGTACTTCTCAATTTCTTGGTCACGCTTTGGTGCCATGGTTTAGCAAAAAGCAAAATTATGTTGCTTTATCCACTGCCGAGGCCGAATATGTTGCATGTGGAAGTCGTTGTACTCAAATG
Organism: Simmondsia chinensis; assembly: GCA_018398585.1. Lineage (NCBI taxonomy): Eukaryota > Viridiplantae > Streptophyta > Magnoliopsida > Caryophyllales > Simmondsiaceae > Simmondsia > Simmondsia chinensis. Next base: position 22,657,930 of record JAGTTD010000007.1, read on the forward strand.
TTGTGGTCAATGTACCAATTAAATGACCGTGGCATTCATATTGACTATGCTCCTAATAATGTGTGATAACACTAGTGCTATATGGTTAACTGAAAACCCAGGTCAACATTCAAGAACAAAGCATATTGAGGTTAGACATCATTTCATTCACGATCACGTGCTTAAGGGAGATGTTATTGTGAAATTTGTTCCCACCAATGATCAATTAGCGGACATTTTCACTAAACCTTTAGGTGAAGAAAGCTTTTGCAATATTAGAAGAAAAATTGGTATGTGCAGTTTGTCTTCTTGACTTTGATTGCGTGCATTAGTCATTTGTGTTCATCGTTTGCATTCATCATTGAGTTTTAATACTTGATATGTAAGAGTTTCAATGAGCCAAGTATTCATATCCAACTCATGGATATTGGAACTTGGACCTTTTTTTTCCAAAAAAGGGGGTATTTTCAATTAAAAAATAATATTAAAAAAACGTACAGAAAATAGTTCATGCTCTATTCATTGTGTGTCGGCACACAAGTTGATAGTGACCTTCACTATTTTTCCGTGTGTCGACGCACAAATCTTGTATGTCGACACATAAAGGGCAATCACAGGTCTGCAATCTTTGCCCACTGACCTCTTTTTTCTCCTCTTTCTTCACATTTATCCCATCTTCCCCATCTTCACTCCTTCAACACTCTCTCTTTCATTTTTAAAAATCTTTCAAAAATCATCAATCTTTCTCAAATTTCTTTCAAACTTGTATCAGAAATCAAGTTTCTATCAACTTTTTACCAAAACCTTAGGTTTTTGTTAAAAAAAAAAATATATTTTTCACAAAACCCTAGCCAAAACCGAACCCACTAAAATTTTTCTCAATTTTTTTTTTTTTTTTTTGTTTTTCTACACTTTTCTTGCTTTTCTAAGTTAAAAATACTCTATTTTCACTACCATTACATTATCTTTTACAAATTTTAAACACATCTCAAAAATTCATCCTTTTTTAAAACCCTAACCATATCCACAAAAAATTTTTCTCTCCTTCTCCAAATCTCTTCAAGCTTTAATTCATGGGTTACACAATGAGGTCGGAAACCACTTCCAAGAAGAGATATGGAAACAATGACAATGCTTCTTCTTCCTGAGGTCCTAGTTCGGTAAATTCCTCTAACCCCTTCCTCTAAAAGGAAGTGTTATTTGGTAGATTTGGGTTAGGAGAAACAACTTGGGGGAATTATTTACTTTGTTTGAAGGAGTAGGTTGGTTTGAAATTTGTTGTATAAGGGAACCGATGTACCTGGATTTAGTAGGCTAATTTTAGTTCAAACTCAAAATTTCTAGATCTACTCCTCTAGAATTGTCCTCAATAGTTTTAGGCTGAGTAATTAAACTTAATGAATCTTATATAAATGAATTTCTTGGTTTTGTTTTTGATGCAGAGGATGATTTTATTTTTTCTCAAGAACTCCACCAATTCCCGCTACCCGAATCTCACCGCAACTCCTTACTTGAGTTTGGGTTGACATATCTTTTTTTAACCCAAAGAAGCCCAACTCAAATGATTAAGGAGTGGTTCTTAAGTTAGCACATAAATTGATTTGTATGAACATCACTTCAAGATCGGGTGACTTCGACTCGGTTTCAAACTTGCATCTATTCCTTTTGCCTCGACTCCAAAATGGCCACAAAGTTAATCTTGGGATTTAATATTAAAATTTATGTTTCATATTCATTCTCGAAATACAAATCCCGCTTATGGCATGCTTCTTACCTGTGTTTTTCAACGCATTTTAACTAGCTAATCTTTTACAAACTCCATTCCTTATCGAAATGACTTTATTGAGACATCTTTGAAAAAGATGGGCTTCGAATTTAAAAAGAATGAATGGGTAAAGAAACAAAAAGGAGTTAGGAGAATAGAAGAAATAAATAAAGTTAAAGACGAGGAAGAGGAAGATTTTAATGGAGGGGATGGGAATAATGAGGATGAATCTCAACAAGAACCTCTGTAAAGAAGAAGTGTAAGTGAAAGACTTACTTCTTTGGAAGAACAAGTATCTACCTTACACTCAAACCTTGAGGAGTTCCAACATGAAACACGATCTGCACTGCAAGAGATTTTTGATTTTCTATCTTGTAGATAATGACTCCCTGGTCAGATTTGTTTTCTTTTCTTTTGAAAATTTGGAGCTACATTTTTCATTATTGTACAACATTCTACTTGAAGTGATGTAATGTTATTACTATTTGAGAATGTGTACCATTTCTTTATGTTCATATGTTCTCTTATTGACATTTTCTCTATGCCCTGTCTTATGCTTTTTATTAATGACAAATGGGGAGAAAATTTGGTGTGTTGGTTCATGCTTAATTGTGTCTTATTATAAAAATGATGCTGGGTGCAAGCTAATTGAACATCTAATGCCATGAATGCATCTACCATTGCATGAAGTTTGTGTTTGATTGAGAAATGTTGAAAATGATGATGATGTTAATATATCGAATGTATGATTCCTAAATTGCATCAACTTAGGGGAAGCAATTGAGTTTGAGCATTAACCATGATATAAATTGCTCCATGAATTCATGGTTATGTGTTACGTCAATACTTTTATGATGAATTCTATACTTCAACTTTCACATTTCCTAGAGAAAGCACCAAATATCTGTCATCATCAAAAAGGGGAGATTGTTGGCCGTAAGCCATTTATGTTGTAATTTTTATGATAACAACCATTTAATTTGTCATTGTGTTTAAATTGTTCTTATCTTGTTTCTAAGTTACTCATAAGAAAACTAGAAAAAAATAAGGCTAATCATGTAGATATCAAGCCTTCAAAGACGATGAATCAAGAGCAAAAGAGATCAAAGTTGAAGAGAAGATTCTTCCAAAAGAGAACGTGATTCGAGTCCAAGCACTTTAATGTTCTTTATTTTTATTGGCTAGGACTTAGGATCCAGATATATTAATTGAGTCCAAGTTTCAATATTGATCTAATGCTGTAACAAAAATGTTTTTGAAATTTTTTAAAAATTTTATTTCAAAAATATTGAAGTCAAAATTTAAGCCAATCTAGCTTATCAATTAAAATATTTTTTCAAGATTAGTATTTTAAATTAGCATGATCAAACCAAATAAGATAAAAATTTTAAATGGGTGATAATTTAGCTTGATGCAATCAATCATTCATGATCAAGGAAAACAGAAAAATTAGTTCAATCAATCATTCATGATCAAGGCAAACTAGGAAATACTCAAAAATTAAGCTAATATAGAAATTAATTAATCATCTAATTCGTGAATAATCATCCCATCGATCAAGCTAATTGATCTAAAATGTGCAAATCCACCCAGGCAAGCTGAGTGTCAACACACAAAAGGTATGTGTCGACACACAGACTTACATTGTCCACCTGGAGCTACTGTATGTTGACACACAACCCCTGTGTATCGACACACAGCCCTTGTGTGTCGACGCATAGATTAGAAAAAGCTTAAAACGGCTACTTTTGACTTGATTTCCTCCCTAATCTTTTTTCCAACTTTTGAACATCCACTTGGCCCTTATTTGTCTATAAATAGGGCTTGAATGCTTTGGTTCAAATCATCCAACACTCTCAAAGCATTCTTTGATAGAAAAAGGTTCTTATATTCTTGTTCTTTAACAGTTTGATTTCAAGTTTTGTTTTAAGTTGTTTCTTGACCATCTAGTTCTCTTTATTGTTAATCCTTAAGCTTAATTGGCATATCCTTAGCTTTGGTTAAGCAAGATCAAGCGTCAATTCACTCTTGAAAGAATGAAGAATTTGAGTGCTTTAATTCTTCCACTGCTTTATTAATTCATCTTATTATAAAGGTTGGATCCTGATCCCATGTTACAAAAGGACCGATTGTAAAAGGTTCGATCATGAGCCTGTGGTTACTAAAGGATCAGTTGTAAAATGTTGGTCTTAAGCCTACGAACAAAAAGATCGGGTGTAAAGGTTAGATCCTAAGCCTGTTTTTAAAAAGGATCATCAAGCTTTATTAAAGGCTCAAGTGATGGAGAGTAGTCACGTGAGAAGTGGACTAGCTTCCAGTTTGGAAGTGAACCACTATAAAATCTTTGTGCATCATTTTTATTCTTGCCTTTAGCTTTTCAATTTTATATTTATTGTCCAACTTTTAATTTAACTTTTGGTTCATAAAATATAATTTTTTTATTTATCACTAAAGAACCTAATTCACCCCCTCCTAGGTTGCTCTTTGGACCTTCAGAAACCACCTATCTTATAGCGTTCTAAGAAGTCCCTCAAGCTCAAGCTCCTTTTATCCCTCAACCATCTCGAGCCTCGAGTGGCTAATACCCTTGTGAAGGTTTAAATTCTCAAATAGTTGGGCACGAGACACTGCTATCTTATCATCTAAAGGCCTTACCTTCATCGATGAGGGCCTCACATGATAAGTGCATGGTGCTTTGCTCAAAACGGCATCGTCCCATCTTCCTTGATTGTGGGGTGTAAACATAGGGCAAGTGAAACGTCTTGTTCAATAAGATGTTTCAATAGACTTAAAGACTCCATAACCCTAATGATCACAGTGCCATCGAGGAGGATCATTCTTGGATGACTAAGAATGATCCTTCCATCATTCTATGAACCATGTGCCCTAGGGAAAATCTTTGGCGCCTCTTTTGATGTTCCCAGCCTCATGGGTGTATTCTTTGATACTGAAGAATCTACCTTGCTTTGTAAAATTTTTGTAGGTCATTCTTGGGGAGGAAGATGCAATTGCCGGGAAGTTGTGCCCTTCAAAGGGTGGACATTCTTGACAAAGTTATACGCTGAATGGGTGGATCACTTGACTCTCATTTATAAGGCCAAACGGAAGAATCTTGGCATCTACGAAGCCGTCAGGCTTATAAAGAATGCTTTTAGGTATGACTATCCCCTCATCACAGCCCTAACTTGTTGTTGGAATATCTATTTTTACACTTTTGTCCTTCCTTAGGGCTTCCTTGGAATCACCTTGGAAGATATAGCAGCCTTAATAGGTCTTTTTCACGGGGGAGCTAAACTACCTATTAATTCTTTTGTTTCCAAAGCGGATGAAGTCTTTGCCTCTTCTTTCCAATGACCAACATGCCCACTAGTTATGAAACTTTTGTTAAGTTTTTTATCACATAAGATTTGCAAGAGGAATCAGATGAAGACGAGATAGAGAATTTAGTAAAAGTATTGATAGGGAATGGCTCGCACAACACAATAAGAATCAAAGGAGAGGCCAGCAGCAAGCCCTTACTAATTATAATCCACGGTGGTAGCCCATATAGTTTTGTGGATTCGATGGTTATAAGTGCTGTGTGACATGAAATGATCAAGACAAGCCCTTAAGCATTGACAGTTGCTGATGGAAATTCGATATTGACACGGACTAAGTAGAGGCAGTTCTGTTGGCAGATGCAAGGTCACAATTTCGTGCATGATTTTAGAGTCTTGAGATTGGAAGTCTATGACATGGTTTTGGGAGTTGATTAGATGAAACTATCAGTCCTCTAGTGTTTGACATTGCTCAATTATCAGTTTCCTTTGAAAGAAATGGCCAAAGTGTGAAGCTGCAAGGAATCATGGAGCAAGGACAATTACAGTTGATGAAAGGAAAGAGGTTGCAAGGAGTGATCAAGGAGGGATCCTATTAGTGGATAGGTCAGTTGTCGTCTATTGATGCTGCTCCAATTGTTGCTTAAGTGAATTCTGATCCTACAATTGACAAGCTCTTACAGGACTATAATGACTTATTTGAATAGCCAACCTGCCTTCCTTCCAAGAGGACATTAGATCATGCTATTCCTTTGAAAGCAGGTTCAAATCCAGTAAGCCTTAAGCATTACAAGTATCTTCATTCTCAAAAATCTGAAATTAAGAGGCAAGTAGATGAGCTATTGAAGACAAAGTTCATTAGACATAGTCACAGCCCATTTGCTTCCCCGTTGATATTGGTTAAAAAGAAGGATGGGACTTCTCGAATGTCCATTGATTATAGGCAACTTAACACGCTTACAATTAAGGACAAATTCCCAATTCCCATCATTGACGATCTCTTAGATGAGTGGTATGGAGCATTGTATTTCTCCAAGTTGGATTTGAGGCAAGGCTACTATCAGATTAGAGTATTGGATCAAGACATTCACATGACTACATTTAGAACACATCATGGGCATTATGGATTTGTGGTAATGCCATTTGAATTATCAAATGCTTCGGCAACATTTCAAGCTTTAATGAATTCAGTGTTCAAGTCCTTTAGGAAGTTTGTTATTGTGTTTTTTGATGACATTTTGGTGTGTAGACCATCTTTGGAGGCTCATATAGCACATCTGGATCAAGTGTTTTATGCCATGCGACAGCACAAGTTGTATGCAAAGCTCTCCAAATGTTCTTTTGCTAGAACTCAAGTAGAGTATCTGGGCCATGTGATATCTGCCAAGGGATAGCTACAGACCCTTCCAAGGTTCAAGCAATGAAAGATTGGCCTACTCCTTTGACGCTCAAACAGCGAAGGGGATTTATTGGATTGACTGGTTAATATTGCAAATTTATAGTGGGTATGGTATGATTGCCAAGCCTTTGACAGATCTTTTCAAGAAAGATGCTTTCATCTGGTCAGAATCAGCCCAAACAGCATTAGATCAGTTGAAGAATGCTATGAGCTCAACACCAGTTCTTACAAATGCAGGATTTTAGTGTGCCATTCATCCTTGAAATTGAAGCTTGTAGCAGAGGAGTAGGAGCAATTTTATCACAAAATGGAAGACCATTGGCTTATCTTACTCAAGCTTTAAGCCAAGGCATCTGGGTCTGTCCATGTATGAAAAGGAATATCTAGCAATCTTGATAGCAGTGCAAAAATGGAGACTCTATCTAGAAGGTCATCACTTTATCATAAGAATTGACCACCAAAGTCTCAAGTATTTGCTTGAGCAAACGATTACCATAAGAGTTCAATGCAAAGGCCTCATGAAGAAGTTGGGATTGGACTACTCAATTGAGTATGGAAGTGGAAAGGAAAACCTTGCACCTTACGCTCTATCAAGGAGGCAAGAAGATGTAGAGCTTGCTGTGTGTGTTGTTATTTCACTTGCTCTGCCTGCTTGGATGGAAGACGTTCTAAAATCTTATGAAGGAGATGGTTTTGCTATGGAATATATTACAGCCTTCAGTGTGAAGGGTACTTAGGATGGTGAAGCTGATCTTTCTTTCAGCAAAGGCATTATTAGGTTCAAGGGAAGAGTTTATACTGGCACAACGATAGGTTTGAGGAAGCAAGTGGTCCTGGCTTGGAATATATATTAGAGGCTGAGCCAGTATTTCCATTGGCCTGGAATGAAGAAGGATGAGATTGAGTTAGTTCAAGTATGTGAGACTTTTCAACGCACGAAGAGTGATCATGAGCATTACCAAGGTTACTTCAACACTTACCTATCCTTAAGAGAGCCTAACAGCATATCAGTATGGATTTTATTGAGGGATTACCTAAATTTGAGAGAAAGGGGATTATTTGGATAGTGTTGGATCGTTTTACCAAGTTTGGGAAAATCCTTGGTCTTTATCATCCCATTACAGTTGAGAGGCTTATAAGACTATTCGTGGATCACATCTACAAGCTTCATGGGTTACCTCACCCTATTATCTTAGATCGAGATAGGTTGTTTACTAGCAAATTCTGGCGAGAATTGTTCTTATTACTAGGATCAACACTTGCTCTGAGTTCCTCATACCATCCTCAAATGGATGGTCAAACTGAAAGAGTAAACCAATGTGTAGAGCAATATTTAACGGGAATGACATTCAACCATCCTAAGAATGGGTACAAATGGTTATCCTTGGCTCAGTTTTGGTACAACACACACACTCATTCAACTCTAGGGACCACTCTATTCAAGGCATTTTTTGGATATGATCCACCCTCTCCTTTTGTTCTGCAAGGTGCATCCTCCAAGGTGGTTGAAGTCAATGATTTCCTAAACCAAAGGCGTTAGTACAACTCCTCAAGGACAACCTTCAAGTAGCCCAGCCCCAGATGAAATTTTTGCAGATAAGAAAAGAACTGATAAATAATTTTGAAGTTGGTGATTTTGTTTTCTTGAAGTTACAACCTTATAGACAGGCATCAGTAGCCGTGCGTAAGAATGTCAAGCTTTATGCTCATTTCTTTGACCCTTACAAGATCTTGGAGAAGCTAGGAAGTGTTGCTTACAGGTTGGAGTTAACTCTTGATTCATATGTACATCCGCTGTTTCATATGTCTCCCTTGAAGAAGCATGTAGCAGAGGGCTCTTCTAGTTCTGCAGCTTCTCCAACAGCTACTGCCCCACCTGCGGCTGTATTGGACTCTCGTGTTGCTCAGCAGTAGGGTAAAGGCTCCAAGGAAGTTCTCATACAGTGGGCAAACCTGGGATTGGAGAATGCTACATGGGGGAGCTTGAATTTCCTCTAGACCTAATTTCCCACTTTACATTCTTGAGGCAAGAATGTTCTTAAGGAGGAGGCATTGTCATGATCATGGCTGTGGATGTCTGTATTAGAGTCTGTAATTGCTTTGTAATTGTCCTTTTTTAATGTTGGAAGGTTGTATTTCATTACAGCAAGTCTATTTCTAGTGATTGTTTTGAATTAGGCCCATGGCGGGAAAAGTGGTTTAATCAGTTAAGTGAAGTTAGTCTTTTTTGGCGGCTGAAGTTGTAAGTCGGTTGAATTAGTTGTCCCGGTGCATTATTCTCCTTTCTTAGCTAAATTCCTATAAGTTTTTAGATATTCTCTTGTAAGAGATTCATGAATGAATTTGAATTGATTTCCCTTCTCAAACCTAACTCTCTCTCTATTTCTCATCACTTTTCTTCTACTTCTCATCTCAATTCTTCCTCTATCTTAGGCTATGATTCAATATTGATCTCGAATCATAATAGTAAACTCGAGATCTTCCATCCTCGAGGAAAAGGTAATCTCTATCAATGTAATCAGGGCAAGGTATGGTACACAAGGGTCTATCTACCCTCACGAGACCTGGCCCATATATTTACTCAATATGGGCCGCCAATTGGCCTTGGAAGGATAGGTTTGGCACATGGGTATGCGCCTACCTTTGTCCCCCTTGTGGCTCAGGGTCACCAGGGGGATGAGTAGGATACCGTTGAGCTCCCACTACACTACAATCGGATGTGGTAATGGTTGTTGCCCCACATACATAGGGTAACCCCCTTGATCTTTCTCGCCATTCATCGGATTGGCCCCAAAGCAACATCCGACAAATCTTGGGTTACACATTGATAGGATGCTAGGCCATCCTTGTCTAATCAATCCCCAGGTTTTGATCTTGCAGACAAGGGTGGCTAACTTGTCCCCTAGTTTCATAAATGTAAAGAGGTCTAGGAGGAAGGGGTCGATCCCCATGATTGGGTACCTGTCCCTGCGCACCTAGTCCAAAGGCTTGAGCAGGCCTCGAGGCAACCTCTTCAACTTGAGAAGGGTATGAACGACTATGTTCCTTATCTTAAGGATAGGGGTACTCGCATATTGGCATTAAGATCCCTTGCAACTAGAGAAAATCCCCGGTTCAAAGGTCCTACATCCTCAAGGAAGCATTGTCAATCCTATGGCTAGGATCCAAGTGAGTGAAACTTGAGTTAGCCACGGTTCAATCGTGAGCTCGAAGGAACATCACAAGGATATGTAGCAGGGCTACAGGAGGAGGTACAGGCCTGCGTTGCCTAATATCATCTCTAAAGACTTGACTAAGCCGTTATGAGTCTTAGCTTGCCTAACTAGGAAAGGTTTAACTTCAACAACTGTTTGCCTTGCCACATCCTTACTATAAGGATAATAGTAAAAAAAAAGGGTTTGAGTTCATCTCCACTAAGATTCTTTCAGCTCCTTTATGAACCCTTTCATTCATTGAGGTCCAACGTCATTTGTTATGGCTCTCAGGGCAGCATAGTTTTGACACTGGGCCATTAGAGTGCATTCTAGTTTAGGACGTTGTTTTTCATAGGTCTCTTTCATGGATTTTTGAACCCTTTGATCAATGATTTCCAAAAAACGCTTGAGCGTGGCAAAAAAATGCTTGCAAGAATAACCATCATGCCTGCGCTTAGAGTAGGAGACTCTTCTCTCTACCTAAGCCCCCGGTCGGAGAGTCACGCTTCGTGACACCTCAAGTACGAGAGTTCCCGGGAATTGGTTTACCTCTATAAACCCTTTACCCTAATACCGATTGTTGGGATGAATTTCAAAAATTCTACCTAAAGATTACGTAGCGGAACAGGTTTAGAATTCATAACTTTAAACCTAGGGTTGATTTAAAACTCCTAATTTTAAATCTACCGACTTATATTCATAATTTAAATCATCAGATCTAAATTCTTAATTTAGATCTACAGGCCTTTTACTCTAATACATTCATAACAATACATAAACTTAAACATGTATAATAACGAATACTGTAAATAAATAGAAAAGCGAAACTAAAAGAAGAAGAAAAGAAAAACATAAATGGAATTGCTCCAATAAAACCAGAAAAATAATAATATTCTTCAAAACCGAGACCCCGAGACCGTCTACGCAATAACCTCGAACTGCCCAGAGGGTGGGCTCCGAAAAATATTAAACTGGATCTCCGAAACAATTTCAGAAACCCGAAAGAAATATTTTGACTCGAATGCCAAACCTCGGAATAAGTCCCTCTATTTATAGAAATATTCCGAAGCGAAAAAAAGCGAAAAATTTGATGTGGGATGTGCAAAATAAATTCCAGTTTTAAGTCCAAAACGCAGCGTTTCGTGCATAAAACAATTAAAAAGCGTCGTTTTAATCAACAGTCCAACCGCCTTTTATTTTAAATTAGCATGACACGTGTCGGGCCATGATTGGCCCATAGCAGCACACACGGATCGCCACAGTGGGTGTCCCAGCACGATTGGTTGGATCCGATATATGCGGATCGTCATTGTGCAGGCTATAAAAACGCGATTTTTTTTTTTTTTTTGCTTTGTTTCACACATGCAAAAATTCATCTTATGAATTTTAATTTTTCAAAATTATTTTATTTTATAATTTTTAACTTTTATTCATCTCATGAATAATATTTGGCAAAATTAATTTACCCATCATATGGATAAATAATTCATCTCATGAATTCTTTAATATTTTTCTAATGTCAATAAAAACAGAGGCTTGCGTAGGGACCCCGGGGACAATTTAAATCTAGCTCCAAATGGGTTAAATTAAAGCATCTTATAATATTAATTTAATTATCATTGAATGAGACTTAATTCCACTAAACAAATCTCACTGCACTCCAGACTTAAATTATTTATTCGATATCTCCCTAATATACTATATTGATGACAACAACCCCTCCACGAGATGTCTATGACAAAGGATAAATATAACCACTACCATTATCCTTCTCACAGCTTCTCCATTAGTTACCGACTCGCCCTTCACTGAATAATTCAATTATACTTGAACATATTCACAGTATAAATTTCAAATGTCAAATACTTGAAATACTTTGGCTAAAGTTTCCGAACTATTCAAATATTTGCGAATCAACTAAGGGCACATTTGTATCTCATAAAAGACTGTAGATTCCCTATTGAATACCTGATCCTTGTCACACTTCACACCGCTACCCAGTGTACGTGGGATTTCAGTCATTCGTTTTAGACCTTACTTATAGTACACCAAAGTAACTAACGCTCCACGCACAAGTCCAAAATACCCTCAAGATTTAGAGTCGTCGTTCAAACAGCACAATGCGAATCACTCATCTCCAATAGCAGTCTAGAAATAAGTAACCCACATGGTCCAACTCAGTGTGTCAAACACACTAACTTAACACTTTTGGATCTCCATCCGCATGACCAAGACAAGCCATCTAAAGTGTCTCGTTATAGTCTTCATATACAAGTAGTCCAGACTTGTCTTCGACTACGAGTCTTTCAAACAACAATCCATATTATTTGTTCCAAGTCTATATGTGGCTTAGTCTCATAAACCACTTAGAAAAAACATGTAAATTGTAGTCTGAGGACAAAGAAAATCACATGCAGTATAAATGCTCACATACACGAATTTAAGTAGGAAACGACTGGGACTTCAATTTTATTTATTAATTAAAATAATATATCCAGAATAAATCTGAATTTCAGGACACTGTTCCTAATAGAAATAAGCCAAGATTAGTAGCTAAAGGCTATAACCAAGATGAAGGTATAGACTATGAGGAAACCTTTGTTACCGTTGCTATATTAGAAGCTATTAGACTCCTATGGGCATTTGCATCATTTAAAAACTTTAAACTTTTTCAAATGGATGTAAAAAGTGCATTTTTTAAATGCTTTTATTGAATTGGTTTATGTTGAAGAACCCCCTAGATTTTAGGATGACAAATTTCATAACCATGTTTTTGAGCTCAAGAAGGCTCTCTATGGATTAAAACAAGCTCCTAGAGCTTGGTATGAGAGATTGAGTTACTTTTTAATGTTTAATGAATTTTCAAGAGGAAAGGTTGACATCACACTTTTTATCAAATACTCTAGACATGACATTCTTATTGTGCAAATTTATGTTGATGATGTAGTGTTTGGTGCTACTAATCTATGTCTTTGTGAAGAATTTTCAAATCTTATCAGTAGGGAATTTGAAATGAGTATGATGGGAGAACTTAGCTACTTCCTTGGATTACAAATCAAGCAAAGTAAGGAAGGAATTTTCATGAACCAGACCAAGTACATCAAGGAATTGCTTAAAGAGATTTGGCATGAGAAATTCCAAGGCAATCACAACACCAATGAGCGGATGAAAAGGGTAAAAAGGTTTGGTTTAGTCAGATATAGTGATGCGGATTTTGCTGGATACAAAGTGGACCGAAAATCGACTAGTGGTACTCGTCAATTTCTTGGTCATTCTTAGGTGGTATGGTTTAGCAAAAAAGCAAAATTCTATTACTTTATCCACTGCCGAGCCGAATATGTTGCATGTGGAAGTTGTTATACTCAAATGTTGTGGTTAATGCGTCAATTAAATGACCACGGCATTCATATCGACTATGCTCCTAATAATGTGTGATAACACTAGTGCTATATGATTAACCAAAAAACCAGATTAACATTCAAGAACAAAGTATATTGAGGTTAGACATCATTTCATTCGCGATCACGTGCTTAAGGGAGATGTTATTGTAAAATTTGTTCCCACCAATGATCAATTAGTGGACAAATCGCTAAACCTTTAGGTGAAGAAATCTTTTGCAATATTAGAAGAAGAATTGGTATGTGTAATTTGTCATCTTGACTTTGATTACGTGCATCATTCATTTGCATTCATCGTTTGCATTCATCATTGAGTTTTAGTACTCAACATGAAGGAGCTCCAATGAATCAAGTATTCTTATCCAACTCATGGATATTGGAACTTGGACTTTTTTTTTTTTTTTTCAAAAAAGGGGGTATTTTCCATTAAAAAAATAATATTAAAAAAACGTACAGAAAACAGTTCATGCTCTGTTCATTGTGTGTCGACACATAAGCTGACAGTGACCTTCACTATTTTTCTATCTGTCGACGCACAGGTCTTTATGTCGACACACAAAGGGAATTCAAAGGTCTGCAATCTCTGTCCACTGACCTTTTTTTTTTCTCCTCTTTCTTCACATTTCTCCCATCTTCCCCATCTTCACTCCTTCAACTCTCTCTCTCTCTCTCTCAAACCGTAACCACTGTCTTTTAAAAGTCTTTCAAAAATCATCAATCTCTCTCAAATTTCTTTCAAACTTGTACTAGAAATCAAGTGTCTATCAACTTTTTTACACCAAAATCTTAGGTTTTTGTCAAAAAATCATATTTTTCTCAAAACCCTAGCCAAAATAGAACCCACTAAAGTTTTTCTCAAATTTGTTTGTTTTTCTACACTTTTCTTGCTTTTCTAAGTTAAAAATACTCTATTTTCACTACCATTTCATTATCTTTAACAAATTTTAAACAAATCTCAAAAATTCATCCTTTTTTTTTAAACCCTAACCGTACCCACGAAAATTTTTGCTCTCCTTCTCCAAATCTTTTCAAGCTTTAAGTCATGGGTCACACAAAGAGGTCGGAAACCACTTCCAAGAAGAGATCTGGAAACAATGATGGTGCTTCTTCTTCCCGAGTTCCTAGTTTGGTAAATTCCTCTAACCCCTTCCTCAAAAAGGAAGTGTTATTTGGTAGATTTGTAGATAGGACTTGGGTTAGGAGAAACAACTTGGGGGAATTATTTAATTTGTTTAAAGGAGTAGGTTGGTTTGAAATTTGTTGTATTACGGAACCGGTATACCCGAATTTAGTACGTGAATTTTACTTCAACCTTAAAATTTCTAGAACTACTCCTCTAGAATTATCCTCAATAGTTTTAGGCCAAGTAATTAAACTTAATGCATCTTATATAAATGAATTGCTTGGTTTTGTTTTTGATGCAGAGGATGATTTTATTTTTCCCCAAGAAATCCACCAATTTCCGCTCCCCGAATCTCATCGCAACTCCTTACTTGCACAAGTTTGGGGTAACATACCACTTTCCAATCCAAAAGAAGCCCAATTCAAATGATTCAGGAATGGTTCTTAAGTTAGCATATAAATTGATTTGTATGAACATCACTCCAAGATCGGGTGGCTTCGACTGGGTTTAAAACTTGCATCTATTCCTTTTGTCTCAACTCCAAAATGGCCACAAAGTTAATCTTGGGATTTTGTCTTAAAATTCATGTTTCATATTCATTCTCGAAATACAAATCCCACTTATGGCATGCTTCTTACCCGTGTTTTTCAACGCATTTTAACTAGCTCATCTTTTACAAACTCCATTCCTTATCAAGATGACTCTATTGAGACATCTTTGAAAAAGATGGGCTTCGAATTTCAAAAACAACAAATAGGTAAAGAAACAAAAAGGTGTTAGGAGAATGGAAGAAATAAATGAAGTTAGAGACGAGGAGGAGGAAGATTTTGATGGACGGGATGGGGTTAATGAGGATGAATCTCAACAAGAAACTTTGTCAAGAAAAAGTGTAAGCGAAATACTTACTTCTTTGGAAGAACAAGTGTCTACCTTACACTCAAACCTTGAGGAGTTCCGACAAGAAACACAATCTACACTGCAGGAGATTTTTGATTTTCTATCTTGTAGATAAAGACCACCTACTCATATTTTTTTAAAAAACTTGGAGCTCCATTTTCATTACTGTACAACATTCCACTTGAAGTGATGCAATGTTATGACTATTTGAATATGTGCATCATTTCCTTATGTTCATATGTTCTCTTATTGACACTTTCTCTATCCCCAATCATATGCTTTTTTTTTTAATGACAAAGGGGGAGAAAAATTGGGGTGTTGGTTCATGCTGAATTGTGTCCTATTATAAAATGATACTAGGCGTAAGCTAATTGAACATCTAATCCCAAGAATGCATCTACCATTACACGAAGTTTGTGTTTGATTCAGAAATGTTGAAGATGATGATGATATTAATATATCGAATGTATGATTCCTAAAATGCATCAACTTAGGGGGAGAAATTGAGTTTGAACATTAATCATGATATAAATTGCTCCATGAGTTCATGGTTATGTGTATACTTTGATATGTGAATACTTTTAAGGTGAACTTTATACTTCAACTTTCACATCTCCAAGAGAAAGCAACAAATGTTTGTTATCATCAAAAAGGGGAGAATGTTGGCCCTAAGCCATTTATGTTGTAATTTTTATGATGACAACCATTTAATGAGTCATTGTTTTTAAAAGGTTCTTATGAGTCATTGTGTTTGATTTGTTCTTATCTAGTTTTTAAGTAACTCAGAAGAAAACTAGAAAAAAATTTAAGGCTAAGCATGTAGATATCAAGCCTTCTAAGATGATGAATCAAGAGCGAAAGAGATCATAATTGAAGAGAAGATTCATCCAAATTGAAGAGAATGCGATCCGAATCTAATCGCTTTAAAGTTATTTGTTTTTATTATCCAGGACTTAGGATCCGGAGATAGTAATTGAGTCCAAGTCTCAATATTGATCTGTGATGCTCTAAAAAAATGTTTTTGAAATATTTTTAAATTTTAATTTCGAAATTTTATTTCAAAAATATTCATGTCAAAAATTAAGCCAATCTAACTTATCAATTAAAATGTTTTTTTCAAGATTGGCATTTTAAATTAACATGATCAAATAAAAAGATAAAAATTTAAATGGGTGATAATTGAACTTGATGCAATCAATCATTCATGATCAACGGCAAACTAGGAAATATTCAAAAATTTAGCTAATATGGAAATTAATTAACCATCTAATTTATGGTAAATCATCCTATCGATCAAGGTAATTGATCTAAAATATGCAAATCCACCTAGGCAAACTGAATGTCGACACACAGACTTACAGTGTCCACCCGGAGCTGCTGTGTGTCGACACACAGCCCTTGTGTTTCGCACATAGATTAGAAAAAGCTTAAATTGGCTACTTTTGACTTGATTCCCTTCCTAATCTTTTTTCCAACTTTTGAACATCCCCTTGGACCTTATTTGCCTATAAATAGGGGTTGAGTGCTTTGGTTTAAATCATCCAACACTCTCTAAGCATTCTTTGATAAAAAAAAAAAAAAAAAAGGTTGTTATATTCTTGTGTTTTAACGGTATGATTTCAAGTTTTGTTTTAAATTTTTTCTTGACCATCTAATTCTCTTTATTGTTAATCATCGAGCTTAATTGGCATATCCTTAGCTTTGGCTAAGTTTGATCAAGTGTCAATTTACTCTTAAAAGAGTGAAGAATTTGAGTGCTTTAATTCTTCCACTGCTTTATTTAATTCATTTTATTATAAAGGTAGGATCCTGAGCCTACGTTACAAAAGGATCGATTGTAAAAGGTTGGTCCTAAGCCTACGTACAAAAAGATCAGTTGTAAATGTTAGATCCTAAGCCTGTTTTTAAAAAGGATCATCCAGCTTTATTAAAGGCTCAAGTGACGAAGAATAGTCATGTGAGAAGTGGACTAGCTTCTATTTCGGAAGTGAACCAATATAAAATCTTTGTGCATCATTTTTATTCTTGCCTTTATCTTTTCAATTTCATATTTATTGTCCAACTTTTAATTTAACTTTTGGTTCATAAGATTCAATTTTTCATTTATCACTAAAGAACCTAATTCACCCCCCTCCTAGGTGCTCTTTGGACCTTCAGAAACCACCTATTTTATAGCCTTCTAAGAAGTCCCTCGAGCTCAAGCTCCCTTTACCCCTCAACTATCTCGAGTCTCGAGTGGCTAATACCCTTGTGAAGGTTTAAATTCCTCAAACAGTTGGGCACAAGACATTGCTATCTTATCATCTAAAGGCCTTACCCTCCTCAATGAGGGCCTCACATGATAAGTGCATGGTGCTTTGCTCAAAACAGCGTCGTCCCGTCTTCCTTGATTGTAGGGTGTAAACATAGGGCAAGTGACACATCTTGTTCAATACGATGTTTCAATAGATTTAAAGTCTTCATAGCCCGAATGATCTCAGTGCCATTCCATCATTCTATGAACCATGTGCCCTAGGGCATATATTTGGCGCCTCTTTTTATGTTCCCAGCCTCGTGGGTGTATTCTTTGATACTGAAGAATCCCCCTTGTGTTGTAAAATTTCTATAGGTCATTCTCGGGGAGGAAGATGCAATTGCCGGGAAGATGTCCCCTTCAAAGTGTGGACACTCTTGACAAAGTTATACGTTGAATGGGTGGATCACTTAACTCTCATCTACAAGGCCAAACTGAAGAATCTTGGCATCTATGAAGCCGTTAGGCTTTCCTAGAATGCTTTCAGGTGTGACTATCCCATCATGACAGCTCTAACTTCTTGTTGGAATACCTATTTTAACACTTTTGTCCTTCCTTAGGGCTTCCTTGGAATCACCTTGGAAGATATAGCAGCCTTAATAGGTCTTTCTCAAGGGGGAGCTAAGCTGCCTATTAATTCTTTTGTTTCCAAAGAGGCTGAAGTTCTTTCCTATGACCAACATGCCCACTCATTATGGAACTATTGTTCTAGTTGTTCTAGTTGGGCAAGTTTTTCTTTTAAAATTCTTCTGACACCGTCCTTAAATCTCTCAAGATGGTTGTAGTAAATCCGGCCTTAAGCACTAGTCCTTTGGCTTTAGGACCATTATTCTTGGCCCAAGTGTATGGCTACCTTAGGGACACCATAGTTAGGAGTTATTTTGTCCAATTAGGCGCACCCTTATCGCTGGTTAGTTCATGGGCTCGAGCCTATTCACAAAAGGTTTGTTGTAGAGGACCTTTTATATCCCCACAAGTGATGTAGTCACCTGTTATGGGGAGCGGTTTGCTCGCACAGAGGTCCCCTTGCCTCTAGGATGATCCTTTGACCAATGTCTTGAGGAGCTTATGTCCCCTCAAGATAAGTCAAGGATCCAATGGAGTCCTTTCAACAAGAAGAAGCTAGGTAGGAAACTGGACCTCTACTATGATATCTCCATGGGCATCAATGGTTAGGTTTGGTGAGCATGCATGTGCCGCAAGATCTCTTCTTCTATCATAAGACTCATCCTAATATAGAGGCTAACAAGTCTAGATTGTTTGCCAGGCAATTTGGGATGGTCCATGACATTCCTTTTCCAAACCTGAGGATCTCTATTCCACTCTTTTAGTATAAAGGGCTTTATGAGTCCAACTTAGAGATTAGGTCAACCTATTGATACCATGTTCCTTGCAAGTAAAACCCTTGCGCTACACCCCGTTTGTTTGTATTTCTTGCCTTGTGTTTTGCCCTGCTCATACTTTGGTGCTCACTTACTGCCAGGCCGCTATGCTTTATGTTGCTGCCAAGCTTCTCGGGTTGGGGGTCATCGGAAACCGCTTCCCTTTAGGGTTGGTCTCGGAAGGGGGAAGACTGCGTACATCTACCCCCCGAGACCCTGCTTATACGGGAGCCCTTTGAGGCACAAGGATTGTTGTTGTTGATGTTGTATAGACTCCAAAGAAAGCACTAACAGGTAATTAGCCATCCTCAAAGCTTAAGTGTGTTTAGATGCCTTTAAAAAGGGTAACACTTGTTCTATTTCTCTTTGCAGCTCTATGCCAGCCTCTGAAGTCGGTGGCTCGAGGAAAAGAACGAGGAGAAGGATTCCCCCTGCTCTTCCATCCAGATCCATTCAGGCAGCAAAAGAGGAAGAAATTGAAGAGGAAACAATTAGTGAGAAAAAGAAGAGCCAGAGTTGTTAGGAATAGTGTCCTGAAATCTTAATTTATTCAGGATATATTATTTTAATTAATAAATAAAATTAAAATCCCAGTCATTTCCTAGTTAAATTTGTGTAAAAGAGCATTTATACTGCATGTGATTTTCTTTTGGGAGACATCCATGAGATGGGTGTAGTCCTCAGACTATAATTTACATGTTTGTTCTAAGTGGTTTATGAGACTAAGCCATAGATAGACTTGAAACAAATAGTATGGAATGTTGTTTGAAAGGCTCGTAGTCGAAGACAAGTTTGGACCACTGTATGCTAAAACTATAACCTGACACTTTAGACGACTTGTCTTGGTCATGTGGATAGAGATCCAAAAGTGTTGGGTTGGTGTGTTTAATAAGATTGACACACTGAGTTGGACCATGTGGGTTACTTATTTCTAGACTACTATCGGTGATGAGTGCTTTACGTTGTACTTTTTGAGCGACGACTCTAAATCATAAGGGTAAGTGTTAGTTACTTTGGTGTACAACAAGCAAGGTCTAAACGCATGACTGAATTCCCACATACACTGGGTAGCGGCATGAAGTGTGATAAGGATCAGGTAATCAATAGGGAATCTACAATCTTTTATGAGATACAGAAGTCTCCTTAGTTGATTCGCAAATATTTGTATAGTTCAGAAACTTTGGTCATGTGAATATATTCAAGTATAAATGAATTATTCAGTGAAAGGCGGGTGGGTATCTAATGGAGAAGCTGTGAGGAAGATAATGGTGGTGGTTATACTTATTCTTCGTCATGGACATCTAGCGGAGGGGTTATTGTCATACATATAGTCTATTTGAGAAATATCAAATCAATGATTTAAGTCTGGACTGTAGTGAGATTTATTTAGTGGAATTAAGTCTTATTAAATTGTAATTAAATTATTTCATGATATGATTAATTTGACCCATTTGGAGGTAGATTTAAATTATCCCTTAGGTCCCTACTCAAGCCTTTGTATTTATTGTCATCGAAAAAATATTAAAAAATTCATGAAATGAATTATTTATCCATGAGATGGGTAAATTAATTTTGCCAAACATTATTAATGAGATGAATAAAAATTAAAAATTATGAAATAAAATAATTTTAAAAATTAAAATTCATGTTTTTGGCACCCTTGCCGGGGATTGTCTATAATTGAGTGATATTGATACCACATAGTTTTGATACTAATTTAAAATTGTTAATAATTTGTAAATTTTGTTAAATTTGAAATATAAATTTATTTTCATTCATTCATTTTATCTGTAAAGATAATTCTTATAAAAAAAAATTTGTTAATTAAAAAAAAATTCTTATATAAAAAAAATAATTATTTTGTTTGTTTTTATAATTTGAAATTGTTAATAGATTGTAAATTTTGTTGAAGTTTTGAAAAATTAATCTTCATTCATTTATTTATTTCATTTTATTTTATTTTAGATTGTTGTATTTTTAAGTTTTCTGATAACTTTTAACTTTATCTTAACTTTTTAATCCATCTAGATAAATTTTTTTTTAGTTAAGTTTGTTATCTTTAAATTTTTTAAAACCTTTAGTATTAAACTTTTTCCTTTAAAAAAAAAGTGATGGCTTGCTGCATATCTATAAGATCTCATTACCAAGCTTTATCTAAATTATTATTTGCTCAACATTCACAATTGAGGACAGTCTTGCTGCTAGTGCTCCTCAATGTGAATTTTGTGCAGGTAATCATGTTAGTATGGAATGTCAATTGGGTAATATCTTTTCTTCCTCAGGTTTTGAGCAATATAACTTTATGAGACCTCATTATCAAGCTGAACCAAGAAGAAAACTGAGCATTTATGAAATTAGTACAATGTCCGCCCAAATTTCACAAATTCATGTATTAATAGATAAAATGAGTGCTATTGGTGCTCGTAGATGTAGATTTTGTGGAAGTAACTATGCCAGCAACGAAGATCTATTAGATAATAGCTTTTCCTCATGGGGTTTTGAACAAAGTAATTACATGTCAAATTTTAGTCAACCCTAGTACAATCCCTACTTTAGCACTCATAATCAACAATGGATGGACCCTTCCTGGAATCATCACGAAGCATCTTGGTCACCCACTTATCCGTCCCAAGAAAAGAGCTATAACTTAGAAGAAACATATAGGGAATTCATGGAAACCGTGAGCGACATAAAAAAACAAAGAGCTTCCATCCAAAATCCTGAACCTCAAGTAGGGACCACAATAGAGGAAGATTTTGAGAGATCTGAAGAATTCATGTCTAGCGATACCATCACTAAATTAGGGGACCAAACTAACGCCATAGAATTGAGGGATGAAGATACATTGGAAAAAGTGCCTCAATGTGACATAATCCCCTTAATCAACTCTAAACCACCAATGACCAACCCTATCTTGACCAACCCACCACCACCAGCCATTGAAATAGAATGTGGAGCTTATCTAACATGGTCAGAAATTTTCGGAACCATGGAAGTCTCAGTGAAAAATAACAAAAAAAACCAGAAAAGGAAATTCAAACTGTGGCAGATCAAGCTCAAGGAGCTCAAGATTAGAGAAGGTGGGAGAGGTCGTGTAAAGAAGAGAACGAGAAAGCTGCATGGCAGAAAATGGTCATTATGGATGGATGGTGGAAACTCTATTCTTCTTCAGGACACGGGATAGATCCACCTAGAAAGTCAAGCTAACGACTATAAACTAAGCGCTTCTTGGGAGGCAACCCAAGTGTTTTTATTTTTATTTATTTTCCTTTCATTATTTTGTCTCATATTTATTTTTGTTTAAACATGTATTTCACAATAAGTTTGGGGGTGGCACGATGTCCACATGCACTATCAAAGAGCAATCCTCAAACCGGGGAAGTACCTCTCTCCCACTTGTTCTTTATATTCCTTTTAACATTAAAAAAAATGTTAATTTTTAAGTTTAGGGGTGGGAGAGTCAAGTTTTAAAATTTTAATGAATTATTTTTTTTAAAAACATTTTGACAAAGTTTTCTATTACTGTCTGTTTTAGAGTCGGCTTAAGTGCCTCCCAGAGTTCGGAGCCTTTGTATGGGGATGTAAATAGGGCCGGCCAACAAAAAGATTTTCTACGCTTTAAGTTTTACTGCATTTTGAATAATAATAATATAATAACAGCAATATATTAAAAACAAAAATCCCCATGTATTTTGAAAACTTATCATCAAGCTTTTTAGTCTATTTTTCTACTTTTTCTTAGCTCGTTTACTATAATTTAATTGGAATAACCTAAGAATCGATTGTTTTTTTTTTTTGCTTTAATAGTGAAACAAAAGTCGGAGGCATTATCTTGATAAAACCATGGTATTAGAGTTCACTAGTTAGAATAGCTGTTTTACCTTTCTTTCTTATTAAAAGATATTTAAATTTTAATGGATTGCATTAAGGATTATCATCTTATAATGAGCTTTGAAGAATTATGCCTGAATTTAAAAGAAAACTATGAAATATATATATATATATAAAGAGTAGATAAAATTGTATCTTGTTACAAACCGAAATCCGAGGCTAGAATTTAAATTGATGAAATAAGGCGGGCAATTACTTTTGGCTGCAAAATCAGTTGAAAGCTGCTGCTACTGCTTTTCTGCATATCAACTACTGCTGCGTTGCTTACTACTTGTTGATGCTGCGTTCTACTGCTGCTGTTACTTACTGTTATATTTGTGTTTTGGCGCCAATAACAAGTTTAATTGTTAGTTAGCATTAGTTCTAGATACTTCTAGATTGTTCCTAAGTTGGTTGCTTAAATGTCTAGGTTCAAAGTCTTGCATTGTGTATAAATAAGAGGATTAAAGTGTAAATCTGATCAATGAATGAAAATACAAAACAACAATCTCATTTTGAGATAAATCTTCTCTCTCTCATCTAATTCTCTCTATTTCTCATCTCCTTTCCCTTCTTTCTCTCATCTAACTCTAAAACTTTTCTTTCTCATCTAAATTCTATATTCTTTCTCATCTCATACTCTCAATCTATCCAAATTATATTAGTTTACATTCGAGGTTCAATCCCGAGCGTAACAATTGGTATCAGAGTCTCGATCCGATCGAGTGCATAATCAAAAATAAAAAAAATAAAAAATAAAAAATTTAGAAATCAAATTAGTGTTGCTCAGATTGTGCAGATTTGAAACAATCAGATTGTGCTGATCAAAGTACAGATTTCAAATTCAATTCAGATTTTTGTCAGTGGGGCGATTTCTGACAGTCTGACAAGGAGGCGATTCTGACAAAGAGGCGAATTCTGATGAGCGACATCAGGTGTTGAAATCCGATATTGTTCTTGAAGATTGTTGTGTTCCATGCGTTTAAATCATCACTATATATAGAAATCGAACCTATTTCAGATTCATAGTCCGAATTAATCAAGAAAACATCATTGTCAGAACTCGATAGAAGTTAGGGTTTGTCGAATTCGTTGTGCGCGAAATTCTGCAAGCTAGGGTTTGGAATCAGTGACGATTGTCGAACCAATAGCCAGTGGTCGTTCGTGCGTTCGAAGGAGTAAACTGCATTAAGCAATCGATCGTTGAAGCTTTGCGATTCTGCGAACTGGTACTCTGCGAGTCAAGGCGATCAGCCAGCTTTTGCAACCGAAAAGAGCAAGGTATGGATGGTGGAGTAACAACACGATCAGGTGCTGGTGCTGGTAATCAGGCTACACATGTTGATTCTAATGTCTCCTATGAGGTGGTAGTTGGCTCGAATGTTGAAGCAGGACAAGGTGAGGTTACAATCAGTCAGTTAAGCTCGCAAATGAGCGATATGATCAAGAAAATGCAGCAGACAGAGGCTAGAAACAGTCAATTAAGCTTGCAAATGAGTGATATGTTCATGAAGATGCAACAATCGCAAAGAGAATTGCTACAAGAAGTCGATCAAAAGTATGATGCAAGAATTGCTCAACATTCTCAACAGAAGGAGGAAAGAATTGAAGATCGGATCAACCAACAAGCACAAGAGTTGGATGACCAAGGTTGGAAGTGCAACAACAGACGATGGAAGCTAGACTTACAAACCAATTGCATCAACAATTAACAAATTTTGAAGAGAAGCTTAAAGAGTTGCACAACCAGGTTGAAAATCAGAATGTGGCGTCACGTTTTGTACCACTAATGCCATCAAGCCGATTAAATAGGACGTATGTAGAGTTGGAACCTCAAAAGGGGAACGCTGCAGCTGAAGTGTTGGACCAAACCGAGCAGGTCAGGCCACCAGCCCTGGCTCAAACCGAGCACTTTCAGGCCACGAAATCAGACCTCTGAAGTTGGTGTGGCTGCTGGGATGCACGAGCAACGATTGGATCAAGAACACATTCGATCTTTAGGCGCAAATTCAGATCCGAAGGAGCATCCTCCAGACATTTCAGATCTGCATCCAGGACCGCAGTACCGAACAGAATAGAATGCAGGACACTTTGATCCGTTTTATGAGCCAACACGCACTAGACCTGTTTTTTGGAATTCCGGACACCTTATTCAACCGTCCACATCTGTTCTGCAGCAACAATATGGAAAAAATGCCTCTGAAATGGTTCATGACCGAAGCAATGAAGTTACCTATGGAAATAGACACAATAGCTTCCGACAACCTCGAGTTCAACTTGAAAATTTTGATGGGAAGCAACCTCACTCGTGGATACGAAGATGCGAGCGATATTTCCATTTCTATTCCATCCCCGATGATCAAAAGGTGGAATTGGCCTCGGTTTATCTCCAAGGGGATCACGAAGTGTGGTTCTACAGCTTGCTAAAAAGCAATCCCGTTCTTACTTGGGACAAGTTCGTGTCTGAGATATGCGAGCACTATGATGATGAAGAAGTGGGCGATGTCGTGGAAAGCTTCAACAAATTAACGCAAGTCACTACCGTGAAGGCCTATATGACGAAATGTGAAAATCTTCGAGCCAGTATGATTACAATTGCACCTCGAGCCCCTGAGTCCTTCTATGTCTCGAGCTTCATCAGTGGGTTAAAGCCAAAAATCAAGAACTTGGTGAAGGCTCTTGAACCTGCTTCCTTGTCACAAGCCTTTGCGAAGGCAAAATTAATTGAGGCCTCCGACTTAACAATTCTCGATCGGCCCAAGCATCAGGAGACATTTCTTGATCGGCCCAAGCATCGAGAAGAGAACTTCCAACACCCTCACAAGGGGTTAGACCACAAGAAATGGGATGAGCATAAAGACCCCCGAAACTTTGAGAAGGTGTCCCAAAACCGCTGTTTTAAATGCCGTCAACCTTATGTACCCAGTCATAGGTGCGACCCTAAGCTTCTCATGATGGCAAGGGGGATTGAAGTTAAAGAGGAACTTGGAAGTGATGAAGATGACGCTGAAAATGAGGAGTTTGATCAAGACAATGGAAGCGAGGATGAAGTGGATCCAATAGCTCGGAAGAAGGAATTGCACGACCTCACTATGAAGTTGTACAAGTCCAAAAAACTTCAGTTTCGGAAGGGTAATGCTTCCAATGAGTGATTTTCGAGTATCGTTCTCTTTCATTCTTGAGGACAAGAATGTTTTCAATGGGAAGGGAATGTTACAAACCGAAATCCGAGGCTAGAATTTAAATTGATGAAATAAGGCGGGCAATTAGTTTTGGCGGCAAAATCAGTTGAAAGCTGTTGCTACTGCTGATCTGCATATCTGCTGCTGCTGCGTTGCTTACTGCTTGTTGATGCTGCGTTCTACTGCTGCAGTTACTTGCTGTTATATTTGTGTTTTGGCGCCAATAACAAGTTTAATTGTTAGTCAGCATTAATTCTAGATACTTCTAGATTGTTCTTAAGTTGGTTGCTTAAATGTCTAGGTTCAAAGTCTTGCATTGTGTATAAATAAGAGGATTAAAGTGTAAATATGATCAATGAATGAAAATACAAAACAACAATCTCATTTTGCGATAAATCTTCTCTCTCTCATCTAATTCTCTCTATTTCTCATCTCCTTTCCCTTCTTTCTCTCATCTAACTCTAAAACTCTTCTTTCTCATCTAAATTCGATATTCTTTCTCATCTCATACTCTCAATCTATCCAAATTATATTAGTTTATGTTCGAGGTTCAATCCTGAACGTAACATATCTCTAGCACCACTATCTCGCATAAACAAAGATATGTGCTACCCAATATTGAGGGCGTCGCAGTGGTGGCTTCTCTTACTTATGGGTCATCACCCAGGAATCGGAGCTTGATTCTCATAGTAGATGAACTCAGGGGAGTCATAGAGAAGGAATCTCAGTGGTGGCTTCTCTTACTTATGGGTCATCGCCCAGGAGTTGGAGCTTGATTCTCGCTGAAGATATACTCACTCGGTAATATAAGGGGCATCTCAGTGGTGGCTTCTCTTACTTATGGGTTATCACCCAGGAGTTGGAGCTTGATTCTCGATAAACTCATGAACCGAATGTGACTTGAGCAAATAAGTTCCTTTTAAAAAAAAAAAGAAAAAAAAACTATTTTAGTTTTGGGCATACTTGATAAGATTTGTTATGAGTGGTATGAATTTTTGTCCTCTATACTGTTTGAATTTCTTGAGATTTGAATGAACGGATAAACTTAATTTGCTTTCCTAACTTTTGAATCTTGGCTACCAAGGTGATCGACAGGTTTTTCCTTAGAAAGGATGATTTTGTCTTTAGAGCCTTAAACATCGATTTTCGGTTATTCATCTCTGAATTAAAGTGCACTTGCTTTAAATAGTAGAAAAATTCTTGAAAAATATGAGATATGGTGCTGAAATGTTCAGCCTTGCTCGAGGACGAGCAAGATTTAATTTTGGGGGTATTTTGATAAGTCTAAATTAGTATATAATTTTTTATGTCATTTTTATACATTTTTAACCATTTTACATCAAATTTTATTCGCTTGTGCTCGTTTTTGCTCGGTTTCGACTATTTTGCTACTTTATTGCAAAAACACTAATTTTGTATTAAATCTTTCTAGTTTTATCATTAATATCAATAATTAAATGCAAGATAAATAAAAAAAATTGCATAATAATAAAAAAAAATTTTGCAAAATTATCAACAACACCTAACTTACACCCTATTTCGCAAGTTTTGCATCAATTTTCAGCTATAATTCAAGCTTTTATCCTCATTATTCAGCTTTTATGCATTTCACAATACAATTAAGCATTAATTAAAGCTATATTAAGCATTATTTTACATAAAAAATCAGAAAAAAATGAAAAAATATAAAAAATTACAAGTTGCAAAGCAACTTGCAGCTGGAAGGCAAATTTTCAGCTCAATATTTCTTGATTTTTTCAACTAAATACATTGAAAAAAAGCTTAAATAAGTTATTTTACATCTTATTAACATGTTATTGCAGTATTTTGGTGGAGGATTTCCTAAAAATTTGAAGAAAAATGGCAAAGAAATCAGCTTGACAGAATCTGTTCAAGAAGTTGCACAGCTCAATTCAACTTGCAATTTAGGGTGGAAAAATGGACAAATAAGATGAAATAACTTCTTTAAAACTTCATTAACATGTCCTAGTTGATTTTAAAGCTGATTTTGGCGGTGCAAAACAAGAAAAAATTGAAAAAAATCGAGTTGAAGAAGCATTGCAGATTCTGGGCTGCAGGTGCAGTGTGTGGTGCAATCAGATTCAAGCCTCATTTTTGCAGCAAAAACTTAATGTTGTTTACCCAAATTCATTTTATAAACATAATTTTACATGGATTAAGTCATATTTGCAATATTTGGGAGGTGGAGTACAGAAAAAAATGGAAAAAATGGGTGAAGAACACCACCTGCAGCTGCAGAAAATCAGAAATCTGTGCACAACTTGCTTAATTTCTTCACTTGTGGCGGCTACATTATGCAATATTTTAGCTCAAATTCATTTTATACCCCTTATATTACATTAATATGATGATTTTGATCAGAATTTGGGTGGTGGAATGCAAAAATATTGAAAAAAAAAGGAGCAAGAACAGAGCTTCAGCATCATCCTGCCGCAGCCACCAAGAACATCCAATAAGAAGCATTTTGATGTAGTTTTTTTGCAATTTTTGTTATCTTGAATCAACTATTATAAATAGGGAATGTGGTATGGGTGATGAAGCATCCATCAACCAACAAAAAAAATCAAATATAAAGTAGATGTAAATAGAAAAAAAACGTGAGGGAGAAAGAAGGGGAAGGAAGGAGGGAAGTTTGGTTTGTAATTTTGTATTTTTAAGTTCTTTCTATCCTTTTTCTTTCTTAAGTTCATGTATTTTGATGTTTATAATGTTTAATATTAAGTTTAACATGAACTAATTTTGTTAATCTAAGGCTACAAAATATGCTTAATTCTAATTCAAAATATTCAATGTTCTTGTTATTGTATTGTTGAAGTGTTTATCATTGTTCTTAATGATTTTTAAATGCTTGATCACCATTTAAATCCCATAATAATTCATAATGAGTCCGAGAGGGGAATTATGACGAGTGCTGAGGTGATAAGCACCACAAATTGAGCGAATGCTCGATAGAGATTAACGCGATTTGTGTGATTTTTAAAAGAAAATCAAAGAGCTTTTATAACTCTTTTCTTATTTAAATTCATGCATGGGAGTGATGAATTAATATGTTAAAGAGTATGCTAAATGTTGCTCGAGAGAGAATATTTAGTAATTTAGGATTTTCAACCATCAACTTGCAATAACAACATGAATACTGAGAATAGAAAGGCGTATTGATGCAACTTAGGTGAAATCGGATGTCTTAGACTTTGTTTATCTGATAAAAACCCAAAAACTTTAATTAACTTTTTATTTGTATTTCTTTTCCTTTTATTTTCATTTTTACTTCAGCAAACACCTGAATTTTTAATTTTTCAAATAGTAGTAAAGCTATTAATTTTAGGACTCACTCAGCAATCCTCGTGGGAACGATACTCTACTCACTCTGTATTACTTGAAGCGACTAGTGCATTTGCTAGTAAAGAAACGCATCACATACATCTCAATAGCATGAACCTTTCATGTCTTTGGCATGCTCTTCACCCATTGGCATATTTAATATATTCATCCATCATTGATAGCCAATAGTAGCCATAGTATCTAATGAGCCAATGCACCTCATTACCAGCATCGTTTCATCTAAGTCTAGACACTTGAGAAGCACTTCACTAGCGTCCTTCTTGTATAGCTTTCCATATTCATCATCAAGTTGGTATCCATGAGCTCTTATTTTTATTTTTCTGTCTTTGATATAGTCACGAGGGTTTCTGAACTAATCCATCAAGGGCTTCCTCTAATCCTCACGCTAGCCTGTGATAGATTGTTGTGCTTCAAAGCAGTCTAAGTATTCACTTGTAATTACCTTACTTTCAGAGCTAAAAACTCAGTTCAAGGTCATGGTTTAAAACCTTGGTCTTGATGACCATAGTTTCTTCACACCATATCCTTGGCAATTTGCAGCCAAAGGCTAATTGGGCCAAATCATTGACTGTCTTATTTTGTTGACAAGACATATGTTCAAATTGAATGCCGTCAAACTTGCTCAACAATCCTTGCACTATTAAGATATATGTATTTGAGGTGTCACTTAAACATTGAAATTTCCCTTTTACTTGGAAAATCACCAACTGTGAATCCCCTTTCACTACCATGTTAGGGACTAACATCTCTAGGAGAGTTTGTAGTCTAATAATCAATGCCTCATACTCTGCTATTGTTGGAAAGTTGCCTAGCAAAGTAAAAATAAGCTTAGTGATGATCCCAGTAGGAGATTAAATCACAATTCCTACTCTGGCAAATAATTTGGTCCTTGAACCATCGAAATATAGTTTCCCACTGACCATTTCAATCACAAAGAGCTCACGTGGCTCATAGCCTGTATCAGCTTAAATATTTGGATCATCAGCTAAGAAGTCTGCTAGAACTTGACCTTTTACTGACCTATGCAAAGTATATATGGTAAATGTTAAGAAGTAATGTGTCAACTTTATCGATGCATAATACAGATATAGAAAAAAATTTCAATGAAAGAATTTTTATTTCACATTCATTTAAATAAAGACTTAGGTAGAACACAACCTATTCATACCCCTGCTCAACACAATGTACCGGGTTGTTCTAATGGATTTGGCCTTCAAGAGTCTCTCAATTTCCTCTTTGACCAAGTCTATCAATTCTTGGGACATTATTCTCTTGGCCTAGATTATGGGCCTTGAGCCTGGCCAGATTGGAAGCCTATGTTGAACCACTCTTCTATCTAGGAGAGGCATCTTATGATGGTCCCAAGCAAAGTAGTACTTGGACTCGAGGAGCAAGGCCATTTACTGCTTCTTTTGCTCTTTTGAAACTAAAGCACTCACATAAGCAGTCCTTGGGTCTTCTATTGAGCCCATGTTAACCTCGAGAAAAGATTCTTGAACTTCAGCCTTCAAGTCCTCCATTTTAGCTGGTGCTACTCTTAATTAAGATAACTCTAGCTCTTTTTCTTCTACCAACTAGACTTCGAAGCCACTCCCAATGATAAATGGCTACTCGGTTTTGCAATGGTTGAGGAACTGGCCCTTTAGGCCTTAATAAGAAGTCTTGGCTTCCCTTCATAAGGCTTCTAGTGCGCCTCTATGGTCCCGTTAATCAAGAAGGGCTCTCATGCATACACATAAGTCATAGCCATCTGACTTAACACTAACTTGATCGCCCTTAGCTTCAATGAGTCGGCTCTCAAGGATGGCTATTAGTTTTACATGTCAGGCAATTTGAGAGTGCTCCTTTTCACAG
Organism: Simmondsia chinensis; assembly: GCA_018398585.1. Lineage (NCBI taxonomy): Eukaryota > Viridiplantae > Streptophyta > Magnoliopsida > Caryophyllales > Simmondsiaceae > Simmondsia > Simmondsia chinensis. The sequence continues at coordinate 22,688,946 of JAGTTD010000007.1, forward strand.
CTAATGGTCTCAAGCCCTCTTCATAAAACTTTGCCTTAACAAAGCTGGAGCAAGCCACGAATGGCTTGTCATCTTTAGGGCCTCTTACTTCAGCTACAAGCTCCACCTGGGGATCTTCATCTGTTGCTACTTCATCACCTTCCAGGTTCCTCTGTGTCTCAATTGCCATAAATTTCAAGGAAAGGAGCGAGGCATTTCTGACATAAGCTTGTTCGGGGAGTGACCCAAACTGTATTAGGATCCCCTGATTGCCTGTCTCGTTTTCGAGACTGCCATCTTTTTGCATATCGTAATCCTGAGGTTGATCTTTTGGTTCAACCATGGGGTTTTAGACTCCTCCATTGGTTTGAGGAGGTCTTCCTCATGAGACCATGTTGGATTGACACTATCCAAAGGTTTCACCAAGTTGATGCTTAGGGGACTGTAATCCTCTTCATCATCAGATGTTCTTCGAGCCAACTAATTGTTGGCAAGCCAGTCCCACCAAGATTCTTGTCCTGCAAAAGACAAGAAACTAGCCCATCTCTCGAGCTTCTTACATGGCTCACCTTTAGCATTTGTAGCTAAAGATCTTGGTTCACCTTTTGGAGCTTCCAGATCCATGGACTCAATACACTTGTTCTCATGGCCTCCATCTTCTTCATCAAAATTCTTAAACAAACAAGTATCAATTAAAGCTTGGCGTTTTGCTGCCTGCATTCAAAGCAACCGCATCTCTTGAGTTTGCGTAAGGTTGAAAGGGCTAGCATCTTCTAGCCTGTACTGGTTTATCCCCCATAAGTTTACAAAGAAAACCCTTGAAGGTTATTATCCTACTTGTTGTTTTCCTTGACTAGTGTCCACTTCAATTACGCATTATTTTTGGTTCCATTTTGGACGCCTAGTCCTCATGATTAGTTGAGCATTCAAAGTGGGATCTTTAGTGTTTTGTACATGTGGGACTTCTCAAACAGCATTTTTACCTCGATAAATGGATCTGCAGGGCAAATATATTGAGGAAGGAGCTTGCGTTTCCCCTTTACCCCTTGTATCTTCCCACACCAGTCGCGGCATACTTTGTAGGATACCCTTTCCAAGAATCAAGATATCCTCCCTTGGTTTGTTAAGTTTGATGTTTTCCCAGGAACACTGCTGATTTCCATTGCCAAGTTTTCAGCCACTAACAATGAATGGCTGATTGGCCTTCAGGCGTCTTAATGTTCAAAACAAAAAAACATGAAATGGCTGACTTGCTGCAAAGTCTAATCAGTAAGTTTTTGAAGACTGAACATTTGTTTGTGGTATGAAACTGATGGATGTGCCAATGGCATATCTCACCATCCAACACGCACTTAGATGATGGGAATCTTAATATTCCCTCAAGAACAAACCTATGGAATAAGTTGTTTTCAACCCTTGTCTTTTAAGTATCGTTTAAGACCATTGATCTCTGAAAGAGAGCAAATGGATAGTCCGAACAACGCTTTAATTACTCTAGACAAAGGTATCAATAATGTTAACTTGAAAAGGATGAGGGAAAAAGTCTTTTTTATCCCTTCTCCAGGGAAGATTAATTCCCTTGCCACAATGGCATGTTGAACCACATATCTTAAGATTACATAGTTCTTCATTGAGTGAGTAAAAAAATTATGCCATTTATAGTATACCTTCACCTTTAGTGTATTCGGGTCGGGTTTCTTATGTTTCCCCAATCTTAAGTCTATTGTTCACCTCAAGCTAATCAAATACAATGTTGGCTCTTGAGAGATCAAATGAGTTCTTTCTCAAGTCACTACAAAAAAAGTAATATTTTAAGTTCTGTTGGTAATGTTCACATTACCAACAATAAAAGTATACTGTTGGTATTTACACCCTAATTTTGAAGGAGTTGGGACGACATCGTTTTGAGCAAAGTTCCACGTGCTTACCACGTGAGGTCTGTTAGAAACAGTATTCTGAAATCCAGATTTATTCTAGATATATCATTTTAATTAATAAATAAAATTGAAGTCCCAGTTGTTTCCCAATTAAATTTGTGTAGGCGAGCATTTATACTACATGTAATTTTCTTTTTGGACACATCCATGAGATGGGTATAGTCCTCAGATTACATTTTACATGTTTGTTTTAAGTAGATAATGAGATAGACTTGGAACAAATGGTATGGAATGTTATTTGAATAACTCGTGATCAACGATGAGCTTGGACTACTTGTCTGTTAGGACCATAACCTAACACTTTAGATGACTTGTCTTGGCCATGTGGATGGAGATCCAAAAGTGTTGGGTTGGTGTGTTTAATAAGATTGACACACTGAGTTGGACCATGTGGTTTACTTATTTCTAGACTCCTATCGGAGATGAGTGATTAACGTTGTACTGTTTGAACGACAACTCTAAATCCTGAGGGTATTCTAGACTTATGCATGGAGCATTAGTTTCTTTGGTGTACTATAAGTAAGGTCTAAACGCATGACTGAATTCCCACGTACACTGGATAGCGGTGTGAAGTGTGACAAGGATCAGATATTCAATAGAGAATCTACATTCTTTTATGAGATACAGATGTCCCCTTAATTGATTCAAAAATATTTTAATAGTTCCGGATCTTTGGCCTAAGTGTTCCAAGGGTTTGACATTTGGAATTTCTATAGTAAATATGTTCAAGTATATTTAAATTATTCAGTGAAGGGCGAGTCGGTAACTAATGGAGAAGCTATGAGACGGATAATAGTAGTAATTATACTTATTCTTCATCGTAGACATCTAGTGGAGGGGTTGTTGTCATCAACACAATCTATTAGAGAGATATCTAATAAATGGTTTAAGTTTAGAGTGCAGTGAGATTTATTTAGTAGAATTAAGTCTCATTAAAAGGTAATTAAATTATTTTATAAGATGATTAATTTAACCCATTCGAAGCTAAATTTAAATTGTCCCTGAGGTCTCTATACAAGCCTCTGTATTTATTGCCATCGGAAAAATATTAAAGAATTCGTGGGATGAATTAATTTATTCACGAGATGAGCAAAAGCTAAAAATTATAAAGTAAAATAATTTTTGAAAATTAAATTTCATAAGATGAGCTTTTATACATGGGAAACGAGGAAAAAAAAATGCAAAATTTAAAATAGGGTCGCTATCCGTGTGATTCAGAAAGGACGAACCAGCGAGCTGGGACGCCTCCCACGGTAATCCGCACCAAGGTAAACGAGCGAATGAAATCTCGACACGTGTCACGCGACTAGTGGACCATGGGCGCAGCTTTTGAACTTGCTTTTGGACGATACGACGCGTTTTGATTTGACCTGGGTTTGTTCAACAGATCCCACATCTATAATTTTGTTAATTGTCGCTCACGTATACTATTTTAAATAGAGGTTTCTATCTCGTGATTTGGCATTCAATTGAAATAAATTATTTTGGATTTCTGATATTGTTTCGAAGACCTAATTGGAGAGAAAAAAATTTTGTTGAAATTTTTCTTTCCTTAGTATAATATTTTTCGGAACCCACCCTCCGGGCAGCTCAAGGTCTCGATTTTGAAGATAATTTCTTTCTGTTTTTTCTTATATTGGGGCAATCCAGGTATGTGTTCTTTTCTTCACTTTTAGTTTTTGCTTTTCTATTTATTTACAGTATCTGTTATTATGCATGTTTGAGTTTATATATTGTTATGAATGTGTTAGAGTAAAAGGCCTGTACATCAATTTAGATCTGTAGATTTAATTTTGAATTTTAATTTATAGATTTAAAATTTGAAATTTTAAATTAACCCTTGGTTTGGAATTATAAATTCTAAACCCCTTCCGCTGCATAAACTTCATAAAATCAGGGAGAATTTTTGAAATTCGTCCTAACAACCAGTATTAGGGCAAATGGTTTATGGAGATAAACCTATTATTGGGAACTCTCACATGTGAGGTGTGACAAAGCATGACTCTCCAACCGGGGGCTTAGGTAGAGAGAAGAGTCTCCTACTCCAAGTACTCCAATAGGTGCCTACCGTTGTGACCATAGTTGAGAACTATAAACCCAATAGTCGGCATTAGAGTTTATTTTTCCAACAAAAGTTACCTCTTTTTCCAACAAGGTCCTCCTCAAGGGGAATAAGACCTTTAAGTGTTAAGATAGTGGCGTCTTGAGCCGAACATCCTGAGAAGTTTGTCACCCTAAAAAGGGTACCAGCCACTCAAGGCTCGAGATGGTTGAAGGGAGAAGGAAGCTCGAGCTCAAGGGATTTGTAAGAAGGCTGCAAGATAGGTGGTTTTCGAGCTCGAGATAGTTACTTAAAGCACAATCTCAGATATTCGCACATTATCCTTGATCCAGGAGGACGTGGGGATTTTAGAAGGGACTTCAACCTAAAATGTGGAAGTGGGATCCAAGAAACTTCCTTAAGAATTAAATCAGGGGTGTGTTCATTGATCATTCATGCACAAAAAAGAGCTTAGTGGCTTGACATGGGGAGAAAATGCCACAAAATTGGGGGCTACATTTATTTAAGTTTTCTATAAATGCAAGACTTTGTGAGACTCCAAAATAGTACATACACTCAATACAAAACTTCTTCAAGTTTTATTTATAGCACACTTGCACTCTTTTCCTTAGAGTATACTTAACATAGCTTAGCTTAGCACATATCTTTTTGTGCTTGCTTCTTCAATAATACAATCTTTCGAGCTTCAAGTATGAACTTTTGTTTTTAATCGATTCCGAAATTTTGACAAGTTAAGAATTAAGGCTGTAACGCCCCCCAACTTTAATACCGGATAGGCTTAAGTTAAACGGGTGCTACATGGCCGTACTTTAATGAAATCCCCCATCATAGTACGAAGCCAAAATCTTTCGATCCAAATTCCTGAAAATCCATACACCGTTCTTATAATATAAACATAACATAGCTCGCAGATACATCAAAACTAACAATTTCAAACTAGCAATGCGGAAGTTTGCAATATAACATCCTAGACGGTCACTGATATGCTACAACAAAATTCAGATATTATCCAACTATACGAAATAACTAATTGTAGAGTAAGCTGCTCCATCTTTTCTTCCTTCAATACTTGCCCTGGGCTACTAATCTGGAAAAGAGAGAAATAAACGAATTGGGTGAGCAAACAAGGCGCTCAGTAAGTATAACACCTTCCCTACCCGGATCAGGCATATTATTAAAAGCAGATAAACACCCAATCAAAACCGGTAAAATCAATTATCTTCGAAAATCATTTTGTTTCATAACTCGGTTTATTTCATAAAATCTTTTTGGTAAACTTATAGACGCATCAAAAACTACTGCCGGTATTATTCTCGCGACAGGGTCGTAATCGACGTTAGTATTTCGTGTTCGAACCGGTTCCAAGTCGACAGATCCACTAGGATCAAAACGTAGTATCTGTTAGTTCAGAAGAACTAACAGACAATCGGAGACTACGTGCCAGTATTATTCCCGCGACAGGGTCGTAATCGACTTTTGAATTTCATATTTCGTATTCCATAGTCGATAGACCTCGGAAGGTCAACGTAGTTATCTGTAAGCTCTATAAAACCTTTTCAAATTCAAATCACAAGTTCACAATAATTTCCTTTGAAATTCTCATATTCATAAAAACTCCTTCGAAATTCACATATTCGTACAAATTCTTTCGAAACTCACATCTTCGTACAAATCCTTCGAAATTCACATGTTAAATCAACGTATAAACCAATATAATTCAACTCATAAAAGTATAAATCACATAATCACATAAACACATATGCCCAATCCTATTTTATCAAACCAATAAATCATTCAACATATAAATCTCACAATTTAAGTCATCTAAAGCAATTTTTTACTTTACAAACAAGTAGGGGAAGTGGTATACTTACAAATCAAGTCATCTAAAGCAATTTTCATACTTTACAAACAAGTAGGGGAAGTGATATACTTATAGATGCTAGCTTTTAACCCAAAAATCCAGTTCCTATAGTTGATTAGCTCTGAAATTGGTGAGATGGTGTTACTGGCGAGGTGGCCGGAGCTATTCCGGTGAGGTGGCGAAATCGGAGGGACAGTCGGAGCTATGCCAGTGAGGTGGCGGCACCGGAGGGTCGGTCGAAGTTGTACTGGCGAGGTGGCGGCACCGGAGAGACGGTCGGAGTTATGCCGGCAAGGTGGCTGCACCCGAGAGAGAGGAGAGAGAAAGTCATGGGTGGTGGAGAGAGAGAACCGAGAGGAGAGAGAGAGAGTTGGGTGGTGGTGTGTGGTTGAGGGGTTGAGGGTTAAGGGGTATTTATAGACCCTAGGGGTCAGGCGGTACTGTGGGGAGGGAGGCGGTACCGTGGTGGCCAAGGTCGTACCGTGAAGGTGGGCAGTGGTACCGTGGTGGTCGGGTCGTACCGTGAAGGTCAGGGTCATACCGCTTGGTTCAGGTGGTACCGTGAAGGTTGCGTGCGTACCGTGAGGAGGGAGGTGGTACTGGTACCGTGGTGGTCGTGCTGCTTGGGTCAGGCGACACCGGCGAGACGCGGTAGAGAGATGCGGAGAGAGAGAGAAGAGAGCGAAAAGAGGAGAGGAGAGACGAGACACGTACCGTGGTGATCGGGTTGGTACCGTTAGGTTGCGGCCGGTACTGGTGACGACGTTACCGGGGTGGAGAGAGAGGCGGTAGGGGGAGGGAGACGGTAGGGGGAGAGAGGGAGGCGGTGGGGAAGAGAGAGAGTTGTACGATAAAGAGAGAAAAAGACTGGGAGAGAGAACAGAGAGAAAGGGACAACGTGAGGGGGGGGTGGTTCTGGGTACTGTTCCCCTTTTTCTTTTTCTTTCTCTTTTTTTTTTCATTTGTTTATTTATTTTTATTTTGTAACCTAATTGAAATAATAGCGAATTTTAACCTAATTTAAATGCCCTAAATTTCACATATTATATTATCGAGCCTAATTTAATTTAAATATCCTAGGTTTCATATATTGTAATACCAAATTTAATTTAATTAGGCCGCGTATTACAAAGGCTTTAGTTTGAGACTTTGACGGCAAAAGCTTGACCTTGATTGTGTTAGTCTTAGCACTACTATCACTAGTTTACAAGCTAGGTGAACTTAAGTTCGCGCCATTATTTAGGGCTTGACTTGATTGCATTGGTACAAATCCAGTGACCTGAATACGGTTCGCTCCACATGAATGTTGTAAAACTTAAACTCATTCGAGTTATTATAAGTCAAGGGTACTAGGCTTAAAAACCTGATTGACATAAGCTTATAAGTGAACCGCTAAACTCTTGGGTTTTTCGCCTCCCCCAATTCTTGGCTTTTAAGTTTATGAGGAAATGTGTCTATGGGCCATTGCTCTATCACTGTAACTACCACTTGGGTTAGGTCTATATCCTTTTATTATATATATATATATATATATATATATATATATATATATATATATATATATATATATATATCCACAAAAAAATATCAGAGTCTCTCTTATTGGAGCATGAGTAAATCCACATGCTACACAAACAAAGTTAGATACACTAAAATATCACCTCCTTTTCTCCGAGACGGTGAGTGGTTGAGGTCAAAGACGTGCGGTCCGAATTTAGGCTCACTCCCTATTTGTAGTGTGTCCCTTTTGGACGTTTGTTTACATTTGTATTTATGGTGACCACATCACACTACTAGCGAACAAATGAAGTAAACACTTGTACAAGACAGTAAGTAGGGATATGAACATGCCATTTTCTACCTAAGCCATTGTTTAAATGAGTGTGAAATCAAATATTCTTCCATGAAGAAATTGTGTCTATCTTTATACTACACAACTATAAAGTTAAGACATTACTTCTTAACATTTACCATATATATGGTTGCTCAGACAGATGTCCTTAAATATATGTTGGATAGAGCCTTAATGAGAGAAAAATTAAATAAGTCGAGTATTGCTCTACTTCATTTTGAATTAATCTCTGTGTCCCAAAACATAGTAAAGGTTCAAGCTCAAGTAGACTTCTTAGCTAATCATCCAAATATTCAAACTGAATCAGGCTATGAGCCAAGTGAGCTCTTGGTAATTGAAATGGTCCCTGAGAAACTATATTTTGATGGTTAAAGGACCAAATCATGTGCCAAAGTGGGAATTGTGATTGAATCCCCTATTAGGATGATCACTAAACTTCTTGTTACCATGGTAGACAAGTGTTCTAATAATATGGCTGAGTATGAGGTTTTGATTATTGACTTACAAACTCTTCTGCAAATGTGAGTCCCTAATATAGTAGTGAGAAGGGATTAACAATTGGTGATTTGCCAGGTAAAAGGGGAATTTTAGCGTATATATCTCAATATTGCAAAGACTGTTAAGTTTGATAGTGTTCAATTTGACCACTTGAGTCGTATCCCTTTAATTTTCTAGCAACTAATATATATAAAAATCTGTAAAAATATTTAACCAAGTTTTCTTAACTGAACCATAAGTTGAACTCATGGTATAAACAAAGTTCGATACACCAAAATATCATAACCTTTTGTGTTGGGTCGAATTTAAAAAAAAATTCTAAATTAATTAGATTAGCACAGAAGAACGGTTTAAAATCTCTAATTTTTAGCCCACCACCGACTTAGAATACTTAATTCAAATCTAAAAATTTAAATTTTCTAATTTTAAATCTACAGGCCTCTACTCTAAAACATTTATTATAATAATTTATTATTAACTAGCATAATAAAATAATATAAATAAATGAAAAAGCGAAAAACTAAAAAGGAAAAGAAAGAAGAATACCTAGGCATAGACTGCAGTGTCGCTGCAAGAAAGAAAACTGAGACCCAGAGAACTTCTATGCAATCTCCTCCAAAGCCCATAGTGTGGGCTCCGAAAAATATAAAACTAAGAGAAAAATTTTCAACTGAAATTTTCGCTTTTGGTTCTCTGAGAGTCAACACTCTCAGAAATTTGTAAATTTTTTTAATCGATGTTAAACCTTTATTCCAGGACCCCTATTTATAGTAGGGCACTAGAGGCCAAAAAAAAAAGCCGTAAATTTTCGATGTGGGATACAAAATAACAAGCCATAACGATGCCGTTTCATTCTATTTTCAGATGTCACCCAGAACTTGGCATGTGGCACGATCAGGCTGGTCCGCGGCTAGAGGCACATATCCGCTCGTTGGGGCACCCATGAGTGTGCCACTTGGCATGCTTCCATTGGACTGCGACTTCACCCCTATGTGCCAGTGTCACACTGGTTGACCAGTGCTATATAATGCGGATTTCTGCATTATTTTATTTTTTTCTTGTTCTTGTTTGTTTCCCACGTATAAAAATTCATCTTACGAATTTTTAAGTTTTTATAAGAAAAAAAAAATTTATCTTATTTTATAATTTTTACTTTAATTAATCTAATGAATAATGTTTAGCAAATTTAAATTTACTCATCTCATTAATAAAAAATTCGTCTCATGAATTCTTTAATATTTTTCTAACGGTGTAAAATTAAAGGCTTGCATAGGGAGCTCGGAAACAATTTAAATCTAGTTTCAAATGGGTCAAAAGTCATTATCATCTCATGATAATATTTGACTGCCATTTAATAGGACATAATTTCACTAAATAAATCCTATTGCACTCTAGAGTTAAATTATTTATTCAATAATTCTCAATTTGTAATAGTTGAATGATCAACCCCTCTATCTAATATCCATGAGAAGTAATAATTAAAACTACCTTCATTATACTTCTCACTACTTCTCCTTAAATACACGACTTGTCCTTTTCGAATAATTATGTGACACGAGAACGTATTCTTCATATCAATCCCAGTAACAAACGCTGAATCCTTTGGCCAAGGATTCTAACTTTCCTGAACACTTGCGAAGATACTTAAGGGGACATTTGTATCTCATAAGAGACTATAGACTCCATGTTGACTATTTTGTTCCCACTACAATTCATGCAGTAACCCAATGTACGTCGACTATTGGCCACTTTACAAGGCGTCACTCTGAGTGCATTAAAGAGGAAAACACTACGTGCACGAGTTCAAGACAGTCTCAGCATTTAGAGTTACCGCCTAATCACAAAGACCTATTTACTTCTAATAGTAGTTAAGAAACAAACAATTCTGGTGGTCTAGATCAATGTTCCAATCTTATTGACGAACATGGACTATGATACTTCTGGATCCCTATCCATATGACCTAGACAAGCCATCTAAAGTATCATGTCATAGTCTTATCAGATAAGTTGTCTAGAACTCATCACCGACTATGAACCTACTTTGACAACATGTCACAATTTTGATTTAAGTTTATCTGTGGCTTAATCTCATTAACCACTTAAACTAAACTATGACATGTCACAATGGACTATTTCCATCTCATGGAACGTCTTAGAAATAATCACACACATATTTGGCCTATAAATCATAATCAAACATAAAATAGATAAAATAATTCTATTTAATAATATTTAAACACAAATAATAGGGTTTTCAGGACATTCGTTCCAACAGTTTACTCCGAAAACGGTGAGTGGTTGAGGTCAAAGACGTGCGGTCCAAATTTAGGCTAACTCCCTACTCGCGATGAGTCCCTTTTGCACGTTTGTTTTGGTTGAATTTTTACGGCGATCACATTACACTTAATTGCAAACAAACAGAGCAAACATGTCTTTTAGCAACCACAATGGGAAGGTTAAAGCAAGACTTCATTAAATTTAGCCCATCATGGATTACCATAACATAATTGCAGGCCATTTGCCAATGGTCAAAACCAGGAGGTCCAGTGCTCTCGAGCAAGAGGAACAAGAAGGCTTAGCCCTGATTGGGTCCCCGCTTGAGCATCCTCTTGAGCAAAGCCCTATAACTTGAAGGGATGAACCAAGTCACAACCACGGCAACTAAAGCAGTGGAGATGATGACAACCCAGAAGACGAATGCATTGGGCTTTATGGCCATTCTCATAAGCGTTTCATGGCTATGCTCAAGCACCGTTAAGAAATCATGAATCGAAATGTCCAACAAACAATACGTGAGGGCTTTGAGAGACAGTGTGCTACAATAGGCGTTATCTAGCGGCCCAGCGTAAAACTTTTCCGCCATGAAACCCATTATAAACGACGTTGGAACCTCAATAAATGAAAGGTTCCATAGAGAGACTGATAGATTCTTAGTTGAAATGAACTCAACCTTGTCTTCTACTACTACCCTTATTGCTAAGGACATGGCACGATAGACAGTACTTGAGATCGAGCCTATCTTAGTGGGACAAGCTAAGACTCATAAAGGCTTGGTTCAAGCCATTAGAGAGGACATCAGGCAACTTAGGCCTGTACCTCCTCCGTCAATCCTGACTAGATATCCTTGTGATGCCCCTTCGAGCTCATGATTACCAGTTGCTCAGGCTGACTACATTATCCCCAAGAGAATGGAAAACCCAGTTATGACTAATCCAAGGTTCACATATATGGAGCCCAACCATATGAATGACAACATGCCCCTTGAGGTTGTTGGGCCTTCGAATCAGGGTTTCTCTCTGGCTTCGATGGGATCTCAATGCCAATGTGTTGGTGTCACCTATCCCTAAGAATGGAGCACATAACTGTCTATACCCTCTTCAAGTAGGAGAGGTTGTCTCAAGGCTCACTCAAGGCCTTGAAATGAGAGTGCAAGGACAGGTACCCACTGCTCGAGACTAGACCTTCCTCCCTAGACCTCTTCATGCTTATCAAACTGGGGGGGCAAGCTAATCACCCAAGTCCTCAAGATCACAACTTGGGGATTTACTAAGCAAAGATGAACCACAGCCTTCTAATATTGGTACACCCTTAGGCATACCATATAACCCAAGTTCTGCTAGAACATACTTCCTAGCCAGCCAAACACATGGCCAAAATGATCAAGGGGGTCACCTCAAGTCTTTGGGGCAACCACCATTCTCTCACCCAATTGTGATTGGCGCTCAGGGGTATCCCATAGATCCCTATCAAGATCCTCGTCCACTACGGGGTAATTGCAAGCACATAATCATGTTCCTAACCTTCCCCTCCAGGGCCGATTGGCTGAGGCCTGGCTAGGGTCAATAGACCCTAGTATAGCAAACCTTACCCTAACTATATAGATAGGGATTACCATTTTCCTCAAGGATACAAAATCCCCAAGTTTGCCTTTATCTCTGGAGAATGAATTGTGTCTGCCTTCAAGCACTTAGCAAGGTTCAATTGCTAGTGTAGATAAGCAGTTGGCAATCAATATCTTGAGCTTAGGCTGTTTCCCAGTGCTTTAACAGGGACCAATTTTTAGTTGAACATTAGCCTACCTTCTAATTCCATTTACTGTTGGGATGACATGGCCAGGCAATTCTAGGCTCAATTCCCAAGAATGAAACTAGGAACTTTCATGTCTGACTTGGCTTGAGTGAAACAAAAGCTAGGTGAATCAGTGGAAGACTACATTAACCGGTTCCAAAAGGTTGAATACGCCAAGCTAGCCATGAATGGCTTAGGCATATAATTTAGGAAGAAGTTCAAAGGCTCAAACTTCACAATGCTCCTTTAGTTGGCATAATGTGTTGCTAGATATGAGGCCATCTTTAAAAAAAAAAAAAAAAATCCTTAAGAAAAATAGCATGTATGGGACTTACGCACACGATTTAGTTGAAAAGAATGAGGATCCTCTTTATGTGATTGACATGACTGACTACGTCAAGGGACCCCCTATGGTTTGCAATCTTTTGGTCCAATAGGACATCAAAGCAAGGTGATTAGTCCAATTTAGTTTATAATTGTTCCTAGCATTTTAGTTCATTTTCTAAGCATTATACAACAAATTTTTATCACTATTGCTCGGTTTTGCTCTTTTTAGCTTTTATTGCCATTTTTGTGCAAAAATACTCATTTTGTGCTAAATCTTGCTAAATTTTATCAACAAAATCAACAATTGAAAGCAAGATACATCAAACCAAAGCAAAAAAAAAAAAAAGGGCTAGATAAAACATTTTACACGACTAAAGCAAGGAAACACAAGAACATGTACAATTTGCTAGACTTAGCAATTTTGGGCGGCAGTTCAAGCAAATCAAATGCAAGGATGAATTAAAAAATTCATTAACATGTCCAAGATGATGTCAAGACTGATTTTGGGTGGCCAAAGCTGAAAAAAAATGAAGAGAAACAAGCAAGAACAGCAAATTGCGGAGAATGAACAACAAGCTGCACAATTCACTTCAACTTGAAAAAAGTGGGTGGCAAAATGGACAAATAAAGTGAAAGAACCTCTTGTACACTTCAAAAACATGTTTAAATTTATGTAAATTCTGATTTTGGATGGTGCAAAGCAAGAAAAAATTGAAAAAAAATCAGCAAATTGGTGAAACCTGCAGAAATGGGGCAATGCCTCAATTTGGTGCAATGAGCTTTAAGCTTGCTATATTTTTAATTTTAAGTAATACTAACCTCAAATAATATAAATAGGGATTCTAGAGAGGTGTTTTATCATTAATTAATCCAAAAAAACACAATACAAAGTAGGAATATAAGTAGAAATTCGTAGGGAAGAAGAAGAAGGAGAAAAGAAGTAGTTTGGTTTGTGATTTCTTATTTTATAGTTCTTTTCTATCCTTTTCTATTTTAAGTTCATGGATTTTGTCTTAGTTTTGTATTATATTTTGTTTACCATAAACTAATTTTGTTTTCAAGGCTACGATGTAGCCTAAGTTATAACATGCACTCTCTTTTAATTCGACGTATTCAATGTTTTGTTTATTGCATTGTTTGAGTGTTTATCATAGTTCTTCATGAATTTTGAATGCTTAATCACCATCCAAAGCCTATAATGATTCATAATGAGTTTGAGAGGATATTTATGAAGGTTGCTAAGGTGATAAATACCACAAATTGAGCGAATGCTCTAGAGAGATTAACGTAATATGTGTGGTCTTAAGTGAAAACCATAGATCTTCGAAACTCTTTTCTTATTTAAATTCATGCAAGATTGATGAGTTAATATATAAATGAGCATGCTAAATATTTCTCGAGAGAGACTATTTGGTAATTAGGGTTTTCGACCTTCGACACGTAATAACAACTTGAATATCGAGAATAGAAAGGCGTATTGATGCAACTAGGTGAAATCGGACGCCTTGGATCTTATTAAATCATTAAACTCATCTAAAATCAGAAATATTTTCATAAAAATCAGTAAACATTTTAGTTTTTTTTTTGGTTTGTTTCATTTCAAAAACTACTAATTTCGGTACTTGCTGAATAACAATCCTCGTGGGAATGATACTCTACTCACTCTTTATTATTTGACACGACTTAGTGCACTTGCTAAGCATATACACAAAGTAAAGCATCAAACTTTTGGCGCCGTTGTCGGGGCTTGCCCTCATTTGAGTGATGACGATACCTTCTAGTTTTAGTACTAATTTGAAGTTCTTTTGTAAAAGCTCGCAAATTCTTCTTACATTTGAAGAAGAATATTTCATTTCATTTAATGTTTTTTATTTGTAAAGCTATTTTTTTGTAAAATCCGTATAGCATACCCCCCCCCCCCCCCCAAAAAAAAAATTGTGTTTTGTTAAGTTTTGTTAGTTTTGTGTTGTTTTGTTGTTTTTCTTGTATTTTGTCCTTATTTTCATATTTTTTTTAATTATAAGTTCACTTTGTTAAAATTTTAAAAGTTTTTCAAAACATTAGTGTTATTACTCTCCCCTCCCCCCCCCCCCCCCCCCCCCCCCCCCCACCCCCAAAAAAAAATTATTTTTCTTAACTTTTGCTTGAGATTGTTGTATTTTTAAGTTTTCTAATTAGTTTTAACTTTATTTTATCTTTTTAATTCACCTAGATAAGTTTTTCAAAGATAATTTTGTTATCATTAAGTTTTTCAAAACCTTAGTATTACCAGCATCCCCTCCTTTTAACTTCTTTTGAAAAATTCATAGACCACCACCCCTGCCTAAATTTTGGTTTTTGTTAAAATTTGTTTTGCTACATTTTGGTATTTTTATCTTTCCTCTAACTTTTAAGTTTATTTTTTGTATTTTTTTTTAAAAAAAAAGGAGCTAAAAGTGATGGCTTGCATCGACTATAAGAGACCTCAATATCATGCTATATCGAGAAGAAAACTGACCATTCGTGAAATTATTGCATTCTTGTCATTATCTGCTCAGCTCTCACTAATTCAAAAAGAACTGGATAACATAAGTGTTAAAGTTGTTCGTACTCCTAGGTGTGAATTTTGTACAAGTAACCATGCTGGTATAGAATGCCAAATGGGTAATAGCTTTTCCTCATTGCGTTGTGAACAAAATAACTACATGTCAAATTATATCCAACCCCAGTACAACCCCTACTCTAGCACTTACAGTCAAGGTAGATGAACCCTTCTAACTTCTCTTGGAACCATCACGAAGCATCTTGGTCGCCCACTTATCCATCTCAAAAAAGAACTATGACTTAGGAGTTCATGGAAACCGTGGCCAACTTAAAAAACCAAAAGCCTCCATCCAAAATCTAGAACCTCAAGTAGGGACTACATTAGAGGAACTTTCTAAGAGGTCTAAATATTCCTTGCATAGCAATACCGCCACTGACCTAGGAGAGCAAACTAACGCCATAATATTGAGGGATGAGAACACATTAGAAAAACCAACTCAATGTGACATAACCCCCATGATAGACTCATCGCCACCAATGACCAAACCTATCTTGACTGACCCACCACCACCAGTTATCGAAATAGAATGTCAAGCTTGCCCAACATGGTCAGAGGTTTTCAGCACCATGGATGCCTCAGTGAAAAAATGCAAAAAAGGTCGAAAAAGAAAATTCAAGTTGTAGCACATTTAGCCAAGGAGCCCATCATTAAAGAAGGTGGAGGTGGTCGTGTAAAAAAGGGTACCAAGAAGCTCCATGGAAAAAAAATGGTCATTATGGGTGGATGGAGGAAACGCCATTCTTCTTCAGGACACGGGATAGATCATTGGCAAAAAGTTAAGCTAACGACTATAACTTAAGCGCTTCTTGGGAGACAACCCAAGTTTTCCTTTCCCTACTTCTTTGGTTTTAATTTCTTTTTAATGTTTTCTCATGTTTCTATATATTTTTGTTCAAACAGGTTTTTAAAACAAGTTTGGGGGTAGCATGATATCAACATTAACCATCAAAAAGCAATCCTCAAATCTGGGAAGCATCTCTCAACTAGTACTTCATTCTTTGTATTTCTTTTAACATTGAGGACAATGTTAACTTTAAGTTTGGGGATGGGAGAGACATTTTGTCACATTTTTAAAATTTTGAACAAAATTAAAAACAAAAAAAGTTTTCTCATCAGTCCTATTTTATCTTTTAGAGTCGACTTTAGTGCCTTCCAGAGTTCGGAGCCTTTGTATGCGGATGTAGATAGTGTCGGCCAACAAAATGATTCCATTTTCTATAGTTTAAATTAGTAGTATTTTAAATTTTTCTTGCATATTAAACAATAAAAAAAATGGAGATCTTATAATCATGCATTTTAGGAAATTTTTCTACTCTTTTTAGCTTGTTTACTTAATTAGACTTGAATAACCAGAGAATCAATTGTTTTTATGTTCTAATTGCAAAACATGATCTATTCTAAGGCACTATCTTGATAAAACTATGATATTTGAGTTCACTAGTTAGCATAGCTGTTTTACCTTTCTTTCTATTTAAGAGATGCTCAAATTTGAATAGATTGCACTAAGATTATTATTTGCATAATAGATTTTCAAGAGTTATGCCTAAGTCTAAGTAAAAGAAAAATATGAACAAAAAAAAACCATATAATAAAAATAGAGAGAGAGAGAGAATTACTAAGCACCGCTATCCTGTTAAAATGTCTACCATTTGGATATGTTCTACGGTGTGATGGTTTCGTGCCTTGGTACCTCAAGCAAGTTGATGGGTAGGGGTGTTTCAACACCTGGTACCCTGGGCCAACCGGAATGGGAGCTGCCGCAATTAAAGCTAGCAACAAAGGGAACTTAGAAAGCCAACAAGGAACTAAGCACCTTTAAAAAAAAGGGAGGAAAAAAAAATTGGTGAATAATTTTAGTCTTTGGCATAATTGAGAAGTCTTGTTATGAGTGGTATGTTTTTTGTCTTCTATTCGGTTGAATGTCTTGAGATTAGAAAGAACGGATAAACTTAATATATTTAGCCAACTTTTGAAGTTGGTTACCTATGTGATTGATGGATTTTTCCTTGGCAAGATTGTTTTACCTTTAGAAACTTAAAACTTTGAGTCTCGGTCATTCTTTTCTATTAGAAGTCGTCTCGCTTTGGATTGTGATAAATTCTTAAAAGGCTTGAGATCCTATGATTTAATGTTTAGCCTTACTCGAGGACGATCAAAATTTAAGTTTTGGGGTATTTTGATAAGTCCAATTTAGTATATAATTATTCATACCATTTTAGTTCATTTTCTAACCAATATACATCAAATTTTTATCGCTACTGCTCGCTTTTGCTCTTTTTCGCTTATATTGCCATTTTCGTGCAAAAATACTCATTCCGTGCTAAATCTTACTCGGTTTTATCATCAAAATCAAAAAGTGAATGCAAGATACATCAAACCAAAGCAAAAAAAAAAGGGGCTAGATACAACATTTTACATGGCTAAAGCAAGGAAACACAAGAACATGTACAATTTGCTACAATTAGAATTTTGGGTGGCAATTCTAGCAACTAAAATGCAAGGATGAATTAAAAAATTCATTAACATGTACAAGATGAGGTCAAGACTGATTTTGAGTAGCCAAAGTTGAAAAAAAATGAACAAGCAAGAATAGCAAGTTGTAGAGAATGAAGAACAAGCCCGCATAATTCACTTCAACTTACAAATTTGGGTGGCAAAATGGACAAATCAAGTGAAAGAACCTCTTGTGCACTTCAAGAACATGTTCAACTCTATGTAAATGCTGATTTTGGGTGGTGCAAAGCAAGAAAACATAGAAAAAGCTAGCAAGTTAGTGAAACCTGCGGAAATGGGCAGCAATGGCAGCAATTTGATGCAATGAGCTTTAAGCTTGATATATTTTTATTTTAAGCAATTCCAACCACAAATACTATAAATACAGATGCTTGGGAAGTGTTTTATCATCAATTCATCCTGAAAAAAACACAATACAGAGTAGGGATATAGCTAGAAATTCGTAGGGAAGAAGGAGGAAAAAACAAGAAGTTTGGTTTGTGAGTTCTTATTTTCTAGTTCTTTTCTATCCTTTTCTTCTTTAAGTTCATGGATTTTGCCTTAGTTTGGTATTATATTATATTTACCATGAACTAATTTTGTTTTTTAAAGGCTACGATGTAGCTTAAGTAGTAATATACGCTCTCTTCTAATTCAACATATTCAATGTTTTGTTTATTCCGTTGTTTGAGGTTTTATCATTGTTCTTTATGAGTTTTGAATGCTTGAGTCTGGGAGGAGATTTATGATGATTGCTAAGGTGATAAATACCAGAAATTGCGAGAATACTCGAGGGAGATTAACGCAATTTGTGTGGTCTAAATTGAAAACCATAGATCTTCGAAACTCTTTTCTTATTTAAATTCATGCAAGAGATTGATGAGTTAATATGTAAAAGAGCATGCTAAATGTTGTTCGAGAGAGAATATTCGGTAAATGAGGGTTTTCGACCATTGACACATAATAACAACTTGAATATCGAGAATATAAAGGCGTATTGATGCAACTAGGTGAAATCGGATGCTTTGGATCTTATTAAATCATTGAACTCATCTAAAATCAAAAATATTTTCATATAAATCTGTAAACATTTTAGTTCTTTTTATTTTTGTTTGTTTTATTTTAAAAACTACAAATTTTGGTTTTTCAAATAGCACTAAAACTACTAATTTTGGTACTTGCTCAATAACAATCCTCGTGAGAATGATACTCTACTCACTCTTTATTACATGATACGACTTATTGCACTTACTAAGCATATCCACAAAGTAAAGCATCACAAGGAAGTCTTATTAGTCTCAAGACTTGAGAAAATACTCGTTTGACCTCTCAAGAGCTGATGTAATATTCAATTGGCTTGAGGCAAATATTAAACTCAAGATTAGTGGTAAAAATAAAAAGCCCAACCAAAATTCCACTAAGGGAAGGGTATTTTATAAATGGCATGATTAGTTGACCCATTCAACAAAGAATTGCTTGATCTTTAGAAAATTCGTCCAAGATGCCATAGAGGCAAGGGAATTGATCTTCCTAGGAGAAGAACAAGCAATCGTCAACAATGACCCTTTCTCTAGTCCTGCCCACGTCAATATAATTAAGGTAGCAAAACCTCGTAGTTCACATAACAGCCAAACTAATGGCGGATCTTTATGGAGGATGAGTGGAGACAAAGACAATTTGGTCATAGCCAACACTTTGTTTGACAGGCTATTAGAGTCAGGGACACTTAGGTTTCCCAGAACTTTAGTGGTACTGTCACAAGATTACTACAAGTGCAACATCACAACTGAGCATTCAACATGCGATTGTGCCACATTCAGTAGGTTCTTGAAGAAATAATTAGAGGAAGAGTTATTTTCCTCTCTGTGGAAGAAGAGCTAGCCATGGGAATTCTCACTGACAACCATTAGGAAACTGTCTTCACTACCTCAAAGCAAGCATCAAAGAAACTCTTATGCCATATGCATGACCTTTGCGGGGTTATGGCCATAAGTTGGTGTCTAAAATGAAGAAGCTGAGCGTTTGCCAAACGAGTCACTGATGGGACCTCCTCAAGGTCTTACATCGATGATCCAGATCATCATGACGACGAGGCATCCAAGAAGAAGTCTGAAATAGCACTTATTGGACGTGGATGCAAGCTAGTGCCCACAACATTCAGGACACCGACTTTCTGGGTTTCTTTTCAGTAATGTCTAGAGCAAAAACAACCTGGATCAAGATGGTGCGAGTTCCTTAAGTCTTACTTAAACATAGAGGAGGAGGCAGCCGCGAAAGAAAGTAGCTCAATGAAGAGCTTTGCTCAATATTTGCTTAAATAAGCTCTCTAAAGAAGAAGCCAGGGTTCGCAAGGGCAAGAAAACTAAGCTATTAGGCCTTAGGGATCCAACAACTGTGCCCAAGCCTTTTACCACTACTAGTAAAGGGAAACCACACAAGAAGCTTGAGAGATGGGCTAGTCTCTCATCTTCTAAAGGACAGGAATCTTGAAGGGACCAACTTGTCGAGAATTCACTGGTTAGGAGGTCATTTAATGGTGAAGAGGAGTATTCCCCTATCAGCATCAATATAGTGGAACCTCTCGATCGTATTAACCCGACATGATCTAAGAGAATGACTTCCACGAGGAAGACTTCCCCTAACCTATGGAGGAGTCTCAAACTCTAGGGGTTGATTCAAAAGACCAACCTTTAGACCAGGATATGCTAACTGATGGCAGTCCTCGAAAGCAAAATCAGGATGTGCCAATGGATGGCAGCCCTGAAAATGAAACTGATCAAGGGGTCCAAATGCAATTTGGGTCGCTCCCTGAGAAGGTTGATGTTAGAATTGCACTTCTCCACACTTTGTAGTTCATGGCAACTAATACTCAAGAGGGCTTCGAGGGAGATGTGATAGCATCGGATGAAGATCCCTAGGTGGAGCTTGCGGCTGAAGTAGCAGCAGCAAAAAGTAAACGTAATCATTTGTCTTTCAAAATTACTACCCAACATCTAAATTGCTAAATGATATAACTGACACAATGAAGATGATGTTTGATGGGCCTAATACTGCCAACAAATACATCAAGTCCTTATACATCAAAGCCAAATCTGACGGCATTCTGGTGAACAGTGTAGCTATCAATGTCTTAACTTCTTATATAGTCGTGGTCATTAGTAAATCTCGAGATGATTTGATTACTTCAGATGTTACCATTTGTTGCTTTTCTGGAGCTACTACTAAATCTGAAGGGGTCATCCCGATTGAGTCAATTGTTAGGAGTTTAAGCAAGCTAACATCTTTCTTTATAGTAGGTACTCCCCCGAGCCACAATGCTTTTCTTTGGCGAGATTGATTACATGCCAATTATTCCATCCCATCCTCACTGCTCTAGTTGTTAGCCATTTAGAACCATGGCAAGTATGAGATTGTTATGGCATATGACAATCTATTTATGGCTTGTTCTAACTTTTTTGAGGCCAAATTCTATGAAGATGGCATAAGACCACTTGACATCAAAATGATCACTCCGCGGTCTGCCCAACAACAAGACATGACATCAATCCCTGATAGCCCCCCTCACTAAAGCTTAGGTTAGTCAAGTTGATGTGGATTCAGAAGGCTCTAATCTCCGGGATGCATGAGAGCCCTTCTTAATGAGGGAGATCTCCAAGGCACACTAAAAGCACTAATGCAGAGGGGCCAAGACCTCCCATTAATGGCCTAAGAGGCCATTTCCTTAACACTAGCAAGGCTCAAGCCTTGGCATGCGAAGGATCAACTTTGGACTAAATAGCCAATCAATGGCTTCGACATCCAAATGATGGTAAGAAAAAAAGATGGAGCTATCTGACTTAAGAGCAGCACCGGCAAAGATGCAGGATTTGATGGCAGAAGTTCAAGACCCCCTCCTTGAGGTCAACGTGGGCTTAACAAATGACCCAAGACCTACCTATCTAAGTGCTCTGCTTTCTGAGAAGTAGATAGAGCTATATTTGACCTTGCTTCGTGAGTTCAAGGACTGCTCTACTTGGGACCATCACGAGATGCCTGGCCTAGACATAAAGGCAGTTTAGCATAGGCTTCCTGTCAAGTAAGGCTTGAGGCCCATCATTATGGCCTAGAGAAGATTGTCCCAATAAGTAATTGATTTGGTCAAAGAGGAAATCAAAAGACTCTTAGAGGCCAAATTTCTCAAGACTGCCAAATATGTTGAATGGTTGGCAAACATTGTTCCTATCTTTAAAAAAAAGGGTAAAATCAGAGTCTGTATTAATTTCAGAGATTTTAATGCAACCAACCCGAAGGATGAATACCCAATGCCAATTGCTAATGTGCTCATTAATTCAGCCTCGAGGCATGAGATCTTATCTTTTATGGATGGCTATTGTGGGTACTACCAAGTTATGATTGCTTCAGAGAATACCCACAAAATAGCATTAAGGTGTTCCAGGTCAATAGGAACCTTTGAGTGGGTGGCTATGCCATTCGGCTTAAAGAATGCCAGCGCCACCTACCAAAAGGCCATGAATATGATCTTTCCTGACGTAATTGGCAAGACCATGGAAGTCTACATAGAGGATACAACAACAACAACAATCCTTGTGCCACAAAGGCTCCTGCATACACAGGATCTGGGGGGTAGATGTACGCAGCTTTCCCCCTTTAGGTGCTACCCTGAAGGAAGGCTATTTCCAAGGAACCCTAACCTGAGGAACGTGTCATCATGGAAGCATAGAAGCTTGTAAGCATGAGAGCAATATAGTATTAAAACAGTACATAGCACAAGTCGAGCATTACAAAGCAAAGCTCAGTGGAAGGTAACTGCAGTCAAATAGTCAGCATGTATGCAGGTGCTCAAGTGTAAGGATAAGCAAATAAATGCGCCAATGCGTGCACCAAAGAGGAAGTCAAGACACCTAAATACACTAGTGTAAGCCAAAAAAAAAATTGTGCTACTTTATGCTGCTACCTTAGCTACCCCTATGCACGCTTTCCTTCGAGCTCAATCTAAGGCCTTCTCCTCCCTCAAGTTTAGGTGGGTAAGGTCCTGTTGGATCATCTCCAACCATCTCTTTTTTGGCCTGCCTCTCCTTTGTCTCCCTAGCATCATATGAGGCTGTTCGCATCTTCTGACTGGGGAAGTGGACAGTCTGCTCCTCACATGACCGAACCATCTCAATCGCTGCTCCATTAATTTATCTTCAACTGAGGCCACGCGCAATTTGCCTCTTATGACCTCATTCCTGATCCTATCCTTCCTTGTGTGTCCGCACATCCACCACAGCATTCTTATCTTCGCCGCCTTCATCTTCCGTGTATGATGTTGTTTCATTGGCCAATACTCCACCCCCATAAGACATAGCCGGTCTCACTACCATCTTATAGTATTAACACTTGAGTTTTAGTGGGACCTTGCTATTGCAAAGTACCATGGAGGCTATCTCCTTTTATGCCAACCTACTTTAATCCAGTTGTTGACATCCTTGTCAACTTTGCCATTCTGTTGATCCATGAACCCAAGTATCTAAAACTCTTTTTACTCTATAAGGTCACAAATCCTATCTTGATGTCTTCTGTGCGAGGCGTGGTGGAGGAATCGAACATAAGTTCCATGTACTTAGTCTTGGATCTACTATTTCATAGGCCCTTAGATTCCAATGCCCTTCTCCACAGTTCCAACTTCTCGTTTACCTCTTCTTTAGACTCCCCCACCAAAACTATGCCATCTACAAAAAGCATGCACAAAGGCACATCTTCTTGGATGTGCGTAGTGAGCTCGTCCATAACTAGAATGAATAGAAGGGACTCAAGGCAGATCTGTAGTGTACCCCTACAGTCACTAGCAAGGCTTCTGTCTCTCCTTCCATTGTACGCACATTAGTTTGTATATCAACATATATATCTCTAATGGCCAGGATACATGGCACTAGGATGCCTTTCTTCTCCAGCACCCTCCATAGGACCCCACTCAGCACTCTATCATAAGCCTTCTCCAAATCGAAGAAAACAATGTGGAGATCCTTCTGTCTCTCCTTGTATCGCTCTATTGTCCGCCTTAGGAGGTAGATGGCTTCTGTTGTTGATCTCCCAAGCATAAATCTAAATTGGTTCTTGGACACCTCTATCAATCACCGTAACCTCCTTTCTATGATTCGCTCCCAAAGTTTCAGAGTGTAGCACATTATTTTAATACCCTGATAATTAGCGCAACTCTGGATGTTGCCTTTGCTCTTATAAATCAAGATGAATGTGCTCTTTTTCCATTCGTCAGGCATTCTTTTCCCTAATAGGATTTAGTTAAATAATTTACTCAACCAGCATATGCCCTTCTATCAAATGCATTTCCATGCCTCTATGGATATTCCGTCTAGGCCAACAGTTTTACACCGTTCCATATGTTTCAGGGCTTCCTTGTCTTCATTGAGACTAATTTGCCTGCAATACCCATGGTTTCGGTGCTCTGCAAATGTTTGGAGATCACCTAGACATATTTCAATGTCCCTCTAAGCGTTGAGTAGATTGTGGAAGTAGACTTCCCACCTATCTTTAATCTGTTGCCTATCCACAAGCACCCTTCTATCTTCCACTTTTATGCACTTCACTTGGTCCAACGCCCACGTCTTCCTTTCTCTTGCTTTGGCAACTTTATATATATCCCTGGCTCCCTCCTTGATATCCAACCTTTTGTAGAAATCCTCATATGCTCTTGATTGTGCTTCTCTAATCATTCTCTTTGCTTCTTGCCTAGCTTGCTGATACTGATGTTGCTTATACTCATCTCCGCTGCTTTCCCACTCCTTGGAACAATGTTGTTTGGCCTTAATCTTCTCTTGGACTTCAACGCACCACTACTAAGACTCTCTGTTTTTCAGTGCCTCGCCCTTTGACATGCCTAGAACTTCACGTGCCAGTCCTCTGATCTTCTCAGCCAATTGGGTCCTCCTTTGGTTTATATCTCCCTCCAAATCCCACTCGAGCTCCAATTCAGCTTTTTCCTCATAGAATATATACTTCTCCCCCTTCAACTCCCTCTAGCGAGTATATGCCTGCACAGGTTTTCTAGTTCTTCTATCCCTCTCTTAAGCCTTTACATCTGCGCACAACACCTTATGTTGTATAGACAAGTCTTCCCCTAGGATAACTTTGCAGTCCCTATAGTCACTTTGTACCCTTCTCCTTAATAGTATGTAGTCAATCTGTGTCCTTGTCTAACCACTTTGAAATGTGATGGTATGCTCATCACGCTTTCTGAAGAAGGTGTTGGCAATTATTAGCTCGTAAGTGACCAAAAAATCTAGAAGCACTTTGCCCTCTGCATTCTTAGTTCCAAAATCAAATCCTCCATGGTATGGTGCGTATCCAGCCTCGAGCACGCCAACATGCCCGTTAAAATCCCCGCCAATCACCGCTTGTTCACTTTGGGATAGCCTTTGCATCATTGTGTCTAAGTCCTCCCAAAATGTTGCCTTCCCATGCTCTGTTAGTCTAGTGAGCGGTACGTAGGCACTAATGACATTCAATATCTCCCCATCTAGAACCATCTTGAGGGCTATGATCCTATCACCAGTCCTGGACACTCCGACTACTTTATCCTTGAGGCTGTTGTCCACAATGATGCCTACTCTATTCCGGCCTCTAACCTTTCCTACATACCACAGCTTGTATCCCAGCACATCTTTGACCTTCATGCCCACCCATTTAGTCTCTTGCAGATAAAGGATGTTGATCCTTCTTTGCATCACCCTTTGGGCTACTTCGAAGCTCTTCTTTGTTAATATTCCAACATTTAGTGTTTGTAGTTACAAATTTCCCACCCCCTTTTGTTTTGTCCTCCCCTTCCCCAACCCTTTTGAAGATGGCCTCAGGTTTCGAGTTCCATAATTGATAACGCTCATCCAATAACTGTCACTATCATAGGTAATATCATATAGGAACATGAAGCATACCAATAACACACAAAATAAATGCAGTACTCAATAGTAGAGAGGATAAGTGAGAGAATCAAGATAATAATACCGAAAAGCAATAATTCAATACGTAAATACTACCTTGCAGTAAGAAGGTTAGATCAGGCTTGGTGCAGTTGTCTCGTCAATAATTGTCCGTCTACTACTTACCTGGGCCTGCTTGTGGCTGCGGGCTACTAGCTCATTAGCCCGTGTAGGGTTAACCTAGGTTGGGTGAGGTTAGGGTTCAGTTCTGGGTTATGTGGGTATAGTTTAAGTTTATGTTCAGTTCTAGGTTAGGTGAGGGGCAATGCGTGTGTGAGCTTGAGGGCAGGGGGGAGTTTTGGTGGTTCTGGTGGGTGAGGGGTGGGGTTTGGTGGCGAGTGGTGGAGGTTGGGTGGGGTGGTGGTGGCTAGGTTTGGAGAGAGAGAAAGAGATGGTGTGGGGGGGTGGGGGGTGATGGTCGCCGAAGTGGGGTGGCGAGTGGTGTGGGTGGTGGTGGTATTGGGGGTGTGGAGAGAGAAGGTGTGGGGGGTGTGGTGGTGGTGGCGGTACGAGGGTGGTGGTGGTGCTTGTGGGGTGGGGTGGGGGTGGTTGCCGGGGTTGGGTGGGTGTGGTAGGGCTGGATGGGTTTGGAGAAAGAGATATAGAAAGAGAGAGAGAGAGACGGAGAGGGTGGCACTTTTGCCGGCGGTGGGTTGCAACCGTCGTGGTGGTGTTTTCGGTGGCGAGGTCCGTTAGGTGTCGGTGAGGTTGCCGACGGGGCGTAGGTCGCCCCTGCGCGTGGAGGGGGCAGAGTGCCATTGAAAGTGTCAGTAGAGAGAGAGTGTGTCAGTAGTAGAGAAAGATTCACATATTGAAGTCTACATATACGATATATTAGTCAAATCAAAATCTCAATGGCGTTCCTTAAATGAGGACCCATTACTTCAAGATGAATGCATTAAAGTGTGCCTTTGGCGTACGTGCTAGAAACTTTGTTGGTTTTCTAGTACACTAAGGGAATCAAAGTGGACAATAATAAGACTAAGGCCCATTCAACAGGCTAAACCGCTTTTGAACAAAAAAGAGCTTCAACAATTCTTAGGCAAGTTAACTTCCTAAGACGTTCTATTTCAAATGTCGAAGGGGTAACAAAACCTGTTCTCCACCATTGAGACTCAAGTCTATTAGGACTTCAAGTGGGAGGAGCCACATCAGGCAGCTTTCAAAGCCATCAAGGAGTACTTGATCAACTTGCTAGTGCTAATTCCACCAAAGCAGGGAAAACCTTTGAAGATTTATGTCTTTGCTTCTAATGAATCTATTGGATGTTTGCTAGTACAAGACAATGAGCGAGGAACTGAACAGGTTGTGTTCTACCTTAGCCGCTGCTTAAATAAATATTAGGTGCATTTGCTTAGCAAGTACACTACGTTGTATCAAGTAATACAGAAGTGAGTAGAGTATTGTCCCATAAGGATTATTTATTGAATGAGTACCGAAATTAATAGTTTCAGCACTATTTGAAAGACCGAAATTTGTAGCTTTTGATATAAAAGAAACAAAATGAAAATAACTAAATATGGTTATTGAATTTTTTGAAAACTTTTCTAATTTAATAAGATCCAAGGCATCCGATTTCACCTAGTTGCATTAATACGCCTTTCTATTTTCAGTATTCAAGTTGTCACTATATGTTGATGGTCGAAATCCGTAATTTACTAAATATTCTCTCTCGAGAAACACTTAGCATAATCTGTTACACATTAACTCAACAATCTCTTGCATGAATTTATATTAGAAAAGAGTTTTGAAGATCCATGGTTTTCACTTAAAACCATACAAATTACGTTAATCTATCTCTAGCATTCTCTTAATTTGTGGTGTTTATCACTTCAGCAATCATCATAAATCTTCTCTCGGACTCATAATGAATCATTATAGGCTTTGAATGGTGATTAAGCATTCAAAAATCACGAAGAACAATGATAAACAATCAAACAATGCAATAAACAAATATTTGAATACGTTGAATTAGAAAAGAGCATAACATAAAGAGTGATGCCTCGACAATTAGTTCATGGTAGACATAATATAAACCAAAATTAAAACAAAATCCATGAACTTAAAGAAGAAAAAGAAAAGAACTTGAAATAAAAAATTACAAACCAAACTTCTTCCTTCTCTTCCTTTCTCCTTCCCTCACGGTTTTCTCTCAATCTCTTTAGCTTTGAATTTTTGTTTTTCTGAATGAAGGATGCCTAAACAATTCCCCAACACCCCTATATATGGTATTTGAGGTTGGAATAACATGAAATAAAAATTTTTTATAAGTTCTTCCCTGTTCGCTCACCTTGCTAGCCATATTCGCAAATTGCTACCGTTTGCTTTTTTTTTCAATTCTTTCAACTTTGCACTGCCCAATCTTGCAACTTGCATCAAGTGGAGGTTTTTCATGAAGTGTTGAAGAAATCCTTGCTTTTTATTTACTTTTTTTTTGCCCAAATTTTTAAATTGCAACAAGTTGTACAAGCTGTTGTTTAATCCCTACATTACTGTGTAGTTTTGATGTGTTTTACCCATTTTTTGCTTCAGTTTGATGTATCTTGCATTCACTTGTTGATTTTGATGATAAAACTGAGCAAGAATTACCATAAAATGATTGTTTTGTAAGAAAATAACAATAGGAGCGAAAAAGAGAAAAATCGAGCAATAGCGATAAAAATTTGATGAAAAATGATTAGTAAATGGACCTAAATGATATGAATAGTTATATACAAAATTGGACTTATCAAAATACCCTTAAACTAAATCTTGCTCGTGCTCGAGTAAGGCTAAATATTAAAGTGCAGGATCTGATGCTTTTTCGGAATTTTATCACAGTTTAAAGCAAGAATACTTCTATGAGAAAAGAATGGTCGAGGCTGAAAGCTTATAGTTCTAAAGAAAAAGCAATCTTTCTAAGGAAAAACCTATCAATCACCTAGGTTAATGAATTCAAAAGTCAGCGAAGCAAATTAAGTTTATCTATTCTTTCTAATTTCAAGACATTCAAATTGAATAGATAAGAAAAATCATACTACTCACAAGGCTTCTAATGTATGCCCAAGCCTAAAAAATTGCTCACTAAATTTTCTCATTCCCTTTTTTTTTTTTTTTTTTTTAATGAGGGACTGATTTGCCCCAGCCAACCCCAACCCCAACCCATGAGTATATCTGCAGCGAAAATCGAACTCCTGACCCCTGGGTGATGACCGCATGGGTAAGAGACGCCACCAACTGAGACACGCTCATGATGACAGCATAAGTATATCTTCAGCAAGAATCAAACTCCTGACCCCTGAGCGATAACCACATGGTTAAGAGACACCACAAACTAAGATGTCTTCATTATGACTACATGATTATATCTTAAGCAATAATCGAACTCCTAATCCTTGGGTGATGATCGCATGGGTAGGAGACGCCACCACTACGACGCCCTCATGATGGGCAACACATATCTTAAAAGATAAATGTTTATATGGGATTGCGTTGCTTAGAGATGCTTCCCTCTTTTTTTTTTCTTATTTTTCTTTAGGCTTAGGCATAACTCTTCAAAATCTATTATGCAAATGATACTCTTGAAGCAATCCATTCAAAGTTAAGCACCCTTTAATCAGAAAGAAAAGTAAAATAGCCAATGCTAACTAGTGAACTCAAATACCATGGTTTTATCAAGATAGTGCCTTAGAATAGATCATGTTTTGCAATTAGATCAATAACAATTGATTATTAGGTTATTCAAGTCTAATTAAATTAAACAAGCTAAAAAGAGTAGAAAAATTGCCTAAAAAGCATGATGATAAGATCTCAATTTTTAATTTGATGATAAGATCTCAAAAAAAAAAAAAAAAAGACCATTGATCTA
This sequence comes from Simmondsia chinensis, assembly GCA_018398585.1. NCBI lineage: Eukaryota > Viridiplantae > Streptophyta > Magnoliopsida > Caryophyllales > Simmondsiaceae > Simmondsia > Simmondsia chinensis. Next base: position 22,718,433 of record JAGTTD010000007.1, read on the forward strand.
AATTATAGAAAACAGAAAATCTTTTTGTTGGCCGACACTATCTCTATCCCCAAACAAAGGCTTTGAAGTCTGGGAGGCACTAAAGCGGATTCTAAAGGATACACTAGGACTAAAAAAGAAAACATTTTGAAAAACTTTGTTCTAATTTTTTTTTTTTTTAATGTGTGAAAAAATGTCTCTCCCAACCCGAAACTTATAAGTTAACATTGTCCTCAATGTTAAAAGAAATAAAGGGAACGAAGCAAGGAAAATAATAAAATTTAAAGGAAATTAGGGGGAAAAAAAAGAAGCAAGGAAAGGAAGCTTCAGTTGCCTCCTAAGAAGGGCTTAAATTATAGTCGTTAGCTCGACTTTTTAGGTGGATCATTCACCTTCGTTGAGATGAATGGAGGTCTTTTGCGGCTCGAGCTCTCCACCAATATAAGATTTTAGTCTTTGACCATTAACTTTGAATGTACCCTTGTTCTCGTCTTGAATCTCGATTGTGCCATATGGAAAGATATGAGTTACAACAAAGGGTCTTGACTATCTGGAGTGCAATTTCCCTAGGAAGAGTCATAATTAAGAGTTAAAAAGTAAAACTTTTTGTCCAACTATGAATTTCCTGTTCAGAATGTGCTTGTCATGCCATCTTTTGATTCATCCTTCTAAATTCGAGAATTTTCATAGGCTTCATTCTTGAACTCATCAATTTCATTGATTTGCAGTAACCTCTTCTCTCCTGCAGTTTCTAAGTTGAAATTCAAGGTTTTTATGGCTCATTTTGCTTTATGTTATAATTCTTCTGGTAAATGACATGCCTTGCCATAAACCAGTCCATATGGAGACATTCTAATTTGTGTTTTGAATGTTGTTCTATATGCCCACAGTGTATCATCTAACTTTTTCAACCGATCTTTTTCTAGAAGCACTAACGATCTTTTCAAGAATAGTTTTCAATTCTCGATTTGAAACTTCCTCTTGATTGCTTGTTTGAGGATGGTATGGAGCACCCACATGGTGTGTAACTCCATACTTACTCAATAAAGCTTTAAGTTGATAGTCACAAAAGTGTTTCCCGCCATCACTTATAATTGCTGTAGGAGTTCCAAACCGAGAAAAGATGTTCTTTCTTACAAAGTTGACCACAACTCTTGCATCATTGGTCGGAAAAGCGATTGCTGCCACTCACTTTGATACATAATCTACCACAACCAAAGTAAATATGTTAGAAAATGATAAAGGAAAAGGACCCATGAAATCACTCTCCTAAACGTCAAATAATTCAACAACTAAAATGTTATTTAGGGGAATTTCGTGTCTCCTGGAAATATTTCCCATCCTTTGACATCGATGACATTTGCTAACAAATTTGAAAGCATCTTTAAAAAATGGAGGCCAATAAAGTCCTAATTGTAAAACCTTAGCTGCAGTCCTTATTCCACCATAATGACCGCCATTTTCAGGGAGTGGCAATGACGCAGAAAGTTTTCCATTCCTTCTTTGGGTACACACCTCCTAATGATTTGGTCTATACAATGCCTATAAAAGAATGGTTCTTCCCAAAAATAATGCTTTAAATCAGCAAAGAACTTCTTCTTTTGTTGATATGTCATGTCCTTGGGCAGTTCCTGTGCAACCAAATAGTTAGTGGTGTCAGCATACCATGGATAACTAGGATTTTCGCTTACCACCATAAGACTCTCATTCGGGAATTTTTCATTGATAGAGAGACTTTTGTCCTCTCGTTCAAGGCATGATAAATGATTCGTCACAACATTCTTTGTTCCCTATTTGTTCCAAATTTTTGAAATCAAATTCCGGAAGCAATAAAATCCATCTTATCAGTCTCGGTTTTGTGTCCTATTTTGCAAGGAGGTATTTAAGAGCAGAATGATTAGTGTAAACAATTACCTTAGAATTTAGCAAGTAGGAATGAAATTTATCAAATGCAAAAACAATAACTAGTGCTTCCTTTTCGGTGGTAATATAGTTAACCTATGCATCCATTAAAGCCTTACTAGCATAGTAAATTACGTGAAAATTTTTGTTCCTTCTTTGTCCAAGCATGGCCGTACTGCATAGTCACTAGCATCACACATAAGTTCAAAGTGCAAGGTCCAATCAGGTGCTACGATTATTGGTGTTGGCACTAGTTTTTCCTTCAAAGTTTTAAAAGCATGCATACAGTCACTGTCAAAGTTAAAAGAGACATCCTTTGTCAATAAATTGCAGAGAGGTTTAGTGATCTTAGAAACTTCGAATGCCCTTAACAATAGTTGGGGGCGGTAATCGCTGTATCACTTCAGTTTTTTTCTCAATCAACCTCAATTCCACTTTTTTAAATCACATGCCCTAACACAATCCCTACCTGTACCATGAAATGGCAGTTCTCACAATTCAAAAAAAGATTAGTGTCAGTGCATCTTTGCAAGACCATAGAGAGGTTAGCTAAATAATCATCAAATGAGGCACCAAAGACTGAAAAATCATCCGTAAATATTTTATGAAATTTTCCACCATGTCACTAAAGATTACCATCATACACCACTAAAATATGGTAGGGACATTGCATAATCCAAAAGGTATTCTTCTATAGGCAAAGTTTCCATATGGACAAGTAAAAGTGGTTATTTCCTGATCTTTCGATGCTATGCCAATTTGATAGTATCCCAAATAACCATCAAGGAAGCAATAATACTAATAACCCGCAAGTTTTTCTAGCATTTGATGAATGAATGGTAAGGAAAAATGGTCTTTTATGTAGCATCATTTAGTTTTCTATAATCTATGCATACCCACCACCCTGTGACAGTCCTGGTAGGGTTGAGCTCATTGTTCTCATTTTCCACTATGGTTACCCCCCTCTCCCTTTTCTTTAGAATTGCTTGTACTGCACTTACCCACGGACCATCAGATATGGGAATAAATGATCTCGGCATCTAATAACTTGACAACTTCTTTCCTTACCACCTCCTTCATAGCAAGGCTTAATTGAAGTTGTGGTTGCACTGTAGGCTTAAAGCTATCTTTCATGAGAATCTTATGCATGCATATGGAAGGGCTAATTGTAAGGAACAGTGTCCTGAAATCCAGATTTATTCTGGATATATTATTTTAATTAATAAATAAAATTGAAGTTCCAGTAGTTTCCTAGATAAATTTGTGTATGTGAGCATTCATACTGCATGTGATTTTCTTTTGGGACACATCCATGAGATGGGTGTAGTCCTCAGACTGTAATTTACATGTTTGTTCTAAGTGGTTTATGAGATTAAGCCACAGATAGACTTGGAATAAATGGTATGGATTGTTGTTTGAAAGACTCATAGTTGAAGACAAGTCTGGACCACTTGTATGTTAAGACTATAACGTGACACTTTAGATGACTTGTCTAGGTCATGCGGATGGAGATCCAAAAGTGTTAGGTTAGTGTGTTCGACACACTGAGTTGGACCATGTGTGTTACTTATTTCTAGACTACTATCGGAGATGAGTGATTCACGTTGTACTGTTTGAACAACGACTCTAAATCCTCAGGGTATACTGGACTTGTGCATGGAGCGTTAGTTACTTTGGTGTACTATAAGTAAGGTCTAAACCGAATGACTGAAATCCCACGTACACTGGGTAGCGGCGTGAAGTATGACAAGGATCAGGTATTCAACAGAGAATCTATAGTCTCTTATGAGATACAGATGTCCCCTTAGTTGATTCGCAAATATTTAAATAGTTCGAAACTTTGGCCAAAGTATTCCAAGTGTTTGACATTGGAATTTATACTGTGAATATGTTCAAGTATAAGTGAATTATTCAGTGAAGGGCGAGTCGGTAACTAATGGTGAAGCTGTGAGAAGGACAATGGTAGTGGTTATATTTATCCTTTGTCATGGACATCTAGTGGAGGGGTTGTTGTAATCAATACAGTCTATTTAGGGAGCTATCGAATAAAAAATTTAAGTCTGGAGTGTAGTGAGATTTATTTAGTGGAATTAAGTCTCATTAAATAGTAATTAAATTAATATCATGAGATGATTTAATTTAACCCATTTGAAGCTAGATTTAAATTGTCCCTGAGGTCCCTGCGCAAGCCTCTGTATTTTATTGCCATTGAAAAAATATTAAAGAATTCATGAAATGAATTATTTATCCATAAGATGGGTAAATTAATTTTGCCAAATACTATTCATAAGAGAATATATATTAAAAATAATAAAATAAAATAATTTTTAAAATTAAAATTCATGAGATAAATTTTTACATGTGTGAAACAAAGCAAAAACAAAAAAAAAAAAAAAATTCGTGTTTTAACAGGCATGATCCATGGCTGACCCTCGCAGCCAATCAGCGCGCAACACGTGTCACACGCTGGGCTGCCCAGGTTCGGAATCCGCGTGCCACGGGTTGAACCAATAGGCGTTCGACACGTGGCACGCATTTTGAATAAAAAATCACGCGATTTTGAACCCTAATGAAACGACATGTTTTGACTGCCTTTTGTAATTAAACGCTGCATTTTGAAGTTAACTGGTGAATCCTTTTTAGGTTATAATTAGATTTTTTTTTCTCCGGTATATTTCTATAAGTAGAAGGGCTTATTTTGAGGTTTGGCATCGAAGTCAAAATATTTCTTTAGGGTTTCTGAAATTGTTTCGGAGACCCACTTTAATATTTTTCAGAGCCCACCCTCCGGGCAGTTCGAGGTCATTGCGTAGAAGGTCTCGAGGTCTCGGTTTTGAAGAATATCATTGTCTTTCTGATTTTCTTTATTATTGGAGCAATTCCAGGTATGTTATTCTTTCTTTATTCTTTTTCGCTTTTCTATTTATTTATAATATTCGTTATTATACCTGTTTAAGTTTATGTATTGTTATGAATGTATTAGAGTAAAAGGCTTGTAGATCTAAATTCAGAATTTAGATCTGTTGATTTAAATTATGAATTTATGTCAGTAGATTTAAAATTAAGAATTTTAAATCAACCATAGGTTTAGACTTATGAATTCCAAACCTGTTCCGCTGCGTAATCTTTAGGGAGAATTTTTGATATTCATCCCAACAACCGGTATTAGGGCGAAAGGTTTATAGAGATAAACCTATTCGCGGGAACTCTCGCACGTGAGGTGTCACGAAGCGTGACTCTCCGACCGGGGGCTTAGGTAGAGAGAAGAGTCTCCCACTTTAAGTGCTCTAATTGGTGCCTATTGTTGTGACCATAATTGTGAACTGTGAACCCAATAGTCGGCATCAGAATTTATTTTTCAACAAAATTCATATGTTTTTCCCATCAATTGATATCAGAGCCAGCCTCTGATTACATTCATAATTTACATGACTAGCTATAATAAGATCGAAATAAATAGATTTGCGATTTAATAAAATAGAGATTTTATTAAGAAGAAAAGTTAGTTTAATTTGACGGTTCAATTTAAATTGTATAAATCAATAAAGAATTAATAATTAATTGAGATGATTGTTTGTATTTGTGATTTAAATTGTTTGAATCATTAAAGTAATTAATTGTTAATTAGATTGATTTAAAGTATCGATTTAAATTTTTTAAATCGGTTAAAGGAGTTACTAGTTAACTAGGTTGTTTATGGTGACGATTTAAATTGTTTGACTCGTTAATGAATTAATCATTAATTTGGAACAACCCATAAATTTGGATTGTGTTGTTCGTATAATGAGATTGTACGTTCTCAGTACTGACTTACGAAATCCAACAAAATTGATCTAATAGGATTATATTCAAATATTATTTTTTTAATAATAGATAAAGTTGATCTAATGAGATTAGATTTAATTATCTTATACAAAATCGAATAAAATTGATTTAATGAGATTAAATTAAATTTATTTTAAAATTTAATATTTTAGTTTTTTTTTTAAAAATTTTGGTCAGCAGACACTGACGTCATGCTAACGTCAAATATTAAAAAAAAAGTTTTTTTTTATTTTTGACACGTGTAGGCGTCAGTACTGATTTACATAATAATTAAATTAATTATTTTATTAACTAATTTCCTTTTTAGAATGAGATTCTAAATTAAATTATAAGATAATTTAAGTTGTAAATCAGTGTTATTTTAAATAAAAGTTATTTGAAAATATTTCAGAATAAGATTCTGAAGTAGAGTATTAGATAGTCTAAGTTAACTTTATTTTTAAATAAAAGTTAAATTTTATTAATTAAATTCTAGAATAAGATTCTAAACTAGACTATTGGATAGTCTAAGCTTGTTTGATTTTAGAATAAGATTCTGAAAAATAGACTATGGGATAGTGTAAGCACAAAATCGCTATTGTTTTTAAATAAAATTATTTTTAATTTAATTTTAAAATTAGATTTTAAAAAGTACATTATGTGATAATCTAAATTAAATGTTAGTATTGTTTAATTAAAATTAATTAATTAATTGATTGGATTTTAGAATAAGATTCTAATGTAAGATTATACGGTAATCTATACTGTAAAACGATAATATTTTGAATAAATTAATTAATTAATTTGGTTAATCTTAGAATAAGATTTTAAAGGGGATTATGAGATAATCCAGGTTATAAATGCAAGTTAATTAAAAACCACTAGTTATAAAAATCAAGTGGGAGCGAGTTTTCAATTGTTGTAATCTCACGGTCTCCATAACCGGTCTGGCAGTATAGTAGATCGATAGACCTCCCTGTGGAGGATGTCGATTTGCAAATTACAAGGTTAGACTTCTTGAGGATAAACCAAAGTGCAAAGAAGCGATGCAACCACGCTGCCGTGGAATATTTCGTGTATTTGTATGGAGGTTTAGGTAATGGTTTACACTTGACTAGTGTGATGCATTAGCCTCCCCGAGGAGCTCTGTTGTGTCATTTTAGAGACTAAGGTAAAGTGATGAGTTAATCATGTTTAGTAAGAGTTACAAGAAAAACAGGTTAATTGAGAATAGTTCTCACCTGAACTAGCTTCATGCGACCCCGCAGCCGGGGAGTAAGGAGTGGTGTGTTTAGGTCATCATTGTATGCATGACAGTACAGTTTGGTGGATATCTGACTTATTGTGTATGCTAAATTGAAAGAATATATATCACTGCATTATACATGACTCATATAAGGTTGTTACACAAATGTTTGTATTTACAGTATTTTATATGGATACAACTGGCGAGCTTCACTTGATTTTGAATAAATAACGTGCTCACGGGACCAAATTATTTTGTCTTGAAAAATCAGTTAGACTTACTCACTACCCACAAGAGACTTACAACAAAGAAAGGAAAGGGCAAGGTTGTTATTGTAGCAACCAAGTCCATAAGGAAGTCAACAAAAGAAAAGTGTTTTTTTTGCAAGAAAACTAGGCCACTGGAGAAGAAACTACACTAAATACATAGCTGCTCTTCCTACAAAGACTGCTAAGCCATCTGGTGAAGGTATATTGATATCTCACTTAGTTGAGTCATGCGCAGTTCAGAGTCCACCAATTTCCTAGTGGGTGGACTCAGGTTCAACTGACCATATCTGTAATATGTTACAGGAGCTCAGGCTAGGCTAAAGGCTACACGATGGGTGTGGTACCTGATGGTCAGGGACAGTACAATAATAGTGGTCTTAAGTGTGGCAGATGTTAGCTTAGACCTTAGTGATAGAGTTTTGTTTTAAAGGATTGATTATTTAAACCTTCTCTGCACAGGAATTTGATTTCTATGTCTTGTTTTATGAATAATTGTTATTCAATTGATTTTGATAATGGAGATTGCAATATAAGAAATAAATTGTTTATTTGCAAATGTACATGAATGAATTGTTTATTCATGTTATTTCCTTATCAAAACTATGGTAACTGTTTAAATGAATTTAACGTAAGTTCACTTGTTCAGTCTTCTAAAAGAAAACACCTTGAATGTGATATTGCCTACACATGGCACCAACGTTTAGGTCATACTAATTCGGACAGGATCCAAAGACTAGTGAAAGATGGACTGATAAAGTTTTTGAACTTGAGATCATTACCAGTTTACCAATTCTGCATAGAATGATAGGTGACCAATTTTGTCTTTAAGTGCATAGGCAACAAGGTTGGTGGCTTGCCTGAGCTGGTTCACATAGATGTATGTGGACCAACACATGTTCAGGTCAGAGGTGGGTATGAGTACTTATTCATGTTTAGTGATGATTACTCAAGATATGTATATGTTTACCTATTTAAACATTAGTCGGACTCTTTTGAAAAGTTCAAAGAGTACAAAGCTGAAATTTAAAAGCTATTATGGAAACGAGTTAAGTCACTTCGATCAGATCGAGGTGGTGAATATTTTTCAGGTGAGTCTTTAGAGTTCCTAACTGCAAATGAGATAGGATCTTAGCCTTTTGCTTTAGGTACACTGCATTGGAATGGTGTTGTAGATAAGAGGAACAAAGACAGTCTTTTCTTCAGTTTTTTTGATGAAAAAGGGTTTTTAATACTGTGCAAAACACTTAGAGAAGGATTTTGCAAGTGAGCTACAAAAACAAAAACAAAATGGTATTAAAGGAAAATGACAATAATTCTGAATAGCTAGACACGACTTAAGTCATAGTGGGAGCATTAGATGCACCTACTAATAGGAACGAGAATGTTTCGGGTACACGAGAGCTTAGGTGTGGTGGGAGGATTGTCAGGACACCTGACAGGTTCATAGCGGGAGCCGTAGTGGTTAACCTTGGCATTGAATTTGATCCTTTTAGCCACAATGAAGCAATTAAGTCTTCTTGTTTTGTGCAATCGGTTGCTCAAATCATGCGTGTACAAATGATATTAAGAGAGAGTAGTGACTTTCTTAGTGTTATATGTCACCAATATACTGATCATTGAGAATGATGTAGGGGTGTCATTAGCTGTAAAGACTTGGTTGTCATGATAGCTCAATATGAAAGACATAGGAGAACCCAACTCTACTCTTAGGATTACGCTTCTGTGAGGTTGTACGAGTAGGATGTTGGGTCTTTCCCTAGCCACTTATATTGACAAAATGTTGTCAACGTATTGCATGGAGGACTCTAGGAAAGGTTTGTACCTTTAAGGCATGGAGTCCCTTTCTCTCTTTTGAGTAGTGTTCTGGGACACCTCAAGAAGTGGAGCACTTGAGGAATATTCCATATGCTTTGGCAGTGGGAGCCTCAAGTATGCCATGTTGTGCACGAGACTTGATGTCTGCTATGCTATGGTGTAGTAACCAGGTGTTAGTCTAACACGAGTCCAATGGACTAGGTGGCAGTGAAATGTTTTCTCTAGTCCTTGGGAAGAACTAGAGATCCTATGCTAATCTTTAAAAGTGACGAGCTGGTTCCAGTTGGCTATACTGATTTAAAACTTCTAGTCAAATTAAAATCATAGACGTTCGACGTCTAAACATGTCTTTACCCTTGGAGTGGGAGCCATTAGTGAGGGGAATGTCAAGCAGTATTGTATTGTTGACTTCACAATAGAGTAATTGTGCTCACTAAGGGTTAGGCTCAGTAGATTTTTGGCTTAAACTTAAAAGGGGTGAGTATGGACTTTGTCACAAATTGAATTTAGGACAAGTGACAAATTGTTAGGAACAGTGTCTTGATCCAGATTTATTCTGGATATATTATTTTAATTAATAAATAAAATTAATGTTCCAGTCGTTTCCTAGTTAAATTTGTGTATGTGACTATTTATACAGCATGTGGTTTTCTTTTGGGAGACATCCATGAGATGGGTGTAGTCCTTAGATTGCAATTTACATGTTTGTTCTAAGTGTTTTATGAGATTAAGCTACGGATAGACTTGGAACAAATGGTATGGATTGTTGTTTGAAAGACTCGTAGTCGAAGACAAGTCTGGACCACTTGTATGTTAAGACTATAACGTGACACTTTAGATGATTTGTCTTGGTCATGTGGATGGAGATCCAAAAGTGTTAGGTTAGTGTGTTTGACACACTGAGTTGGACCATGTGGGTTACTTATTTCTAGACTACTATCGGAGATGAGTGATTCACGTTATACTGTTTGAATGACGACTCTAAATCCTCAGGGTATACTGGACTTGTGCATGGAGCGTTAGTTACTTTGGTGTACTATAAATAAGGTCTAAAACGAATGACTGAAATCCCACGTACACTGGGTAGCGGCGTGAAGTGTGACAAGGATCAGGTATTCAATAGAGAATCTATAGTTTCTTATGAGATACAGATGTCCCCTTAGTTGATTCGCAAATATTTAATTAGTTCGAAAACTTTGGCCAAAGTATTCCAAGTGTTTGACATTCGGAATTTATACTGTGAATATGTTCAAGTATAAGTGAATTATTCAGTGAAAGGCGAGTCGGTAACTAATGGTGAAGCTGTGAGAAGGATAATGGTAGTGGTTATATTTATCCTTTATTATGGACATCTAGTGGAAGGGTTGTTGTAATCAATACTATCTATTAGGGAGATATCGAATAAATAATTTAAGTCTGGAGTGCAGTGAGATTTATTTAGTGGAATTAAGTCACATTAAATGGTAATTAAATTAATATCATGAGATGATTTAATTTAAACCATTTGGAGCTAGATTTAAATTGTCCCTGAGGTCCCTGCACAAGCCTCTGTATTTTATTGCTATTGAAAAAATATTAAAGAATTCATGAGATGAATTATTTATCCATAAGATGGATAAATTAATTTTACCAAGTATTATTCATAAGATGAATATATAGTAAAAATTATAAAATAAAATAATTTTTAAAATTGAAATTCATAATATGAATTTTTACATGTGTGAAACAAAGAAAAAAAAATCGCGTATTAACAGGCATGATCCATGGCTGACGCTGGCAGCCAATCAGCGTGACATGTGTCATGCAATGGACTGCCTAGGGTCGGAATCCGCATGCCACGGGTTGAACCAAAAGGCGTTCGACACGTGGCACGCATTTTGAATAAAAAATCAAGCGATTTTGAGCAGTAATGAAATGACGCGTTTTGGCTGCCTTTTGTAATTAAACGCTGCGTTTTGAAGTTAACTGGCGAATCCTTTTTCAGTTATAATTAGATTTTTTTTTTCGCTCCGCTATATTTCTATAAATAGAAGGGCTTATTCCGAGGTTTGGCATCGAAGTCAAAATATTTCTTTAGGGTTTCTGAAATTGTTTCGGAGACCCAGTTTAATATTTTTCGGAGCCCACGCTCCGGGCAGTTCGACGTCATTGCGTAGAAGGTCTCGGGGTCTCGGTTTTGAAGAATATCACTATCTTTCTGGTTTTCTTTATTACTGGAGCAATTCCAGGTATGTTATTCTTTCTTTATTCTTTTTCGCTTTTCTATTTATTTACAGTATTCGTTATTATACCTGTTTAAGTTTATGTATTGTTATGAATGTATTAGAGTAAAAGGCTTGTAGATCTAAATTAAGAATTTAGATCTATTGATTTAAATTATGAATTTATGTCAGTAGATTTAAAATTAAGAATTTTAAATCAACCATAGGTTTAGACTTATGAATTCTAAACCTGTTCCGCTGCGTAATCTTTAGGGAGAATTTTAGAAATTCATCCCAACAATCGGTATTAGGACGAAAGGTTTATAGAGATAAACCTATTTCCGGGAACTCTCGCACGCGAGGTGTCACGAAGCGTGACTCTCCGACCGGGGGCTTAGGTAGAGAGAAGAGTCTCCTATTCTAAGTGCTCTAATAGGTGCCTATTGTTGTGATCATAGTTGTGAACTGTGAACCCAATCGTCAGCATCAGAGTTTATTTTTCAACAAAATTCATATCTTTTTTGCAACACTAATTCTCTTGATATCTAAAAGGGTCCACTCAATGGCAGATTTATGCTCCCTTAGAACTCTAAGACATTACTCAAATAAGCATTAATAATAAAAGGATAAGTGTTAGAATTGCCAAGATAAGCATACTTAAGATGAGACGGCAATGACTTGAGTTCAAGATTTGGAGGCTCATCTGTCCAATTGCTTGTATATCCTCCATTCTTGCTTCATGGTGCGAATCGAAAGGTTCACAATCTTCCAGTTATTAGGCACATTCCCTTATCAATTCATTCTCAGTTTCTAAGGTCCCTGTCTTTGTCGGACACGCTTTAAGTGGTAACTTACGGAATATGTCCCTGAACGTCTCGGCTACCAAACTGTCTACAATATCAACCTCAAAACAAGAATCCATATAAGTGGGGACTTTCATGGCATTAAAAACATTGAAGGTTACCTATTCATCTTGCAATCGCAAAATAAGTTTCACTTGTTGCACATCGATCAGGGTCCTTCCTGTCACAAGGAAGGGTCGGCCAACAATAAGATGCATCTTGCTACCCTCTTCCATATCGAGTATTATGAAATCGGTCGGGAAGATGAATTTGTCAACCTTCACTAAGATGTCTTCAACCACACCTCTTAGATACTTGATCATTATGTCTAGAAGTTCGAAGGATACTACAATTGGCTTCACCTCTCCTAAGCCAAGCTTCCTGAACACAGAAAGAGGCATTAAATTAATACTTGCACCTAAATCACATAAAACTTTTTCAAAGCTAATTGTGCCAAGGGTGCAAGGTATAGTGAAACTTCATAGATCTTTTAGCTTGGGAGGTAACTTCTTTTGGAGTATGGCAAAATATTCTTCAGTTAGTGCCACTGTTTCGGATTCTCCAAACTTCTTTTTGTTAGATAAGATTTCCTTCATAAATTTTGCGTTCCTAGGTATCTGCTCTAACATATCAACAAAAGCGATATTAATATGTAATTTCTTGAAAACTTTCAAGATTTTAACAAACTATTCATCCACTTTTGTCTTTTTTAAATGTTAAGGAAATGGGACCTTCGGTTTGTAGGGTTGAGGTTCAACCCTTTTTGGCTCATCATCGTTTTGGATTTTTGTCCCTTCCTCATTTTCAATTTCTTGGTTCATGTCTGTGGACAGGTCGCTTATGGGTCGTTCGTTTTGCGCAGTCATGGTTACTTGAGTCATTTCATTCAAAGTTTTCCCACTTTTTAATTCAATTGCTTGGACGTGCTCTCGTGGGTTAGGAACTATGTTACTAGGTAAGGAAACTTAAGACCTTTTAGAGAGTTGGTTTGAAATTTGTCCAATTTAGGTCTCTTGTTTTCTAATAGAAGCTTCTTGATTTCGAAGATTTGTTTGTGTTTCTTGTATGAAACTTCTGGTTTATTGCATAACCTTATTGAACATTTCTTTGAGATCAATTTTCTTTTCCGCTGGTGGATGAATGGGCTGTTTCTAAATCCCTAGGTTACGCCATGAAAAATTTGGGTGGTTTCTCCACCCGGGATTGTAAGTCTTGGAGTAGGGATTGTGTTGTGGTTTTTGAAAATTTGAAACAAAATTTGCTTGCTCATGACTTGATATGGCAAAAGAGTTCCCTATCTGACATTCTATGCTCGCATGATTTCCTACACAAAACTCGCATGTTAGCATAAAAGAATGAATGACATTAACACCTATGTTACCCAATTGCTTCTGAATCATTGAAATTTGTGCGAATAATGTGGTGAATGCGTCTTCTTCATGAATACCTACAGGTTTCCTTTGTATTGTTCGACAGCTGTTCTTACATAGTTGTTGCTTGCCATTAATTCTAGCAACTCGTATGCTTCATCTGGTGTCTTGTTGTTTAAGGCTCTTCCAGCAGCCGTGTCTATCATTGTTTGGGTATCAAGTGCCAAACCACTGTAAAATGTTCGGACTTGCATCCAAACTGGTAAACTGCGGTGTAGGCACCTTCTTAAAAGCTCTTTATAGCGTTCCCATGCTCCATACAATAATTCCATATCATATTACGTAAAAGAGGTAATGTGATTCCTCATTTTGGCTAATTTGGCTGGTTAAAAATATTTAGCAAGAAAGTGTGCGCCAAATCCTCCCATGTGGTCATCGTACCTAGCGGCAATGACATTGACCATGCCTTGCCCTTGTCTCTTAGTGAGAATGGGAACAGTCTTAAGCGAATGGAATCATCACTGACACCATGCTTAAATGTGTCACATATCTCTAAGAAGTTAGTGATATGCAACTTTGGGTTCTCACTAGGAAGACCGCAAAACTAAACAATCCATTGGATCATTTGTATTATCACATGTTTAATTTCGAAATTGTTCGCTTGCATAGGCTGACGTCGGATGCTAGATGTTCATCCACCAATAGTTGGGACAGCATAATCTTGTAAAGCTCTTTCATTATCCCTATTTTCCTCAGCCATTGTTACAATTTGTTTGGTTTTTCTGATTTGTTGAAGTATTTTTCGATTTCAGGATCCAAAGGGATTATTTCATTTTCTGATTGATTTATCGTACAAAGACAAACAAACTCAAAAGTTGAAATAAAGATAAAATATAATGAGAAAACACCAAAATACAATAATGTAATACAAAACTTAACAAAAATCATTTTTTTTGGGGGGGGGGGGGGGGGGGGGGGGAGGGGTAGTAATACTAATGTTTCAAAAAACATAAAAATAACAAACTTAACTTTCAAAAACTTCTGTTTAAAAAAAATTTTCAAAAATTTATCTAGGTTAATTAAAGAGCTATAAGAAAGACAAAACTTATAAGAAAACTTTAAAATACAACAATCTAATACAAAAGTTAAGAAAAACCAATTTTTAGAGGGGGGTGCTGTACGAATTTCAACTAAAAATAACTTTACAAATCAAACCAAGTGAATGAAACAAATGAAAGAAAAGAGATTTCTTTTTTAAACTCAAATTTACAAGTTTTAACAAAATAACTTCAAATTAGTGCTAAAACTAGGTGGTATCAATATCACTCAAATAAGAACAATCCCCGGCAACAGTGCCAAAAACTTGCTGCTTGGGGTATTTGTTTAGCAAGAGCACTAAGTCGTATCAAGTAATATAGAAGTGAGTAGAGTATCTTCCCACGAGAATTGTTTATTGAATGAGTACCGAAATTAGTAGTTTCAACACTATTTGAATGACCGAAATTTGTAGTTTTTAATATGAAACAAACAAAATGAAAAAAACTATACATGGTTACTGAATTTTTTGAAAATTTTTCTGATGTAATAACATCCAAGACATCTGATTTCACCTAGTTGCATTAATACGTCTTTCAATTCTTGGTATTCAAGTTGTCATTACATGTTGATGGCTGAAAATCCTAATTTACTAAATATTCTCTCTCGTGCAACACTTAGCATACTCTTTTACATATTAGCTGTTCAATCTCTTGTATGAATTTTAATAAGAAAAGAGTTTTGAAGATCCGTGGTTTTCACATAAGCATTCGGTCAATTTGTGGTGTTTATCACTTTAGCAATCGTCCAATTTGTGGTGTTTATCACTTTAGCAATCGTCATAAATCTCCTCTCGGACTCATTATAAATCATTATAGGATTTCAATGGTGATCAAGTATTCAAAACTCATGAAGAATAATGATAACAATCAGACAACGCAATTAACAAATTTTGAATACATTGAATTCAAAAAGAGGGTATATTACAACTTAGGCTACATCTTAGCCTTGGAAAGAATAAATTAGCTCTTAGTAGACATAATGTAAAGCAAAATTAAAACAAAATTCATGAACTTAAAGAAGAAAAAGATATAGAGGAACTTGAAATGAAAAATTACAAACCAAACTTCTTCCTTCTCTTCCATTCATCTTCCCTCGCGGTTTTCTCACAATCTCTTTTGCTTTGGATCTTTGTTTTTCTAAATGAGTGATGCCTAAACACTTCCCCAAAACCCCTATATGTAGTATTTGAGGTTGGAATAACATGAAATAAAAAATTCATATAAGTTCTTCCCTATTTGCTCACTTTGTCGCCCATATCTGCAAATTGCTACCATTTGCTTCTTTTTTTTTTATTCTTTCAACTTTGCACTGTCCGACCATGCAAATTGCATCATGTGGAAGTTTTTCATGAAGTTTTCAAGAAATCCTTGCTTTTGATTTGCTTGTTTTGCTTCCCAAATTTGCAAATTGCAACATGTTGTACAAGTTGTTGTTTAATCCCTACATTACTGTGTATTTTTGATGTGTTTTGCCCATTTTTTTGTTTTGTTTGATCTATCTTGCACTCACTTGTTCATGTTGATGATAAAACCTATATAGAGTTAGCATAAAATGAGTGTTCGTGCAAGGAAATCACAATAGGAGCGAAAAAGAGCAAAAGCGAGCAATAGCGATAAAATTTTGGTGAAAAATGGTTAGTAAATGGGCTTAAATGATATGAATAATTATATTCTAAATTGGACTTATTAAAGATGAAATAAAATGCTCCTCAATTGAGAAATTATGTCTATCTTTGTTCTACACATCAGTGAAATTGAGACATTACTTCTTAGCATTTACCATAAATGTGGTTGCTTAGACAGATGTCCTTAAATACATGCTAGATAGACCCTTGATGAGATAAAGATTAAACAAGGGGAGTATTGCTCTACTTCAATCGAGGGTCAAGCCTTAGCAGACTTTTTAATTGACCGTCCAAGCATTCATATTAGCTTAGACTATGAGACAGACCAAATCTTAGTGACGGAAATTGTTCCTTTGAAGTTATACTTTGATGGATCAAGGACCAATTTGAGCACTGGAGTTGGGGCCGTCATTGAGTCCCCTGCTAGGATCATCACTGAATTGGCTGTTACCTTGGTTAGCAAGTGCTTCAACAACATGGCAGAGTATGAGACATTAGTCATAAGCCTACAGACTCTCTTGGAGATGCAAGTGTTAGAATAGGTGTCCTAGAAAAATTTACTTAGTTAGTTTTAAATATTAAAATAAATTTATTTATTATCGAATTATGTTTTACAAGTCAAACATGCGTGTGATTATTTTTCCAAAATGTGCCATGAGATGGACGTTGTCCAAGATGACGTGTCAGGTTTGGTTTAAATAGTCAATAAGATTGAATCACGAAAAGACATATATCAAACTAGTGACATGTTGTTAAAGTATGTTCGTAGTCGATAATAAGTTTGAACAACTTGTCTGATAACATTATAATATGATTCTTGTGATGACTCATCCTGGTTATGTGGATAGGGATCTAAGAGTATTATATTGGTTATCAATAAGATTGGGACACTTAGCAGGACCACTTGAATTAGTTATTTCTTTATTGCTATTAGAAATAATTAATTCTGCAAGATGATAACTCTAAATCCAGGAAAATAGTCCAAACTCATGCATGGAATGTTAATTGCTTTGATACCCAAAATGATGAGATTAAAATTGAATAACTTGGATCTTACGTCGCTGGGCAATTACATGAAGTGCAGTAGGAACAAATATTTTACGAGGAATCTACAATGTAAGATGTCCCCCTAGTTGATTCACAAATATACAAACAAATTCAAGAATCTTTTGCCAAAGTATTCCATATGTCTGACATTTAAAATTAATACAGAAATTATTTCTGCATTATTAATTTTTCGAGAAGGGAGAGTCAGAAACTAAGGCAATAGATGTCAGAAAATTAACAATATTAGTTAAAGTTATTTTTGCTTATGGATATCTAATAGAGAGGTTAATTAAAAAAATTATTTAAGAAGTTCTTGAGTAAATATATTTAATCTAGAGTGCAGTAAAACTTATTTAGTGGAATTAAGTTTTTCTAAATGGTAGTCAATTGTTATCATAAGATGATAATCAAATTTCACGCATTTGGAGCTGGAGTTAGATTGTCCTTAAGATCCCTCTATAAGCCTCAACTTAAGCACTGTTTGAAAATATTTAAACTAATTTCATGAGATAAATTATTTATTCATAAGATTTTTTTTTATCGAACTATATATTCATAAGATTAATAAATTAATTTTGCTAAACATAATTCATGAGATTAATTATTTATTCATAAGATGAATAAATTAATTTTACCAAAAATAATATTCATGAGATAAATTTTATACATGTGGGAATTAAACAAGAAAAGAGGACTGCAATGCACGCGCCGAGGGACGGCACGCATAGAGAAAGGCGGGCGGGTGCCATGCTCGAAGCCATCTCAAAAAAGAGGGGGGGGGGGGCAATGATCCGTGTTCCTTGAAATGGCCGTCACGTGAATCAAGCTTTCTCCACGTGTCATGTCATTTATTTATAAATATGTGTTTTTGAGCCGTGCATTTTGTATTTTAAGTTTTAGTTTTAGATTTTGGAACCTAGTTTTCTCCCACAATAAAAAATCTAAAATTATTTTAGGGTTTTTCTAAATTAAAGTTTAGCATAATTTTTCTAAAAATTATTTTCCAGGAAGATTAAAATGAAAATTTTTGTTCAAAATTGTTTCTAAAACAAATATTTGGGAGCCCACACACTGATGCTAATAGGAGTCATTGCGAAGAAAACTTTGAGGTGTCAAGATGTTTTCTTCTTCTAATTTTAGATTTATATCTAAATAAGTATTTTTTATATTGTTGGGTTTCCTTTATTTCGTTTATTCAACATATCATGTTTATACTTATTTTATTCGATGTGTTTTGATTGTTATATTATGATCTTATTAGAGTAATAACTAGGTCTAATTAAATAGTTTAATTAGATTATGCCATTATTTTAAATTTGTTTTCTGCTGCTCTTGCTCTAGTCGTATTGGGAAAAATTTTTGAAATACGTTCCCAACAATTGATATCTGAGCTAACTCTAAATACGTTCATAATTGATATTAAAACATTAGGTTTGATAAAATTGGGGTATTTAGAATTACAAAAAGTATGATATTAGGAATTTTATTAAAGAAAAAAGACTATCCTGAATATTATTGTTAAAAGAGTTTACTAAAAAGATTGAAGGTTCATTACAATTTTAAATTGTTTAAAATTTTTTATGAGTCAGGGTTTAATCAAGAAGCATAATTCTAAATCGGATCTAATTAGATTAAATATTCAAATAGTTGAATTATTTAGATTATTAGTTTAATTTGATTAGATTTGAACCTAGGTATAAAATATTCAATTGCTGAACATTTTGTAATAATCCAAAACAAAGAATACATGATTGTGTTATTAAAGAGTTTAATAACAAGATTGTTGTTCATCAAATATAAATTATTTAAATTAGGATGAATTATAAATAAAGTAGTGGGTGTATATTTCTAAATAATTTAATGAGATTAGAGATTCAAGTAGTTGAATGATTTAGATATGTACAATATAAAAAAGATTATCTAATATGATTAGATGTTTGATTTATGATTTAATAATATTAAGATCGAATAAAAGAATATATTTATTTATTTAAATAATAAAATAAATTTAAAAAATAAAAGGAATTGAGGACATGCTCGGTAGTGACTGGCCACAACCCAACAATTAAAAAAAATTATTTATTTTTTTATATTTTTATATTTAAATATTTTTAAAAAATAAGTAATTGATTAGGATGAGATCTTAATTATGATTATGTGATAATCTTTTCTAAAAGAGTTTAGAAAATCTTTAGTTGTTCCAACATTTAGGCCTTTAAGTGTTGTTATTCAAATTGTTTGATAACATGATACTTATTAAATTTTGTCACATATTCAATACTATTTTAAGAGTTAAATATTATGTATAATGTGAATACAAATTATAAGGCCATATAACTTGGTGAAATATTTGATTTTATCTAGTAGGAGAATGTTTTTAAATAGATCTAATATGGTTAGATAATTCAATAGTTGAATTATTTGAAAGAAAAATTCTTATAATGTAACTAATGGGATTAGAATGCATAGGTTGGATATTTAAAGGAATCTAATATGATTAGAATTTTTATTTAATTGTTAAATAAAATTTAGAATATCATTCTAATATTGATTATGAGATAATCAAATTTCAAAAGAAAGATTCATCATTGTAAATTTCAAGTGGGAGCGAAGATCAGGAGTTGATTCCTTACGGTCTCCATTGCTAGTTTAATAATATAGTGGATAGACGCTACTTCTTGAGGAGGGCACTTGTTCGCAGGATACAGGGCCAGACTTACTTCATGATAGATAGACGTACGGGAAAAAAGTGTGCGGCCATGCTGACATGGAGTATCTTGTTTACTTGAACTAATGTCTAGGTAATGGTATACACTTAACTAGGATAGTATGATAGTCTGCTAGAGAGCATTATAATACTGTCTTAAAAACTACGGAAGAAACAATAAGTCAAATATGTTTAAGAAACGTATTAATTGAGAATAAATTTTATTTGACTAATTACTTGTTATGCCTCTCCCATAGTAACGAGTAGATTGGTTAGCTCATCATTGCATACACACAAAGAATGGTTAGGTGGATCCATGCTTTGTTTGTTTGCTAAAAAATTAAAAAGTTCACAAGACTCAAAATATCAAGTGGGAGCAAGTTTCTAAATGAATACTCATGGCCTTTGTTATCGATCTAGCAGTACAGTAGGTGGGCGCAACTCCTTGTGTTCATTTGCGGAATACAAGGTTAGTCCTCTAAGAGATGAACAAAAGGCCAAGCAATCAAGTACGGCCACTCCGACTTGGAGTATATCGAGACCTTGCATGAGTGTTCAGGTAATGGTGTACACTTGAATAAAGTCTACATTAGCCTCCCCTAGGAGCTCTGTTGTAGGACCTTAGAAGCTGAGGGAAAAGTGGTGTTTTAAATGTGTTTAGTAAATAATTTATAAGAAAATATATTTATTTAAATGTTCTTACCCTTCTGATGTCTCAATTCGGCCTCGCCAAAGGGGAGTTTTGGGTGGCTCAGTTGGGACTCCGTGGCATATATGTGAGTGTCGGAATAAGAACTCCAAACTTTGATTGTTTACTTAAAGTAAGAAAAGTAATCCTATGTATTATATGACTTGTTTTACAATTTTTGGGTTTTAGACTAGTATGCATTGTGATCAATATTGGTATGTCTTGTTTGCTCTATTTTGTTCACTATAATATGATATGTTTTAATACATGCTGAGCACTAAAAGATGCTTAGGGTTCTCTGGGTTGCTACTAGTAGATCTACTAAGTTGAGAAGAATGTTTAGAACGTTAGACTAGACTAAAAAGTTAGTCAGATGCAAGATTCGAACATTAGATGTCGAACTTATTCTAGTATTAGATACTTGAATTGCCAACTGTAGTAGAGATGATCATATACTTGAGAGAAGTGTTTGATCAAAGAACTAATAGCATGAGAACAGTTTATGAGAAAAGGTGTCATAAAAACTAAGAGAAGAGTCCACTTAGTGTAAGCATCTATCTCGGGAATTAGGAATCTCAAGAGGGTAAAATAAAACATAAGCCTTGAATCCTTTGAAAAATTGAAGGGATTAAAAACTGAAGTATGAATAGATAATTATATCATGTCACTTTGATTAGATCAAAGTGGTGGGTTAGGAGAATTCTTATTTTTTCTTATTACAGAGAGTTATAGAAAGGATCAATGATGTGTTATTGAATATGGTAAGATTCATATGATGAGTGGCATCAACATTTCAAATGGTTTGTTATGTAAGAGGTTTTAGAAAGTGTTCTAAAAGCAAAATAGATAGCTTGTATTAGATTGACAGTATGAGATATTGTGTCTATATAGCTTTATACAACTTATAATACAGATGATGTGTTAAATATATCATCAACAAGGTTATTGTCACGAAAGGTACATGAGAGCTTCGGTGTTGTAGGAGGATGGTCAGAGTCACATGATGGATTCATATCTTCAGTCTTAATGCATAAGCATGATAGTGAATCTGATCATTTAGACTACAACAAATTCTTAAGTATAAAGATGCAGAACAATTGGTCAAGGCAACAAAAGTTAAGTTAAAGTAATTGTATTTTAACTAAGTCTGGACACTTATAGAGGTGTCGAAAGACATTAAGTCCATTAGATTGGAGCTGAATGGATCTATAAGGATAAGGAGTCACTGGACAAGAAGGTAGAGACCTTCAACACTAGATTCATGGCAGTGGGTTACCCAATTGGAAGGAATCATCTTTGATGAGACCTTCTAGCAAATGCTATGCTAAAGTCTATAAGGCTGCTCTTTTCCATTGTATCTCATTATGATGAAGT
The DNA here is from genome assembly GCA_018398585.1 of Simmondsia chinensis. Lineage (NCBI taxonomy): Eukaryota > Viridiplantae > Streptophyta > Magnoliopsida > Caryophyllales > Simmondsiaceae > Simmondsia > Simmondsia chinensis. The sequence goes on from JAGTTD010000007.1 coordinate 22,740,399, forward strand.
ATGGGAATGGAAGTCAAGACAACGTTCTCTGAATGGTTATCTTGAAAGGTTATGTATATGATACAACTAGACAAGTTTGTTGCGAAGAGCCATGAGCATATAGTATGCAAACTGAGGAAGTCTATTGTAGACTAAAATAAGCATCTTGTTTGTTGAATAGTAGATTCAATGATAGTTAATCAATTCCTAGAGATTTGCGTCAATGGTCAATGAAGCATAGTGTATAAGTGACATAGCAAGAAAATAGAGACTTTCTAAGTGTTGTATATAGATAATATTCTACTATTGAGAATGGTGTAGAATTGTTATGAGCTGTTAAGTTTTTATTGTCCTGTCAATTATCTTAAAAGTGAAAGACATAAGATGAACAAACTATGGTCTTACTGTTATGCTTTGGCAAGATTCAAAAGAAAGGATGTTGGGTTTATCATGGGTCATTTGTTTTAAAAGGGAGTTTAGATATTTGACGTCAGATTTCCTATTTATCCTTAGACTAGGAGTCCTTTTTTTTTTTTTTTTTTTTTTTGGTAAGTCAGCAAAATATATAGATGAAAGAACTTATACTAGGAGTCATTAGATGGTGAAGAGTGAAGCAATCTTATATTGCTTACTTCATTAGGGAAGTCGGGTACTTGACAGCTAGGGAGTTGTTGAGTGGACTAATTGACTGAGAAGGTTCCTAGTTGATAAAAGCTTGTAACCAAAAGAATGAGACAGTGTCAGATTAGTATCGGTTCAAGTTTATAGTCAAAAAGTTGACAGATCCCTAGGGGATAGTTATGCAATGCATGACTATTTGGGTTGAAGGACAAGTGGAAGATTGTTAGAATAGGTGTCCTAGAAAAACGCGTGATTGTTTTTCTAAAACATGCCATGAGATGGACGTTGTCAAAGATGACATGTCAGGTTTGGTTTAAGCGGTCAGTAAGATTGAATTACGGAAATACTTAAATCAAACTAATGACATGTAAAAGTATGTTCATAGTCGATGATAAGTTGGGATAACTTGTCTGATAAGACTATAATATGATACTTTTCACGACTTGTCTTGATCAAGTAGATAGGGATCCAAGAGTATTATATTGGTGTTTTCAAAAAGATTGGAACACTGAGTAGAACCACCTGATTTAGCTGTTTCTTTACTTCTATCAGAAATAATTAATTCTATAAGACGATAACTCTAAATCCGTGAAATAGTCTGAACTCGTGCATGGAATGTTAATTGCTTTGATGCCCAAAATGATGAGGTTAAAATTGAATAACCAGGGTCTTACGTCGTTGGGCAATTGCAGAAAGTGTGGCGGAAACAGATATTTACTTGGAATCTACCATGTAAGATGTCCCCCTAGCTGATTCGCAAATATACAAACAAATACTAGAATCTTTGGCCAAAGTATTTCATATTTCTAAGATTTGGAATTAATACGGAAATTTTTGATGTATTATGAATTGTTCGAAAAGGGCGAGTCGGAAACTACGGCGATTGATGTGAGAAAAATAATGATAATATTTAAAGTTGCTTTTGCTCACGAATATCTAATAGAGGGGTTAATTGTCTCAATAAAATTATTTGGGAAATTCTTAAGTGAATATATATTTAATTCTACAATGCAGTAAATCTTATTTAATGGAATTAAGTTCTATTAAATGGTAGTCAATTATTATCATGAAATGATAATCAGATTTGACCCGTTTGGAGTTGGAGTTAGATTGTCCCTGGGGTCGCTCCGTAAGCCTCAACTTCAGCAATGTTTGAAAGTATTTAAACTGAATTCATAAGATAAATTATTTATTCATAAGATGAATAAATTTATGTTAATAAATATAATTGATGAGATAATTTTTTTATCATAAGATGATTAAATTAATTTTACCAAAAATAATATTCATTAGATGAATTTTATATATGTGGGAATTAAACAAAAAAACCAAAGAGGGCACCAACACGCCGTCACCGGATCCCATTAGAACTCCGAAGTTAAGCATGCTTGGGCAAGAGCAGTACCAGGATGGGTGACCTCCTGGGAAGTCCTCACCCTCAGGTTGCGGGCACTAGGAAACAACCTCTCTTCAGGTTAACACCTTGAAGGGGGAAGGCCACGTACATCCGCCCCTCCCTCCAGACCCTGTGTAGGCGGGAGCCCTTGAGGCACTGGGTATGTTCTTTTTTTGGAATTAAACAAAAAGAAAAGAGGATTGTGTTGAACGCAAGGGGGCACAGCTCGCGCAAAGAAAGGCAGGTGCGTGCTGTGCATGCACTCATCTCCAAAAGAAAAGGGGTCGTGATCCATGTCCCTTGAAAGTGGCCAATTTCGATTGCTAGGCAACCCCAAGATAGTGATCCGCGGCTTTTGGAATAGGTGTCATGTTATTTATTTATAAATAGGTGTTTTTAAGCCGTGTGTCTAGTAATTTAAGTTTTGGTTTTATGTTTTGGAATCCTGTTTTCTCCCACGACGAAAAACTTAAAATTTTTTTTAAGGTTTTTCTAAATTAATATTTAGTAGTATTTTTTTTGAAAATTTGTTTTTTTGAAAGATTAAAAAAAATTTTGTTTCGAAACTTTTCCTAAAATAAATATTTTGGGAGCCCACACTCCAGTGTTAGTAGAAGTCATTGCGTAGAAGATTCAATCTCCTAGAAGGAGGTATGGAGCTTGCATGAGTCTGGCCTCCAAAGAGGTCCAATAAGCTTTAGCCTGCAAGCTCAAAGGAAGGTGTAAAATATTGCTTGGCGTCTCTGGCCTCCAAAGAGATTTAATAAGCTTAGACCCAAGCTAAAAAACGAGGTGTGGCACAAGGGGCGTACCTATAAACAACAAGGTACCCGTAGAGGGATTTGACTTCTCGATTGGACTCATGGAACTCTCTACATTGAGGGAGCTGGATGGAGATCCTTCAAGGCCACCAGAGATTTTTGGTTTTTAGACTTGGAAAGGGAATGTCTTGGAGCATTTCAATTGCCTGACAAACAACCTAGGCCTATAAGTCTCTACACTAGAATGAGTCTGGTGATAGAAGAATAGATATTGAGGGCACAAGATTCCCTGCCAAGTCTGTGAGATGATGCCTATAGATACATCATTGTAAAGGTCCAGTTTCCTGAACCAGCATGGACCAAGTTTCCTCTCTCTAAAAGGAGTCAATTGAGTCTCTTTTCTAGCTCGGGGTGACATTAATCTCTCAAGGCATGGGTGAAAAGACCATCTTAGGGGTAAAAGGACCACAAGACGAGCAAAATGCTCTCCATAACAAGAGACTATTAGGACAAATTTCAAAAAAATTCCCTAAGTTAATCTAATTAACACAGCAGAACAATTTAAAATTTTCAATTTTAAATCTACTACCGAATTAGAATTCCTACTTCCAAAAATAGGTTTGATTTGTTTCACCTAAGACAATTTTTACCAATTCTTCATCAAAGCTCATCCTAATCACTGTCCAACTTAGTACCTTAACCATTATGTGCTATCATATGTATAATGATATCCTATTCTAAACAAGAAGATCCTGTCTGGCTTTTTGCTTTCAAAGCTTTCACTAGGTCTTAGAGTCAGCATAAAGAGGTCTTTTCTCTTTCCCATGCTTGATGGGAAAAATAGCGTAATAAAGAGCCTACTTTTGTACTCAAGGGTTGAGACTATCCTCTGATACAGAATCCGATACTCTAGAATACAGATTTAAAATTCCTAGTTTTAAACTTACAGGCCTGTACTCTAATACATTTATAATAAAAACTAGCATAATAAATACAGTAATAAATAAAAAGCAAAAAACTAACGAGAAAAAGGATTGAGGAATACCTGGACTTCATGGTAATCCTATATTCAACTCCTTTATTTCATAATTTTGTTGTTTCTTTCTTCATGATTTTTTTTCGTATTTTGTGCAATTCATTACTTACGGAAGATTATAGTATGTCGAGGACTTGATGAATTCATTTATTGTTTTTCTCATTAATTTCTAATTATATGTACATGTATTTCATTGTTTTTTCCCTTTAAATTCTTATTTTAAACTAGCGTATCCTTATAATATATTACATTTAATGTATTAATCTAATAAATTTTCTATCTTATCAATCTATATATTATAAATAAGTTTTTCATAAGATTAATATTTAAAACATGATAGACAATATAACACTAATTTAAACAAAGGTATAAGTGAATTAGAACATACCATTCACATCTATATTTGCTTTGTACCAAGTACTACCGGTGATTAAGCCTGAGATGCACTTCCACTCACCCACAATAGCCGCCAATCAGGAAAAGAGAGAAGATGGAAACCTCTCTAACAATTTCCTTAGTTTTTGATAGGAAAAAATATAAATTGGATAAAAAAAAAACATGTGGGGATGGGGGGTGGCCCCCTTATATAGACAAACATATGTGCCTACCCATCATGGGCCCATATATTATAAATGGGCTCTCATTAATCCACCCCAAGCCCATGTCATAATAGGCTTAACACATAATTAGATATAGACCTATTATAAAATAAAAATCAGGATTTCGTCATTATCTTCTCAGGCTAATCCAATCGATTAAGTCCAAAATTTTAACATTTTCCCACTTGAACGTTATTGATTGGAAAGAAAACATTTAGGACATACAACAATCCCCTTTACAAAATAGAAAAAAATTCCATTCTAAATGAATTTTTTTTAAATTTTAATGATAACACAATCATTTAAATTGTTTCAAAAATAATTTAATCATGGCCAAATGTACATTACAACCAAAATAATAAAAACCCCAAAATACATCCAATCAGTTTCTAATGAAATTGCTAATATTTGAACCATGGCAATAATCACATATTTCAAAGGATATGACTCTTATCCATGATCACAGAAACTAGGAACTCCATCAACATGGAACATAAATATGTGTTTTAAATAATTTGCAATTTCAGCAAAATTTATTACATTTTTCTAATCAATGATATTGACACCACTTAGAAAAGATTTCCTTTCTAATCAAGACAATCACACCTCATAGAAAGCATACCATGTCTTTAGACACACTTTATTTAATCATCTCCTTGGAGATCCTCGTGCTTTACTTAAGTAATGATGCATCCATGAAACAAAGAATATTCACTTAGTAAGCGTCATAAGAATTTTACAATGAGCTCATCCCACCAAAATTGGTGCCAAAATATTAATAATAAGAACCTCATACAGACAATATCCATAAAAAACAAATAGTACAAAGACAATACTATATCTATATAATATATCCTGAATTCAAATTAAGTAGAAGTATTTGTACATTAAGGTACAATGGACTCCCACTAATTAATTACATCAAAAGTTTTGTGTATGTTGCTTGAAAATAATTGGTCGCAATCTTTTGTCAATCGGTTAACAAGCATAGTTTCAGTACTAATTTTCTCGATTATAACATCACCATCCTTTAGCATGTCTCTAACCCATGAAATTTAAGGGTAACATATTTTGAACCTCTTGTCCTCTTGTTATTTCCTGAAAAGAATACAGCTGTATTGTTATTATAAAAAAATATGTGTGGCTTAGAGATAAAATCTACGATCTCCAAATTGGAAAGGAAGTTTCTTAACCAAATGGCATGTGATGCAGCAGTAAAACATGCCAAAAATTCTACTTCCATTATGGAAGTAGCGGTTAAACCCTATTTTTCACTGTTCCATGACACCGCACCACCAGCTAACGTGAATATATACCCTGAAGTAGACTTCATGCTATCTTGACAACCCGCAAAATCTGAATCTGAATATGCAACTATTTCAAGATTTTTAATATGATTATAAACCAACATGAAATTTTTAGTTCTTTGAAGGTATCTCATAACCTTTTTCGCTACCACCCAGTGTCCCAACCTGAATTTGAAGAAAATCTCCTAAGCATATTTGCTGCTTAAGCAATATCTGGCCTAGTGCAAGTTTGTATATACATCAAGCATCCCACAACATTGGAATAAGGTACGTTTTTCATGGGATTTCTCTTAATCCCATTCGTTAGGCATTGGTCTTTGTTAAGTTTATTACCTTTAACAACGGGTGATTCTCCAGGTATACAATCCTGCATTCCAAAAGCTTTCAAAGCTCGTTCAACAAAAGCACTTTGAGATAAACCCAACAATTTACGTGTCTTGTCTATGTGTATCTCTATTCCAAGTACAAAAGAAGCAACCCCCAAATCTTTCATATCAAAGTGTTTAGACAAAAGTTTCTTTGTCTCATGCAACATACCCAAGTCATTACTAGCAAATAAAATGTCATCAGCATATAGCACCAAAATGATGAATCTACTCCCACTAATCTTAATGTATATGCTTTCATCAACCTTAGTTTACATAAACCCAAGATTAGTTATAACTTCATCAAATTTTAAATACCAATGACGGGAAGCTTGCTTTAAACCATATCGATTTCTAAAGTTTGCACACTAAATGTTCGTTCCCTTTTTCTATGAAACCCTCAGGTCGAATCATGTATACGTCTTCTTCTAAACTCCCATTTAAAAATGCCATCTTAACGTCCATTTGATGTAACTCTAAATCAAAATGTGCAACAAGACCCATAACAATTCTAAAAGCATCTTTTGAAGAAACCGGGGAAAAAGTTTTCCTATAATCAATTCCCTTTTTCAGAGTATAACCCTTTGCCACTAGTCTCGCCTTAAAACGATCTATATTTCCTTTAGGATCTTTTTTAGTTTTAAATACCCACTTACATCTAATGGGTCTACATCCACTAGGTAAGTCTAACAACTCCCATATCTTATTTAACGACATAGATTGCATTTCATCTTTCATTACTTCATGCCACTTTTCAGTTTATAATGAAAAATAGCATTACTATAACAAATTGGATCATCAAAATCTCCTATATCACCATTTTTAGTCAACTATACAACATAATCATCAGGGATAGCAGACCTATGTTCTCTATGTGAACGATGTAGACTAGGTTCAATAGAATTAAGGGTTGAGGCCGATTTATTATCAGTCTTTGTTGACTTTCTTGAACTTGTTCATGTGTATGTGGTTCATGTGGGACTTCACCACCATTTTCATGAAAAAGTTGACCAATGACCTATTCATGAATGATAGGCACAGGAACTATGACTTCTTTTTCTTCCAATACCACTTCATTTTTCAAGAGCAATCACAATCACACACATCATATTCAAGGAATTTAGCATTAATGGACTCAACAATTCTAGTGCCACGCTCAGGACAGAAAAACCTATAGCCCTTAGAATTATCAGGGTATCCATTGAAATAACAACATGTAGTTCCAGGGTCAGGTTTCTTTTCAATAGAATTATAAATTTTGACTTCAGCTCGACAACCCCAAATATGAAAATGATTCAAACCAGGTTTTCTACTTGTCCAAAGTTCAAAAGGAGTTTTAGGAACAGAGTTAGAAGGAACTCTGTTAAGAATATAGGCAGCAGTTTTTAAAGCTCTATAAAAATTCAAGAAGATTAGTCCTAGATATCATGCACCTCACCATGTCCATGAGAGTGCAATTTCATCTTTCTGCGACATCATTCTGCTCAGGTGCACCTGGTATGGTGTATTGACCAATTATCCCATTCCTTTAAATACTTAGCAAAAGGACCCTTACATTGACCAGACTTGTCATAGTTTCCATAATATTCACCACCATGGTAAAACCTCACACCTTTAATTATTTTTCCAAGTTGTTTTTAACCTCGGTCTTATATATCTTAAAATTGTCAAGTGCTTTAGATTTTTCTTTAATGAGGTACACATAACCATATTGAGAAAAATCATCAATGAAGGATATAAAATACTTATGCCCATTCAAGGATGTTATATATGGCCCACTTATATCGGTGTGAATTATTTCTAAAAGATTAGACTTTGATTTGAACCTTTTCTTTTTGTCTTGGTCATTTTTCCTTTAATACAATCACTGCAAGTTTCAAATCCTTCAAAACTAAGTTGTGATAAAATATTATTTCTTATCAATCTTTTAATTCTTTCTTTAGAGATGTAACCAAGATGCCTATGCAATAAAGCATAAGATTTCTCATCCATTGTGGACCTTTTGTGGGCAACACCCTCAACATTTATTGAGGAGTAGTTTTTGAAAGGTTGTAGATTTAAATGATATAAACCATCAGCTAGAAAACCATCGCCAATAATATGAGAATTATAAATTAATTTAATACCACCACTTTCAAATTAAAAATGATAACCACACTTATCTAAAAGTCTTAAATTCCGCCTCATAGACGGCACAAAAGCAGTATTTTCTAAAAGTGCTTAATTACCATTCTTAAAATACAATTAAGAACACCTACAAAGTCAACCTTGACTTTAAGTCCATTGCCCACATATGCATTGACTTTATCCTGATTTGGTTTCCGCTTGCTTATGAAGTCCTGCAAATTATTGGCAATGTGAATAGATGCACCACTATCAAACCACCAAGAATTAAAGGGCACATCCACAAGACTTGTTTTAAAGCAAATAAACACAAAAGAATTACCTCCTTTTTTAGTTCTTGGTTTAGGGCGATCAACCTTGCCTTCTTGTGGTTTTCCTCACAATTCTAGCACTTGATTTGCTTCGTAATTACAGCAGGGGACCAACAGAGTCGTGAGATTGAACATGACTACCACCAGGCTTGTTAAAATGCCCTGATGACCACCTGGCTTATAGTTTTGACCATGTTTCTTGTTATATTTATAGTGAAATTTTCATTTCCATGTTTTCAAAAATTAACAAGACTTACATTATTTCCACCCTTCTCATGACGAAGTCTCTCTTCCTCTCAAGCACACACAGAGATAAATTCATTCACACTCCACTTATCCTTTTGTGCAGTGTAAGTTGTTTTCAATTGACCAAATTGTTCAGGAAGAGATTTAAGAGCATGATGAACAAAAAAGTTATCAACTATAGTCACTCCTAAGTTGTTAAGTTTGGAGGCAACATTAACTATTTTCATAATATGGTCATATTTCATTGTAGTAAGTTTTTCAATCAATTCTCCAATTTCGGATTTGTCAGACTCGAGGTACTTCTGTCCTATGGCATCTAAGAACTGTTTAGCACTGCCATGATCTTTAATTCCACCTAGAATATGATCAGACACAGAACTTTTCATAATCAAGAGATGAGACTTATTAGCTTTCACCAATTTTTCATACTTAATATTTTCTTCAGTCATACTTTCAAGGGCAAGGTTGTCAGGTTTTTATACAGTGAGGGCTATATCTAGGTCCATCAAACCAAGGACTATCTCCACATTGCCTTTCCATTTTTTGTAATTAGTATCGGTTAAAGTTTCAATCGAGTTTAATTTATTAGTCAACTAATTGACAACTGAAAAAGAGAGAAAAACAGGGAAATAACAAAAACATATCAGGATAAACAAAAAAATATGTCAACAACAAATATAGGTTTACTACAATCAACATAAGAGTCTAAGACGACTATTACATTTTCCTCTTTGGGTGGAAAATGAAACATCTCCTCTTATAGATTCACCAATGAGAGTCTGATAGATTCTATAACAATTTTCCCTTTGGGTGAAAAGTGTAACTATTCCTCTCATTGTAATAATAAAATATTATTTTGATGTTAAGAAATTAGTCCCCTTTGGGTGGACTAATCCATTTATATTAACAAAAATAATAACAATAACTTGATTAAAATAAATAATTAACCCCTTCGGTTGGATAATTATTTATCAACCAAAACTACAATTTTATAATTGTAGAAAGAAATAAATTATATTACATCTTGAAAATAATATTAATAATAATATTGAAGAAAGATCCTCGCCATGTACAATTAGAAAGTAAACCACGAAACAGTATATGTTAAGTATTATTATTTTGGTAAAGAAGACATGATAACTTCCCAGCCACAGCGGTTAACATATAGCCCAATAAATGCATGTGCACAGGTTTGAATCTTTGTGCATGCATTTGCTTTTTTTTTTTTTATTTATTAATTTTTTTTAACCGCCTTTCTTAGGATAAGAATAAAAATGTCAATTCATCGTTGTTGATTTCTGTGTCAGCATTGTTCATCATTTTAACACTAAGACATGATTTAATTTTGTAATAATTAGAACATCGTTTAATTAATACACACATCAATACTGAATTAGTGATTCTATTATCTCATATCCTTTTTGACATCACCTCAGCTTCTGGTTTCAACAACCACCCAAAATAAGGATTTTTCATTTTGATCGCATCAGCGTCTGGTTTCAACAACTATCTAAAGTAAATATTTTCCATTTTGGTCACCTTTAGATCAGCTCTTGGATTCAACAACCACCCAAAATAAAGAATTTCCTCTTTGGCTGCTTTAACGTTTATGATTGTTGTTACATAGTGACATATAATCATGTATGTGCTTTTCAATTATTATAAATTCAAATACAAGCAAGTCAATAATTATGGAGAATCAGGTCATAGTCTCTATTCATGATGGCTCTAAAACCACATGTAAGATTAATATTTAAAACATGATAGAGATTATAACACCGAATTAAACAAAGGTATAAGTGAATCAGAACCTACCATTCACATCCATATTTGCTATGTACTAAGTACTGCCGACGATTAAGCCCAAGACGCACTTCCACTCACCCACAATAGCCACCAATCGAGAAAAGAGAGAAGATGGGTGATAGGTCTAATTTAGTATATAATTATTTTTTATGATTTTGATTCATTTTTAACCATTTTACATCAAATTTTTATCCTTTTTGCTCGGTTTAGCTCTTTTCGCTCATATTGCCATTTTCTTGCAAAAAGACTTAATTTATGCTAAATCTTGCTAGGTTTTATCATCAACATCAATATTTGAATGCAAGATACATCAAACAAAAGCATAAAAATGAGCTAAATCAATCAAAATACTAGTTGTAGCAAGAAATCACCAAGTTCATGCACAATTCAATTCAACTTGCAAAAATGGGTAGCAAAATGCACAAATCAAGAGCAAGGATTGATTAAAAAAAACATTAACATGTCCAAGTTAATGTAAACTCTGAATTTAGGTGGTGCTGAGCTCAAAAATCTGAAGAAAAATAGCAAGAACGGCAACAATGCAGAGAATGAAAACCAGCCTACACAATTCACTTCAACTTGCAATTTTGGGTGGAAAAATGAACAAATCAAATGCAAGGATAACTTAAAAAATTCATTAGCATGTCCAAGATGATGTCAAGATTGACTTTGGATGGTGCAAAGCTCGACAAAATTGAAAAAATAGCAACTTATTGAAATCTGCAGAACTGGGTGGCAAGGAGCAGGAAGGAGGTGCAATGACGTTTTAGTTTGCTATATTTTTTATTTTAAGTAACTCCAACCTCAAATACTATAAATAGGGATGCTTGGAAGGTCTTTTATCATCATTCAATCCAAAAAAATCAAACACAAAATAGGGAAATAAGGTAGAAATCCGTAGGAAGAAAGAAGGAGGAGAAAATAAGAAGTTTGGTTTGAAATTTTGCATTTTCAAGTTCTTTTCTATCCTTCTCTTCATTAAGTTCATTAATTTTGTGTTAAATATGTCTTATATTAAGTTTATCATGAACTAATTTTGTTATTCCAAGGCTACGATATAACCTAAGTTGTAATATATGCTCATTTCAATGTTTTGTTATTGCTTTGTTGAAGTGTTTATCATTGTTCTTCATGATTTTTAAATGCATGATCACCATTTAAGGCCTATAATGATTCATAATGGGTCTAAAAGGAGATTTATGATGATTTCTAAGGTGATAAACACCACAAATTGAGCGAATGCTGGAGAAAGATTAACGCGATTTGTGTGATTTTTAAGTGAAAATCATAGAGCTTTGAAAACTCTTTTCTTATTTAAATTCATGCATGAGCGTGATGGGTTAATATGTAAAAGAGCATGCTAAATGTTTCTTGAGAGATAATATTTAGTAAATTAGGATTTTCAACCATCGCCACATAATAACAACTTAAATAACGAGAATAGAAAGGGGTATTGATGCAACTAGGTGAAACCGGATGCCTTGGATTTTATTAAATCATAAAAACCACAAAAAATTAGTAAACTTTAGATAAAATTCAGTAAATAAATTTTGTTTCCTTTTCTTTTAATTTCTTTTATATTAAAAACCTCAATTTTCGGTCTTTTAAATAGTGTTAAAGCTACTAATTTCGGTACTCGCTCAATAATAATCCTTGTGGGAACGATACTTTACTCACACTTTATTACTTGATTCGACTAGTGCGCTTGCTAAACCATATACACAAAGTAACCATCAATGGGAAACCTCTCTAACAATTTCCTTGGTTTATGAAAGGACTAAAAATAAATTGGATAAAAAAAACATGTGGGGAGGGGAATGGCCCCTTATATAGACAAACATATGGGCCTACCCAAAATGGGTCCATATATTATAAATGGGCTCTCATTAATCTACCCCAAGCTCATGTCACAATGGGCTTAACACATAACTAAATATAGGCCTATTATAAAATAAAAACCGGGTTTTCGTCATTATCTTCTCAAGCTAACACAATCGATTAAGTCCAAAATTCTAACATTTTCAACCATCTATAAACCTTTCGCACTCCAATTCCTTAATTTCTGGCCTATTACTTTTTATATTACAGTAAATTGAAAAAGAGAAAAAAAAATTTTAAATTTCTGAATACAACAAATGTAAAATTATAAATGCAAACATGTAAATTTAATAAGTTATATATTCTCTCATCAATCATAAAAATTCAAGCATATAACTAACTTCAAGATGAATAAATAGTTGAAAAAATATTTTTAAATCATTGGACTGAATTTTTAAATTAAACTACAAGTGAGAAAAAAAAAAAAAACTATGAAAGAAAGGAAACATCGAGAAGATCATAATAAACTAAAGAAAAAATTCAAAAAATAAAAAAATTTGATAAGCCTCACTTTGCTTCAAAAAATCTTACAGGTTAAAAAAACCATTTATAAGGGTTAAATTAAATATATAAATAAATCAGAGGTTGAAAAAATATTGTCACAAAACATAGTCTTCTAACAATTTCTTTTTTCTATACTTATTCTATATAAAAAATTCAATTAGCTGATGCGTCGAAAAAAAATGATGCACAAGATTTTTCACACAAAATATTGGTATACATTACATTTGGGTATAATAAATATAATTCATTTTCTGATCGCATAATAGTCATATAGATTTAAATTTTCCAAAATGCAAACACCATCAATGCATCGCACGGGAACCTACTAGTGCAACATTAAAAAGATATTCTATACACAAACTTTGGCGAGAATATTTTACATAAACTTTTTGAATAGGTATAAAGTTTTGAGTTCCCTCCATTACTAAATTTTGTAATATAATTAGAGTATGAAAAGAATTAATACAATTGAATTACCCGCCAAAGTTGTAATATTAATTCAATTGAATTATCTACATGTCTTTGACAAACTAATAAATTATTTTTTAATATTTTTAAACGTTGTAATGGAAGGAACAGAAATTTTCTTGCTAGCCCATGAGATATTATTTTTTTTTTGTTAGAGTACCATTACCAACAAACACAAAGTATATTATTGGTAATGCTATATAAAATACCAACCGGCTAGTTTTTTTTGTTACAAAAGGGGCCAATTCTACAATATGTGTGATATAGGAAAAAAAAAATTGTTGCTATTAAATCAATTGTAACAGAACTTTTTCGAGTTTCTTACTATTGGTAACCTTTTTTGTAGTAGCTTACAACTAGATGGTCAAACCTAGGTTCTTTAACTTTGGGGACTTAGCCTGGAAAGTAGTATTACACATTGGCCAGAAAGGCCGTGTCTATGAGAAAACATCCCCAAATTGTAAGGGCCCATTTAGAGCCATAGAGCTATTTAGAGAAAACGCTTACTTACTCCAAGGCCTAAATGGGAGAACTCACCTAAGGGCCATTAATGGTATTGTTCCTTAAGAAATATGTGCCATCAATTAGAGATTCTAATAAGGAAGTTCTTAAATTTAGATTCCTTGAATTATGGACCAATTTCAATATCAGTGTCTTGGGAATCAACTCAATAATTCTGAAGTTAGAAAAATAAATAAAAGGAACTACAAAACTGAGAGACGTATTTAACAAAATGTGTATTTCATTAAAAATATCAAGAAGTATAGGGCAATATAGAAATGATACAAGTAAGTTTCTTGAATGGCAAAAAATGTATGTACAACATCAAGAACATAGAGTCCTAAGCCTAGCTAAGGACTTTTCCTATGGTGCCTCTGTGGGAAATAACTAGTTGGTGGCCTCATTTCTCTGATGGTCAAGTAGTTGGCCTCGCCTGGAAGGGATCTCAAAAGCTTTTGCTATTGCCTGGCTAGATCCTTTTGTTTTGAAAATTTAAGGAATTTCTGGGAAATGTAAGGGAGACAGAATCGCGTTAGTATTCCCTTATGGTTCTATAAGTATGCCAAGATTTGGGGAAAAGAGTTACTTACCTTGATAGAAAGATCGCGGCTATCATGAAAGTGAGACTTTGATGCTTGTAGGTCCTTAAGGAATAGGCAACAACAACAACAAACCTAGTATCTCCAAGGGCTCCCGCATAAGCAGGGTCTGGGGCGTAGACTTCCCCCTTCAGGGGGAGGTCCTTAAGGAATATGCGATGTTAAATTGTGCCTGCATTAGATTTCATGAGATTTTTTCTGATGTTCAAAAGGGTGAGGTGTGTGGCCAAATTGACAGGTTCTCGGGTAGATGTCTTGTAAACCATCATGGTATAGGCCTACACTACCAAGCAGACTTACTACATCATCATGGTGGCAGGGAAAATGATCACTTCAATGAGGGAGCTAAAATATTGCCCGTAATGTAAATGATGGAAGGTTATCTACCAAATCCACATGGAGGAAGGTCGTCACTAATATGTGGTTCTTTGAAGAAGCCCACAAACACAGATGCTGAAACCAGTCAGAAGGTTTTGTACACCGTGACAGGTGACGAAAGTGAAGATACAGGGTTTGTCGTTCTCTTACATCCAAGAAAGATCCTCCATGATGGTACCAAGGTCAATAGGGCTTTGAAGCCTATCAGAGACTATTGAAACGTCTGATTGAACCAGACATGCGAACTGCTCAATAAGGCATCATCGTGAAGGATAGGGGTAGAGACAGCGTAAGAGCTTTGAATCATTGTTTAGTGCCTTGGTGAAGAATCTTAAGATAGAAGAAGTAGGTTAACAACGAAAAGGAACTAGAGGTAGGGAGTGGGAGTTTTGGAGCACTTGATCACAACGAAGAGAGAGCACATAGTAGAAAAGTGATGTTTTGAAGCCCTAACTGTCGTAGTTTTAGGCACGCTGGAACAAAGGACAATGAAACATCAAACCGTGTTCTCTCAAGCTCTTTGTAGTCATTGAGGGTCAATTCAAGGAGAGTTTTTACTCGTTGAAAATTTGAAATTACAAAGGGCTAAATGGGGAAATTTGTTTACGCCCTACATTGGACAGAGTTAGGATGACGCCTTTTTGAGAAAAGCACCACGTGCTTGTCATGTGAGGCCCTTCTCAAGGGAAATTAGGCCTCTATGTGACGAGGTAACAGTGTCTCGAGCCCAACTATTTGAGAAGTTTAGAACCTAAAAAGGGAACCAGCAACTCAAGGCTTGATATGGTTGAGGAGTAAAAGGAGCTTGAGCACAAGGCCCTGTGTAGAGGGCTACAAGATAAGTGGTTTTGAAGCTCGAGATAGTTACTTGCAGTGCAATTTTTGAATGCATGGCATCAAGCTTATCCAACAGAACGAGAGGCATGTAGAAGGGACTCGAGCTGAAAAAGCGGATGTGGGTTTGCAGAAGGACGCTTGAGCACTCAAACTCAAGGGCACATTCACTGCTCATTCATGCACCAAAGAAGCTTTGTGGCCTATGTGGAAGGAAAATGCCACAGAAATAAAGGGCAGCCATTATTTCGTATTTCTATAAATAAGAGACATTATTGTAGTTGTAAAGTGACCAACACCACCCATACAGAACTTCTTCAGTAATACAATTATTCAGAATTTAGGTACGAACTCTTCGTTTTAAATCATTTCCCAAAACTGACAAGTTAAGAAGTGAGGCTTTAGTTTAAGGCTTTGACAGCCAAGGCTTGACCTTGATTGTGTTACTCTTAACACTATTGTCAATGCTTGCCAAATCAAGTGATCTTAGGTTTGAGCCATTGTTTAGGGCTTAGACTGCCAAGGCTTGACCTTGATTGCATTGGTCCTAATCTAGTGAACTAAATACGGTTTACTTCACCATAATCTTATTAGTTTTAAACTCATTTGAATTATTATAAGTCAAGAATGCCAAGCATAAAAACCTGATTGACTTGGGCTTGTAAGTGAACTACTAAGCTCTTGGGTTTCTCTCCATGACTTTTAAGTGAACTAGAAAAGATGTATGTGGGCCTTTGCTCTGTCACTATAATTACCACTTCAGTTAGGTCCATATCCTTTTATTTTACAGTCATTATATATATATATAAAAATATAAAAGTCTCATTAATTGGAGCATGAGCAAAATCACATGTTAAACAAATGAATTTGGATACACTAAAATATCATCTACTTTTCTCCGAGAAGGCGAGGTTGAGGTAGAAGACGTGCAATCTGAATTTAGGCTAACTCTCTAGTTGCGGTGTCCCCTTTAGACGTTTGCTTACATTTGTATTTACGGCGATTACATCACACTGCTAGCAAACAAATAAAGCACACACTTATACAAGCCAGTGAGCAGGGGTATGAACAGGCAGTATACTACCTAAGCCATTATTTCTTCCATTAAGAAATTGTGTCTATCTTTATACTACTGATGTGTAAAGTTAAGACATTACTTTTTAACATTTACCATATAGCTAGTTGCTCAGACAGATGCCGTTAATTATATGTTGGACAAACCCTCAATGAGAAGAAAATTAAATAAGTGGAGTATTGCTCTACTTTGGTTTGAATTAATTTATGTGTCACAAAAGTTAGTTAAGGGTCAAGTTCAAGCAGACTTCATAGCTGGCCATCCAAATATTCAAACTGAATCAGGCTATGAGCCATGTGAGCTCTTGGCAATTGAAATGGTCCCTTGGAAACTATATTTTGATGGTTGAAGGACCAAATCATGTGCCAGAGCGGGAATTGTGACTGAAATCCCTACTTGAATGATCAATAAACTTGTTGTTACCTTGGTAGACAAGTGTTCTAATAATATGGCTGAGTATGACGTATTGATTATTGGCTTGCAAACTCTCTTGCAAATGTGACTCCCTAATATAGTAGTGAGAGGGGATTCACAATTGGTGATTTGCCAAGTAAAAGGGCATTTTAGTGTATATATCTTAATAGTGCAAAGACCATTAAATTTGAGAGTGTTCAATTTGAACGTATACCTCATGAACAAAATACGGCAACCAATGATCTGGCCCAATTATACTTTAGGTACAAATTGCCAAGGACATGGCGTGAAGAGACTACGGCCATCATGATCATTGTTTTAGATCATGACCTTGAGATCACTGAGTCATTTAGCTCTAAAAGCAAGGTAATTACAAGTAAACACATGGATAACTTTGAAGCACAATCTGTCACAAGTCAAAGTGAGGATTGGAGGAAGCCCTTGAGGGATTACTTCGGGGACACTTGTGACTATGTCAAAGATAGGAAAATCAAGATGAGATCTCATAGATACCATCTTGATGATAAATCTGGAGAGCACAAAAAGGACGCTAGTGGAGTGCTCCCTAAGTGTCTTGACCTCTAGTGATGGTTGGAGCCCATGAAGGAATCTGTGGAACCCATGTAATAACCAGTCCAATTAAATTAGACTTGGTACTATAATATGTGAAACCTGGGTAATTAAATTGGACTAACTATTATAATATGTGAAACACAATCTAATTCAATTAGGTTAAGCATTATAAAATAATTAGAATTTACTATTATTTCAACTAGGCTGCAAATAAAATAATGGGCCAATTTAAAAGGGCCCATTAGTAATACTAGGGTTATATAAGTGTATATATATATATATATATAAAAGGAGGGCTCTAACCCTAATTTCTCCCATCTTTCCTCCTCCCACCCCTCTTCTCTCTCTCTCTTTCTCATCAATCGTCAATTCTGATTCCTCTCCCTTGATAGATTTTTCGAAGCTAGATACGTAATAGAAGTTTGGATAGTGTATTAGAAGACATCCAATGTACGTATACCACTTTTCCTACTTGTTTGTGAAATATGAAAATTATTTTAAATAATTTGGTCTATAAGACTTATATTTGAATGATTTATTAGTTTGTTAAAGTAGGTTCGGGCATAAGTGTTTAATTGATTGGATCATTACTACTCTTACAATTCGAATTACATTGATTTATACGTTGATTTGATGTTGGAATATGTAAATTTTTGAAGAAATTTGTACTTAGGATAATGTGAAATAAATTATTGTGAACTTGTGATTTGAATTGAAAGGTATTTATGGGAAGAGCTCACAGATAACTACGTGACCCCTAGGGTTTTATCGATGATAGAATGTGAAATATGTGAAAGTCAATATGTGACCCTGTCTTAGGAATACCGGCAAGTAGTCTCCGATAGATCTGTGGGCTCTTTTGATCTGATAGATACTACGTTGACCCTAAAGGGTCTATCAACTATAGAATCGATTCAAATGTAAAAATATATGAATGTTGATCTGTGACCCTACAGCGGGAATAATACCGGCCATAGTCTCCGATTGGTTTGTGAGTTTTACCAAGGACCTCTTGTAAAATAAATTAAGATACAAAGTGATACTTTGTGCTTCTTGCAACATAAGTATTGAAGATAAATTGGTTTCACTTGTTTTTGTTGGATATTTTTCCGTTTTAAATAACATATGCCTGAACGAAGCAGGGTGTATGGTGTACTTGCTAAGCGTGTTGTTTGCTCACCCCTTTTCTACACTTTTCAGATTAGCTGCGTGTCACAATTCTCAAAGGAAGGTAAAGCGGCGTCCTTTTTACAACATTATTTTAGCTTTGTAGTTTTCAATACTAAATAAACTCCATAGTGGGATCTTGTGAACTTTTATGGATTATTTGATAAGATTGTAATTTCGACTTCTTGTATAGTTAGTTTTAAATCATTAGTGTTTATCTCCTTGGGATTAAATCCATTATATATATGGAAACTTTTAGTAAAATTTTGAGATTTAGCGTAGCAAATTTTCGGGCTTCATACTATTATGAGGGAATTCTTGATATTACAGTCCTGTAGTGCCCTTTTTGTTTATACTTAATTGCCATATGATTTGGGGGCGTTGCATTTAGTGGTATCAAACCATAGGTTATTAATTATTGAGAAAGTTGGATTAAGATGAGGGCATAAGTTATTAATTGTTAAGAAATTTGGGTGTTCAGATGAGAGCATAGGTTATTAATTATTTCGGAATTTTGGTGCCAAGGAATTCAAATGACTTGTTCTAGTTTCTGCAATGTCAACTATGAAGCTTTGAGCGTGCTCTTTTTGATGGATCTCACTGGCGGTAAAGCGTGGCATTTAGTGGGTTACTATGTGATTCGGCTGTGACATGGATCGGATTTCTTTGTTGTAGTGTAGAGATTATGACATCGCTATAGTAGAGTTGAATTTACAATCAAAGAGATTGATAAGAAGAATTTGAATGAGAGTTTTTTGAAGGAGAATTTTATTTTGAGGATTATTACTCACCCTAACAGTATCTGGCTATTAGAAGAAATTGAGGTTGGATTATCTTTCTTTTGGGGTTTTATACTGAAATATTTATCGTGGGTCTTCATTTTATGAAGTGAATAAATGATACTGAGAACTTGTTTAGTTAACACAAGAATTTGGTACAAAGCTTTTTCGTTGTTAAGATGATAGAAATAGAACTTTTTAAGGATAGGGTAAAAACAAAGAAATTAGTTTTATTTAGGCGGGTTAGGATTAAGTCTCCTTTTTCAATATGATGTGATTGCTAATCTCGTATGTAGATATTGTGTGATTAAAATAGGTGATACGAAGTCAGTAATAGACTTAGTGCTCCTAGACATGGAGGATTTTGATGTAATTTTTGAAATTAATTGGTTGTCTTCATATTTGGATTGTTTTGGAAAAAGGGTAGCGTTCAGATTCCTAACCACCGAAAAATTTGTTTATCATGGAAACATGTTAGATTCTCCTATGGAGAGTCAAGACTCTAAGGCAGCTCTTAGATTACTTCAACTTGAATGCTAGAAAATATTTGAAAAAAAGAATGTCGAGGATACTTTTGTCATGTATATGATAATAGGAGGGATGATGTGATGTTAGATGTTATTCCCATTGTTAGGGAATTTCCTAATGTCCTTCCAAAGGGTTTGCTTTATTTGCCTCCAAATAGGGATATTGAGTTTGAAATTGATGTGGTACCCAATAGTGGACCTATATCCAAAGTCCCTTATAGAATGGCTCCCTTTAAGCTAATATTAAGGTTGAGGAGTGTATGGAGAGAATAGAAAAGATGCTATGGATTGCAAATGTTCTAGAAAATATGACTGCAAAGCTTGCCTCCTAAACGTTTGTTGGGAAAACCGAGTATTGTTGGAAGGCTATTAGGCATTAGGAAGAGGAGGAACAATAGATTTGGGAGAATTTTGTAAGAATATAGTGAAAGAATAGCTTTATTCCTGATTTTGCAAAGAGAAAAAAGAGAGAGTTTCTCTCACCAAAGCAAGGTAAATAAGATAGATGTAAAATAAAAAGTTCACAAAATTATCTAAATATACTACTTGATTTTGATCAAAATAGAACATATAGGTTTGAAGATGCTTAATGGTTGCTAGTTAGAATGCATCTCCTTGGGTGTGCCTTTAATTATTTCCAAAATTATATTATACGATCAAGCAAATTGAGAACATGTTATAGGAATATAAGGAAACGGAAATAAGAGTAAGCAAGGAGATAAAGAGAAGGCAAAGGAGTGGGAATTTGAGGCTGGGATATTGTTAGTTCATAGTGGTGGCTAAAGATGTGGGAAGAAGAGAGCATTTGGAGCTTGTTATGGACATCATGAGTTTCTTATTATGTCATTTGGGTTGATAAATACATTTTTTGTGTTTAGGATCTAAATAATAAGGTATCTAAGCCTTTTCTAAATAAGTTTTTGCGGTCTTTCTTGTTAATATTTTGGTGTACCCAAACAATGAAGATGAGCATGAAAAGCATTTGAGGGTAGTCTTGTAAACACTTTGTGAGATACGACCATATGCTATGTTAAAGAGGTGTGAATTTTGGTTACCTAAGGTTTCTTTTCTAAGGCATGTGATATCTAAGGACAAGATATAAGTATATTTTCAAATAGTTGAAGGAATTGTGAATTGGCTAAAACCAACAACCAAAGTTGAAAGTTTTCTTGGTCTTACAAGGTATCATAGAAGATTCATGCAAGATTTTGCTAAGCTGGCTATGCCCCTTACTAAATTGACTAGAAGAGAAACAATTTGAATGCAAAGACTTGGCAATCATTTAATTGTATTTTAATGCAACATGGGTAAGTAATTGCATATGCCATGAGAGAGCTCAATAGAAGCCATATGAAGAGTGTTCTTCTACCCATGACCTTGGGCTACTTGCAGTAGTATTTGTATTGGAAATTTTGATGCACTATTTATAGGAGATGACATGTGAAATGATCATAAAAACTCGATATATATTTATATTTAGAAAGAGCTGAATGTGAGATAATATAGGTGGCTAGAGTTGCTTGTGGATTACAATTCGCACATAAATTATCATCTGAGTATTGCAAACATGGTGGTTGATGTTATAAGTAGGGAAGTAGTAAGAAATTTGGCTTATATGATCATTCATATTATTGGTGACTTGAGAAAGGGTTGAATTGGGCTAAATAAAAGTGGGATGCACCACAAGAGGCTTTGTATGGGCCAAAATGCAGAACTCCCTTGTTTGGAACGATGTTGGGTAAAGAAAATTGTTGGGTCCTAAGAATGTGCAAAAAGTTAAAGAAAAGGCACTATGTCTTCCCAACCGGTAAACATAGAGTAATTTATTACTAGAGGTAAAGTTTGTAAGGTGACTTTTGTGATTAGTTGATCTCTTTTAGAATAATGATGTTAATGACAATGCCCCATGCATTGTTTTGGACAATAAATTGGGCTAGGCTAATATATTCATATTTCATTTTCATTACTAGTGCTTCTTGTATTATATGCTTGAGGGTCCTACTCAATAAATGGCATTGGATTCTACTTGGTTGCTTTGTTAAATTTTTCTATGAATTCCCCAAATTTTGTGCATATTAGAGATTGAATATGTAATTATTTTGGATCACAAAGATTTGAAGATAATTGTAGATCCTGTAAACTAAATTATTGTTAAAGGTTGCTTGGAAGATATTAAATGAGTAAGTATATCTATTGCTATTCAAATACTTTGGTAAGTAGAATCCCAAGTCTAAGTAGTTGTGACTGGTATTGGAGTTGCACAGTAAAAGTGTGGTGAATGGAGGAGTGTAAGAATTAGCATAGTATTGATCTTATGTTCAAGACCTCTTTAATATTGGGTCAAAGAGTTTTCATGCTTTAAAGAGATTTTGCAAAGACATTGCTAAGATATAATTTGGTCGACAGTGAACACAACAAAAAAAAAAGATAGTAGTGCGTATACATACTATTGGCGATCATAGAATATCAAGTCCTCTTTATTTAAGAAAATTGTGAAGTGGGCAGGTACCCAAATTTATTTGAAAACGAAGATAAGTTTGGAGGATGGAACTTTTATTTAAGGACGTGAGGATGTAATACCCAATCTAATTAAATTAGACTACGTATTATAATACGTGAAACATGGGGTAATTCAATTGGACTAGCTATTAAAATATGTGAAATCCAGTCCAATTAAATTGGGCAAGGTATTATAAAATACTTAGAATTCACTATTATTTTGGCCAGGCTATCTATCGGCTAAATTAAAAAGGGCCCATTAGTAATATTAGGGTTATATATATAAAAGAATAAGGGCTCTAACCTTAATTTCTTTCGTCTTTCCTCCTCCCACCCCCTCTTCTCTCTCTCTCTCATCAATCGTCAATACCAATTCCTCTCCCTCAATAGATTTTTCAAAGCTAGATACGTAATAGAAGTTTGGATATTTAATTAAAAGATCCATTTCTCCTACTTGTTTGTGAAATATAAAAATTATTTTACATGATTTGATGTATAGGACTTATATTTGAATGATTTATTAGTTTGCTAAAGTAGGTTCGGGCACATGTGTTTCATTGATTGCATGGCTACTCTTACAATTTGAATTATATTGATTTATACGTTGATTTGATGTTGAAATATGTGAATTTTAGAAGGAATTTATACTTAAGATAATGTGAAAAGCAATTATTATGAACTTGTGATTTGAATTAAAAGGTTTTTATAGGAAGAGCTCACAAATAACTAGGTGACCCCCAGGGGTCTATCACTGATAGAATGTGAAATATGTGAAAGTCGATCTGTGATCCTGTCGCGAGAATAATACCGGCACGCAATCTCCAATTGATCTGTGGGCTCTTCTAAACTGACAGATAATACATTGACCCAGATGGGTCTATTGACCGTAGAATCGATTCAAATGTGAAATATATGAATATCAATTTGTGACCTTGTCGCGGGAATAATACCGGCCATAGTCTCCGATTGATCTGTGAGTTTTACCATGGAGCTCTTGTAAAATAAATTAAGATATAAAGTAATGTTTTGTGTCTTGTAAAATAAATATTAAAGATAAATTGGTTTTACTTGTTTTTGTTGGACATTTTTTTCTTTTAAATAATATACTCGATCTGGATAGGGTGTGTGGTGTACTTTTGAGCGTGTTGTTTGCTCACCCTTTTTCTTCACTTTTCAGATTAGTAGCGTGAGAGCAGCATCCTTTTTGGAGCATTATTTTAGCTTTGTAGTTTTGGATAATGAACTCCATAGTGGGATTTTATGAACTTTTATGGATTATTTGATAAGATTGTAATTTTGAATTTTTATATCGTTGCTTTTAAATCATTAGTGTTGATATTTTTGGGATTCGATATATTATATATATTGGGTCTTTTATGGAAATTTTGAGATTGTGAGTGGGAAATTTTCGGGCTTCATACTATTATGAGGGAATTCATAATTGTAAGGCCATGTAGCACCGTTCTGGTTTATGCTTAATTGCTATATGATTCGGGAGCGTTACACCATTTGGCTGGCAATAAAATGCATAGGCTCATCAGGCATTATGGCTATTACTGGCCATCAATGATGGGTGTTTGTATCAAATATGCCAAAGGGTGCAGAGCATGAAAAAGGCATGGGCATATACCAAGGTTCCTGCAATTAAGATGCATGCTATTATTAAATGTGGCTTTTTCAAGAATGGGCAATGGACATTATATGGAAATCAATCCTCCTGCTCGCCAACAACATTCATACGTTCTTGCAGTCACATACTATTTTGCAAAATGGGTGGAGGCTAAGCTATATAGGAATATCAATCAATAGGATGTGATTAATTTTAAAAAGAGTATATCCTATGTAGAATTGGAATCCCAGAGACCAAGCTAAGTTTTTAATGAGGCTGAGGTTAAGGAGCTTACCAAGAGTTTCAATATTGAGATCTTGAACTCAACCCCTTACTATCTCCAAGCAAATGGCTAAGCTGAATCTCTAACTAGATTCTAAAGACCAACATTGGGAAAATAATTGAGAATAATCCCAGAAGGTGGCATAAACTGCTACTTGATGCCCTTTGGGCCTATAGGACGTCCAAACGTGGTGCAACTGGGATAACTCCCTTCCATTTAACATATGACCATGATGTACTTCCGATGGATGTTACAGTTCAATCTATTAGATTGTCTCATCAGGGGAAATTTTCTAAACTTGAATATAAGCAGGCTATGATGGATGAATTGACTAACTTAGAACAAGTTAGGCTTGATGCTCTTCAAAAGTTGGGGAAGCAAAAGAAAAGAGTGGCTAAAGCCTACCACAAAAAGGTCAAATGAAGGTCCTTTCACTTAGGAGACTTAGTCTGGAAAGTGGTATAGCCCATTTTCCAGAAAGATCGAGTCCTCGAGAAGTAGTCCCCAAATTGGGAGGGTCCATTCAGATTCATAGAGATATTTAGAGGTAATGCTTACTTACTCTAAGATCTAAATGAAAGGACTCGTCCTAGGGGCATTAATTGAAGGTTCCTTAAGAAATATTGGCCTTCTATTTGAGATTCTAAAAAGGAAGTTCGTAAGTTGAGATTTTCTAAATTATGGGCCCAATTTTAGTATCAATGTCTTGAGGATCAACTTAATGATCCTTAAGTAAGTGAAACAATAAGCTTGTAAGAGGAACTACCAAACTTAGAGACATGTTGAAAAAAATGCGTATTTCATTAATGATTTCAAAGAAGTTCATGGCAATTACAAACAATACAAGTCAGTAACTTATATGGCCTAAAACTTCCATACAATCTCAGAAAAGTTGCATCCTAATCCTAGCTAAGGACTCCTCTATGGAAGTTAAATGGTTGGTTGCATTAATTAGCCATCAGTCCATGGATATGACTTCTTCTTGAAGGGCTTGCTAAGTTCTCTAGGCCTTTGCCACTACTTGTTCAAGCTCTCCGACTCTTGACCCTTGATGTCTTGGGCTTGGTAACTCTGGACATCTATGGCTGCTTGATGTTCCTAAAAAAGGAGCTGTAAGCCTCATAGGCCAACTAAGCATCCTAGAACCCTAATGCCAGCTTGACACTACAACCTCTGTTGAAGGAATGCTAGGACCTCTTTGGTAATTTTGATAAGCACCCTCTCTAATGCCTCGAGCTCTCTGGTAATAGCAGGTGCCACCTTGGGGTCTTCTTTCAAGGCCTTAACCAAGGAAAGTACTTCTTAATGTTTGGCTTCCTCAGCCAATGATACGATACGGATATGAGCTAATTCCTCTAGCCTATGGAATCTCGGAGGCCTCTTTTTGGTTAAATTGCTAGAATGCCAATTGTTATGAATTGTATTGATTGTATTGATATTGTATTTTAGTTTTGTCATTGTTCTTTGGCAAGAAGGGTAGTTAAGGTTTGAATTAGGTTTTGGCACCAAATGCTTCTTTTTTATCTAGTAGTTCTATTGTTGTATTGGATGATATAAGTAGTACTTGGTGAGTTATACTTTGGGCAAGTGAATGAATAAAAAGATATTTTCTCTTCTCATTTCCTTCTTCTACCTTCTCTTCTCATCTTAAACCCCAAGTCCCCTAGGTTATGATCTAGATCATAACAATTGGTATTAGAGCTGGTGATAGCTATCCTCCGGAGAAAATGAATCAATTGCCAAAACAACTTCAAGATCTTGTTGTTGCGATTGGGAATTTGATCCATATGTAAGAATAGATGCATCAATAGATATCTGGTATGCAAGATAAGATGAACTGAGGTTTGGGTGCTGAAATTTCGAATGATGTACCACCTATTCGATCGTCTAAAAGACCTCTTCACCCATTTTTTCCGTTTTCAAAGATCAAAGAAATAAGCATTGAGAATGCTAATTTGGTTCAATCTTCTTCAAATTTTAGACAACTAAAGGTGGAAATGGATCAATTTGATGGTTCACAACCCCGATCGTGGATAAGAAGATGTGAAAGATACTTTCGCTTTTATGGGATTGTTGATATGCAAAAAGTTGAAATTGCTTCCATTTATCTCCATGGCAATCAAGAGGTATGGTTTCATAGCTTGATTACAAGCAATCCCAATTTATATTGGAGAGAATTTATGGATTAGATGTGCAGCAGATTTGGTGATGAGGATAAAAGGGATGTTGTAAATCATTTTAGTAAGCTTTCTCAAACTAATTCTGTTAAAAACTATATAACTAATTTGAGCACTTAAAGGCTAGAATGATGAATGTTAGCCCTGATGCAAGTGAGGGTTGTTATGTGTCAAGTTTTATTAGTGGCTTGAATCCCAAGATTAAGAACTTTGTCAAGGCTCTTAATCCTCAAGCCCCGTCCCAAGCTTAGAAAAAGGCAATGTTATTCGAGAGTTCAGTCATGGTACCCACTGAGGTAGCTCAAAAAGTGAGGTCTGGCAGTTCAGTGATTCCTTCTTCTGCTAGTTCACAAGTTGCGAATACCAATCAGCCCAAACCATTGATTTTGGAGGAAAAGAAAGCACAAAAGTTGTGCTTTAAATGCAATTAGAAGTACTTCTTTGGACATAAGTGTAATCAAAAGTTATTGATTTCAGTAGTGGGTAGTGAACAAGATGGCGAACTAGAAGACCATATGCAAAGCAATGTGCTGGTTGAAGACATCACTGAAGAAACTGATGATGTGGATGAAATGTCTGTTAGAGCTTTGACTGGCAATGGTTCTCATAGCACTATTAGAATTCGTGGAATGGCAAATCAAAAATCTTGATTGATACTCATCAATAGTGGAAGCACCAACATCTTTCTTGATCCCAAGATTACAAGATTAAATGGAAATGAGTTGATCAAGACTTTTCCCTTATCTGTTACAGTCGCTGATGGCAATATAATGGTGACTCAAACCAAGTGCAAGAAGTTCACTTGGGATATCCAAGGCCAACAATTCACTTATGACTTTAGAATCTTGAAGTTGGGTGGCTATGATATAGCTCCAGGTGTGGATTGGATGAAAACCATAAGCCCCATTGTCTTTGATTTTATGAAACACTCAGTGTCTTTTGAAAGGGAGGGTACTTCTGTCAAGCTGCAAGGCATTGCTGATCAGGGTTGTTTGCAATTGATAAGTTGCAATGCATTTATATGGAATGAACAAGAAAGGCTCTTATGAATGGATTGGCCATCTTTATGCTTCAGGTGCTGCACCTGTGGGTAACATTTTTTCTGAACCTCTAGACAAAAGCTCTTACATGGTTACAATGATCTACTTGATGTTCCCACTCAACTCCCTCCGAAAAGAACCCTTGATCATGTTATTCCATTAAAACTAAATGTTTCTCCAATCAATCTTCGACCTTATAAATATCCTCTTTCATAGAAAAGTGAAATTAAAAGACAAGTAGATGAATTACTTAAGACAAATTTCATTAGGCAAAGTCGTAGTCCATTTGCTTCCCCTGTCATCATTGTCAAGAAAAAGTATGGCACATCTACGATGTGTGTTGATTAGAGACACCTCAATTCTCTCACCATCAAAGATAAATTTCAAATTCCAATAATTGATTTGCGCTGAGGCTGTCATCAAATTCGAGTAGTAGAACATTACATTCCCAAAAATGCTTTCCGCGCTCACAATGGCCATTTTGAATTTGTTGTCATGCTTTTTGCCTTAACAAATGATCCTACTACCTTTCAAGAATTAATGAACACCATTTTCAAACCTTGAGAAAATCTTTCCTGGTTCGATGACATTTTGGTTTACAGTCCTTCTTTTCATTCTCTCTTATACAATTCAAATAAGTATTCAACACCACGCTTCAACACAAACTCTTCGCCATACTTTCAAAATGTTCCTTTGCCCAACTTCTAGTTGAGTATTAGGGTCATGCTACCTCTTGTAATGAGGTTTCTACTGATCCCACTAAGGTGCAAACAATGAAAGAGTGGCATGTTCCCACCACTCTCAAGTCGTTACGAGGATTTTTGGGTCTCACTAGCTATTATCGCAAATTCATTTGTGGTTATGGTGTAATTGCTCATCCCTTAATTGATTTTCTTAAAAAATACAGTTTTATGTGGAATGAAGCAGCTCAAGAGGCTTTTGAGAGCCTTAAACTTGCCATGTTCTCAGCTTATGTCCTTAGTATGCCAAACTTCAATGAACCATTTATATTGCATATTGATGCTAGTCACAGAGGGGTTAGGGCTATTCTGCTGCAACGTGAACAACCAGTTGCTTCCCTAAATTAGTCTTTGAGTCCTAAACATGTGGGACTCTCCATTATGAGAAGAAGTACTTGGCAATATTGTTGTTTGAGCCAAAATCGCGACATTATCTTGAAAGGCATAATTTCATTATTCAAACTGATTATGAAAGACTTAAATATGTCCTTGAAAAGAAGATCGCTACTGAAGTCCAATGCAAAGGTCTCATGAGGATGCTTGAGCTTGATTATTCGATTCAATATCAAAAAGGGAGGGAAAATGTGGTTGCCGATGATCTTTCTCGAAGACCAGAAGATGTGTCTTCAACCCAATTTGATGCAATCTCAATTGTGTACCCTGCTTGGATTAATCAAGTACATAAATCTTATGTTGGTGACACCTTTTCTTAGTTTGTCATCACTGCTCATTTGGTTCAGCCTATTTTGGTGCCTGATACTTTAGTAGCTGGTGGGATCATTCATTTTTGAGGAAAGGTTTACATTGGTTGTACTATAAATTTGAGGCACCGGCGTATTTTAGCTTTGCATTCTTCTCCCTCGGGAGGCTACTTCGGTATTGAAGGCACTTATCAACGCTTGAAGGCTTGGTTTCATAGGAATGCATGAAACATGAAGTTATCCATTGGGTCCAAATTTGTGATGTGTGGCAATACACTAAGAGCGAACATATTCCTTACCCTGGACTTGTTCAGCCTCTTCCTATGTCAGATCAAGCTCGGAAGCACATCAGTATGGATTTCTTCAAGGGTTTGCCCAAGTCTAAGGGGAAGGACATCATTTGTGTAGTAATTGATCGTTTCACCAAGTATGGCCCCTTCTATGCCCTTAAACACCCTCTCACTGCTGCTTAATTAGCTAAACACTTCCTTGACCACATTTACAAGCTTCATGGTCTTCCAGAAACCATTGTTTCAGATTGGGACAAACTCTTTACCAGCAACTTTTGGCAAGAATTTTCAAATTGTTGGAGACCAATCTTGCCTTGTGTTCATCCTACCATCCTCAGTCCAATGGCCAAATTGAGAGATTGAATCAGTGTCTTGAGCAGTATTTGCATAGTATGACTTTTTAGCATCCTCACAAACGAAATAAGTGGCTTTCTCTTTCTGACTTTTGGTACAACACGCACTTTCATTTATCATTGGGTACAACCCCTTTCTTTGCCTTGTATGGCTACAACCCTCCTTTTCTAATTCTATCCGAAGATCTCAACTTTCCTGTTGCTGAAGTGGAAGAATTGACAAGATAGAGGCATAGTGTGATACAACAACTCAGAGATCAGTTGCAGCTAGCGCAAGGCAGAATGAAGTTTTTTACTAATCAAAAGCATTTGGAACCTTCATTCAATGTGGGCGATCTTGTTTATCTGAAGCTTCAGCCTTATATACAGTAATTTGTTGTAGTTTCAAAGAATGTGAAGTTGCGTGAGTGTTTTTATGGCCCTTATTCAATGCTCGAGAGGGAAGGTCCTACTGTGTATCGCTTGGATTTGCCTGCTGAGGCTCTAGTACATCCAATGTTTGAGGTTTCCCATCTCAAGAGGAAACTCCAAGCTAATGCTACTTGCCAATCTTCACCTTTTTTCACTACTGTTGATGGTTCTTTGTCTCAGGGTCCTGCAGTTATATTGGATTCTCGCATTGCTCAAGTGCAAAACCACTCCATTGCCCAGTGTTTGATTGTTTGCACCAATCTGAGTCCCATAGATGCTACTTGGGAAGACAAGGCATTCATCAAGAGTCAATTTCCATCCTTTGATTCTTGAGGCAAGAATCTTATCGGGTGGGGGAGTATTGTCATGAATTGTATTGATTGTATTGAAATTCTATTTTAGTTTTGTCATTGGTCTTTGGTGGGAAGGTAGTTAAGGTCTGGATTGGGTTTTAGCGGTAAATGCTTCTTTGTTCTCTATTAGTTCTATTCTAGCATTGGATGATATAAGTAGTAGTTAGTGAGTTGTATTTTGGCCGTGTAAATGAATAATAAGATATTTTCCCATCTCATCTCCTTCTTCTATCTGCTCTTCTCATCTCAAACCTTAACTTCCCTCGGTTATGATCTAAGATCATAACATCAATCTTCCACTTGCCCCTAACTTCTCTAAAGGAGATGAAATCCTTATTAGGAAAGGAGGAGGAGGGGTCCTTGATGGTGTGATCTGATGAAGACAACATCAAAAATGTCACAACTAAAACTTAACTTTAGAATCAAACTAGAGTGAGAAAAGGTCAATACTCACCTCTGGAACTTTAGCTGGGGGTGTAGAGGGGACTACTGCTCGTACCTCAGCCATTGGGACACTATCCTCTGGGGAGCCTCTCAAAAATGATACTGATATGTTTCGAATAATAGTAATAGGGTTCTTTTATGGAGAGCGATAATACAGGCCCTTTATCATTGTTTAAATGTTTATTAATTATGAATGTTTTTATTACAAGAATTTTTTATGCGATACAGAAAATAAAAGAAAAAATGCGGGGGGGCCCACTACTCTGGGAACCCTTCGGTCAAGTCCCGAGGGAGGACCGAGAGGACATCCAAGAGTGAAGTGGGTAGGAAAGTAGGGGAGAGGGTGTTGAAGTATGGAAGGGTGGTGTTAGACTATCCAAATCAGGGGGGTTAGGCCCCCTTTTATAGAGTGGCTTGGCTTCGAAAAACGGATCTTTGGAGACGTATTCGATGGGCCTTTAAGGGTGCGTCTGACGGTAACTACGACCGGGGCTTCGGTGGGCGTGACCGGCTAGGGCCATGTCCAAAGCCTTGGAGGAACTGTCAGTGTGTCCGAAGCTGTGTCCGGAGCGCTGGGGTGGCGTGTCCGTAGAGGTCTCTGGAGGAAACCGTATCCGAAGATGTGTTCAAAGCTGTGCCCGGAGCCTTCGGTGGCGCGTCCGTAGAGGTACCTGGAGGAAACCACATCCGAAGACGTGTCCGAACCTACTTTCGGTGCCTTGGATGGTATCCGGGGAGGTGTTCGGTGGAAACCGTATCCGAAGATGTGTCCGGAACCTTGGGAGTCGTGTCCGGGAAGGTGTCCAGAGGAAACTGTATACGAAGATGTGTCCGGAGCGGTGTTCAGAGCCTTGGGAGGCATGTCCGAGAAGGTATCTGGAGGAAACCGTACCCAAAGATGTGTCCGAAACTGCTTCTGGTGCCTTGGACGGTGTCCAGGGCTGTGTCTGGAGAAAATCGTGTCGGCAGATGTGTCCGGAGCGGTGTCCGGAGCCTTGGGAGGGGTGTCTAAGAAGGTATCCGGAGGAACCCGTATCCGAAGATGTGTCCGAAGCTGCTTCCGACGCCTTGGATGGTGTGTCCGGGAAGGTATCCGGAGAAAATCGCATCCGAAGATGTGTTCGAAGCTGCTTCTGGTGCTTTTGGAGGTATGTCCGGGAGGGTGTTCCTCAAAGAAGGTGCTTCCTTGGCAAGAGCTACGTCTGAATCCTTCGGGAAAGGTACTGTTCAACATGGGCTATGTCCGGAACCCTCGGAAAAGGCACTATTCGACATGGGATGTGTCCGGAGCCCTTGAAAAAGGCACTGTTCGACATGGGATATGTCCAGAACCCTCGAAAAGGCACTGTTCAACATGGGATATGTCCGAAAGCCTCGGAAAAGGCACTGTTCGACATGGGACATGTCCGGAACCCTCGGAAAAGGCATTGTTGGACATGGGATATGTCCGGAACCCTCGAAAAGGGTACTATAACCCGGGACCCTTAGAAAAGGTACTATTCAGTAAGACTCTTTGAGTTTTGAGCATCGAGTCGTCGTCCACCTAAGTTGTGATGCCGTGTAGTCATTTATTGCTCGGCCGGCTTCTGGAGAGGGCTCCTAAGGGCGAGACGTGTGCGGCGCCCAGGAGCCACACATCACTCCATCATTTGCGGTGCCCAGAAGCCACGTGTCATTCCTTCATTGCAGTTCCTAGGGGCCACGAGTCGATTTTTTCCGGGTGCGATTTTTTAGTCTCAACAGTTAGTCTCCAGCCAGTTCGCAAATGATTC
This sequence comes from Simmondsia chinensis, assembly GCA_018398585.1. Taxonomy (NCBI): domain Eukaryota; kingdom Viridiplantae; phylum Streptophyta; class Magnoliopsida; order Caryophyllales; family Simmondsiaceae; genus Simmondsia; species Simmondsia chinensis. The sequence continues at coordinate 22,773,319 of JAGTTD010000007.1, forward strand.
TCGTTTACGACTTAGTTGGCTAAGATCTTCTCCTTTATAAGTATGGGGGCCAAATCTTGGTTTTTTCCCATCAAACGCTCTTCTCTTGTTTTCTAACTTCCTACCACGTTTCCTTCTTTGCTACTAACTTTGATAGCATGAGAAGATGTTACTTATGGCGTCTTTTCACGTCTTCCTGCAAAATCCCTCCTATGGTTTCGAACCCTGTCTTGGTTTCATGCTGAACTCATTAGCTCTCGTCGCTTTATCAAGGCCCAGATGTGCCATTCGCTGTCCTGATACGTTGATGGCGTGTTGATTCAGTCTTGGTTTTATATAGATCCAGATGACAACTCTGTTTTTTTGGGTACACCTGGGACGGAGAAGGAGATTCCTTCTTTTTCCGGTGGAGCTCCTTTCTGGTTTTCGGCGGATACTTGGGTGCAACAGAGGATTAGTCCTATTCCGGAAGTCCGATCCGAGTAGTTTTTCTCATCTCTCTATCTTCAACCCTGCTGCCCGCTTCTGTCTTCTGTTGGGCTCCCTGACTTAGGGTGTTCTAGCTCCGTTGTCCCAATGTCCCATGACGGCCATTATTGGATGTCGGGGACTGGGTGAGTCGATCAGTTTTCGAGTCCACTTGCTGGTTTATGACTCTGCTCTGGAGACCAACCGGGGAAGGTGGTCGAATTCCCATAAGGTTTTCGCATGGGACGACGACTGGGTCTTCAAAGGTGACCTTAACGCTGGGGGCCGGAACCTGTTGTTCCACGTTGCTGCCTATATCGACGATTTGATCTTTCTGATGTCGGACTGGGGTTCTTATCTCTCAGCTCGCTCTCGTTTCTATTATTTGTACATAGTTCGTTGGGATACCACCACGTGCACAACAACGTTCTTTTTCTTCCCGCTGCAAGTTCATCGAAGTATCATGGAGTGTGAGGACGTGGGTCTGTTTTGTTAGGACGACCCTCTGACTGTCGGGACATCGTTATGCCTGGTCTTGGTATGCGGCTCCTATTTTAAGATATGGCTGCTTCGTGATCGGAGCGACTTTTCCTCATGGTTTCTGTATCGGAACATCGAGTACTGGTTCTCGAGGTCTAGCAAGCGTGGCGGTCTTTAAGTGGCTGGGTTCTGTGTCTCGGGCTCGTATTTGATCATGGCTTATAGTGGCGGGCTCTACCATTATCGTATGGATGGACCGGATCATAGCATGTTGGAGCTTCTTAGAGCCTACCCTTATCTTGGTTTGCTTTCCTTGTTCCCATATGTGGGAACACTTTTCCCCAAGTTGCTGGGCGCGGTGTAGTAGTAATGTTGTTTTACTGTTTTGTTGGTAACTGTTGCTGTTGTAGTTCTTTTTTATGCTCCCGCTGGGGGTGTGTGTTATGACGGAACTATCTTTAATGAATTTCGGTTTGTTATTTTGGCGTTTTTTCATTGTTCATTTTCGTTTATAGTTGATTTTATTTTTATATTATTTTTTTATTTTTTATCATATTTATTATTATTTCTTATTTACAAAATTTAAAAGTTGAAAAATCTCTCCCCACTTTCTCTCTCTGCCCATCACGTCACCTATCACCTCTCACCTCACATTGGCCCGCTCGCCAATGACGCCACCTTCGCCCACCTCCGGCCTGGCAACGCAGCCACGACCAAGCGGGTCTCTCTCTCGCTCTCTCCCCCGACTTAGGACCACCACCCCCCAGACCCATAACCACCACCGACCCGCCTCTCTCTCCTAACGCTATCCCCCCCCCCCCGGCCACCACCACCTACCCCGCCACCAACACTGGCCGTCGCCTGGGAGCCCCCCCCCCCCCCCCCCCCCCCCCCCCACCAGCTACCCCCGACCCAACCAACCACCACCACTTTACCTCCTCTACCCACCCATCTCACCACTCAAGCCCACTACCACCCGTACCGTCCACCTCCAAACTGTTACCCGCCACTCGAGCCCACTACCGCCTAGGAACCCACTACCACCCATCCCACCACCCATACCATCCTCCCCTTACCGCCTCTCCCCATCCCCTTTTACACCCCCCACCGCTCAACACCACTCCAACACTACCACCAGCTCCAAACCACCAACGCCGGCCAGCCTCGCTAAGTGTTAACCGGTCGGCCCTATGTTCGAATTCCCTCCTTCTAAATTTAGTTTTAATCTATTAATTGTAGTGTTATTTAGTTTATATATGTACTTATATCCTTAAATTTTATTTTTATTTTTATTTTTACTTTTAGTTTATTTCACGCTTGGTAGGCGTATCTTAAATTGATTGGTTCTGATTTACGCATTGTCATTGAGCTATGTTGTGCTGCTTTTATTGAATGTAGTAAGTTTCTTGTAAATATGTTCACCTACCTAAGATAGTCACACCTAGTGGATGAACGTTACTAGTTATGGAACTCAGAGAGTGAGGTTATCTTCAAAGGGGATGGGGACGGAGAGGGCGAAGCAAAAGGGGAAGGGAAGTTTGCGACTTGGGACATTAAATGTAGGAACACTAAAAAAGAAAAGTTTCAAGGTGGCCCAAATAATGATGAGGAAGATCAACATCCTTTGCCTGCAAGAGACTAAATGGGTCGGCATGAAAGCCAGGGATGTGTTGGGTCATAAACTGTGGCATGCGGGCAAGACCAGAGGTAGGAATTAAGTTGGCATCATTGTGGATAGTGGCCTCAAGGATAAAGTAGTTGGAGTAACCAGGACAGGGGATAGGATCATAAACATTAAGATGGTTTTAGATGGGGAGGTATTGAACGCCATTAGTGCCTACGTACCTCAAACTGGACTAGCAAAGCGCGAGACGGCAACATTTTGGGAGGACTTAGACATAGCGATGCAAGGTATTCCCCAAAACAAACAGGTAATGATTGGCGGGGACCTTAATGGGCACGTCGGCACGACTAGGGGTGGGTATGCGTTATACCATGGAGGTTTTGGTTTTGGAACCAGGAATGTAGAGGGTCAAGCCCTCCTAGATTTTGCGGTCACTTACGACTTAACGGTGGCCAACACTATCTTTAAAAAGCATGATGAACATGTCATCATGTATCAAAGCAATGGGACAAGGACATAGATTCACTACATACTCGTAAGGAAAAGGATACAAAGAAACTGCAAGGATTGTATGGTTACACCAGGAGAAGATCTCTCAACACGACACAGGGTGTTGTGGGCTGATATAGAGACCAAAAAGATGGCTAAAAGAACCAAACCCACCCAGACACACACTTTCCGAAGGGATTTGAAGGGAGAGAAGTTCAAAATGTATAGGGACAGAGCGATGTTTGAGCTCAAGTGGGACTGCGAGGGAGACACAAACCAAATGTGGAGCCAATTGGCCCAAAAGATTAGAGGGCTAGCATGGGAAGTTATGGGCGTGTCAAAGGGAGGGGCGCCAAGCTATAGAGAGTCCTGGCGGTGGTGCGAGGAGGTCCAAGAGAAGATTAAAGCCAAACGAGACTACGTCAAGGAGTGGATTCGTAGTGGAGATGAGAATAAACAACACCGGTATGAACAAGCCAAGAAAGAAGCAAAGAGAGCTGTCAGAGAAGCACAATCTAGAGCGTATGAGGAGTTCTACAGGAGGCTGGAGACCAAGGAAGGAGTTATGGATATATATAGAATTGCCATGCCAAGAGAAAGGAAGATAAGGGACTTGGATCGAGCACAGTGCATAAGAGGGGAAGATGGACAGGTCATTGTGGACAAGCAACTAATTAAAGCTAGGTGGAGAGCCTTCTTCCATGATCTGTTCAATGATCTGGGGGATACAGAGATATCCCTTGGTGATCTTCAAACACCTGAGGAGCACTAGAACCACTGGGAGTGCAGGCTAATTAGCTTCGAGGAAGTCAAGGAAGCCCTGAAACATATAGGAAGGGGCAAAGCATTTGGCCCAGATGATATACCCATAGAGGCATGGAAATGCCTTGGACAGAAGGACATCAGCTGATTGACTAAACTATTTAACAAAATTCTATGGGGGAGAAGATGCTCGATGAGTGGAGGAAAAGCACATTGATCCCGATCTATAAGAACAAAGGCGACATTCAGAGCTGCGCCAACTATCGGGGTATCAAACTAATGTGCCACACGCTGAAGTTGTGGGAGCAAGTCATAGATAGGAGGTTACAACAATAGATAGAGGTGTCCGAGACCCAATTCAGATTTATGCCCGGAAGGTCAATAATAGAAGCCATCCACATCCTAAGGTGAATGATAGAGCACTACAGGGAGAGACAAAAGGACTTACATATGGTTTTCATCGATCTGGAGAAGGCATATGATAGAGTACCAAGGGAGGTGTTATGGAGGGTTTTGGAAAGGAAATGCATCCTCGTGCCTTATAGCTGGGCCATTAGAGACATGTATGAGGATGCACAAAGGATCTGCCCTAAGCCCCTATTTGTTTATCCTGGAAATGGATGAGCTCACTGGAAACATACAAGGAAATGTACCTTGGTGCATGCTTTTCACAAATGACATAGTGCTGGTGGGGGAATCACGGGAGGAGGTTAATGAGAAGCTAGAACTGTGGAGAAGGGCATTGAAATTGAAGGGCCTACGATTCAGTAGATCTAAGATGGAGTACATGGAGCTTAAGTTCAATCCCACCACCCAGCCTAGTAGAGAAGACGTCAAGATTGGATTGGACACTATACCCAAAAAGGAGTGTTTCAGGTACTTGGGGTCCATGATACAGCACAACAGTGAAGTTGACGAGGATGTCAACAACCGGATTAAGGTAGGATAGCATAAATGGAGAATGGCCTCAGCGGTACTTTGCGATAGAAAGTTTCCCTCAAAGCTAAAGGGAAAATACTATAAAACGGTAGTGAGGCCGGCCAAGTCCTATGGGGCGGAGTGTAGGGCGATGAAACAACATCATACATAGAAGATGAAGGTGGCGGAGATGAAAATGCTGCGGTGGATGTGCGCACGCACAAGGAAGGATCGGATCAGGAATGACGTTATAAGAGGTGAAGTGGGCATGGCCTCTATCGAGGATAAGTTAAGGGAGCAACGTTTGGGGTGGTACGGACATGTTAGGCGGAGATCGAGCACCGCTGTAGTCTGGAGATGCGAGCAGCCTCATACTACGCTAGGCAAGAGAGGGAGAGACGGGCCAAAGAAGAGATGGTTGGAGACAATCAGACAAGACCACACCCACCTAAACCTTTGGGAGGAGATGGCCTTAGATAGAGCCCAATTGAGGGCTAGCACAGGAGTAGCAGAGGTAGCAGAGTAGAGTAGGGTAGTCCAGCTTTTGTGCTATCTCTGGTGTTCTAGGCCTGTAGGGTAGTCCAGAGCTGGCTCGCTTATGTGCGATCCGAGCTCTTAATTGACTAGTTTTTCATTGGCATATTTACGATCTGCTATGCCTTTGCCTTTATTTGATTATCTTTGCCCTGCTGTATGCTTATATGCTTATTGGCTCTCGTGCTGCCAGGTTACCAGGCTACATTATTGCGGATAAGCGGAAAAACTTTTCAGGATGGGGGTCCTCGAAAACAGCTTCCCTTCTGGGCAACCCGCAGAAGGGGGAAGATTGCGTACATCCACCCTCCCCAAACCCTGCTTTTGCGGGAGCCCTTGAGGCACTGGGTTGGTGTTGTTGTTGTATTATTATTCTTTATTTATTTATTATTACCCCCTTTTTTTTGCAGGTTTCTTCTTAAACCCAAGAAGGTTCTCGGCTTTTATTGTCCTATTGGATTTTGTAGTGTTCGTAGGAGTGGGTTGGCTAAGGAAACGCTTGGCCGAGGTCGCTTTCCCGATTCGAAGCTAGTTTCTTTCATCCGTTGATGGGACTAGATATGTCCCATCAATCATGATTATGTTAACTTTCATAAGTAACCTCCATTTCTCTCTCTCTTTCTCTCTCTCACTCTCTCTCTCGTCCGCCCCTCTCCCCCCTTTTGGCTCGATTTTGCGTCGCTTTTGTGGTGGTTTAAGCTCAGGTTTTGGTGAGCTTGGTCCTCAGGTACGTTTTTTTCCTTTCTTTGCTTTCTCAGAGTTTGAAGTGAGCTCATTCTTCAAGAAAGATTGCATCTCGTCCCGGCCATTTTCCTTCGAGAAGTGCTCTCGAGCTTTGGACCCGTTTTGGGTCATTTTTCTATGGGAGTTTGACTCTAAGGACATGCATGACGTTTGCATGTGAAAAAAAAATTTTTTCTTTTTCGAACCGGGCTAGGGGGTGATTAGGAGACGGAGAGTGTTCTTGAGTTTTTTGACCCAAATAGGGTCGTTTTTTGACTTTTTTGAGAGGGATTCGATTTCGGGGACATGCATGGCGTTTGCATGTGAGATTTTTTTTTTCCAAACTAGGCTGAGCGAGGCCCTGTCCCGGGCTCCGTTTGATTTTTTAACTTGAGTTTTTCGTTTTTAAATTTTTGGTTAAACACAATATATATGTGTGTGTGTGTGTGTGTGTGTGTGTGTGTGGATGTGTGTGTGTGTGTGTTTCTTTTTTTTTTGGCACAGGTCCTGGGTCGTGATAGAGCCCCGTTTCCATTTTCATGATATTTTTCCTTTTGGATTTGAGTATCTGATTGGCGTATTTTTAGCATTTTAGGTGGCCTTTTCCAGCGCGGTTTTCTTTTTTTTTTTTTGGCTCAGGTGAGTTTTTGGGCCACTGTTTTAGTGCCTTGCGGGAGCGGGTCGAGGACAAAGGCGGGTATTTCTTTTTTGTCCGGTATCCAGGCGAGTTGCATGGTAGTGGACGCGTCTGCATCTTCCCCTTTCTCTTGAATATTTGTGTTAAGAAGGGTGAGAGGAGAAATGTCGGACGAAGTCCTTCTCTGGATTGGGGATGTTGCGGTGACGAGGGGAGATGGGGAATCCTCGGAGGTCGAGAACCCCTCCTCAGCGGCCGTGTCTGTTCGTACTACCATTTGTCCCAATTTCTCGTATATGAGTAAGTCTGAAAATTTTTATACATATATTATTTATTTTATTTGTTACAGCCTTCTCTTTTTGATGGAATGCGAGCAGGATTTTTGGAGGCCTCGGCTTCAGAGGTTCGAAGCGAGGGCAGCTCGTCTCCCGAAGCTGAGGGTATAGCCGCGGTGCCGCTAAGTCAGTGTTCCCCGGACGAAAGTGTGTCCTCACGACTTACATTTCCGTAGATTGCTCTAATCTGTCCGTTAGGGACATTTAAGTCGAGTATTTTAGGTGAGGGCGGTGTCTCTAGGATTCGCTCTAAGTATTACTTCCTGGAGGATTACAAGGTGTGGGGCTCTCGATCGGATGATTGTCCACTGTTCCCTCCGGAAGCGGGTTGTTTTTGCATTTCTTTAGACTCTTTAGGGGAGGGGTCCGTTTTCCCCTACCTTCCCTAGTGGAGGAATTGTTTATTCGTTGTAATGTATGCCTGGGGCAAATTACCCTTGACGGGTTTGGAAATGCGTACAGCTATTTGCTTACATGTTATGTAAAGCGCTTTAATCCTTTCTCGCGGGTTTTTGACATTCTTTTTAAGATTAGGTGTTCCAGGTGTACGGTCGGTTTTGAGAGTCGGAGAGGGTTCGCCTTTGTGGGGAACACCCCTACTAATGTGAGGAATTGGGAGAGCAAATTCGTTTGGATTAAGCCTCCCGTAGCCCTGTCGTTCTTGACAACGTGGGGCGTGCTACAATGTCAGCTCCCCGTGAAGGGGGGCGTCCTATCCTCCCACGAAAAACAGATTGTCTGTTATTTTGACAAGGGCTCCGTAAGCGAGCGGCTTGTAGCTTCGAAGGAGCTATTCGAGTAGGAAATAATGCTCGTTAAGGTAGGACTCTCGCAAAAGCCTTTCACAGGTTTGTCTGCCATGGCGTCTGATTTCAATTCTGTTGGTTGCTTAAGCTTTTGCAAATCTTGTGTATTTTTTTATTACGTCATTTTGACTTTTAATATTGCATTGGCTTAGTCATCTAGTTTGGCGTTTTATTACTAACCTTTCACTTGCATCTTTTTTAGTGGACGATTTGATGAGCGTTAACATGGATAGCATGTTTTCTCCGCTACCTCTCTTCGAGGAACTGAGTCTCTTGTCGGTTTTGGGCGTGCTTGCTTTGTCGGCAGTGTCATTGTTTAATCTTCCTCAGGGCCTGGAAAGGTCGACGGGCCCATTGAGTGGTTCGTCCTCTTGTCGCACGGCTAAGTGACCTTGTGTGAGTCTCGCGAAGGTGGTTCCAGACTCGGTCAATGGGGAGCCGGTCTTGGAGTCCGTCCTCCCGGTAGGCGTGACTGTGGCTGCGACGGAATCTCCTGGTTCCAAGAAGACCGCAGTGATGACAGCGGCTGTCGACGTCACAGGGTCTTTCGGCGCTAGGGCAATAGAGGTCATGCTTCCTTCCCCTCGAGGCCAGGGAGTGCATTTCCCCAAGGCGAGGTGCCCCGTGGGCGTCTTCCACGATTTGGAGGAGTCGTTGTCTCCTTTGATTCCTGGAGGGACGACGGTGGTGATTCCGAACCTGTCATTCGGTGTGGGAGTCTTCGAGCCGTATGCACCGGGTACTGGGAGAGCTGCCTCTCCGACCGTCTCTCCCAGTGCCTTTCATTCTGGTAATGCCGAAACAGACCAGGAGACGAGCTTGCAGTTTCTTTCGCCCACTGACATAGCACATTTGTCGGAGGTGACCTTTGGGGATGCATCGGCCTTTCTTTCTCAGGTTAATTGCTATACTTTTATCGTCCTTTTTGCGCTTCTCTTTGAGTCACATTTTTTTCTACCTTTTCGCTTGACTCACTTTTGTTTTTGTCAGCTTGTCACATGGTAGGTGTTGGGTATCTCGAGCTGGAGGCAGAGTGAGCAGGAAAAAAAGGAGATTTGCTCAACTAACTTGGCACTACAGGCCCAAGCTACGGCACAGGGTTCCCGGATCCGAGAGCCGAAGCTTCGAGTGTCGGAGGAAAATGCGGTCATTTCTCGCCTCTCTGATCAGGTCGTCCAAGTGGTGGTCGAGTACAGGAAGGGCCAAGGGTCCGAAACCTTTCGGAGACCGATTCTGCGGCTCCTCCTTAGTAGGATCCTGTCTTGTTGTTTGATTTTGCCGGATGTGACGGATTAGGCTGTTTCTTTGAACACTTGGTTTTAATTTTCCTTTATTTGTCCCGCTTTTGTCTCTATCGATCTTTTGTATATGAACGGTTGTGTTCAAGATTAATGTAATGACCATCTGCCTTTTCATTCTTTTTTCAGATTTTCGTTTGTTTTTCAACTTTGTAGAGGTACTGGTTGTACTTGTAGAGGCTTGCGACTTCTGTTGATTCTTTCCTCGTCCCGAGGGCCATGTGGTTCAGCCTTTCGCCTGCCTTGAGTGGGCTTATGACTTGCATGTCTTTTCCGCTTCAAGCGGGCTCCTGACTTTGAGCACGGGAGTGTTCCCTGTCAAATAACGGGTTAGCTTGCCGTGGATAGACCGGCAGGATTCGTGGCTATTGTAGACTGATCTATGGTTTTGAGGTTGTTGCCGCGGATGGATCCACAGATTTTAGCCTGTCGTAGACGGATCTACGAACTTAGGGTTTGTTTGCTGCGGACAAATCCACGGACTTTAGCCTACCGTAGACGAATCTAAGGGCTTACGTTGTGGGACGTCCCTTGGTCTGAATAGGACTTACGATGTTAAGCACATCACCCAGCCTGAAGAGGGCTTATGAGGTTTTATTGTTTGCTATAGACAGATCTACAAATTTTACCCTGCCGTGGACAGGTCCACAGGCTTATGTTGTGGCGCATCCCTCAGCCTGAAAAGGACTTACGAGGTTAAGGGTATCACCCGGCCAGAAGAGGGCTTATGGGGTCATCTTTTGCCGTAGACGGATCTGCAGTCTTTAACCGGCCATGGGCGGGTCCACCTCGGCCTGAAGAGGACTTACGAGGTTAAGCGCATCACCCGGCCTGAAGAGGGCTTATGGGGTTTTATCATTTGCCGCAGACGGATCTACGGACTTTAACCTGCCGTGGACAGGTCCACGGGCTTATGTTGTGGCGCTTCCCTTGGCCCGAATGGGACTTACGAGGTTAAGTGCATCTCCCTGCCCGAAGAGGGCTTATGGGGTTTTATCATGTGCCGCAGACGGATCTACGGTCTTACGTTCTCGGTGCGCCTAGGACAGGTCCTCGGGTTTAACCTGCCGCAAACAAATCTACGGGCTTAGGGTCTGTGCCACGGACAAGTCCACGGGCTTAGCCTGCCGCAAACGGATCTACTGACTTATGGTCTCTATGTCACAGACGTATCCACGAACTTTTTTCGGCCGGTGTACAGAGCCATCCGGACTTACGGGCTTACTGCCAGTGTACAGAGCCATCCGAACTTGTCCTGCCGTGGACGGACCAACAAGCTTACGGTTTAGTTTAACCTTCTTTGAAAGGGCGCGTGTAGTAACCGCGCTATTGAGAATCAAACCAAGTTCTGGTATGTTCGTGTTGGAAGAGCACATATTTTTGCCGCGGAAGAACCAACGGGCTTAGGTGCCTTGGGCGGACCACAGGCTTAAGGGGCCTTGGACCAATAGGCATGATTTGTCGTGAGTGATCTAGTAGGCTTGGTTTGCCACGGGCGTCCCAATGGGCTTTGTAGGAGCCGTGGGCATGTCCGGTGGGTTTTGTTTGCCTGAAGCGGACCTGCCCTTACGGTTAAGGGTATAGGAGCCTCCCTCTTTTTGGAAGGACTTATAATGTAAACGCTTACAGTTTTGGTGATGGGCGGAGTCGGCGAGGTGATCACGCTGCGACCAACCCTTACGGCTTAAGCGTTCATGCTGAAGGGGTTTGGAAGGTCCTGCGACATAAACGTTTGCATTTGTTTTTGGCTTTTGATGCATTTGCCGATCATGATCGTTGGTTCGATCGCTTATATATATATATATATACACACTTCATACTTATATTTTGTTACTATTCCATCCGATTCTTTGGAGGTTCGATTTTTTGGTCGTGCATTTGGCATATGTTTCATTGTGTTTTGGGGAAGAAATGTTTCCTCAAAAGAGTATGGCTTTTTCCTTGATTACCTTGATCAGTTATACAAAATATTTTTTTCAAGTCCAAAACATTCCATGTTCGAGGGAGCAAGGTCTCGTCTAGTTGTCACAAGCGATAGGCTCCTTCTCAGGTGGTCCGAGAGACTTGGTAAGGCCCTTCCCAGTTAGCAGATAGTTTTTCGAGGTGGTGCCCGGTTGACTCGACTTGTCGTAGTACCAGTTCTCTATCTTGAAAGGTTCTTCCTTGGACCTTGCAGTTAAAGTACTATGCCACTTTCTACTTTTGTGCGACTATCCTGATTAGCGCATTCTCGCGGGTCTCCTCTGTTATGTCTAGCGATTGCCTCAGTGCTTCTTCGTTGCATGCTTGGTCATAGCTTCGAATTCGGAGGCTCAATTGTCCTATCTCCACTGGCAGTACCGCTTCTGTGCCGTATACCAGGTTGCAGGGGATTTCTCCGGTGGCTCTCTGGGTTGTTATTCGATAGGCCCACAATACGCTTCAGACCTGCCAATATATGCTTGTTTGCGGACTCCGCTTGTCCGTTGCTCTAAGGGTGCGCTACGAAGCGTAGTGTATCTTGATTCCAAAGCTTCCATAATGGTCGCGGAACCTTCATGAGCTGAATTGAGTGTCGTTATCAGTGATTAGGACTTGTGGGATTCCATATCGGGTGATGATCCCTTTCCATAGGAAGCGCTGGACGGCTTTATCCGTGATCTGCGCGATGGGTTCCGCCTCTATCCATTTGCTGAAGTAATCCACAGCTACTACGATGTTGTCCAGTAGCTTTGGGGTATGGTCCAGAGATGTCCATCCCCTATTGAGCTAAGGGAGTAGGACTAAGCATAGGTTGCAATAGGGCTACGGGCATGTGGATTATCGGAGCATGTTTCTGGCACCTTTCGCAATTTTGGACGAGGTCTCCTGCGTCAGTCTTCATGGTGGGCCAATAGTAGCCCGATAGTAGGGCCTTGTTGGTTAAGGCTCGATAGTTGAGGTGCTGACCGCAAATTCCTTCATGAATTTCCCGTAAGACGTACTTCCCCTCCTTCCCTCTGATGCATTTCAGCAATGGGTGTACAAATGATTTTTTGTAGAGGCCTTCATAGATTATCAAGAACCACAGCCCACGTCTTTGGATGTATTTTGCTTCCAGCTGGTCCTCGGGCAGCGTCCCGTTTTTTACGAACTCGACGATGGGTCGCCGCCAATCGTCAAGAGACTGGACTTGGGCGATCCCAGCGGGCTGAGGTAAGTGTCGGCATGGTGTCTGAATCTCCACTATCTGAACGGCGGGTTCCAATCCTATCTCCTCGGTTGTCGAACTGGCGATCCAGCTGAGTTTGTCGGCTTTGACATTTTCGGCTCTTGGAATGAGGTGAATCCTAAAGAAGGAGAAGGTTTTCGCTTCTTCTTTTACCACCTTCAAGTTTTCCTTCATGGTGGTGCTTTTCGCTCCGTAAATCCCTTGTACCTGTTTGACGATTAACTGAGAATTGCTGAACACCTCCACCAGACGTGCGCCTACCTTGCGGGCCATCCTTAATCCGTTAAAGAGTGCTTCATAGTCGGCCTCGTTGTTACTGGTCCTAAATTTGAACCTTAAGGCTTAGAGGAAGTGTTGCTACTCGGACGAGATGAGCAGGATATCTTGCCGCTCGGAGCTTGCAGTAGCGAGCGAGCATTTTGCTAGAAAGTCTGTAGGGCCTGTGCCTTAATTGTTGTCTGTGACTCGAACAGGATGTCATATTCGAAAAGTTCGACTGCCTAGAATAGCACCCATCCCGAACACTCCAGGCGTTGGAGGGATTTTCGTAAGGGTTGGTTGGTTCGTATCCGAATACGGTGCGCTTGGAAGTAACGTCGGAGCTTTCGTGTAGCTATGACGATGGCATAGGCGAGTTTCCCGATGTGAGGGTACCGCGTCTCGGCATCCTTCAATATGTGACTCACAAAGTAAATCGGCAGCTAGGGGCCTTCTCTTTCGGAGGTTAACATGGCACTCACGGTGTCGTCTGATGCCAAGGCATACAGAATTAAATCCTCACCCAAGATGGGTTTGGACAAGATCCGGAGCTTGGCCAAGTGTTCCTTGGGTTCTCGGAGCCCTTGCTCGCTGGATTAGTCCCAATTGAAGGCTTCTCTTCTTCGCAATTCTTTAAACAAGGGGAGTGACCGATTCGCCAATCGACTGATGAACCTATTGAGTGCGGCGAGACATCCGGTCAGCTTTTGAATATCCCTCGAGGTTTTCGGAGTTTACATCCAAAGCACGGCGTCCACCTTAGTAGGATTGGCTTCTATTCCCCTTACGCTGATAATGAAACCTAGGAACTTCACTTCCGGGACTGCGAACATGCACTTGTCCAGGTTGAGACGCATCCCGTGAGCCCTGAGTGTTTCCACGGTTTCCGTCAGGTCGTTCACATGATTGGAAGCCTCCTTACTTTTTATGATCACATCGTCGACGTATGCTTCCAAGTTCCTTCCTAACTGTGGCTGGAAGATGCGGTTTACCAGGTGCTGGTAGGCGACTCCGGTGTTCTTCAACTCGAACGGCATGACTCTAAAGTAGTAAGTCCCTTCATGGGTAATGAAAGACGTCTTCTCCTAATCTTCTGAGTCCATTTCGATCTGGTGGTACCCGAAGAAGGCAACCAGAAAGTTGGACAATGTTTTTCCTGCAGTTGGAGTCAACTAACTAATCAATCTTGGGGAGAGGAAACAAATCTTTCTGGCAAGCTTTATTGAGGTCGGTGAAGTCCACGCGCATCCACCAATTCCCATTCGGCTTCTTTACCAGGACCACATTTGCCAACCGGTCCGGGTACAACACCTCTCGTATGAAGCCGACTGTTAAGAGCTTTCATATTTCTTCGCTTATGACCTAGTTTCGTTCAATGCAAAAGTTGCGCTTCCTTTGCTTTACCGATTTCGTCTCAAGCGAAACATTGAGACGACGGCGGATGATCCGGTAATCTACTCCCGGCATCTCATCCGCGGAGTATGCGAAGACCTCTTGATATTACCGAGGCACTTGCGGGATCTGATCTCGTTCGGCCGTGCCCAGCTTCGTCCCTACCCGTACCGTCTTTCCCGGTCCCATCTCTACTTCAGCGGTTTCTCTCGGCCCCTAGCTTGCCTTTTCGCTTTTCTCCTCCTCCCGTACTTCGGGAACACCTTGGACGTAGGAGCATTTGCGAGCGGTTTGTTGACAGCCTCTTACGGTTACGACATCCCCTTTGTCGGTTTCGAACTTCATGGATAGGTGGAATGTGGACACCACAGCGCCTAACGAGTTCAACACCAGGAGGACCAGGATGGCGTTAAATGATGAGTGGGCCGTCACGACATAGAACTCGGTGCTGAGTGCGTGCTTCTGCTCTCCGTCTCCCAAGAGGATGCCAAGTTTTACAATGCCTAGCGGATCGACTATCTAGCCGAAAAAGCCCGCAAGGGTCCCAGTCGTGGGGCATAGTTTGGCGGCTGGTATGCCCATCCGTTCGAAGCAGTGGCGGAACAGTATGTTAGACGAGCTTCCTTGATCTACCAAGACCCTTCGAAGGGTGCAGTCACGAACGTCCATGGTGATGACAATGGGATCCTCATGTGGAGTGCGGACGTTCTCTAAGTCTTCTTGGTAGAAGGTTAAGGGTTGACATCTTTTAAACCCACCTTCTCTTCTCACAGTGGCGAGACTCGAGTTCTCCCGCTTCTGTTTTATGGCCAAAATTACGTGTCTCGTTGTATGAGCCGCGTTGCTAGGCTTTTCGCAAGCGGGGTCGGAAGTTGCACTTTTGAGCTTCTTTACGTCCACGACCCTCTGGAGGTCCCCTTTTTTGTCTGCCTCGTCTAGCCGACTTTGAAGTATCCGGCAATCCTTGGTATCGTGCCCGCTGGTTCCGTGGTACTCGTACCACGGGGTTGGATCGCGTCCTTCCAACGGCCCTGTGGAGACTTGATTTCGCCCCACTTTTGGCTTTTTAACTTCCAAGAGGAGCCCGGGGGGTCTCCTCGGTCCGGCATTGCGAGTTCCCCACGTGTTCCTCACAGCTTTCACGCTCTTTGGGTTGAACCACGAGGCGTGAGTCTCGAGCTTGGGGTGGTCGCACCGGGGAGGCCTCGTCTTATCCATCACATCCACGGCAATGATGTATTTATTGGCTTTAGCCCAGAGCATGTACACGGTTGTGGGGAGAGCCTTAGTGAGAGAGAACTTACAGTCACTGTTTCGGAGGCCATTGATGAAGGTGGTGATTGTGGTTTGATCAGCCAAGTTCGGGATGCTGATCAATGCCTTCAAAAACCGCTGCAAAAACGCCCTTAAGGGCTCGTTCTCGGCTTGCTGTAGCTGGATCAGCTGGGCAGCAATTTTCTTCCTCCTCTTGTTGCTGAGGAAGTGGCGGGGGAACCTTTCGGATAGTTCTTGGATGCTATATATGGATCCGTTGGGGAGTGATGCGAACCAAGCCTGGGCCATGCCCTTGAGAGTCGCCAGGAAACATTTGCACCACACGCCCTCGGAGGCGTCCTGTATGTACATACATGCTGCGAACCCCGAGATGTGGTTGTCGGGGTCTTCCGTTCCGTCAAACAGCTCCAAGATCGGCATCTTCACTTTCCCCATGGGAGCAGCGAGGATATGAGGGGTGAAGGGCAAATGGGTGAAATTTTTCCCATGATCCCATACACTGCGTCGTGTCAGTCAGTGTCGGAGCTTGCCTCGGTCGAGAGAGAGGTGCGCGCGAGGGTGTCTCCGGGTCGGTCAAGGAGGCGAGAGGCCTTCTCCCTTTCTCCCACCGGCTAGCTGCGGTGGTTCCTGCGTTCCGTGGAGGCGAGGGACTCGATGACCACCTCCGGGTTCCGCGATGTGGGACGCAGCGAAGCCTTGGAGGAGTCGTCCTGATCGGCGAGTTGCATGATGAGGGTGCAGAGCTCGTGCAGCTGGCTATGACTAACATAGCGATCTCCGGACCACCTCGGGGAGGGGGGAGATCTTGCGGTGTTGTTTTGAAGGACATTTTCCATTTCCCACAGACGGCGCCAACTGCTTCAGATAACAGTAATAGGGGTTCTTTTATGGAGTGTGATAATACATGCCATTTATCTTTATTTAAATTTTTATTAATAATGAACGTTTTTATTACAAGGATTTTTGATGAGATACAGAAAATAAAAGAAAAAATGAGGGGGGTCCCACTACTCCGGGAGCCCTTCGATCAAGTCCCAGGGGAGGACCGAGAGGACATCCAAGAGTGGAGTGCGTAGGAAAGTAGGGGAGTGGGTGTTGAAGTATGGATGGGTGGCGTTGGATTGTCCAAATGAGAGGGGTTAGGCCCCCTTTTATAGAGTGGCTTGGCTTCAGAAAACGAGTCTTCGAAAACGTATCCGACGAGTCATTGGGGGTGCGTCTGACAAAAACTACGTCCGTGGCTTCGGTGGGCGTGGCCGGCAAGGGTCGTGTTCGGAGCCTCGGAGGGCTCGTCCGTGTGTTCGAAGCTGTGTCCAGAGCCCTAGGGTGACGTGTCCTTAGAGGTGTCTGAAGGAAATCGTATCCAAAGATGTATCCGAAGCTGTGCCCGGAGCCTTAGGTGGCGCGTCCGTAGAGATGCCCGGAGGAAACCGTATTCAAAGATGTGTCCAAAGCTACTTCCGGTGCCTTGAACGGTGTCCGAGGAGGTGTCCGGTGGAAGCCATATCCGAAGATGTGTCCGAAGCTATGTCCGGAGCCTTGGGAGGCGTGTCCAAGAAGGTGTCCGGAGGAAACCATATCATAAGATGTGTCCGGAGCAGTGTCCAGAGCCTTGGGAGGCGTGTCTGAGAAGGTATCCGAAGGAAACCGTATGCGAAGATGTGTCCGAAGCTACTTCTGGTGCCTTGGACAGTGTCCGAGGCCGTGTCCGGAGAAAGTCGTGTCCGAAGATGTGTCTGTAGTGGTGTCCCAAGCCTTGGGAAGCGTGCTTGGGATGGTATCCGAAGGAAACCGTATCCGAAGATGTGTCCGAAGCTGCTTCCGGCACCTTGGATGGTGTGCCTGGGAAGGTATCCGGAGGAAACCGTATCCGAAGATGTGTCCGAAGGTGCTTTAGGAGGCGTGTTCGGGAGGGTGTTCCTCGGAGAAGGTGCTTCCTTGGTATGTCAGAATCCTTCGGAAAAGGTACTATTCAACATGGGCTATGTTCGGAACCCCCAAAAAAAGCACTATTCCACATGGGCTATGTCCGGAATCCTCGGAAAAGGCACTATTCGACATGGGATATGTCCGGAACCCTCGGAAAAGGCACTATTCGACATGGGATGTGTCTGGACCCCTCGGAAAAGGCACTGTTCAACATGGGACATGTCCGACACCTTCGAAAATGGCACTATTCGACATGGGACATTTCCTGAACCCTTGGAAAAGGCACCTATTCGACATGGGATATGTCCGGAACCTTCGAAAAGGGTACTATTCAGCAAGGGTTACGCCTGGGACCCTTGGAAAAGGTACTATTCAGCAAGACTCTTCAAGTTCTGTGCATCGAATCGTCGTCCACCCGAGTTGTGATGCCATGTAATCATTTATTGCTCGGCCGGCTTCTGGAGGGGGCTCCTAAGGGCAAGACGCGTGCGGCGCCCAGGAGCCACGTATCACTCCGTCATTTGCAGTGCCGAAAACCACGTGTCAACTTTTCGTTGCAGTCCCTAGGGGCCACGTGTCGATTTTTTCGGTTGTGATTTTTTGGTCTCAACATGATACATCTTATATTTACGCATCTTTTAATTATTATTTTTTTTATTTTACACCCGTTTAATTATTATTATATCCCCACTTTGACAATTTCAATGTTTTGTAGGTTCAATTATTAAAGTTCCGAAATTGTAAAAGTTTTGTGCAAATTAGATAAAATTTGATTCGTAAGTAATTGAATCAAGTCAATCGGGGATCGGGACGAGATCGTACTAGCCAACAGCAGCATCGTCCACGTTCAGCACCAACGCAGGTCCAGCGCTGTTTCTCAGCCCACCGTTACCTCCTGTTCAACCCAACACCAGCACCGATTCGACCTCAACAGCAGCCCAAGCCCACCGGCAACATCTCAGGCCCAACATCACTGTCATCCCCAGCCCAAACCCGTCAGCCCATGCACCTCCAGGCCCAACACCAACCTCCGTCCTGCCCCAGCTCAACTCACGCAGGCCCGCGTCCTCTATACAGCCCACGAGCTTAGCACCTCTCCAACGCACAACCACCAAGCCCATCGTCAATTTCAGCCCAGCAGCAGCATCGTGAGTTCAGTATTTAAACCCATCATCGTTTTTAGGTTTGGGGCTGTGTTTTGGAATTGAGATTGGAAATTCTCTATTTTTGTACTTAGCACCGCTTTCTCTTTTCTTAATTTCTCTCTCTTAATTTTTTTTTTTTTTCTAATGAACGAGATTGAAATTAGCTTTAGGGCTGACATATGAGTTCATTCATCTCCTGCTTCCCCGATTCACATTTGATGGAGAACTACCTTGCTCTTTATGGTTAGATAAAATTTTAATCTTTTTATTCTTGTATTACTTTTAATTTAGGTTAATTTTATTGTTTATGAATTGTTTGATTGTAAGAAATACTTTAAAATATTATGTTTTTATCGATTATTCAATTGAGAAGATTATTGTTACTATAATCTTTGATAATTGATGTTGATATTCATTAATTCTTTCTTTGTCCTTGTAGCCTTAGGATTAATAAATCAAATAATAGTATTTACCGAATTGTAAATTAAAGTTTATGTTTCCTATACTTTAATTAGATAGGGTCAATATGTGATAATTAACAGTACGTTAGGTAGAGCCTATTTTTCTTACGCTTTAGTTAAATAAGGTCAATATGTAATACTAACAACATTACCTTAGTAGGTTGAAGCTTGTAGCCTAAACCACTACCCGTACGATAATCAATAATCCCAATTTAAGAGTTAACATGAGAATAAATGGCTAATGATGGATTCGAAATCTTAGGTTCAAATTCCAAACTATTTCCTAGCTAGAAGTAAAATTCTTTTGTTTAATTATTGTTTCCTTAGAATAGTTAATACACAACCTCTCAATTTATTTGAATCATTTAGGTCATAAAATAACTTCACATACTTGAGTCCATATGGTTCGACATTTTCTCGCTATAGACTTTAATTTAGGTGTATTTAGTGGATAGGGTTTAATATTAAATTTTGATAGACGTAGAAAAACACATCAAGATTTTGGGGCTATTGCCGGGGACTAGGTAACGTTCATGGTTTATGTTTTGATTTTCTTCGATTTTTAATTTGCTAATTTTCTTTGATTTTTCACTAATTAATTTTTATTTTTAATGCCGAATTTTAATTTTAAATTTTGATTTTAAATCAGTTTTGTCGTCTTGTTTTTTTTTTTTTTTTTTTTTTTTTTTTTTGCAGTGAGTTCTGTTACTTCTTAGCTTAGGAATTAGGACTTAAATTAGGATTGTTATTTTCATAATATTGTTTAGGGCTTGATTTATTATTCTTTTTTAGGTTTTTGTGTTTTAGTTTTTCTTTTTTTTTTTTTTTTAGTTTTAGACATTTTCTCTTCTTTTTTTTTCTCTCCTTCTTTGTTTTGCAATGGACAAACAACAACCACGTGCACTTATGGAGCATTTTACTCCCACCACATACGCCTCACTTTCGTGCATTAGATTGTCACCTATAGCCCATCAGTTTCAGCTTAAGCCACATACCATACAAGTGCTTCCTTCATTTCATGGCTTAAGTAATGAAAACCCTTACACACATTTGGACAGCTTCATGGAGGTTTGTTCTATCTTCGAGATTCCTAATGTTAGTGATGACGCCATCCTATTTCGACTTTTTTCTTTCTCTTTAAAGGATAAGGCTAAATATTGGTTAGGTGCCTTACCTAGTGGAACGATTAGTACTTGGACTCAAATGCAACCAGAGTTTCTTAAGAAATTCTACACCATTAGTAAGACCAACATTGCTAGGAGAGCCATTACCACCTTTCCCCAACTTCCTAGTGAAGAGTTCCATGAGAGTTAGGATAGTTTAGGGAACATTTACACGCTTGTTCACATCATACTATCCCTAAATGACAACTGGTCTAAAATTTTTATTATGGGTTGAATGAAAGGGTCAAATTACATTTGATGCTTTATGTGGTGGCCAATTCCTTAGGAAGAATGAGGATGAGGCATGAGAATCGTTTCCACATCTGAATGAGAATTCACAACAATCTGCTGCACATGCACGTTTAAATGCAACTATGTTAAATAGAGGAGGACTACATGAAATTGCACACACCTCCATCTTAGATAAGAAGGTAGACTCCTCTGCCTCTTCTATGGAATAACTTACTTCTTTATTTAAGATGACATTGATTTCCTCTAATGTGCCTAATGTGTCTAATGTTCAAAACATGTACGGTGCTTTTTCTACATGTTCGAGTGTTTCTCATTCTACATTTGATTGCCCCTCTGCTTCACCTTTTATTGAGTGGTCATAGGAATAGGTTAATGCAGCCCAAGGATTCTCTAGGAACGATCCGCACTCGAACACATAAAATCTAGGCTAGAGAAACTCTAGGTTGCAACTCCAAACTCTTTTCCTCACTAGAAGAATTATTTTTTAGTTTATTTGTCGTTTCCTTAGAATAGTTAACAAACAACCTCTCAATTTATTTGAATCAATTTAGGTCATAAATTAAATTCATGTGCTCTTACTCCTCGCGGTTTAACACTCTCTCGCCCTAGACTTCAATTTAGATGTGTTTAGTGGATAGGTTTTAATAAAAAATTTTGATAGACATAGAAAACACATCAAGATTTTGGCGCCATTGTTGAAGATCGAACCCGGGTTGCCCACGTGACAGGCGGGAATACTCACCAGTATACTACAACAACATTCTCCTGGAGAAACCATATGAACTTCTCCAGAAGATCAGGAGAAAAGGACAATTCGTGGCATAACAACCAAATCCACAACCTTAACAATCTGGTATGCCACGACCTCTCGGTTTTCAACTGCGAGGGTATGCTTCTTGTTAGGAACAGTGTCCTGAAATTCAGATTTATTCTAGATATATTGTTTTAATTAATAAATAAGATTGAAGTCCCAGTCGTTTCCTAGTCAAATTTGTGTATTTGAGCATTTATACTGCCTGTGATTTTCTTTTTGGAAACATCCATGAGATGGGTGTAGTCCTGGGACTACAATTTACATATTTGTTCTAAGTGGTTTATGAGACTAAGCCACAGATAGACTTGGAACAAATGATATGGGTTATTGTTTAAAAGACTCGTAGTCGAAGATATGTTTGGACCACTTGTATGTTAAGACTATAACGTGACACTTTAGATGACTTGTTTTGGTCATGTGGATGGAGATCCAAAATTGTTAGGTTAGTGTGTTTGACACACTGAGTTGGACCATGTGGGTCACTTATTTCTAGACTACTATAGGAAATGAGTGATTCATGTTGTACTGTTTGAACGACGACTCTAAATCCTGAGAGTATTCTGGACTTGTGCATGGAGCGTTAGTTACTTTGGTGTACTACAAGTAAGGTCTAAACGAATGACTGAAATCCCACGTACACTGGGTAGCGGCGTGAAGTGTGACAAGGATCAGGTATTCAATAGGGAATCTACAGTCTCTTATGAGATACAGATGTCCCCTTAGTTGATTCCCAAATATTTGAATAGTCCGGAATCTTTGGCCAAAATATTCTAAGTGTTTGACATTTGGAATTTATACTGTGAATATGTTCAAGTATAAGTGAATTATTCAGTGAAGGGTGAGTTGTTAACTAATGGAGAAGCTGTAAGAAGGATAACGGTAGTGGCTATATTTATCCTTTGTCATGGACATCTAGTGGAGGGATTGTTTTCATCAATACAGTATATTAGGGAGATATCGAATAAATAATTTAAGTCTGGAGTGTAGTGAGATTTATTTAGTGGAATTAAGTCTCATTAAATGGTAATTAAATTAATATCATGAGATGATTTAATTAAACCCATTTGAAGCTAGATTTAAATTGTCCCTAAAGTCCATGCGTAAGCCTCTGTATTTTATTGCCATTAGAAAAATATTAAAGAATTCATGAGATGAATTATTTATCCATAAGATGGGTAAATTAATTTCGCCAAATATTATTCATAAGTTGAATAAAAATTAAAAATTATAAAATTAAATAATTTTGGAAAATTAAATTTCATAAGATAAATTTTTACATGTGGGAAACAAAGCAAAAACAAAAAAAAATAAATAAATAAATCGCGTTTAAAACAGCCCTCGATCTGCAATACGCCCAGGCAGCCAATCAGCGCACGACATGTGTCGCGCGCTGGGCTGCACAGGGGAGGAATCCACATGCCACGCTTTAGACAAATGGCGGTGCAACACGTGGCATGCGTTTTGAATTAAAAAGACACGCATTTTTGTACACTGTTTGAAACGCAGTGTTTGAACTATTTTTTTAATTAAAACGATGCGTTTTGTTTTAAACTATGCAATCCCACTTCGATTATAATTAGATTTTTTCGCTCCGGTGTATTTTTATAAATAGAGGGGCTTATTCTGAGGTTTGGCATTGGAGTTCAAAATATTTCTTTAGGGTTTCTGAAATTATTTCGGAAACCTAGTTTAATATTTTTCGGAGCCCACCCTCTGGGCAGTTCCAGGTCATTGCATAGAAGGTCTCGGGGTCTCGATTTTGAAGAATATTATTGTCTTTCTGATTTTCTTTATTAATGGAGCAATTTCAGGTATGTTCTTCTTTCTTTATTCTTTTTCACTTTTCTATTTATTTACAGTATTCATTATTATACCTGTTTAAGTTTACGTATTATTATGAATGTATTAGAGTAAAAGGTCTATAGATCTAAATTAAGAATTTAGATCAATTGATTTAAATTATGAATTTAAGTCAGTAGATTTAAAATTAGAAATTTTAAATCAACCCTAAGTTTAGAGTTATGAATTCTAAACCTGTTCCGCTACGTAATCTTTAGGGAGAATTATTGAAATTCATCCTAACAACCGGTATTAGGGCAAAGGGTTTATAGAGATAAACCTATTCCCGGGAACTCTCACACGTGAAGTGTCACGAAGCGTGACTCTCCGACCGGGGGCTTAGATAAAGAGAAGAGTCTCCTACTCTAAGTGCTCTAATAGGTGCCTATTGTTGTGACCATAGTTGAGAATTGTGAATCCAAGAGTCGGCATCAGAGTTTATTTTTCTACAAAATTCATATCTTTTTCCCAACACTTCTAACTACTCTCAACCTTCTAATTTGAGCTCAAATTCAAATTTTGAAGAGAAGGTCTTGAGTGCGCCAAAAGGTTTAGAAGCTAATTTCTAACTCTTCCACTCCCATACACAACCGATCTCAAAGCTAGAAACCCAAATAGATCAGCTAGCTAACGCCTTAAGTAGGAGAGACGAGGGAAGACTCCCTAGACAAGCCGTAGAGAACCCTAGAAATTGTGTGAGGCAAGACAAGTATCCTCCCCATCAAGAGCAAGCAAAGTCTATTGTAGTATTAAGAATGGGAAGGAAGTTGACAATGCGGTGAATGCTGAGAGTGAAGTATCCATAAGTGGTGAGGGAGAAGAGAAGGGCAAGGAAGGAGAGAAGGAGACCAATAAGGTCACGCACCCTACTTCCATTCCTAAGACCTATGATCTGCATTCCTCATATGAACCCAGAGTGCCCTTTCCCCAGGCCTCAGTTATACAGCATTCAAATGGGAAGGACAAGAAGTGAAAAGACATTTTGGAGATGTTGAGGCAAGTAAAGATAAACATTCCCCTTCTTAATGTGAACAAACAGATCCCAGCCTGTACGAAGTTTATTAAGGACCTACTAAATCAAAAGACACGATCTAGAGCACATCTACCTAAGAAAATGTTTTTAATTGAGCAAGTGATGTCCATTCCAAAGTGTGACACTTCGATTAAGTACAAAGGCCCTGATGTGCCCACCATCTCTTGTTCACTTTGACACTATCCAATTGAAAGGGTTTTATTGGACTTAGGAGCAAGTGTTAACCTTATCCCTTACTCGGTAGGCCTGGGAGATTTGCAACCTACCATGATGACCTTACAACTAGCGAATAGATCTACTAGAGTCACCCATGGTGAGCTGACTAACGTGCTAGTGAAGGTGGACAAAGCCCTGTTTCCTGCTGATTTCCTCGTGCTTGATAGGGATTCTTCTAGTCATTCGAAAAACCATGTCCATGTCATACTAGGTCAGCCTTTCTTAGCAATGGCCAATGCTACCATTAATTGTAGATCTGGGGAATGGGTGTTATATTTGCAAACATGACTATTAGGTTGAACATTTTTAAGGGTTTTTTTTTCACCCACTAGAGAGGATGAGTAGGAGTGTTTTTGGGTGGATGTTGATGATTTGGTTGACCAAACACTCCCTTCTATCCTACATAGTGATTCCCTTGAGCGAGTGCTAGTATATGACTGTTTTGATGATTTCAAGGTTGAGAACCACACTAGGGAGATGAATGATTTGCTTGAGTTGTGTGCTCCCTTAGAGACTTGTCATTGGTTGTCAAAAGTGGAACCCTTACCTATGTTTTTTTGATCCCCCTGATTTGTATTCCATAGTATCACCAGCCGGACTTGAACTTAAGTCATTGCCATCTACTCTTAAGTATGATTTCTTAGGACTCGATGAGACTTTACCTATGATTATCTCATCTCAATTGTCTAGGAGACAAGAATATGCATTGGTGGTAGTGCTTAGTGATCATAAGTGCGCCATTAGGCGGTCTGTAGCTAATTTGAAGGGTATAGTCCCTTCCATTTGCATGCATAAGATTTTTCTTGATGAGAATGCTGGACCCTCTAGAGTGATGCAAAGGAGGTTAAACCCTAACATGAAAAAAGTGGTAAAGAAAGAGATTGTCAAATTGCTTAACGAGGGTATCATTTACCCAATTTCTGATAATAGGTGGGTTAACCCTGTTCAGGTAATCCCAAAGAAGTGGGCCATTACTGTGGTTAGGAATAATGATGGAGAGTTAGTTCCTACTATAGAGACCATGGGCTGGAGAGTCTGTATTAACTATAGGAAGCTTAACTCTGCCACTAGGAAGGACCATTTTTCTTTACCATTCATTGATCAAATTTTGGAGAGGTTAGCTTGTCATAGTTTTTACTATTTTCTCGATGGATATTCAGGATATAACCAAGAAGTAGTCTACCTAGAGGATCAACAGAAGACAACATTTACATACCCCTTTGGCACATTTGCCTATCATAGGATGCCATTTGGTTTATGTAATGCAACCCCTTTGGACCTTTTTTGTATGAATGTTTCTAGAATTTGATGCTTATGTTGAAAAGATGTGAAGAAACCAATCTTGTTTTGAGTTGGGAGAAGAGTGAAGGAATTGTATTAGCTCATAGTGTCTAAGAAGGGGATTGAGGTTGATAAGGCTAAGGTGGATCTAATTGCTAACTTACCCTCTCCCTGAAATGTGAAGCAAGTTATATCCTTTCTTGGTCATGCAGGTTTCCAGGGAAGATTCATTAAGGACTTTGGGAAGTTAACCAGACCATTGACTAGATTGCTAGTTAAGGAAATATCAGTTGAGTTTGATGTGTCTCGATTAGAAGCTTTCCAAAAGCTTAGATCATTACTTGTTTCGGCCCCTATTATGCAGCCACTCGATTACTCTCTCCCTTTTGAAATTATGTGTGATGCTTCTGATTTTGCTATAGGTGATGTTCTAGGTTAAAGAGTAGACGAAGCGCCTCATGTCTTCTACTATGCTAGTAAAACCATTAATGATGCCCAACACCATTACACCACCACTGAAAAGAAGTTGCTAGTTGTTGTGTTTGTTCTTGACAAGTTTCGTTCCTATCGTTTAAGGTCAAAAGTCATTATCTATTATGACCATGCTGCATTGAAATATTTGCTCTCAAACAAAGAAATGAAACCTTGGCTTATTAGATGGATTCTTCTACTTCAAGAGTTTGTCATTGAGATAAGAGATAAAAAAGGTGCAGAGAATGTGGTAGCTGACTATTTCTCTAGGATTTTCTTTGAGCATCATGATGCATCTTTTGCATTGCATGACTTTTTTTCTTGATGAGAAGCTTTTTGTTGTCTCCCATTCACGTGGCCCTTAGTTTGCAAATTTTGTTAACTTTCTCGCTACAAGTACGATTCCATCTACTTGGTCCAAGCTAGAAAAGGATAGGTTTTACTCTCAGGTAACGCACTTCATTGGAATAACCCTGACTTATTTAAACATTGTGCTGATCAGGTGATTCATAGGTGTGTTTCAGAGTGTGAGTATCATAGTATTTTATCTTTTTGTTATTCATATGCATGTGGAGGACACTTTGGAGGCCGTAGGACTGTTGCAAAAGTCCTACAATGTGGTTTTTATTGGCCTACTTTGTTTAAGGATGCTCATGAGTTTTGTCGTGCATGTGAGCATTGTCAGCGCGCAGGAACATTGACACATCGAGAAATGATGCCTTTGAACCCCAATTTGATTGTGGAGATATTTGATGTTTGGGCTATTGACTTCATGGGACTGTTTCCCTCATCTTTTAGGTTTATTTACATACTCGTAGGGGTTGACTATGTGCCTAAGTGGATTGAGGCTTGATGCACTTGATTTTTACATATTTTATTTCTCATTCCTGCCCTATATTTGGCCTCTACATGTGTGTTTTTATTGTAATCTAGGTACATTTTGGCTAAGAGCCCAACGGATTAAACAAAGGCTGAAAAGTGGAAGATTTAAGCGTAATCGAGGCATAATTGAAGACTACTTTGAGAAACCTGACCATGTGTGCAAAATAAGTACCCATCGGGACAATATTCGGTCAAAAAGAGTCTTTCCTTGGGTGCGTAGATCGATTGACCATGCATTTTGGCAATCGGTCAAGCGTAAAAAGAGTAAAAGGCTAAAAGAAGGGTATTTATGACCCAATATTTAGCTAATATACTTATGAACCACTTGGGTCACGTAGATCTCTTCGAGAGCTTCGATTTGGTATATAATTTGGCTCATAACTCATTACGGATCAAAGGTTACGCTCGTTTTAAGTTAACTACGCAAGCTGCTAAGGGGGCGATCGGGGATGGCACGGGACCAACCCTAAAGCACGCCTCATTTATAAATATGGAGGGGGGACCTAATTTCACATCTTTTTCCATGCCTCCTCTCCTCCTGAAGCCGCTACAAGATCCAAGGGGTTCTCAAACGCCGAAGTGCAGGTGGTCGGAGTGCCGGAAGGATCAACGTCAACGTCAATTGAGGGAGTTTTCAATTCCTAGTTGTTTATTCATTCTCTTTTTTTAGATGTTAATGATTTATAAAACTCCCATGGAGGAGTAGACTCTTTTAGTTTAGGGATGAAGGGCGAATAGCCGCTCGTATCCCAGATTTATATTAAACTTTTGACGATTGGTTTAGTTATGTTATATTCGTACCCCTGTGGGGAGTTCTTCATGATTGTTGGATATTTTTGTATGTGTGCTTGTAGCCATAACTAGATGTCTAACTTTGTAGCGATTAGTCTGGTGCTTGTAGCCTAGATCATAACATAACAGGATTTCACGCGTGGTCAGGATTGAGGTTATACCCAACCCTTAACCCAATCTTTTATATAAATTAATATTGAATTAGGAGTAACAAAGGAATTAAGTAGTGCTAATGAGATAACCTCTTCTACACTTAGGGTGCTAAGATAGGTTATGCCTTTAGACTAGTTCATTACCCTAAGCTCAAATTTATATATTAACCAAGGCCTAGAGCTTGTAGCCTAAGTCCTTCAAATTAACGTCCTAAGTAAAATATAATGACGGGATAAGTGTTAAGCTACCCTAAATTCACTCCCTGAACTAACCTCAATTAAATTGACACATTTACTTTATATTCAATTTTATTAATTTAGCCAACAATTTACTCAGACAACAAAAAAAAACCCAAAAATTCAAACCGCTCGTTAATCACTAAGTTTAACTTATTACGATTCTTGTGGTTACGACCCGTATACCCGACAAAGCTACGATGATCTCATACGCTTGTGAGTAGACGGTTTTTAAACACACCTTAAAATCACATCAAGTTTTTGGCGCTGTTGTCGGGGAATCGGTAGGCAAAGTTGATTAGAAATTAACGAGTTATTTTCTATTTTTTATTTTTATTTCTATTTTATTTGTTTTCAAAAAAAGGAAAAAAAGAACCAACTTATTTTTTCCATTATATGTTTTTTTATATACAATCTTTGTACAATCTTTTAACATCCTCTTTTATATAATCTTTTATAAAATCTTTTAAAACCCTCTTTACTCGATTTCAAGTTTTTTTTTTTATATTTTCATTTTCATTTTATTTTGTTTAAAATTTTTTTTTTTCATTTTTCAATAGTTTATTTTTCTTTTTTTTTTCCCTTCTCGTTTATCTTTTATTTATTTAATTTTTTTTATTTTAATTAGCTTTTTTAATATGGTTGATTCCGCACCACTTACAATTGGGGCCTACTTCATTCCCCTAAAGTATGTCGCACCCGCCAGGGTTACGTTACCTGCCGTGGGCAATATTAACTTCGAGCTTAAGCCTGAGATTATCAATATGCTTCCCACTTTCTATGGGAAGCCAATAGAGAGCCCTTACGAGCATCTTGATGCGTTGTTTGAAATTTGCGAAACTTGTCACCATCAAGATGTCCCGATTGATGCTATTAGGGTACGTCTTTTTCCATTCTCATTAAAGGATGTAGCCAAAAGGTGGTTTTAGTCTCTTTCAAGAGGTGAAATCACCACTTGGGCTGACCTCCAACAAAAGTTCCTGATCAATTTTTATCCTAAAGCCAGAACTATGGCCATTAGGCGTGCAATTAACAATTTCGAACAAAAGGATCAGGAATAATTTCATGAAAGTTGGGACAGATTTAAGGAACTCCTTAGAAGCTGTCCCCACCACGGGTCTCCCAAGTGGGCACTTGTGTAGAATTTCTATGATGGTCTCATGGCTTCCAACAAGCAAATGGTTAATGCTTCATGCGGGGGAGCATTTAACCAACAAGATAAGGACGAAGCGTGGATGCTATTTGAGCGCCTCAGTGAACACTCTCTCGACCAAGCCTCTTCTGTGAGGGTGGTTAGAGGGGGCACACGCAGTGTCTATGAAGTAGCACCTACCGATGACATTAACCTTCGACTGGACGCCCTTAGCATGAAGATGGATCAGCTTATGAACTTGCATGCGAATCCTACTATTGTGCGCTCAGTCTATACAGCTGAGTTATCGAGTGGTACTAATCCGTGTGGCATTTGTTCGGATGAGGACCATTCTGTGCTTAATTATTTATATGCGTCACAATTTTCTGAATATGTACAGGAACAAGTTCATACAGCTTAAGAAAATTCGGGAAATAGCGACCCGTTCTCCAACACCTATAATCCTGGGTGGCACGATCATCCGAACTTCTCGTGGAAGCAAAACGCCAATCATAATAAACTCACGAGATAACAAGAACCCGGCTTTGTAGGTAACGCGCACCCTCGCATTCTGTAGGGAGGGCACAGGTATGATACTCAACCTCACTCCAATGTTACCCATGATAACCCTCCTTCCCCACCTCCAGGATATACTTCACAATTTCATGAGCGTATGCTCTACTTCACGGAAGACACCACACAACTGGTTCGGTCTCACTCTCAGTCTATAGCTAGATTGGAAGACCAGATAGGACAATTGGCCCAAGCACTTCAGAAGCGAGAGGAAGAGAGGTTACCCTCCCAACCTCTCACACTTCCTGTAGGGTCAACTAGCTCTAGCCCAAACTTGCCCCCTCACGAGCAAGTTCGGATCGTGTCAGTGTCTATGGAGGGGAACCTTCGAGATGTGGAGGTCGAAGTTCAGAAGGAGACAGACCCATCTCCCACTGCTGACAGAGAGGGCCCACAAGGTAGGTTTGCTGAACCTACTGTCCTTTTTCCTTCGGCCCTTGGAGGACTGAAGAAGAAGGATGACCAAAAGAGGACTGAGCTCATAGACTTGTTTAAGGACGTGAAGATCAACTTACCATTGATCGAAGCTATTAAACACATTCCTATGTATGCCAAGTTCCTCAAGGACCTTTGCACCAAAAAGAAGCGCGCACAAGCACATATCCCGAAGAAGGTCCGTCTCACTAAGAAGGTGAGCAGTATCTTAGTATCAGGCGCCCCACTCAAGTTTCGAGACCCCGGGGCTTTTACAATTCCATGCGTCTTAGGAGAGCGTTACACTAGCAAAGCCTTGCTAGATCTAGGAGCGAGTGCAAACCTCATCCCTTACTCATTTTTTTGGGAATTGGGTATAGGAGACCTTAAGCCAACGAATGTTACACTTTAGTTGGCTGATAGGACAGAGCGAGTACCTCATGGGATAGTGGAAGATGTACTTGTCAAGGTTGACAAGTTTGTCTTCCCTGTTGATTTTCTCGTCTTAGATATAGACCCTACTCCTAGGCAAAAGCACAACGCTCCCATTATTCTAGGTTGACCGTTCCTAGCAACGGCCGACGCTGTGATTCACTATAGGACGGGAGTGTTGGAGGTTTCTTTTGGAAATCTCAACGGCAAATTGAAAGTCTCGAACTTTGTTCAACACCCTGAGACTGAGAACGAGTTGGAATGCTACAGGGTTGATGATATTGACCCTTTGGTAGAGCCAGGTAAGCCTGATTCTACTAAAAGTGACTATTGTAATAGTGTCCCTGTCTGTGTCGATAGTTGTGCTTCATCACCCATACCTAGTAGGCAAGAGATTTGCGACCTCGATGCTGGTAATGTTTTCCTCCTTGCTAGTCACGGGTCTAGAAACGCATTTGGGTTTGGGGATCGTCCCTACTGGGTCAACCTGAGTTCTGTGGCAGACACTGGCTCGGATTTTGGTTGACATTGTGCTCTAAACTGCGTCCGGATGAAGATGTTAAACTTAGCGCTCTTGGGAGTCAACCCAACCTACTTTTAATTTTGTTTTAATTTGTTTTTCCACATGAACTCTCTCAATTGTAGGTCCTTTTATTATCCCTACCATGCTAACTTTGTTTCTTTATTACTAACACTTGTATAATCCTTGTTTCTAACACTATTAACAAGTACGTTTAGTATTCTGTCTTCTATGTCTTCGATTGCAGCTTATTATTTCTATCTTCCCTTTTTGGATTTGCTCGCCACGCATAGCTGAATATGACATACCTCAAATCGTCTCTTCCTTTCCTTGCTTATATTTACTTTCGTTGATTTGCATTGAGAACAATGCAAGGTTTGGGTTTGAGGCTGGCCGATGAGAGTCAACTTTGTTTGTCCTTTAAACTTAATTTGGCATAAATTAGCTACATTTTTGAAGGCATAAATGAGTAGAAGGTTGTTTGTGACCCTTATTGTAGTTCAGTTCTATGACGTACTTTGACGATTAGAATGATTATGAGACGAGATTATTACTCGATCAAACTTTTGAATCTATATTTTTGTCTTTTAACTAGTTAGTGAGATTATTACTTTTAACCCTTAATCTTGTGACATATCCTACTGTTTGGGTCAAAAGAATGGTAATAATTTTTGGAATAAGAATCCACTATTCTACTTCTAATAATGTTGGACTCAATTGTACATTTCTTTATCTTTAAAAAAGAAAAAAAAAGAAAAAAAATGTGATTGGTTGGTTGTTGTAGCCCCTGTGTCTCGAGAAAGTAAGCCCGTAGGGGTATCTTAAAATAAGCACTAATACCTAAAAAAAAAGGGTGTGTGTTAACGGATTAGGTTGTGGATCCTTAAGACTCGAGCCATTAGGTCCGTAGGGGTCTCTTAAAACCTGATACCTTGAGCCAATTGGATCGGGAGCTACCGGCCGAAAACTCGCTACATGGGTCTGAGGGAGACACACCTAACCGAGTCAAAAAAGGAAAAAAAGGAAAAAAAAAAAAGAAAAGAAAAAAGAAGGGGGAAAACAAGAGAGAAAAGAGAAACCTTTTGATTTCACTATTGATTAGCGGTAAAGGGTTAGGATAACTTGTTCCTTTACTCATTACCTTTATGTCTTCTTAAAGTCGGAGGGGTTTGAAGTAAGACGAAGGAGAGAGAAGTTCTAAGATCACTCACTAGTAAAAAGACCTTAATGATGGCGACTTAAGTTAGAACTAGTGCAATAATAACGTCACATAAAGATTCGCTACTCTCAAGTATACTCTCAAATATGATTGAACAATAATTTTCACAAGTGACCTTTGCGGTTAAATACCTGAATCGACTTTTCCGCCAATATCTAGCTTAAATCGAATCTTGCTTGAGGACAAGCAAGGTGTGGGTTTGGGGATGTTGATGCACTTGATTTTTACATAACTTATTTTTCATTTCTGCCATATATTCGGCCTCTACATGTGTGTTTTTGTTGTAATCTTGGTACATTTTGGCTAAGAGTGCAACAGAGCAAACAAAGGCTGAAAAGTGAAAGATTCAAGCGTAATTGAGGCATAATTGAAGACTATTTTGAGAAACCCGATCACGTGTGCAAAATAAGTACCCATCGGGTCAAGATTCGATCAAAAAGAGTCTTTTCTTGGGTGCATGAATCGATTGACCATGCATTTTGGCAATCGGTAAGCTTAAAACGAGTAAAAGGCTAAAAGAAGGGTATTTATGACCCAATATTTTGCTAATCTACTTATGAAACCACTTGGGTCACGTAGATCTCTTCAAGAGCTTCAATTTGGTATATCATTTGGCTCATAAATCATTACGGATCAAAGGTAACGCTAGTTTTAATTTAACTGCGCAAGCTACTAAGGGGGCGCAGATCGATTGGTGGGACCAACCCTAAATCACGCCCCATGTATAAATATGGAGGGGGAGGCCTAATTTCACATCTCTTTCCATGCCTCCTCTCCTCCTCTCCTCCTGAAGCCGCTACAAGATCCAAGGGGATCTCAAACGCCGAAGTGCAGGTGGTCGGAGTGCCGGAATGATCAAAGCAAGGATCAATGTCAACGTCAATTGAGGTAGTTCTCAATTCCGAGTTGTTTATTCATTGTTTTCTCTTTTTTTAGATGTTAATGATGTATAAAACTCCCATGGAAGAGTAGACTCTTTCATTTTAGGGATGAAGGACGAATAGCCGCCCGTATCCCAGATTTATATTATACTTTTGACGATTGATTTAGTTATGTTATATTCGCACCCCTGTGGAGAGTTCTTCATGATTGTTAGCTGTTTTTGTATGTGTGCTTGTAGCCATGACTAGATCTCCAACTTTGCAGCGATTAGTCTTGTGCTTGTAGCATAGATCATAATATAACAGGATTTCATGCGCGGTCAGAGTTGAGGTTGTACCCAACCCTGAACCCAATCTTTTATATAAATTAATATTGAATTGGGAGTAACAAAGGAATTAAGTAGTGCTAATGAGATAACATAAGACTTAGGGTGCTAAGATAGGTTATGCCTTTAGACTTGTTCATTATCCTAAGCTCAAATTTATATATTAATCCAGGCTTAAAGCTTGTAGCCTAAGTACTTCAAATCAACGTCCTAAGTAAAATAGACGGAATACGTGTTAATCTACCACAAATTCACTCCCTAAACTAACATCAATTAAATTGACACATTTACTTTATATTCAGTTTTATTAATTTAGCCAACAATTTACTCAAATAACGAAAAAAAAAACCCAAAAAATTCAAACCGCTCGTTAATCACGAAGTCTAACTTAACACGATTCCCTATGGATACGACCCGTATACCCGACAAAGCTACGACAATCTCATACGCTTGAAAGTAGACGATTTTAAAACACACTTTAAAATCACATCAAGGCTATACCTACCATGACCAACGACCACAAGGTCATCATGCAATTTGTCAAGGACTACATTTTTAACCGCTTTGGTACCCCTCGAGCACTCATTAGTGGTTGTGGTAGTCACTTCATTCATAGGTCATTTAAGGCACTTCTTAGGAAGTGCTCAGTGGATCATAAAATTGGTGCCCCATGTCATCCCCAAGCTAGTGGTCAAGTAGAGCTCTCAAACCATGAGATCAAGTCTATACTTGAGAAAATAGTTCGTCCTGATACGAAAGATTGGTCACTTGGGTTAAATGATGCTCTTTGGGCAATACCGCACTGCCTACGAGACCCCACTTGGCATGTCACCATATTGGTTGGTCTTTGGTAAGGCGTGTCATTTACCAGTTGAGTTTAGAGCACTGTGCTTGTTGGGCCATTAGGGCTTTGAATTTTGACTTAGACCAAGGCTGTTCTAACCGAAAGCTTCACTTTAGTGAACTTGGAGAGTTGAGAAATGAAGCTTATGAGAATGCAAAGATTTATAAAGCTCAAACTAAGGCTTTTCATAATAAACATATTTTGAAGAAAATATTTGTTCCTAATCAAACGGTTTGGCTTTTTAGTTCTAAGTTGCATCTCTTTCCTGGTAAGTTGAGGTCTAGGTGGGATGGTCTATTTGTATTAGGTAGGTGTACCCCTCGGGTGGCATTGAAATATACCACCCAACAGATGGTTGTGCGTTCACTGTAAATGATCAAAGGCTTAAACCTGTAGTTGAGTTGCATGGCATTGTTGATCGACAACTTAATGAAATTGTCTCTTTGGTAGACACCATGACTAATACTTGACCTTCGCTGGACCCATTGCGCCCGACTAAAAGCTTTAAACTTAATGCTAGTGGGAGGCAGCCTAGCTTTGCTTTTTTTCTTTTTGGGTTTTTTGTTTGTAGTTTTGTTTTTGAATTAATTAGTTGCTTGAAGGTTTGTTTCTCACTTTTCATGTTCTTATCCTGTCTTGGAGGAGTCATACATGTTTGTTCGTGCCCATTCATGATCATTGCCTTGTCAGGTTATATTGCTCTATCTCACTTCTTTCTTGTGCTTTAATGCTTTATGTTGCTTCATTGAGGACAATGCATGGTTTAGGTGTGGGGGTGAGGCTCATTTGCATTTGTCATTTTCGGTCAAATGAACATTTTTGTGCATTTTGAGCCTGCATTATAACCTTTTAGCCAAATTTTTCCATGATCGACGCGTATGTTAAAATGATGGTGGGATTAATTGTCTATTTCTTTCTCTTGATTCCATGATATTAAATGATTCTACTCCAAACTTGTTAGTGAGTATTGTCCATCATTGTTGATATTAATCTGTTCTACTCATGCCACACACGTATTCACTATGCATAGAACTTTCGTGTTGTGGGAAATCTGAAAATTTTGAGTAAATAATCCTTTATCCCTTGAGTTTTGCAGGCTTGCCCTATTGGCTTATCCTAATTCTTGCCTCTTGATGTGATATAAAGCACTTGTTGATCAATGTTGATTGTAATGTTGAGGTACTTGTTATGCAAAACTCCCAAAAAAAAAATTTGGACAGAAAAAGAAGAGGAAACCAAAAAAAAAATGAAAAAATGAAAAGAAAGAATGAAAAAAAAAAAGTTTCCTCCAAAGGGAAAAAAAAAAGAAAAAGAAGAAAGTAAAAATTGATGTGCATTCATGATAAAGCTGTTCTTCTTCTGTGCTATATCGAGTCAAAATGTCGTAAAGTGGTCATCCATATGCCACTTAGAATTCTCAATGTGTGGGCATAAATTTAGGTGATTCAATAATATGGGTGTAAAAAACTTTGGTATATTTGGTTGGATGCGGGTATTTAAGAAGATTCCATAGCATAAAATCTCAGTTACATTCACTTGTGTGCTTAAATTGCTTAAGTAGTTTCTATTAGTTGATACACGGTCAATGAAATTCTACGTTGAGTTTTGAAGTTTAATCATCTGAATTCATGGAATTGGAGAATGCTGAAGATGACTTAATCTTGTCTTGAATTATAATGTATGTGTTAATCTCGGAAGACTTGGTAAAGGTTGGGGTAGTTGGTTGCTTAAGTTCTGTGTCAATACAATGCTTTGCTCAAGGACTAGCAAAGGTTAGGTGTGGGGGTATTGATATGTCTTATATTTACGCATCTTTTAATTACTATTTTAGCGGTTTTGCACCCATTTAATTATTGTTATATTCTAACTTGGAAATTTTAATGTTTTGTAGATTCGAATATTAAAGTTCCGAAATTGTCAAAGTTTGGTGCAAACAAGACAAAATTCGATGTGTAGGCAATTAATCAAGTCAATCAAAGATCGAGACAAGATCGTACAAGCCAAGCCCAACCCGAACCCGCACCATCACCTGCATAGACCACCAACATCGTCCACGTTCAGCACCAACTCTGGTCCAGCCCTGTTTCACAGCCCACCGTTGCCTCTTATTCAGCCCAACACCAGCACCGGTTCAACCTTAACAGTAGCGCAAGCCCATTGGCAACACCTCAGGCCCAACATCATCGTCATCCCCAGCCCAAACCCGTCATCCCATCCACTCCAGGCCCAACTCACTACAACAAAACAAAGGCTATTGCAACGCTATATTTTTATTCTTCTTAGGCTTAAAAGTGTCCCCAGCCAGTCTAGCAATATATTGTCATCGTTGTTGGCTGTGTAGACAAGGCTGTTGCGACACTTTTTGGTAGTGTTGGTATAGAGAAAAATACACGCTAGATTGCGACACTAACGTTATTACACTTTTTAATATCCCAAAATAACATTCAAATTTTGCCTATTAGCATCATTGCGACACTTACATTCTTACGCTTTTTAATATCCCCAAACCACACTCAAATTTTATCTGTTAGCATTGTCAATCCCACAAGAATAAATAAACAAGCCACATGAGCACTTCTTAAATTTTCAGAAAAATTTATTATCTTTACAAATATACAATTCCATTAATCCATACATCCAATGAAAGTACGTATATAATTTTATTCCACAAACCCACAATCACAAAAAAATATGACAATACTAAGTTTCATACAAAGAATATTGTATAAAAGATGGTAATTGTGCGTAAGTATATATCCCCAACTATTTATCACGAAACAAATACAAAGAGTATCTTCCAATTGCCTCCACAGAAGTCCATCATACACCTTGTAGAAAAGGACCAATTCGATATGGTCATCTGGTATGATGCTAGCGTACTTGTTAGAGTACCATCATCTTAAGAGCCATCCAATAAGGCTTGCTCTTGAATGATCTTCAAAAAGACTATTAAATGAATAGAAAATGATGTCAATATCTTACATTTGAACCAACTATAAAAGATTTGATTTAATAACAGAAGTTGTTATGGGCCATTAGATTTATCGTCATTCATCCATGTCTGTGTGTGTATGATGTGGTAAAAGTTTGATATTGATTCATTTAGGCATGTTCAGGTTCGTTAGCTTGCCACCCGAGCATGCCCGAGCACGGCTCGCTTTGTTTACGAGTTAGCTCAAATCTTTTCAAGCTCTAAACCAAGCCTTTCAAGCTAAATATCGAGCTAAATTACAAGCATACACAAGCTTAGATGACAAATCCTTCACTATTGGAACTTATTAAAGCAAATCTAATACACTTCATGTTAACTAACCTTTGGACCCCTTGAAACCTTTTCAAGTTCTCTTATTGATCGTGTGACGTACCTACAAGTTTTGATAGAAATACTTTGTGAATATTTATCTCCATACAATGAGAAAACAAGTCAATATACAATCAAGAGTAATGAAAACCACTGATATTTTCATCAAGAACGGTAAGACTAATGGAGTTTGAGAGAATAAAACTGCCATACATAAAAAAACCAGGGAAGTAATACAGTCTAGAGCGACAATATAATAAGGCAAATGTCCAGTAACACAAAGATACGGCTTCACTATGGCATCATTCATCCACTCAAGAAAACCCTTTTTACATATTCAATTGTACCTGAGGAAACATATGTGAGAAAGAAGAATGGATAGGTCAAATGATGTGCCCAGTATTGCGATTTTCACTAGATTACAAATAGAGTAATCCAACTGACCAGTTCGAGAACTGGAATAAGTTCCAGCACTCATCCAGCTGTACCAACAACAGTAACACATATCCTTCAGCTTTGCGAGTTCTAGTTATAGCATCTAAAAAGCAAAAATATGCAGAGGAATCTTATAATGTTTTCATGCCCAAAAAAGTAAATATGATCAGAGAAACAAAATAATTGTCAGAAAGTAGAACAAACAGAAAATGGACCTAAGAATTCTTTATCCCTTTGACATCTGGGAGGGGTGGTTGCTCAACGCATTGTAGGCATCTGTAATTAGCACAACATGCTTCACAAAAGAGTCTAGAACAAACCCATTCAAATGCCTAGTTGAACACATTCAAAGTAAGCGCATCTTCATTTAGTTAGGTACTTGGTACAGGATAATAGGATAATAGGATCCCTTTGGTGATAACCCCAAATGCAAATCTAAGAATTCGTTCACTCCCTTTAAATACAATGTAGTACCTCTTGGTTGGATCAACAATTCCTTTATATTCGCTAAATCGATGGAAAACTAAATCAAATTTAATAAGAATTGAAGTTAGAGCACATAAATGAATCAAAACTACACAATTCATATACCATATGGTGGTGGAGAGCAAACAAACATCGTTGGTGAGAAAAGTTATCAACAAAACCATACAGACATTGGACATAGACACCTTCATGGAGGGGTGGCAATCTCTTATATGTATACAAATATAGCATGATTTTGTAAAAGACTTGGATGAGAAGCTGTAAGAGATATCAACACTAAGGAGAGCAAGGACAAATAGTGACTACAAAACTGTATCCATCCTACCTAGTGAATATGCAGCTAATTTGAATATCTCTTAGAAACTCAAAACATTTTAAGTAGAAAATAGGGTTATTTACATTTTACTACCTTGACTTTTTTGGTAATTATAAAAAGGACCTTGACATTTTGGAATTATTAAAAAGGACCCCAAGGTTTTATCGTAATAATAAAAAGGACCCTCTCCAGCCATCTGACATCATTTTGAAAGGTTTTTAGGCCATCTGGTTTATTTTAATTCTATCTAAATTTGCATGATAATTACCGTGATGGTTTTTGGGCCCCCCAGGTTAACACCCTCAGGTTGGGGAACTGGGAAACAGCCTCTCTTCAGGTTAACACCCTGAAGGGGGAAGGCTGCGTACATCCGCCCCTCCCCCCCACAAGACCCTGCGTAGGTGGGAGCCCTTGAGGCACTGGGTATTTTCCTTGTGTTTTTGGGCCACTCAAAATCATGATTTCCCCGTTTTGAAAGGGAAGTCATTTTCCCTTATTTGTTGGAGAGGGTCCTTTTTATTAATACGATAAAACCTCGGGGTCCTTTTTAATAATTTCAAAACGTCAGGGTTCTTTTTATAATTACCAAAAAGGTCAGGGTAATAAAATATAAATAACCCTAGAAAATACCTTGATATTATAAAGAATATGGAAAATCTCTCTTTCTTGAGATTTTGAGGGATCTTTTACAATAGAAAAATGTTATATGTAACTAATTTGAATATCTAATTTGTAAGCTTTACACTTTAAATAAATGTAGTTGTGTAAAGAAAGAGTTTATAGCATTTATGTTCTTGGATCATCTATTCTAAATATTTTTATATAAGAGAATTTCAAATATTATTTTTTATAACTTGTTTAAAAAGTTCAATTCCATCATTATATATGTAATTTTAGAGTAATCTCATTTACATTTACTTAAAACTTTATTTAGTTCACAAGAGCTCAATTAAGTTCAAACTTAACTCATTTAAGCTAGAACTTAGCTTAATAGACACATCTAGGCCATGTATAAAATTAGAATCAATGGATTATGCACACGATTTATGAATCTCCAATCAAATTTAACATTTAAGATAATGAGCATTGAGCAAAACAAGGCAACCAAAGCATTACTAAACAAATAAAATTGAAAAATAAAACAGAAATCAATCATTAATATCTAAATATCATTGAAAGAAAAATAATCAGATAGTCATGTTCTTGTTAATGTATTGGAAAAGAAGCCGTGATGAACAACAATATCATTGCTCATGAAATCAAAACCATAATCATCCATGGTAAGATGAATACAAGAGAAATTTGACAATCAATCAGAAAATTACAAGAATATATCGTACCTTCCAGGAGAATTTTTTTTTAAAAATGTATCCAAATTGAATGAAGACTTCTACACTCGTCCTCTTACTTTTTCTGGTTAATGTATCAGAAGTGGAGCTGCAACGATCAACAATAGCTTTGCTCATGAAATCAAAACCATAATTATCCATTGTAAGATGAATACAAGAGAAATTTGACAATCAATTAGAAAATTACAAGAATATCTCGTACCTTTCGGCATATTTTCAGATTCACAAGCACCTAAGACCACAATTCCGATGTAAAATTCAGAAATTCGCCATTGAAACAAATATTCCGCAAGTAAGAAACCGAATTGGAAACCCTAGACTACTCTGTTCGTGATTAATACAATCACCTAATAGCACAAGTATCAAAAATTGCAATTCCGATACAAACCTCAAAAGTTCACCACAAATAAAAATCGAAACCCTAATTTATTTGCACAGAAAATTCTGATACAGAACTTCAAAATTCACCACAAGTAAAACCCCAAATTGAAACCCTAGATCTGATCTCTCGAACCACAAAAACACTGGCGTCATGTATTTAACAAATTGCAACCAAATACACATCAATCAAAATAATCATACATTACAATCAAAATAATCATACAGTACACAGAGAGAGAGAGAGAAGAGAGAGAGAGAGAGAGAGATGAGTGCCTTCGCGGCGAGATAGTCGAGCACAGCAATGAGGTACACCAGAGTGCACACGCTCGGGTTTCTGGGGAACCCATTGATGAAACCACGGATATCGATAAAAGCTTGCAAGTAGTGTTTTTGAGAGAGAGAGAGAGAAACGATTATAGAGAAGAGGAACAATATTTGTTTCAAAAATCTTAAGAGTTAATTAGAATTAAATTGTTTGGTTAAAAAAAATAGAATTAAATTGAGTTTATTAAATTATTGTAAAGTATATAAAATAGGGGTGTTCAAAAAAATCCGTAAGCGAAATACCGAACCGAAATTCCGAAATTCCGACCCAAAAATACGGTTAACAGTACCGAATTTCCGTTTCGGTTAACCGAACCGAATAAATTTGCGGTATTTCGGGACGGTAATGGTTAGTGATTTTGTCCATTTCGGTTAACCAAATTACCGAAATAATATATATTATGTATATGTTTTTACATGTTTGGAATACTATATTATTCACTAAGTATATTTTTGTACCATATAAATGACTACTATATAATATAAGATCAACTTTATCTTTTTTTTTCAATTAATCTCCTATCATAGAGTTATCGTGCCTTATTGGTATATCTCAAATACTAACTAAGCACTACTTTGCTACAATCTAGTACTATTAGTTTGCCCGCATGTTGGTTAAAATGATATATTAATGTTTAATTTTTAAGAATTAGATTATAGACTCGTAATTTGTTGAGTATTCTCACATTTAAAGTATTTTTTGAACATTTAGAAACCATTAGGGAGATGGATCATATAACATAAAAGAGGCGCTGTATTATTTTTTCGGTTATCGGTTAACTGACATAACCGAACCGAATTACCGATTTACCGAGAGTCGGTTAACCGGTCTTTTCGGTTACTGTAACGGTTAGAGATTTTTGAGTATTTTGGTTATTGTTAACTGAACCGAAATACTTTTCGGTATGGTTAATCGAACCATGAACACCCCTAATATAAAGGGTGTTGTTATGGTAGAGAAAAAATTATTAGTCTTAGACAATTACGTGACTTACAGTGGATAATAAGCATAAATTTGCGCTAATATTAACCATTTTGCTTTGATAATAATATTACCCCTATATGAAATAAACCAAGTATACCTTGATGGACTAAGAAAATAAATGGACCACTAAAAAATCAAAAAATTAACATCTTAACTAATCTTAGTAATCAATTGCAGCTAATTATAAAATACTAAGTTACTTATGACATCATATATTAACGCATGTAGGTTGTACCCCTATTTA
Source organism: Simmondsia chinensis (assembly GCA_018398585.1). Classification (NCBI taxonomy): domain Eukaryota; kingdom Viridiplantae; phylum Streptophyta; class Magnoliopsida; order Caryophyllales; family Simmondsiaceae; genus Simmondsia; species Simmondsia chinensis. The sequence continues at coordinate 22,815,316 of JAGTTD010000007.1, forward strand.
TAATAAAATAATCAAGAAAATGAAGATTGAAAGGTATAAGTGTGTATAAGTTGAAGCTCATTATTCGTTGAAAATGAAAGTTAAGTTTAATTAAAACATTTCTAAGACTTGCTTTAACACAATTTTATAGTACTTTAGGTAAGAGCTTTTATACTCAACTAAAAGTGTCGCAAGTTATATGCATCAATAGAGCAAAGGGAGCCCCCACACTTACAAAGACATGTCGCAACACATGTGACCCTATAAGTTGTTTTTGTTGTAGTGACTCTGACCTTCGTCTCTGCCTTAGCGTAACACATACAGGCTTGTGTCCTCTGTACAGCCCAGACCAGTGCAAGCCTACAAGCTTAGCCCATCTCCAACACACAACCATCAAGCCCATCATCAATTTCATCCCAGCACCAACATCTTGAATTCAGTATTTAAACTCGTCATTGTTTTTAGGTTTGGGGCTGGGTTTTGGAATTGAGATTGGAAATTCTCTATTTTTGTACTTACCACCGCTTTCTCTTTTCTCAATTTATCTCTCTTAATTTTTTTTTTTCTTGTTTTTCATTAATTTGGAATGAGAGTGAAATAGCGTGAAGACTGACGTGGGTTCATTTATCTCCTCCTTTGCCTATTCATCCTTAATGGAGAACTAACTTGCCCTCTAAGGTTAGATGAAATCTTAGTTTTTTTATTCTCGTGTTACTTTTATTTTTTTTAATTTGATTGTTTACATGAATTGCTTGATTGTGAGAAATACTTTTATGTTTTTATTGATTATTCAATTGAGACGATCATTGAGTTTGTAAACTTTGATCATTGATATTGATATTTATAAATTAATTCTTTGTACTTGTAGCCTTAGGATTAATTAATCAGGTTTTAGAATTCCACAAATTGTTAATTAAAGCTGATCTTTCCTATGTTTTTGTTAAATAGGGTCAATACGTGATAATTGACAATACGTTTGGTAGAGCCTTTTTTTTTTTCTTATGCTTTAGTTAGATAGGGATAATATGCAATACTAACAACATCAAGGAGGATCATTTGTCAAGTCTAGAGAGAGAGGCACTGGAATTCCGGTGAGAGAAAAGGTGCAGATGACGGTGCATGGGGCAGCGTGTGGGTCTTCCCCGCCTCACTTCGGCCGCGCGTGAGGGCACTTCCGGCCTCATAAGGTAGTGTTCTTTATGTTTTTTGTGATCCTCGTCTCCTCTAGATTCTTGGAGGCTACTCCAATCGCCATTTCTATCAAAATTTGAGGGTGCAAACACATGTAAGAGAGGGAGTTTGAGGGTAATGTGGCTGATTTGAGTAGGACTCGTGATCTTGCATTCCAAGATCTCATTCACATCTTACCTGCTATCTTTTCTTGCTTCTTGCTGATCTTCGTTGTGGTGGTGGTGGTGGTGGTGGTTGTGATTGGTGTTGTATTCTCTCTCCTACTTGGTTTTTCTTCTAGTTTTCTTGCACTACTATCCTCCCTATAAGAGCAAATTAGGTGAAGCTTCACCTCTTTTTCAATAATTTGCTCTTTTTTCTTACCAATTGCTGATTTGGTTTGAGATTCGTGGATTCTTCACGTCAGTTTGGCATACCCTCTTTTCGGGTTTACGCAGGGTTGTATTCCGTGTTTCGTTCTGAAGTTGGGGAGTCTTTTCCCTCACTCTTTGTTGTTCAAGATTTTTTGCTGCGTTTGGTGGATTTCATTGTTCTTATTGCTTAGCTGTGAGGGATAGTCTTCCTCTCTGTTTTTCTGGGGTTTCGAAGCTCCATTTTCTCTCTCCGCGCTGCCAAAGGTTGAATGATCTGGGTTACTTAGATGACTTTGATTGAGTTTACTACTTGATTGAATTTGATTAAGCCTGTTGCTTGATTGGTTGTGATCTTCATTGGATCCTCGGGTTTTTCTTGCTCAATTTGTCAAGTCCTTGATTTCTTGCAAGTTAGTGGTGGTTGGGAGGTCTCATTGGTGGTGGTGGTGGTGGTGGTGGTGGTGGTGGTGGTTTTGGGTCGTGGTTGTGATTGCATGGTGGAGGTCTAGGGTTAGACTGGGTGGTAGGACGATTTGCTCAGTGGTGGTGGGTGGTTGGCATTCACACGGTTGAAGGTGGTGGCTAGTGGCTTGCAGGTGGTGGGCATGTGGAGGTGGCTACCGATGGCTGGGAGGTGGATTGCTTGGTGGTTTGGGTTGTTGGGTTGTTGGTTGTTGGTCTTGGGTATTGGGCCAAGCTAGTTGTTGGGTTGTTGTGGATTCCTTGTTTGTTGAAGATATTTTTTGCTTGTCGAAGATATTTTCTTGTGTGCTCGGGCATGGCTTCGGGAAATGCATATCATGATGATGAGATGTTTCTGTATTGGTTAGTTAATGATTTTTGGTATAAGAGCTCGGGAGAGTCGTTTGATGCATGGCATGACCGCATTAGTGCCCCTTCGATTGGCGCTCTCTCTGACATTCCTAAAAATAACAATAGCACTGTTATAGCAACAATCTCTCATGATGATATAGCATTGAGGTTTGCCAAATGGATTCGTTGTCTTACGGGTCCTTTTATAGGTGGCCGGGTGACTCTCGTCTTATACTACCATTGCCACTTCTCTTTGGGGCTCAATGGGCCTAGAGTGTGTCATCTCCTCTAAAATAAGTTATTTCTTTATATTCTAGTCTTATGATGATGCTCACAAGGTTCTTCAGGGCGGGTCTTGGCATTTTAAGGGTCGTTGCTTTGTTCTTGATCATTGTTTCCCAGATGACATCACACCTCGGGACAAGCCTTCTACTCTCCCGATCTGGATCCAAATTCATGGGCTTCGTGCGCCCCTATGGATAGAAAAGACTCTAAGTTCGACCGCTAGTGGGGTTGGATGCCCCCTTTGTATGGATCAACCGATACTTGATGGGACCTTCACTCAATATGCTCGTGTTTGTGTAGAAATTGATGCTTGGAAATCCCTTCCCAGTATTTCAAATATGAAGGATTGCCTCCTATGTATACTAAGTGTTCGATTTTTGGTCACTCTTGTCTGAATTTCGTTCCTCATCCTCCGCCTGATATCGTTTTGGGTACTAAAAACCTACATCAAAGACGACAACATAACGGGGTGGCGGATGGTGGGGCCATGATGAATGTTGAGGTTGATGAGATAGAGACTAATGGTTTTTGGCTCGAGGGAGTTCTTCGTGGTAAGGACCCAAATATTCCTATTAGGCCTACTCACTTTTAGCCCTCCTCTTTTCCTCATGGGCAGTTTGGCCCACATCAGATATTGGCACTGGGCCTCAAATGGGCCTAGCTGGGGGCACCCGTGCTTGGAAGGTGTTGGGCCTCCCAGGCCCATTCCTGTGCCCCTGCTACACTGGGCCTAGGAGGCGCTGGGCCTCCTAGGCTCATCCTGTATGCAGGGGGCACGTGGCCCCTTGCCCCCTCTAGTGCCACCAGCCCCCCCCCCCCCCCCCCCCCCCCCCCCCAGGCGGGGAGGCGCGTAGACCCCAGCCCAGGAGGACTTTCTTCCTCTCCAAATAGGAGTCACCTTTTCGACTCGGATTGATGATGTTGTTTCTATTCCGAGCTCAGCTTTTCGCATCTATGCGGATCTTCCTACCCTGGCTCCTGTGGCTCCTACTTCCCTTTCCGGGATTATTGTGCCTGTTCACTGTGCCTGTTGGCACTGCTGACACTGGTTCCTGTGATTCTACTGTATCGTGAGTTCCGATTCCGAATCTCTTTATTATGGCGGACTCTTCTTCCTCCTAGGTTGCTTGTTCTCAGGCCCCCCTTCAGACTGTGCCTGTTGACACTGCTGACACTGGTTGGACTAATGCTACCTCATCTGGTAGTTTGCACTGTGTAGGGCGCCAGATGACTTGTGCGGCTTCTAAAGCTGCTGCTGCTACTGGGAGATGATTCCTCCTCTGTTATTTTTCTTTTATTTTATTTTCCTTTTATTTTTATTTTTATTCTTGTAGGAGTTTGAAATGCTTGTCTTTTCTTTTTTTGTTTTTGGGCGTTTTTTCCTTGTATAGCTTCTACCTTGCTTTTTTTAAGCCCATTTTTGTGCTCTATTTTGTCCAACCTGCCTGCAGGTTTTTAGACTTGTTAGGGGTTTGTCCCTGTACACTTGTACTTTGTTTTCCTTTGATATAAAAAAATAAAAAACACTGAATTACAAAAAAAATAAAAAAATAGTAACAATATCACCTTAGTAGGATGAAGTTTGTAGCTTAAACCACTACCCATGTGATAATCTATAATCCCAATTTAAAAGTTAACACAAGAATAATTGGCAAATAATGGATTCGAAAGCCTAGGTACCAATTCCAAACTCTTTTCCTCGTTAGAAGTAGAATTCTTTAGTTTAATTGTCATTTCCTCAGAATAGTTAACACACAACCTCTCAATTTATTTGAATGAATTTAGGTCATAAATTAAATTCACTTACTCTTAGTCCATGTGGTTTGACATCCTCTCGCCCTAGACTTTAATTTAGATGTGTTTAGTAGATAGGGTTTAATATTAAGTTTTGATAGACGTAAAAAATCACATCAAATACTTGTGTGTCAGGACAAAATGATGGTTCAAATATCAAGGATCCATAAACCAAAGTAAGAGATGATACCTTCTTGAATATCTTCAATTATGATTGAGGGCATTCCTAGAAGAAGGAATGGAGTTTGAATGAGTTCTAGTCATGAGGGAACTGGAGGAGAAACGTTTCTAGTAAGCCACTCATGAAGGACTCCAAGAATGGAGTGATGCTTAAGCCTAGAGATTTTGGTTCATGAGGAGATTTTGGCATATGTCTATGGGGTGGACAGTCTGGCACTTGCATTATTATTAGAGCTTTTGTTGCCCGGCATCATGCAAGGATGAGTTAGGACAACTTTGGAAAATAATAAACAAGGGAAAAACCAACAAAAAAAAAGGCTAATACCTCTAGGGTATGGCACACGGGGCATACCAGCAGGGAATATGGTACCTATAGGCTGACCTGATCTCTAGGTCAGACTCGTAAAGCTCCCTATACTAAGAGAGGTCAATGAAAGTCCTCTTAGACCACCATAAGTTCCTGGCTTTTACACCTTAAATTCAAGAGAGTTGGGATGGCACCGTTTTGAGAAGTGCCATGTGCTAGTCACGTGAGGTTGATGCGCCTCAGATTTACGCATCTTTTGATTGTTATTTTAATTATTTTATACCTATTTAATTATAGTTCTACACTAATTTAGGCAATTTTTATGTTTAACAGGTTTAAATTAAAGTTTTGGAAATTGTCAAATTTTGGTGAAAATAAGTCAAATTCGATGCGTAAACAATTAAATCAAGTCAATCGAGATTCGGGACAAGAACGTAAAAGCTCGACCCGCACCACTATAGTACCCGAGTCGCACTGTTCATCATCCCCTACCTCCAGGCCAAGCTCACCCATGACCAGACCAGGCCCAACATCTAACCCCGCCCCAACACCGACACCAGACCTGCGTTTTCACCGGGCCTCGACTCAACTCCAACACCAGCAAGTTCGGCCTAGCCTGCGTCCTGTACAGTACTCGACACTAGTCCAGCCCAACACTCGCAGCAACACAGCCCAGCTCCGCACGTTGGGTTTCGTCATCGATTATAAAGAGAGGAAAAGGGCGAGCTTTTGGGGGGTCGGTGGTTCGGAAGTTCACTGCCTCTCTCTCTCAGCCCCGTTTTTTCTTTCTCCTTCTCACAGCTTTCTCTCTTGCTCGCAGATTTTTTTTCTTTTTTTTTTCCTTATTTTAATTTTTCGTTAAATTGGAACGGGAGCGAAATTAGCGCGGAGATCAGCATGAGTTTGTTCAACATCTTCTTCACCGGATCATCCTTGATGGAGAGCTAACTTGCTCTCTTGGGTTAGATAAAATCTTAACCTTTACTTTTGTTTACTTTTAATTCGGGTTAACTTGATTGTTTACATGAATTGCTTGGTTAAGATAAATACTTTGAAGTATTATATTTTTATTGTTTATTCAATTGATATAATTATTGAGTTTGTAACCTTTAATTGTTGATATTGATATTTATAAATTAATTATTTGTGCTTGTAGCCTTAGGATTAATTAATCAAACAATAGTATTAACCAAATTGTTAATTAAAGCCTATCTTCCCTATGCTTTAGTTAGATAGGGTCAATACGTAATAATTAACAATACGTTAGGTCAAGCCTATTTTCTTTATGATTTAGTTAGATAGGGTCAATACGCAATACTAACAACATTATCTTAGTAGGTCGAAGCTTGTAGCCTAAACCACTACCCGTGTGACAATTAATAATCCCAAGTTAAAAGTTAACGCAAAAGTAATTGGCTAACGACGGATTCGAAACCCTAGGTTCCAATTTCATACACTTTTTCGATTAGAAGTAGATTACCTTAGTTTAATTATTTTTTCCTTAAGTTGATTAACACAAAACCTCTCAATTTTATTCAAATCAATTTAAGTCATAGAATAAATTCACGCACTTTTAGTCCCTGTGGTTTGACACCCTCTCGTCCTACACTTCAATTTAGGCGTGTTTAATAGATAGGGTTTTATATTAAATTTTGATAGATATAGAAAAACACATCAAGATTTTGGCGCCCTTGCCGAGGACTAGGCAACGTTAGTGATTTTCTTTGATTTTTAACTTTCGATTTCTTGTTTAATTTTAAATTAATTTATTTTATTTCTCAACCCAGGATTTGAAATCTTAATTTGATTCTTAATTTATAATTTTTAATTTTTAATTCTCTTTAATTGTTATTGTCTCTTTTCCAAAAAAAAAATGTTTTTTTCCTTTTTTTAGCATTATTTTATTCTTCCGACTTTCGTGCATAAGTAGATTTTATGATATCTTGTTATTTGTCTGTTTTTTAGTATTTATTTTGTCTGTTTTATTTGTTTTGCTTATTAATTTTTAATTTGCTTGCTTCGTGTGGTTAATCGTTCATGCACGGTCGTCGCTCTTTGTCTCTTGACCTTACTATATTCGACCCTGAAATTGAAAGAACTTTAAGAGACCTTAGAGCCCAACACCGAGCAAAATTCGTTGGTGCTAACTCTGATTTAGTAATGGCTGACGAGTAACAACCACGTACACTTATGGACTATTTTACTCCCACCACATACGCTTCACCTTCATGCATTAGATTGCCACCCGTAGCCCATCTGTTTGAGCTTAAGCCACATACCATACAGATGCTTCCTTCATTCCATGGCTTAGGTACCGAGAACCCGTACACGCACTTGGACAGTTTCATGGAGGTTTGCTCAACCTTTAGCATTCCTAACGTCAGTGATGATGCCATCCTGCTTCGCCTCTTTCCTTTCTCTTTAAAGGAAAAGGCTAAATATTGGTTAGGCACCTTACCTAGTGGGACGATTAGTACTTGGAATCAAATGCAACAAGAACTTCTAAAGAAATTCTATTCCATTAGTAAGACTAACACCGCTAGGAGAGCCATCAACACCTTCGCCTCCCTACTGAGGAGTTTCATGAGAGTTAGGATAGGTTTAGGGAACTCTTACGAGCTTGTCCACATCATGCTATTCCTAAATGGCAATTAGTCCAAAATTTCTATTATGGGTTAAACGAGAAGGGTCAACAAATTGTTGGTGCCTCATGAGGCGGTCAGTTCCTTAGAAAGAATGAGGACGAGGCGTGGGAACTGTTTGAACTTTTGAATGAGAATTCACAACAATCTGCCGCATATGCACATCTTAATGCTACTAGGTTAAATAGAGGAGTAAATGAGATTGCTCACACCTCCATCTTGGATAAGAAAGTAGACTCTCTTGCCTCTTCCGTAGAGCAGTTAACTTCCCTATTTAAGATGATATTGGCCCCCTCTACTGTACCTAATGTGTCTCATGTTTCAAATGTGCATAGTACTTGCTCTTCATGCTCTAGTGTCTCTCATTCTACACATGACTGCCCCTCTACTCCACCTTATGTGGACTGGTCAGAGGAACAAGTCAATGCTGCACAAGGATTCTCTTGAAACGACGCATACTCTAACACATACAATCCGGGCTAGAGAAATCATCCTAACTTCTCCTGGAGGTAAGGAGGAGAAGGACAATTTGTGCCATAACAATCTCACCCACGACCTCACTTACCTGGTATGACACGACCCGTCAGTTTTTAACTGCAAGGGTATGCTTCTAACTACTCTCAACCTCCTAATTTGAGCTCTAATTCGAATTTTGAAGAGAAGGTTTTGAGTGCACTGAAAGGTTTGGAAGCTAATTCCCAACTCCTCCAATCCCATACACAATCAATTGCAAAGCGAGAAACCCAAATAGGTCAACTAGCTAACACTTTGAGTAAGAGAGATAAGGGAAGACTCCCTAGCCAAACCATAGAAAACCTTAGGAACTGTGTGAGGCAAGACAACTATCTTCCCCATCAAGAACAAGCAAAGTCCATTATAGTGTTAAAATGTGGGACGGAGGTTGACGATGGAGCGAGTGTTGAGAGTGAAGTACCCATAAGTGGTGAGGGAGAAGAGAAGAGAAAGGAAGGAGAGAAGGTGACCGATGAGGTCATGCACCCTTCTCCCGCTCCTCGGACCTCTGATCTACCTTCCTCATATGTACCTAGAGTACCCTTCCCCCAAGCTTTAGTAACACCACATCCAAATGGGAAGAACAAGAAGTGGGAAGATATTTTGGAGACGTTTAGGCAAGTAAAGATTAATATTCCCCTTCTTGATGCGATTAAACAGATCTAGAGCACATTTAGAGCACATATGCCTAAAAAAGTCCATTAGATGAAATCTTAACCTTTACTTTTGTTTACTTTTAATTCGAGTTAACTTGATTGTTTACATGAATTGCTTGGTTGAGATAAATACTTTGAAGTATTATATTTTTATTGTTTATTCAATTGATATGATTATTGAGTTTGTAACCTTTAATTGTTGATATTGATATTTATAAATTAATTATTTGTGCTTGTAGCCTTAGGATTAATTAATCAAGTAATAGTATTAATCGAATTGTTAATTAAATCCTATCTTCCTATGCTTTAGTTAGATAGGGTCAATATGTAATAATTAACAATACGTTAGGTAAAGCCTATTTTTTTTATGCTTTAGTTAGATAGGGTCAATACGTAATACTAACAACATTATCTTAGTAGGTTGAAGCTTGTAGCCTCAACCACTATCCGTGTGACAATTAATAATCCCAAGTTAAAAGTTAACGCAAAAGTAATTGGCTAACGATGGATTCGAAACCCTAGGTTCCAATTTAATACACTTTTTCGATTAGAAGTAGATTACCTTAATTTAATTGTTGTTTCCTTAGGTTGATTAACACAAAAACCTCTCAATTTTATTCAAATCAATTTAAGTCATAGAATAAATTCATGCACTCTTAGTCCCTGTGTTTCAACACTCTCTCGCCCTACACTTCAATTTAGCTGTGTTTAATCGATAGGGTTTTATATTAAATTTTGATAGATATAGAAAAACACATCATAGGTCCTCCTCAAGAAAAGTTAGGCCTCTTGGTACTGAGATAACAACGTGTCAAGCCCAACTGCTTGAGATATTTAATACCCTAACAAGGGTATCAGCCACTTAAGGCTCAAGATGGTGGAAGGGTAACAGGAGATCGAGCTCAAGTGGCTCTAAAAGGGCTGCAAGATAGGTGGTTTTCAAGTTTGAGATGGTTACTTGGAGCAAGCTTATCCAAGAGCAGGTGGAGCATCTAGAAGAGCCTCAAGCTGAAAAGCGGAAGTGGCCTTCAAGAAATATGCTCGAGCACACCAAATGAGGGGCACGTTCATTGATCATTGAAGAGCTAAAGAAGCTTGATGGCCTACATGGGAAGAAAATGCCACGAAAATAGGAGCCTTTATTTAGTTTTTTTTATAAATAAGAGATACTATTGCAGTTGTAAAGTGCACCACTCATAAAAACACTTCTTCAAGTTGTTTTTATATAGCACACTTGTGTTTTTTACATAGGAGTAGCATAGCTTAGCATAGCATAGTGTAGATATTATTGTACTTGCTCCTTCAGTAATATAGTGCTTAGGGTTTCAGGTATGAACTCCTCGTTTTATTTATTCCCAAAATTGATCAAGTTAAGAAGTTGAGGTTTTAGTTTAAGGAGGCTTTCTCTTGATTGTGTTGGTCTTAATGGTACAGTCACCGCTTAATAAGCGATAAGTCTAATTTAGTATATATTTATTTATATCATTTTGGTTCATTTTTAACTATTTTACATCAAATTTTTATTGCCTTTGCTCAATTTTGGGTTTTTTTTTTTTTTTGCTCATATTGCCATTTTCTTGCAAAAACACTCATTTTATACTAAATCTTGTTATGTTTTATGATCAACATTAACAAGTGGAAGCAAGATACATAAGATACAAGCAAAAAATTGGCAAAATTCATCCAAATCTCACGGTTATACAATGAACCAACAAGAAATGACACAAGTTGCAACAAGTTGATTTGGGCGGCAAATTGTATTGAACAAAATAGCTTAAATACATTGTATATTGCATGTGCAGCAGCATCTTGGTATGAGTTCTGAGATTTGGGTGGTGAAAAAAGCAAACAAACATAAAATAATGCAATTGAATTCAAGTTGCCAAGTTAACCGCAACAATGAGCAAATGAGGAGCGATTTTGTTCAATTTTTCATTCACAATTCTCCACCCTTGGAACACTATAAATAGACCTCATTTAGGAGTGTTTTGAGCATCCCTCATCCTGCGAAAAGATCTCATACAAAGAGAAGAAAGAAAAAAAAGAAAACCCGAGGGAAGGAGAAGAAGGGAGGAAGGAAGTTTGGTTTGTAATTTTATTTTTTTAAGTTCTTTCAATCCTTTTCTTCTTCTAAGTTCATGAATTTTTTCTTTGTTTTTCTGTATATTATATTTATCATTTATGATGTAGCCTAAGTTGTAATGCATGCCCTATTCTAATTCAACGTATTCAATGTCTTGTTATTGCATTGTTGAAGTATTTATCATTGTTCTTCATGAGTTTTAAATGATTGATCACCATTTAAAGCCTATAATGATTTATAATGAGTCTGAGAGGAGATTTATGATGATTGCTAAGGTGATAAGCACCATAAATTGAGCGAATGCTCGAGAGAGATTAACGCGATTTGTGTGGTCTTAAATGAAAACCATAGATCTTTAAAACTCTTTTGTTATTTAAATTCATACACAAGAGTGATGGGTTAATATGTAAAAGAGTATGATAAGTGTAGCTCGAGAGAGAATATTTAGTAAATTATGGCTTTTGACCATCAACATGTAATAACAACGTGAATACCAAGAATAGAAAGACGTATTAATTCAACTAGGTGAAATCGGATGTCTTGGACCTTATTAAATCATAAAAACCATCAAATTTCTTTAGTTATTTTCATTTTGTTTTGGTTCGCATCAAAAACTTTAATTTTTGGTCTTTCAAATAACACTAAAACTACTAATTTCGGTACTTGCTCAATAACAATCCTTGTGTGAACGATACTCTAATCACTCTTTATTACTTGATATGACTTAATGCACTTGCTAAACAAACACACAAGTTAAGCACCAAGTTTTTGGCGCAGTTGCCGGGGATTGTTCTTATTTGAATGATGTCGTTACCAACTAGTTTTGGTACTAATTTGAAGTTGTTTGTAAATTTGTTTGAATTTGAAGAAGAAATTTCTTTTCTTTTATTTATTTCATTCACTTAATTTTATTTGTAAAGTTGTTTTTAATTCAAAAATTTGTATAGCACCCCCCTTTAAAATTGTGTTTTTGTTATGTTTTATTAATTTTGTGTTATTTTTGTATTTTCTCCTTATTTTCACCTTTCTTTTGTTTATAAGTTCACTTTGTTAAAATTTTGAAAGTTAAACATTGTAATTTATAAGATTTTCGAAACATTTGTGTTACTCCCCTCCCCCTTAAAATTTTGGTTTGTTAAGCTTTGTATCATTTTGTAGTATTTTTGGTTCTTTCTCATTGTTCTTATCTTTCTTTTGACTTCTTAGTTATTTTTCACTTTGTATACAAAATCAAAATGAAAACGAAATAACCCCTTTTGATCCCAAAATCGAAAGAACACTTCGACCAATCAGGAAAACTAAATGAACTAAAACAATGGCTAATGTTTACAATGGTAATGATGACGAAAGGCCTTTAAAGGATTATGTTATAGCAACTATAGGAGGATGCACTTCTAGCATTCGACGTTCACCAATACAAACAAACAATTTTTAAATTAAACCCCCAATAATACAAAATGATTCAATAGACTGTCCAATTTAGTGGTCTACTTAGTGAGGACCTGAACCTGCATATCGCTAACTGCTTAGAGATATCCGACACATTTAAGCATAATGGGGTCAGCGATGATGCCATTTGCATAAGGCTGTTCCCGTTCTCACTAAGAGACAAAGCTAAAGCATGGTTAATGTCATTACCACCAGGCACTGTCACCATTTGGGACGATTTGGCTCAAAATTTTCTTACTAAATATTTTTCACCTGCCAAATCAGCCAAAATGAGAAATGACATTACCTCTTTTGTACAATACGATATGGAATCTTCGTATGAAGCGTGGGAGCGTTACAAAGACATTTTAAGAAGGTGTCCACACAATGGTTTGCCAGTTTGGATACAAGTCCAAACTTTTTAAATGGTTTAGCACCTAATACCCAAACAACAGTAGACACGGCTGCTGGAGGAGCCCTAAACAATAAGACACCAGAAGAAGCATACAAGTTGCTACAAGTAATGGCTAGCAACAACTATGTAAGAATAGCTGATCGAAGAATACCAACAGGATTTCACGAGGTAGACGCATTAACCATGTTATCTGCTCAAGTTTCAATGATTCAAAAACAATTACGTAATATGGGTGTTAATGCCATTCATTCTCCTATGCTATATGTGAATTTTGTGCAAGAAATCATGCTAGCATAGAAGGTCAAGCAAGGAACTCTTTTGCCACATCAAGCCGTGATTAAGGAAATTTTGTTTAAAATTTTCAAAAGCCACAAAATAATCCATATTCCAACACTTATAAACCCGGGTGGAGAAACCACCCAATTTTTTCTTGGAATAACCAAGGGATTAAAAAACAACCCATTCAACCACCACAAGAAAAGAAAACAGATCTCGAATAATTGTACAGAAGTTTCATGCAAAACACAGAAACAAATCTTCGAAATCAAGAAACTTTGGTTTGAAACCAAGAAGCTACGATTAGAAACCTTGAGACCCAAATCGGACAAATTTCAAATCAACTCTGTGAAAGGTTACAAGGTTCCTTGCCTAGTACCGTAGTGACTAACCCTAGAGAGCATGTAAATGCCATTTCTTTTAAAAGAACACCTAGGGACAATCCAAACAAAACCGCCATGCCCACATTACACCTAGAACTTGAATGAGTAAAAACCAGAAAGATATGGACAAATTTTTTTATCTTTTTATGGGTTGTAAATGGGATATGAGTAGGGTAGGCCAAGTATCCAAAAATGGCACATGGCAATAATTGTGTACAGTGTACAGTATACAGTAAATCCACATAATTGCCTACAGGCTACATTGTACAGTGGTACAGTGTACAGTGCTATGTAATTTTTTTATAAATAGGACATAGGGGACCCTTTGGTTTCCCAAGTTGTATTTTTTACTATACTGTACACTATACACTGTACATGATTATTGCCATGTGCCATTTTTGCATACTTGGCCTACCCTACTTATATCCCATTTACAACCAATATAAAGATAAAAAAATTTTGTCCATATCTTTCCCCTTTTTTCGAAATTTTAGGGATATGCTTTTATCCTTCATAAAGATTATCCAGGTTTAATCAGGAATTCAGCTTCAATAACATATTATAAGTAAAATTAAAGACTTTTATGAAGATATTACAGGCAAAAAATAACTTCAAAGTTCATTAGGAATACTGAATTATGGAAGAAATTTAATAAAGAATTTATTTCATATTGAAACACCTTTATTGGAAAAACTTAAAAAAGGAATTGAGTTCAAATGGATTGAAAAAGATAAAACTCTTATCAAAAAAATTAAAACAAAAAATCACTAAACTTCCAAATGTATATTTTTCTCAACCAGGAGACAAATTAATTTTAGAAACAGATTCCTCAGAAAACTATTGGGGATGTGTATTAAAAGCTATACCAACTAAATTAATAATTGAGTTCAGATATATTATTTTTGAAAAAGAACTATTAAAAATAAAAAATGAAATAAAGCAATTTTATATTTATTTGGCACCAGAAATCTTTCTTTTAAGAATTGATAACCAAGCAGTAAAAGATTTCTTAATAAACAAAAAAGCCATTCGTCCATATATTTCTGGATTTTTAGGGATATGTTTTTATCCTTCGTAAAGACTATCCAGGTTTTGTTCTGCTTCATCAAGTGACTGTTTACTTTCTGGATAAGGGGAATAACTTTTTTGTATTACCCCGATTATTTCATCGGCATCCATAGCCAAATTGATTGGAATGTCTAGGCCATAATCTCGATTTGCTAGATTTTTTAACAAATCTTAAGCTTCTTCACAGTAGTTATTTAAATAATCCATCTACTTTTTTGTGATGAAGATTCATCGTTCATCTGTAGTTTTAAAATAATCTGATGATAAATATTCTTGTGCCGCCATTGACACACTTATTAAGGAATTGGTCCAGAGTTATTTTGGACGCGACTTATTAATTAAATTCTCTGTTTGGTAGAGAGGTTCTCTTTTCAATTCACATTCATGAGTATTTGAAAGGATCCAAACCTGATATGGCTGAAAAAATTTTGCTTCTGATCTCCATCCGAGTGTACTAAAAATTCTAAAAGTAAAATATTTTGAATAACTGTATCTTTTTGACACTCTATAGAGCATAGTTTTAATCATCATAGGGAATTCATCCATTGATCTGGGGCCATGCTCTGGAGGATGATTCGGTTAACCAATCCCCATTCAATGTATTCAATATGCCATGATTCATGGTTGATCACGTATGTCAGTCTAAGACATCCATTGTATGTGTTAATATTTGTAACACATCGAATCAAGATTTGTTTAATCTAGGCTTCATGGTCTTCTACCACCGCTTTGATTTTTTTTCTTCAAATATTATTGGGGGAAGCACTTTTTGTGCTTTCTCAAATAAGCATCTTCTTTTGATGATCTGGAATTGAGGCATGCCTCTCTTCTTTCAGAGCATCTGCAAGCTGCAAAAATAATGTTATTTGTTGATATGAGTATTATTGATCCTATGTCATTTGTTTGACAAGATCAACACAAAAATTTTTTAGTCGGTCTCTCTGCTCCGTTACTTCAGACAAAGTTGATACGATAGCATTTGCTAGATTAGTCATACTTCATCAGAAATCGGCTTTTCTATCTGCCAAATGCATTTTCCATACCCTATTAAAATGAATGTTAATGGAATCTGGGATACCTGGGTTGTATGGGAAATCTGAAAGTTGGTTTGGAAACATTTTTTTGCTTCAATTCTCGAAGGAGTCAAGAGAAGAGAGGGGTTTGTTTACTTGCTAGAAAATATCTAGCTTCAAGAGTAGTATATTTTTGAAAGTCTGCTCTTGAAAATTCTTTGATGTTTTCAAAATATTCTATCTAATGGAGATGTACTTCTAGTTTTCTTCCTTTGAAAATTACACAAACCGTTTTTAGGTTGTCCGGGTGGTTTGGATTTTTGAAAAATAACAAAAGTTAAAACTTAAGGAAATATATAACAAATTTATTTTTAACATCCTGCATGAAAAGGCATTTGAGATATACTCAGGAAATACCCAAGCAAAACTTAATGCTGAAGAAATAACATAAACTTTTTTATTCAGCAAAGAAAAAATAGATAAATGGAAAAATAAATATCATAAGGTCAAATACATACATGTGAGATTAATTCAAGTTGAAATAACAACACTATTTAAAGCAAGAATCGATGCTCCATTAATAGCTATTATTTTTTATAAAAGATTTTATGATTCTGTAAAAGCAATTATAGGAGGAGTAAGATCAAATCTGGTTAACGGAATAGTATGATTTAAAATAAAACCAAATTTCTTTATCTCTATTACTAATCCCTTAATAGAGGGTGCAGTAAAAATAAGAATTCATGTCCAAAACCTTGGTATGCATCACAAAGCCAAAGACTTATCAGTTAGATGGATAACAATCTATGAACTAACAAATATTACAAAAACTTCATTACAATTTTAACAAAAATATTGTTGAAGTTTTTGAACCAACTCATGAAAAATATGAGAAAGCCATAACTCTAAGACTAATAGATTGGAGCGATCTAACAATACCTAGAGAATGGACATTAGAAAAACTTACATGTGACTTCAATAAGGAAGAAAGATATTTACAACAAGGTGATATAGAACTAATAACATCAGGAAACAATCTTTATTTTAGAGAATCTAACTCTAATAAAAAATGGGTTAAAAATAATCTCCAATTACCAAAAGTAGAAATAGAAAAACATCGACTATCTGTTACAGAAAAATTATCAGATATTGAGCAAGAGGCCTCATCATCATCAAACTCAACAGATTATAAAAAAATAGAAATACCTGTTCTACCAGGAACATCTCATAAGTAAGAACCAATAAGTACAATACAAATATTTAGGGGAGAACATGACAAAACATTCTTTGCCCCAAAAATAGGAAATAATAGATATTCTTATTTTATAGGATATTTTCAATTAAAAGGGTATAAACCATATTCCCTAAAAATATTAATAGATACAGGAGCCACTGTTTCATCATGCAGATAGAATGCATTACCACCTGAAAAATGGGTAGAAATGAAAAACCCAATATTAGTAAGAGGAATTGATGGAAATGAAACTACAATTCATTTAAAAGCTAAAGATATAGCCATATGGTCAAATGAAAAAAGATTCATTATACCTAAAATCCTTTGTTTTCCTTTTATGGCGGGAGACTTTTTGTTAGGAACAAACTTTATCTAGAAATACAGCCGTGTATCGTTAAACCATCACGATATAAGTTTCACCCTCTATGGAGAAACAATTAAAGTACCATTATTAGATCAACTCCAGTATAAATGTACTTCAGGGTTTTCACCAGAAAAAATATCAGTAACAGAGAAAATCAAATCTCAAAATCAAATATATACTCTGCAAAAGACACATTGTCTATATAAGGAATTAGTTGAAAATTTTAGCGATAATCCATTAAAACTATGGGATAAGAGTCCAAGATTTGGTAACCTTAAGCTAAGGAATCCAAATATTATTATCAGAGTAAAGCCAATGATCTACACTAGACAAGATGTAGAAGAATTTGAAAAAAATTAAAATAATTATTAGAAAAAGAATTGATTGAGGATACAACAAGTCATCATTCTAGTCTTGTATTTGTGGTAAGAAATCGTGTAGAAATAGAAATGGTAAAAGCCCGAATGGTAATAAATTATAAAAGATTAAATAAACATCTAGCATTCGACGGGTATTTTATCCCAAGAAAAGATGTTCTCATAAACTTAAAAGAAGGAGCTAAAATATTCTCAAAATTTTACTGTAAATCAGGATATTGGCAACTAAAGCTAGCCGAAGAATCAAACCTTTGACTACTTTTAGCACCCTACAAGGACATTATCAATGGAAAGTAATGCCCTTTAATCTAAACACAACACCACAAATCTTCAAAAGATGGATGTATAAATCAATCGAAATCTGCAGGAAACAAGGCTTTGTCTACTCTCACTAGCACGTTAATCAGCTCGCCACGGGGAATCCTAGTTGATCTATCTGCTAATTGCAAAGTCACCGTGGTGGGTTACGACCCTCCCAGGCCTAACTTCTCATAAACTGAGTAAGGAATAATGTTGACACTCGCTCGTAAGGCTTTATCAATCGGGTAGTCCCCAAGTGAACAAGAGATGGTGGGGACACACCAGGGTCTTTGTAGTTAACTGGAGTGTCACACTTCAGAATAGAGCTCACTTGCTTGGCTAAGAACACTTTTTTAGGCAGATGTGCTCTAGATCGCCTCTTTTGGTTCAGAAGGTCCTTAATAAAGTTTGCATAGGCCGGGATTTGTTTAATCGCATCAAGAAGGGGAATGTTTATCTTTACTTGCCTAAACGTCTCTAAAATGTCTTCCCACTTCTTATCCTTCCCATTTGGATGTGGTGCAACTAAAGCTTGGGGGAAGGGTACTTTGGGTACATATGAGGAAGGTGGATAAGAGGTCTTAGGAGTGGGAGAAGGGTGCGTGACCTCATCGGTCTCCTTTTCTCTCTCCTTACTCTTCTCTTCTTCCTCACCACTCATGGGTACTTCACTTTCAGCACTCACCCCATTGTCAACCTCCTTCCCATTTCTCAACACTGTAATGGATTTTGCTTGTTCTTGTTTGGAAGGATAGTTGTCTTGTATTACACAGTTCCTAAGGTTTTCTACAGCTTGACTAGGGAGTCTTCCCTCATCTCTCCTACTCAGAGTGTTAGCTAGTTGACCTATTTGGGTTTCTAGCTTTGCAATTGATTGTGTATGGGAGTGGAGGAGTTGGGAATTAGCTTCTAAACCTTTCAGCGCACTCAAAACTTTCCATTCAAAATATGAATTAGAGCTCAAATTAGGAGGTTGAGTGTAGTTAGAAGCATACCATTGTGGTTGAAAACCGACAGGCCGGGGCATGCTAGGTTGTTGAGGTCGTGGGTTATGTTGTTGTGGCATAAACTGTCCTTCTCCTCCTTGCCTCCAGGAGAAGCTAGGATGGTTTCTCCAGCCCGGATTGTGCGTGTTAGAGTATGGGTCGTTTTGTGAGAATCCTTGGGCTGCATTGACTTGTTTCTCCGACCACTCCACATAAGGTGAAGTAGAGGGGCAGTCATGTGTAGAATGAGAGACACTAGAGCATGAAGAGCAAGCACTATGCACATTTGAAACATGAGACACATTAGGTGCAGTAGAGGGGGCCAATGTCATCTTAAATAGGGAAGTTAACTACTCCACGGAAGAGGCAAGAGAGTCTACTTTCTTATCTAAGATGGAGGTGTGAGCAATCTCATTTACTCATCTATTTAACCTAGTAGCATTAAGACGTGCATGTGCAGTAGATTGTTGTGAATTCTCGTTCAAAAGTTCAAACAGTTCCCACGCTTTGTCCTCATTCTTTCTGAGGAACTGACCATCGCATGAGGCATCAACAGTTTGTTGACCCTTCACATTTAACCCATAATAAAAGTTTTGGACTAGTTGCCATTTAGAGATAGCATGATGCGGACAGGCTCGTAAAAGTTCCCTAAACCTATCCCAACTCTCGTGAAACTCCTCAGTTGGGAGTTGGGCGAAGGTATTAATGGCTCTCCTAGCAGTGTTAGTCTTACTAATGGGGTTAAATTTCTTAAGAAATTCTTGTTGCATTTGAGTCAAAGTACTAATCGTCCTACTAGGTAAAGTGCCTAACCAATATTTAGCAGTTTCCTTTAAAGAGAAAGGAAAGAGGCGAAGCAAGATGGCGTCATCACTAACGTTAGGAATCCTAAAGGTTGAGCAAACCTCCATGAAACTGTCCAAGTGTGTGTACGGGTTCTCATTGTTTAAGCCGTGGAATGAAGGAAGCATTTATATAGTATGTGGCTTAAGCTCGAACTGATAGGCTACCGGTGGCAACCTAATGCATGAGGGTGAAGCGTATGTGGTGGGAGTAAAGTAGTCCATAAGTGTACGTGGTTGTTGTTCGTCAGCCATTACTAAATCAGAGTTAGCGCTAGCGGATTTTGCTCCGTGGTGGGCTCTAAGGTCTCTTAAAGTTCTTTCAATTTCAGGGTCGAATCTAGTAAGGTCCAGAGATAAAGAGCGATGATCGTGCATGAACAATTAACCACATGAAGCAAGTAAATTATAAATTAAATAACGAAAACAAATAAAATAGACAAAATAAATACTAAACAAAAAAACACAAATAACAAGATATCCCAAATTCTACTTATGCACGAAAATTACAAGAAAAATAATGTTAATAAAAAGAAAATAAATTTTTTTTTTTAGAAAAGAGGCAATAACAATTAAAGAGAATTAAAAATTAAAAATCCTAAATTAAGAATCAAATTAAGATTTCAAATCCTAGGTTGAAAAATAAAGTAAATTAATTTAAAATTAAAGAAGAAATAGAAAGTTAAAAATAAAAGAAAATCACAAAAATAAAATCAAGAACGTTGCCTAGTCCCCGGCAATGGCGCCAAAAATCATGATGTGTTTTTCTATGTCTATCAAAATTTAATATAAAACCCTGTCTATTAAACACACCTAAATTAAAGTGTAGGGCAAGAGGGTGTCGAACCACAGGAACTAAGTGTGCGTAAATTTATTCTATGACTTAAATTGATTTGAATAAAATTGAGAGGTTTTTGTATTAATTAACCTAAGGAAACAACAATTAAACTAAGGTAATCTACTTCTAATTGGAAAAGTGTATTAAATTGGAACCTAGGGTTTCAAATCCATCGTTAGCCAATTACTTTTGCGTTAACTTTTAAATTGAGATTATTGATTGTCACACGAATAGTGGTTTAGGCTACAAGCTTCAACCTACTAAGATAATGTGTTAGTATTGCGTATTGACCCTATCTAACTAAAGTATAAGAAAAATAGGCTCTACCTAACATATTGTTAATTATTACGTATTGACCCTATCTAGCTAAAGCATAGGGAAGATAGGCTTTAATTAACAATTCGGTTAATACTATTACTTAATTAATTAATCCTAAGGCTACAAGCAGAAAGAATTAATTTATAAATGTCAATATCAACAATTAAAGGTTACAAACTCAATAATCATATCAATTGAATGAACAATAAAAATATAATACTTCAAAGTACTTATCTCAACCAAGCAATTCATGTAAACAATCAAGTTAACCCGAATTAAAAGTAAACAAAAGTAAAGGATAAGATTTCATCTAACCCTAGAGAGCAAGTTAGCTCTCCAACAAGGATGATCCGGTGAAGAAGAAGTTGAACAAACTCATGTTGATCTCCACGCTAATTTCGCTCCCGTTCCAATTTAACGAAAAATTAAAATAAAAAGAAAAAAAAGGAAAAAATCTACGAGAGAGAGAAAGAGAAAGCTGAGAGAAAGAAGAAGGACTGAGGTGGTGGTACCCAACAGCCAAAATCAGAGACAGCGCAGGTGAACAGAACCAGACCCGCTTAAATCCACCCCCACAACCTACCTTCTTCTTCTCTGCTAGGGTTTCACGATGGGCTGGACTGGTGTTACGTGTGTTGGGCCGGTGGCTGCGGTGGCCTGAGTAGGGGATGTTGTGGTTTGACGATGGGCCTGCGTTGATGATGAAGTTGGGCCTGTGCTAGGTCGGTGTTGCTGGTGGTCGACGGGCTGGGCTCGTGTAGTGGTGTCGGTGGGCTTTGGTGGGCCGAGATTCTTTACCGGTGCGGCTTGGGGTTGGAGATGATGAATAGTACTGGCTTGGGTCGTTGCGGGTCAAGCTTATACATTCTTGTCCCGAATCTCAATTGACTTGATTTAATTGTTTACGCATCGAGTTTGCCTCATTTGCACCAACATTTGACAATTTTTGGAACTTTAATTTCAAACATGATAAACATATAAATTTCTGAAATGAGTGTAGAATTATAATTAAATAGGTGCAAAATAATTAAAATAATAATTAAAAGATGTGTAAATATGAGACGCATCAATCATGCAGATAGAATGCCTTGCCACCTGAAAAATGGGTAGAAATAAAAAACCCAATATTAGTAAGAGAAATTGATGGAAACGAAACTGCAATTCATTTAAAAGGTAAAGACGTAGCCATATGGTTAAATGGAAAAACATTCATACTACCTAAAATCCTTTGTTTCCATTTTATGGCATGAGACTTTTTGTTAGGAGCAAACTTTATCTGGAAATATATCCCTGAATCGTTAAACCATCACGATATAAGTTTCACCCTCTATGGAGAAACAATTAAAGTACAATTATTAGATCAACCCCAATATAAATGTACTTCGGGGTTTGTACCAGAAAGAA
The DNA here is from genome assembly GCA_018398585.1 of Simmondsia chinensis. Taxonomy (NCBI): domain Eukaryota; kingdom Viridiplantae; phylum Streptophyta; class Magnoliopsida; order Caryophyllales; family Simmondsiaceae; genus Simmondsia; species Simmondsia chinensis. Next base: position 22,837,358 of record JAGTTD010000007.1, read on the forward strand.
TATCAGTAATAGAGAAAAACAAACCTCAAAATCAAATATATACCCTGCAAGAAACACATTGTCTATATAAGGAATTAGCTAAAAATTTTAGCGATAATCCATTAAAACTATGGGATAAGAGTACAAGATTTTGTAACCTTAAACTAAGGAATCCAAATATTATTATAAGAGTAAAGCCAATGATCTACACTAGACAAGATGTAGAAGAATTTGAAAAATAATTAAAAGAATTATTAGAAAAAGAATTGATTGAAGATACTACAAGTCCTCATTCTTGTTCTACATTTATGGTAAGAAATCATACAGAAATAAAAACGGAAAAAGCTAGAAAGGTTAATTATAAAAGATTAAATGTACATCTCAAATTCGACGGATATTTTATCCCAAGAAGAGATATTCTCATAAACTAAACAAAAGGAACTAAAATATTCTCAAAATTTGACTGTAAATCAGGATATTAGAAACTAAAACTAACAGAAGAATCAAAACCTTTGACTGCATTTACCACCCCACAAGGACATTATCAATTGAAAGTAATGCCTTTTGGTCTAAACACAGCACCACAAATCTTTCAAAGATGGATGGATAATATATTTACGAAATTAAAGATTTTTGCATAGTGTATATAGATGATATACTAGTTTTCTCCAAAACAAAAGAGGAACATCAAAAGCACTTACAAATCGAAAGTAATAACTTAAAAAACATGGAATTATTTTATCACCTCAAAAAATTGAGGTAGACAAAGATCAAATTGACTTTTCAGGTATAAAACTTATAAAATTAGGAATTCAGCATCAAGAGCATATTATAAGTAAAATTAAAGACTTTCCTAAAGAAATTATAGACAAAAAACAGCTTTAAAGTTTATTAGAAATTACAGAAAATTTTTTATTAAGAATTTATCTCATATTGAAACACCTTTATTGGAAAAACTTAAAAAAAGAATTGAGTTCAAATAGACTGAAAAGATAAAACTCTTATCAAAAAATTAAAATAAAAAAATCACTGATACAAATTAATTTTAGAAATAGACGCCTCAAAAAACTATTGGGGATGTGTGTTAAAAGCTATACTATCTAAATTAATAATTGAACAAGAAAATAATATAAAAGGAAGAATTATAACAAGGAGAAAACCACTCTCTAAAAAATCACAAGAACAAGAACAAATTTATGGATATAATTTAGAAAAATTTAAACCAAATGAAATCAAATATATTACTTTTGAAAAAGAACTATTAGCAATAAAAAATGCAATAAAGCGATTTTATATTTATTTAGCACCAGAAATCTTTCTTTTAAGAATTAATAACCAAGCAGTACCAGATTTCTTAATAAACAAAAAGCCATTACTGATAGGAAGAAGATTGAAATGGTACAATTTTATTTCTCAGTTTTCTTTTGAAATTGAACATTTGAATGGAACTAACAATGTTTGTGCAGTATTTCTAAGTAGAGAAACATGTCCCAAGTAGAACATGTCAATATAAAGCTAAAAAAGGGTAGAGAATGGGAACCAAGCATATTCTTCTTTCTATCAGTTCTCTTAATCAGAATGGGAACCTGAAAGCTCAAACTCGAGAATAACTTAGCAGCCTACTTATGCCGAAGCAATCCAACCTCAAATGGCAAACCACTTGAATCCTTATGCCCAAATGGTGACACAGTTTGTTAGCACCTTTCTCCATTGGACAATATATTTTAAAAACATCAATAAATTTTTAGAAGCAGACTTTCAAAAATAAACTGCTCTTGAAGTTAGACATTTTCTAGCAAGTAAACAAACCCCTCTCTTCTCTCGACTCCTTCGAGAATTGGAACAAAAAATGTTTCCAAACCAACTTTCGGATTTCCCATAACACCCAGGTATCCCAGATTCCATTAACATTCATTTTAATAGGGTATGGAAAATGCATTTGGCAGATCGAAAAGTCGATTTCTGACGAAGCATGACTAATCTGACAAATGCTATTGTATCAACTTTGTCCGAAGCAACGAAGCAGAGAGACCGGCTAAAAAATATTTTTGAGATCTTGTCAAACAAATGACATGGGATACTCATATCAACAAATAACATTATTTTTGCAGCTTGCAGATGCTCTGAAAGAAGAGATTGGCATGCCTCAATTCCAAATCATCAAAAGAAGATGATTATTTGAGAAAGCACAAAAAGTGCTTCCCCCAATAATATTTGAAGAAAAAAGTCAAAGCGGTGGTAGAAGACCATGAAGCCAAGATTAAACAAATCTTGATTCGAAGTGTTACAAATGTTAACGCATACAATGGATGTCTTAGACTGACATACATGATCAACCATGAATCATGGCATATTGAAGACATTGAATAAGGATTGGTTAACCGAATCATCCTCCAAAGCATGGGCTCAGATCAATGGATGAATTTCCTATGATGATTAAAACTATGCTCTATAGAGTGTCAAAAATATACAGTTATTTAAAGTATTTTACTTTTAGAATTTTTACTACACTTGGATGGAGATCAGAAGAAATTTTTTTTTAGCCGTATCAGATATAGATCCTTTCAGATACTCATGAATGTGAATTGAAAAGAGACCCTTTCTACCAAACAGAAAATTTAATTAATAAGTCCCGTCAAAAATAACTCTTCACCGATTCCTTTATACTTGCGTCAACGGCACAAGAATATTCATCATCAGATTATTTTAAAACTACAGATCGATGACAAATCTTCATCACAAAAAAGGAGATGAATTATGAAAATAACTACTGTGAAGAAACTCTAGATTTGTTAAAAAAAGCTAGCAAATAGAGATTATGGGCTAAACATTCTAGTCGATTTGGCTATGGATACCGATGAAATAATCGGGATAATACAAAAAAGTTATTCCCCTTATCTAGAAAGTGAACAATTACTTGTTGAAGAAGCAGAATGAAACCTAGATAATCTTTACGAAAGGATAAAAGCTTATCCCTAAAAATCCAAAAAAATTGGAAAGATATGGACAAATATTTTTATTATTATTATTTTTTTAATCTTTTTATGGGTTGTAAATGGGATATGAGTAGGGTAGGCCAAGTGTTCAAAAATGGCACATGACAATAATTGTGTACAGTGTATAGTATACAGTGAATGCACATAATTGCCAATAATCCATAGTGTACAGTGGTACAGTGTACAGTGTTATGTAAATTTTTTTTTATAAATAGGTCACAGGGGACCCTTTGGTTTCCCAAGTTATATTTTTGCCTTCTTCTATTTTTCCTCCTGTAAAATACTTCCTCTTGTTCTGTGATTGGTATCAGAGTCTTTCTGATAATGAAATTGTAAGTTATCTTCTATCTCAATTTTTATTATTATCTTAGTATTATTATCGAAATATTATTATGTTCATTATCAGTTATCATTTATTGCTTTAATAGATTCTTTTTCATCATCACTAGAGTCTGTGTTTAGATCTTCTAGTTGAAAGTTGAAATGTTTATATAGCTTTTCATTTTGCTCATATGCTTGTTGCATTTGTTTTAGTAGTGTGTTTCTTTTATTAACACTTAAGTTTGGATCTTTATATATATGTCTCCAATATTCAAAAAGTTCTAACATGTTATGACATTTTTTTATCTTATATTCTTCATTCATGTGAATAAATTCTATATTTTCATAAAAAAGTGCTTTTCTAGGCTCATATTTTGAAATTGTATGTTCAAGGTTTTCTTTAAATTTTTCTTCAAGTTTTTCTTGAGTAATATCTATTCTTTTTCAGAGTTCCTTAATTCTTTTTTCTTGTTTTCTTTGGGATATTTGTACATCTGAAAACCAACCATTTATGGTGTCAATCATGCTATTTAACATAGAAGCGATTTTATTTATCTTATTTTAATCTGATGGAGGAATATGTATTAAAGTCTTCGTCTATTCCTAATATTTTACCTAAATAATATTCTTTAGGGTTAGCTGTCATATCAGATTGCCAATGGTGCGTAAAACTACTTATTTAATCCAAGGTGTCTAAGACCTATGACCTTATTTAATGCCTTAAAGTTAACTCTTTGACTGATATTTAACAACAGGCACAGTTTAGGTTTATATGGACTTAAAGATAAACAAGTATATGCGCTTTTTGACAACTGATAATGAAACAAAATAATAATATCATGATAATAATACTAAGATAATAATAAAGATAGAAATAGAAGATAACTTACAATTTTATTATCGGAAAGGCTCTGATAATAATCACAGAATACAAGAGAAAATATTTTATAGGAGCAAAAAATACAACTTGGAAAACCAAAGGGTCCCCTATGACCTATTTATGTGGACAAAATTTTTTATCTTTTTATGGGTTGTAAATGGGATATGAGTAGGGTAGGCCAAGTGTCCAAAAAATGGCCGAGGAGTGGTAGGATGTCTTAGTGAAAATAAACAAGTTCATCTTTCTAGCTGATTGTATTGTACTTGACATCGAGGAGGATAAAGTAATACCTCTAATCTTAGGAAGGCCCTTCCAATAGATGTATAATAAGGAAAACTGATCCTAAGGATAGAAGATGAAGAAGTGATATTTAATGTTTTTAAATCCATAGAACTCTCATCAGAGAAGGACACTTGTTTTCAAATTGAAGATCAAGTTTTTCCAGCTAACTCGGAGGCTTTGAGTGCCAAAGATGATTTAGCAAAGAAAAGCGCCAAAATTATAAGAAGGAAACTCAAAGAATGGCGCATTGAGGTTAAGGATCTTATAGTTGGAGAAGGTAGAGGTGGTCGAATAAAGAAGGGCACGAAAAAGATCCATGGAAGAATATTGTCACCAAAGGTGGATGGTGGAAGTTCCATTCTCTTAAAGGATCCGGGATAGATATCGTTGAAAGTCGAGCTAACGACTATAAATTAATCGCTTCTTGGGAGGCAACCCAAGTTTTCCTTCCTTGCTTCTTTTCTTTCAATTTCCTTTTATTTTTATTATTTTCTAATATTTTTGTACATTTTGTTCAACAGATTTTTGAAATAAGTTCGGGGGTAACTTGATCATGGCATTTGCCATCAAATAAACAATCTTCAAACCTAGGAAGTATCTCTCACTTACTACTTTATTCTTTATATTTTCTTTTAATATTAAGGACAATGTTAACTTTAAGTTTGGGGGTGGAAGAGATAATTTTAAATTTTGAACAAAATTTTTCGAAAAGTTTTCTTGTTTTGTCTTTTATAGTAAGGCTTTAGTGCTCCCAGAGTTCGGCGCCTTTGTATGAGGATGTAGATAGTGTTGGCCATAAAAAAAGAATTTAGATCATTAGTTTTTAAAATTTTCATTTTTGAACCAATGTTAAAAAAAAGAAAAAGAAAAAAAACCTTATCGCCATGCTTTTTAGGCAATTTTCTCCTCTTTTTAGCTCGTTTACTTTAATTAGATTTGAATAACTGGAGAATCAATTATTTTTGTGTTCTAATTGTGAAATACGATAAAATCTAAGGCACTATCTTGATAAAACTGTGGTATTTAAGTTTACTAGTTAGCATGGCTGTTTTACCTTTCTTTCTGATTAAAAGATACTCAAATTTGAATAGATTACATTAAGATTATCATTTGCATAATATATTTTGAAGAGTTATGTTTAAGCCCAAGTAAAAGAAAAATATGAAACAAAAGGAAGACAATATAATAAAAATAGGAGAGAATCACTAAGCACCACTATCCTGTTAAAAATGTTTATCATTTGGATATGTGCTACGGTGTGATAGTTTGGTGCCTTGGTACCTCGAGCAAGTAAATCTATAGGGGGGTTTCAACACCTGGTACCCTGGATCAACTGGAACGGGAGCTGCCACATTGAAAGCTCGCTACAAGGGGCACTTAGAACGCTAACAAGGAACTGAGCACCTTAAAAAAAAAAGGGAGAGAAGGTGAATAATTTTAGTCGTAGGCATACTTGAGAAGTCTTGTATAAATGGCATGATTTTTTTTTTCTATTCGGTTTGAATGTCATAAGATTAGAAAGAACAGATAAACTTAATATGCTTAGCCAACTTTTGAATCCGGTTACCTAGGTGATTGATGGGTTTTTCGTTGGAAAGATTGTTTTGCCTTTGGAACCCTTAAACTTTGAATCTCGATCATTCTCTTCCAATAGAAGTACACTTGCTTTGAATTGTGATAGAATTCTTAAAAAGCATGAAATCCAGTGCTTTAATATTTAGCTTTGCTCGAGGATGAGCAAGATTTATAAGTATGGGGATATTTTAATAATTGTAATTTAGTATATATTTATTTATATAATTTTGGTTCATTTTCAACTATTTTACATCAAAATTTTATTGCTTTTGCTCGATTTTGCTCTTTTACGCTCATATTGCCATTTTATTGCAAAAACACTCATTTTATGCTAAATCTTGCTATGTTTTGTCATCAACATCAACAAGTGGAAGTAAGATACATCAAATATAAGGAAAAATTTGGCAAAATTCATCCAAATCTCATGGTTATACAATGAACCAACAAGAAATGACATAAGTTGCAACAAGTTGATTTGGGCGGCAAATTTTAATGAACAAAATAGCTTAAATACATCGTATATTGCATGAGCAGCAGCATCTTGGTCTGAGTTCTGAGATTTGGGCGGTGGAAAAAGCAAACAAACATAAAATAATGCAATTGGATTCAAGTTGCTAAGGTAACCACAACAATGAGCAAATGAGGAGCTGCTTTGTTCAATTTTTTATTTACAATTCTCACCCCTTGGAACACCATGAATAGACCTCATTTGGGAGTGTTTTGAGCATCCCTCATCCAGCTAAAAAAATCTCATACAAAGTGAAGAAATAAAAAAAAGAAAAACCGAGGGAAGGAGAAGAACAAGGGGGCAAGGAAGTTTGGTTTGTAATTTTGTATTTTTAAGTCCTTTCAATCCTTTTCTTCTTCTAAGTTCATGAATTTTGTCTTTATTTCTAAGTTGTAATAGACGTTCTATTCTAATTCAACGTATTCAATGTCTTGTTATTGCGTTGTTGAAGTGTTTATCATTGTTCTTCATGAGTTTTAAATGCTTGATCATTATTTAAAGGCTTTAATGATTCATAATGAGTCAAGGAGAGATTTATGATAATTGTTAAGGTGATAAGCACCACAAATTGAGCGAATGCTTGAGAGAGATTAACGCAATTTGTGTGGTCTTAAATAAAAACCATAGATCTTTAAAACTCTTTTCTTATTTAAATTCATGTACGAAAGTAATGGGTTAATATGTGAAGGAATATGCTAAGTGTTGCTCGAGAGAGAATACTTAGTAAATTAGGGTTTTCGACCATCAACATTTAATAACAACATGAATATCGAGAATAAAAAAACATATTAATTCAACTACATGAAATCAGATGTCTTGGACCTTATTAAATCACAAATGCCATCAAAAATCAGTAATTATCTTTAGTTATTTTCATTTTGTTTTGGTTCACATCGAAAACTTTAATTTTCGATCTTTCAAATAGTACAAAAACTACTAATTTTAGTACTCGCTCAATAATAATTCTCGTGGAAACGATACTCTACTCGCTCTTTATTACTTGATATGACTTAGTGCACTTTCTAAGCATACACCAAGTAAAGCATCAATAAGTCAGGTGTACTAAGGTTTGCGCTTGGCTAAGGTTTGACCCTAATCGCGTTGGTCCTCATCTAGTGACCCAAATACGATTTTGTCCTCCTAAATCTCGTCAAACTCTAACTCATTTGAGTTATTTTGGGTTAAGGGTGCGAGGACTAAAAATCTGATTGACTCAGGCTTATAAGTTGATTGTTGAGCTTTGTGGGCCTTGCTCTGTTACTGTAACTTTCGCTTGAATTAGGTCCATATCTGTCTAATTTTCTTTCGCATTAGACATCAAAAATTCACAAAAATAGTAAAATTCTCCTTAATTAGAGCATAAGTAGAACTTACATATAAATCAAAGTTAGATACACCAAAATATCACCTCTTTTTCTTCAAAAACGGTGATTGGTTGAGGTCAAAGATGTGCTATCTGAATTTGGGCTCACTCCCTTGTCCTGATAAGTCCTTTTTGTAGGTTTGTTTACATTTGTATTTACGGTGACCACATGGCATCAAATAATAAACAAATATAGAAAACAGTGTGAGGCTTAACATAAGACTTCATTTTTTTCATTCCTATCATGGATTACCAAAACATAATCCTAGCCTTAATTGGGGCCCCACTTAAGCACCCTCTTGAATGGATCCCTGTGTCAAGAGGGCATGAAATAAGTAGCAACTACAGCAATGAAAGCAAGACTGATGAAGACATCCCAGAGGACGAGCATATTGGGCTTAATGGCTATTCTTGCAAGAGTTTTAAGGCCATGCTTAAGTGTCGTTTGGAAATCATAGACCAAAGGGCTCAACAAGCCTCAAAAGAGGCCTTTTAGAAACAACATTCTGAAACAAAAAGCACTCTAGTAACTCTGCCTCCATGAGGGCCATAATCAATGACATTGGACCTCAATGATTGAAATGCTTCATAAAGAGACTAATGGAGTCTTAGCAGAGATGAAATCAACCATGTCTTCTACTGCTACCCTTATCGCTAAGGACATGGCAAGGCAGACAATAGTTGAAGTCGGGCCTATCTTAGTTTGGTAGGCTCAGACTCATAATGGCTTAGTCCAAGCCGTTAGGGAGGACGTTAGGCATCGTAGGTCTGTTCCTCCTCATTTAGTTCTAGCTGGATATCCTCGTGATGCTCCCTCGAGCTCACCGTTTCCAACTGCTTAGGTTGACCAGATAGTCCCTGAGAGAATGGGAAACCCAACTGTGGCTTACCAAGTGTTACACACTTCGAATCCAACCATGGGATTGACAATGTGCCCCTTGGGATTGTAAGACCTTCGAATTAGGGATTCCCTCTTGCTTCAAGGGATCTTAGCACTAACGCACAAGTGTCACTTGTCCTCAAGATTTTTTTTTTTTTTTTTGGGGAGGGAGAGAGGGGGGGGGGGGGGGGGGGGGGGGGGGGGGGGGCATGATCATTCATACCCTCCATACGTTAGAGAGGTAGCTTCGAGGCCCACTCAAGGCCTTGGAGTAGGTGTGCAAGGACAAATACCCAATAATGGAGAACGACCCTTCCTTCCAGACCTCTTCATACTTATGAAATTGGGGGTTAAGTTAACCACCTATGTCCTCGAGATCCAAATTTAGGGACATACTTCGTGGTCAATCAAACACATGGCCAGAATGATCAAGGGGTTACCCTTTGTATGTGAGGCAGCAATCGTTCCCACATCCTATTGTAATGGGAGCTTAGGGGTATCCTGTAGATCTTCCTCAGGACCCCCAGCCACTTGAGGGGCGGTGGCAGGCCCGTAATCATGTGCCACACCTACCCCTCTTTGATCAATTTGTAGCCCTTATTGAGCAGATATATGGGTTAGGCCTCACGTGGGTTAGTAAACCCTTGTATAGTAAATCATACCCTAACTACATTAACAAGGATTACCCTTTTCCTCAAGGATAAAAATTCCTCGAATTTACCATTTTCTCAGGAGAAGGAAGCACGTTTGCACTTGAGCATTTGGCAAGGTTTGACGGTTGGGAAAATTAAATTTCACAAACTAATTTTTTTCCTAAATTGGCTAGATCAGGCACAGTAGAAACAATTTTAAAAGTCTTTAATTTTAAATCTAAGGACTTTTATTCTAATATATACATAATGACATCGAATATCAAAACATAATAAACATTTAATTAAAAGCATAAATAAAATTGCAAAAATTGAAAGAAAGAAATGTAATACGTAATGCCAGGATTGTAGACTGCAATTGTCGCCCTAGATGAATCATCGAGACCATGAAATCTTCTCGACAATCACCCTTTGAAATTCGGAGTGTGCGTTTCCAAATTATTTACAAAGAAGAATTTCAAAGAGAAATTCCTCCTTTAATTTTTTAAAAAATCAAATTTTTTTGAAAATTTTTAATTGCTAAATTAAGTTATCAAAACCTCTATTTAAAATAGGCCTCAAGCATAAAAAATATATTATTTTTTCGATGTGAGAGATTGTGACAAACCACAAAAAAAACGTTTTAAGGTATTTCCAAAACGACATCATAGTCGCAATGAAAACAACACAACAAATTTTGAGCAAAAACAGAACACGTGTCAACTTGCCAATCGCCCACACAAGGATTACACGGATTGTGTCGAGATGTCTGATGTGCGTGACACATGTTAGCACACGATTCATCCGCAGCGATAGCCGTGGATATCCAGCGTATGTTGTCGCACCCTCATTGGCAGCGTCTGTTTTGTTAGATTGAGGCCTGTTTTCACTTTTTTTTAAAGAAAAGTTCCCATGTCCATAAATTCATTTGATGAATTGTATTTGGTAAAATAAATTTATTCATCTTATAAATAAATAAATAATCTCATAAATTCCTTTTAAATATTTTTAACCGGTGTACTTCTGGAAGCTTGCAGAGAGACCTTAGGAATAACTTAAATCTAGCTCCAAATAGGGCAAATCTAATAATAAATACTTGATAACATTGATTGCTATTTAGTAATATTTAATTCAACTAAATAAACATTACTACACTCTAGAATTGAATATAATTAGTCAATAATTCTGGGATAGCTTTTATTGTGATAATCAGCCTCTCTAATAGATATCTATGAGGAAAAATAACTTTAACTATTATCGCTAATTTTCTCACATCTTTCACCATAAGGTCCTGACTCGTCCTTCTCGAATGATTCAATAATATAGAAAACAATGTTTGTACTAATTCCAAATGTCAAACATATGGAATACTTGTTGGAACCAATGTCCTCAAACCCAATTATTTGTGATTAAATATAAATAAATAAAATTATTTTATCTATTTTATGTTCGATTACGGCTTACAGGTCAAATATGCATATGATTGTTTCTAAAACGTTCCAATGAGATGGACATAGTCCAATGTGACATGTCATAGTTTGGTTTAAGTGGTTAATGAGATTGAGCCAAAAAATAGACTTAAATCAAAATGGTGACATGTTGTCACAATAAGTTCATAGTCGGTTATGAGTTATAACATTATACTTTAGATAGCTTGTCTAGGTCATATGGATAGGGATCTAGAAGTGTCATAGTTAGTGTTTGTCAATAAGATTGGAACATTGAGCTGAACTACCGGAATTATTTATTTCTTAACTGCTGTTAGAAATAATAATTCTTTGGGATTAGGCGATAACTCTAAATCCTGAGATTGTCTTGAACTCGTGCACATTGTGATCACCACTTTGGTGTACTGAAAGTGAGGTCCTATAAAGTGACCAATAGTCTACGTACGTTGAATGACTGCATGAAATGTAGCGAGAACAAAATAGTCAACATGAAGTCTATAGTCTCTTATGAGATACAGATGTCCCCTTAAGTAGATTTGCAAGTGTTCAAAAATTTAGAATCTCTGGCCAAAATATTCCTAGTGTTTATCACTAGAATTGATACGAAGAATATGTTCTTGTGTCAAAAATTTTTTCGACAAGGATGAGTGGGGTATTGAAGGAGAAGCGGTGAGAAGCATAATAATGATAGTTTTAATTATTACTTTGCATGAATATTAGATAGAGGGGTTGATCGTTCAATTATTACAAATTAGGAAATATTGAATAAATAATTTAACCATGGAGTGCAGTAGGATTTATTTAGTAGAATTAAGTCCTATTAAATGGTTATCAAATATTGTTATGATTGAGGTTGTGAGAGGTTGTAAGAGGTTTTAGCACTTGCAATTCTTGTAAATGATTTCAATAAGGTTTTGGCGGGAAGGTGGCTAGTGTTAGTTAAGTCGGTTAGGCCTTAGTTCTAATTCAATGTATTGTTAGATATTTTTGATTAACCGACTTAGCTAAGGATTTAGTATAAATAAGTGATTAGTTCTTGTAATTAGATTCATCGGATTGAATACAATCAGATTCCTCTTTCTCAACCCTAACTTCTCAATTTCTCTTCCTCTATTCCCAACTTATCAACTCTAATTCCTCTTCTGTCATAGGTTATAATTCAAGATTGATCTTGAACAATAATAATTGATTGAAGTGAACCGCACTCAAATTGATGGATTTTGCATTGGATTAAGCTTAGTAGTTCACAAGTTAAGTTATCTCACACGCATTGATTGTTACTTATCTGATTTGATTAAGACAAAGTGAATAGCTGTTCCAATGGCCACATGAGTCACAACTATAGCTAGTGCGGTTGCAACTGCAGCAGCTAATGCTAGCATTACGGCAGGAACTTATGCTGGAGTCATGGTAGGAGTGAGTTCGAGTCAGGGAGAAGGTTTTAATCAGCTGAGATCTGAGATTCAGCAGCTGGTTGCAGCAGTGGGAAGTCTGAGGTAGGAAGTAAGAGATGTGTCTCAGAGAGTGGGAGATGCGTGCAATTCAAATCAGCAATTTTAGCAGCAGATGATTGGATTACAGGAGCAAATTAACCATTAAGCGGTGCCTCCAGGAGTTGGATTTCTGACACCAGCAAGGAAGGCCTCCTGATCAGATGCATCCTTGAGTATATGAGGAAAGAAATGAAGCTACAGCTTTGACCATGAGGTATGGTTCCACAGCTTGTTCCTCAGTAATCCAGACATTACATGGTATGAATTTGTTTATGAGTTTTGTAAACTATATGGAGATGAGGACCAGAGAGATATAGTGGATCACTTCAACAAGGTAACTCAAACCATTACTGTTGGAGAATATATGACACGATTTGAGAACTTAAGATCAAGAATGATGGTTGTAAACCCTGGTGCTAGCGAAGCATACTATGTCTCTAGCTTTATTAGCGGCCTTAAGCCAAAGGTCAAGAATTTGGTTAAGGCCATTAGTCCCTTGACCTTTTCCCGAGCTTATTCTAAAGAAAAAATATATGAGGCTGTAGTACTTTCAAATTCTGAAGCACTTTGAAGCAAGAATGCAGCAGTCAGCTCTTCAATACCAGCTTGTAAAGTGACTCCTAAGTCCTTTAGTATAGAAGAGAAGAAGGTTCAAAGGCTTTGCTTCAAGTGCAGTCAAAGATACTTTTTTGGCCGTAAGTGTAATCCTAAGCTCCTTACGACAGTGATTGGGGTTGAGACTGATGAAGAATCAGATGAACAAGAGGAGAAGATTGGGAACAATGAACAGGTGGATGAGTTCCAAGAATTAGAAAGTGATGAGAATGAAATGGAGATTTATGTGAAGGCTTTGATTAGCAATGGTTCACATAACACTATAAGAATCAAGGGTGAAGCAAGTCACAAACCACTCTTGATTTTGATAAACAGTGGAAGCACACGCATGTAGTTTTGTTGACCCCAAGAAAGTCAAGAGAGTGGGCCACGAAATGATCAAAACAAGTCCCTTGGCCATGACAGTTGCTGATGGGAACTCCATGCTCACCCAAATGAAGTGCAATCAGTTCAATTGGCAGATGCAAGGCCACCAGTTTTCATATGATTTTAGACTTTTGAAAATTAGAGTAGATTGGATGAAGACCATCAGCCCTTTGGTGTTTGATTTTAGTCAGCTTTTAGTCTCTTTTGAATTTCATTGTAAAGTAGTCAAGTTACAAGGAATTGTAGATCAAGGACAGCTTAAGATGTTGAGTGGCAAGCGGTTTGATGAGGTAGTTTGGAACAACAATTATCAATGGATAGGCCATCTAATCTTCATCTCAGCAGAACCAGTTAAGATGGGAGAAGAATTTCACCCCCTTATCCACAAGCTGATCCAGGAGTATACTGATCTATTTGAGCAGCTAAATAGTTTACCTCCCAAAAGGTCTTTGGATCATGCTATACTATTGAAGTCCAACTCTGATCCAGTCAATTCGAGGCCCTACAAGCATCCACGTTCACAGAAAAGTGAGATAGAAAGGCAGGTAGATGAATTGTTGAGAACTAAATTCATCAGACATTCCCACAGTCTGTTTGCTTCTCCTGTTATACTTTTTAAGAAAAAGGATGGCAAAGATAAGTTCTTAGTTCCAGTCATTGACGATCTTCTAAATGAAGTACATGGTACCCACTTCTATTCTGAGCTGGATCTGAGGCAAGGTTATTATTAGATTCTAGTAGTGGAGCCGGATGTTCATAAGACAACTTTTAGAACCCATCATGGGCATTATGAACTAGTGATGATGCCTTTTGGATTGACAAATACTCAAGCCACATTTCAGGCATTGATGAACTCAGTTTTTAAGCCTCTGCTGAGAAAGTTTGTCTTGGTCTTCTTTGATGACAACTTGGTGTATAGTCTTACATCGGATTCGCATGTGGATCATCTTGGACAGGTGTTTGAGCTCATGAGACAACACAAGTTGTATGCTGAGCTGACTAAGTGCACTTTTGCTTATGATAAGGTGGAGTATTTGGGTCGCATTATCTCTTTTGCTGGTGTAGCCACTGATCCAGCCAAAATTAATGGCCAACACCTGTTTCCCTTAAGCAACTGAGAGATTTTTTGGGACTAACTGGTTATTACCAAAAGTTTGTAGCAGGTTATGGTATGATTGCTAAACCACTAACTGATCTCGTTAATGCCTACTAATGGTCTGAAAGAGCTCAGAAAGTATTTTAAAGATTAAAGACGATAATGTGTTCGGTGCCTGTGCTTGTTATGCATGATTTCAGCATCCCTTTTACATTGGAGACAAATGCAAGTGGTACTGGAGTGGGAGCAGTTCTATCCCAAAGTGGGAGACCAATGGCTTATTTGAGTCAAGGCCTTAGCCCAAAGCACATGAGCTTGTCCATTTATGAGAAAGAGCATTGAGCAATTCTCTTGGCAATCAAGAAGTGGAGGCATTGCTTGGAGGGACATCACTTTGTTATTAGAACCGCCCAACAAAGTCTTAAATACTTATTGGAGCCATAGATCACTACAAGAGCGCAATGAAGGAGACTTATGAAGATGTTGGGGTTAGATCACTCAATTGAGTACTTCCAGGGCAGAGAGAACTTAGATGCTGATGCTCTGTCACGTAAGCAGAAAGGGACAGAATCAGCCTCATGCTCTACCATTTCTCTTGCTTTGCCTTCTTTGATGAATGAGGTGCATAATTCTTATGATGGTGATATCTTTGCTCAGGAGTGTGTCACAGCTTTCAGCATAAAAAACAGCTCCCTTGATGCAGATTCTAATGTAACAGTTGCTAGTGGAATTGTGAGACTAGAAGGGAGGGTGTACATTGGTTCATTGACTGATTTGAGTCGACAAATTATTATGACTTCACATAATTCTTCTTGGGGAGGGCACTCTGGTATTGAAGGGACATATCAAAGGATGAGATAGTACTTTCACCAGCTCGGCATGAGGAGGGATGTTGTGAAATTTGTTCAAGCTTGTGATGTTTCCAGCGTACCAAGACCAATCATACACATTATCAAGGGTTGATTTGGCCCTTAACCATTCTACATAGAGCTTGGCAACATATAAGTATGGATTTTTATTGAGGGGTTGCCCAAGTTAGAAGAGAAGGAGGTAATTTTGGTAGTAGTGGATCAGTTTACCAAGTTTGGGTACTTCATTGCCTTGAATCACCCCATTTTAGCTGAAAAACTTGCCAAGATGTTCTTGGACAACATCTATAAGCTCCATGGGTTGCCTCAATCCATTATTTCTAATCGAGATAGGTTGTTCACAAGTCATTTCTGGCATGAGTTGTTTGTGTTGGGATCTTCTTTGGCTTTGAGTTCATCCGACCCACAAACAAATGTGCAAACTGAGAGAGTAGATCAATGCTTGGAGCAATATTTGAGGAGCATGACCTTCAGCTATTTCAAACATTGGCATAGGTGGCTGTCCTTGGCAGAATTTTGGAATAATTCTCGTGCTCATTCTGCTCTTGGAATCACTCCCTTTAAGGCTCTATATGGCTATGATCCTCCATCTCTAATGTTAGTGCAAGGAGCTACTTTTTCTGTTAGTGAAATTAATGAGTTGTTACTATAAAGGAAGCAACTATTGCAGCAGCTGAATGATAATTTGCAATTGGCACAAGTTGTGATGAAATTTTATGCTGATAAGAGGCTTACTAATATGAGTTTTTAGGTTGGAGATCTTGTTTACTTGAAGTTACAACCTTACAGGCAAGCCAGTGTAGCGGTGCACTAGATTGTGAAGCTCAGTGCTTGTTAATTTGGACTTTACAAGGTGTCGGAAAAATGTGGGAAGAGTTGCTTATCGTTGGAGCTGCCCCAGACTCTTGTGTCCACCCAGTTTTCCACGTTTCCCTTCTGAAGCAACATGTAGCTGAGGGTAAGATCAGTTCCAAATCACCCCCTACAACAACAAATAGTGGATATACCTTACAGGAACCAGTAGCTATCTTGGATTCACGTGTGGTTCAGCAACAAAACAGCCAAGTTTAGGAGGTGTTAGTGCAGTGGGCTAATTTGGATTGTAAAGATGGGCTAATTTCCGACCTTTCATTCTTGAGTCAAGAATGTTGTGAAGAGGGGAGTATTGGTTATGATTGAGGTTGTGAGAGGTTGTAAGAGGTTTTAACATTGGCAATTCCTATAAATGATTTGAATAAGGTTTTGGCGGGAAGGTGGCTAGTGTTAGTTAAGTGGGTCAGGCCTTACTTGTAATTCAATGTATTGTTAGATATTTTTGATCAGCCGACTTAGTTAAGGATTTAGTATAAATAAGTGATTAGTTTCTTGTAATTAGATTCATTGGATTGAATACAATTGGATTCCTCTTTCTCACTTCTCAATTTCTCCTCTTTTCTTTTCAAATTCTCTACTTCTCAACTCTAATTCCTCCTCTATTCCAGGTTATGATTCAAAATTGATCTTGAATCATAACCAAGATGTGAGAAGCATAATGATGATAGTTTTAATCATTACTTCGTATGGATGTCAAATAGAGGGGTTGATCGTTCAATTATTACAAATTTGAAATTATTGAATAAATAATTTAACTATGGAGTGTGGCCGGATTTATTTAGTGGAATTAAGTCCCATTAAATGATTATCATATATTATCATGAGATGATAATGAGTTTTGACCTATTTGAAGCAAGATTTAAATGGTCCCTGAGGTAGGCGCAAGTCTCTAATTTTGCCTGATTAGCAAAATATTAAAGAATGCATGATATACATTATTTATTCATGAAATGAGAAAATTTAATTTTGCTAAAGATTTTTCATTAGATGAATAACACAGAAAAATATTGTTAAAAGAAATTCATAAAATAAATTCTTGCATGTTCAAAACAAAAAAAAAGAAAAATAAAGCAGAAAATTGGCTTACAATCCTGAGGACCATGTGGTCACAGCCTAGCAAAGGCGCGGACCAATGGAAGCGTGCCACGTGTCACGCTCTGGGGTGCCCAGAGGGGGTGATCCGTGTCGTTAGGCACGGCGCCTGTCTTTTAACAACCAAAACAGCGTTGTTTTGGTGTTTGCAAATGTATCCCACATCGACCTTTTAGCATTTGTTCATGCTAGTGGCGTATTATAAATAGGGGTCCTAGAATTATCATTTAGCATTGAATATTGATTAAAACAAAAAAAGTTTTCTGATAGTGCTGACATTCAGAGAACTAAAAGAAAGAAAATTTTCGTCGAAATTTTTTCTCTAAGTTGAATATTTTTCAGAACTCATACTCCGGGTGTTCATAGGAGATTGCGTAGAAGGTTTCGCAGTCTCGGCGATTTCTTGGTGCAACACTACGGTCTACATCCAGGTATTCTTCTTTCATTTTCTTTTAGTTTTCGCTTTTCTATTTGTTTACATAATTTATTATGCTAGTTATTATTTATGTCGTTATTATGAATGTATTAGAATAAAGGTTTGTAGATTTAAAATTATGAATTTTAAATATGTAGATTTATAATAATTCTAAATCGGTAGTGGGTTCAAAATTAGAAATTTTAAACCATTCCGCTACGTTAATTAGATTAACTTAGGAAAAATTTTTGAAAATCGTCCCAACAATTGGCATCAGGGCGAACTTTTGATTACATTCGTAATGAACACAAGAAGCATAATAGATCTAAATGATAAGATTTGCGTATAAATGCAATAAAGGTATTATTAAAAGAAAAGAAAAAACTTGGAAGTATTATTAAAGTTGTTTAATAATAGTTTAAATTGTTGGTTTGGTTTTAAATTGTTTTAAACATATATAAAGTTAAAAGGTTAATTCAGATCCGTAAATCATGACTTTCAAAAAAATTATCTTTTAGATATGATTTTAAATATCTAATTCGATTTTAAAATTATTTTATTCCAATAATATTATTAAGATAAAGTTCTAAAAAGATTATATGTTTTGAATATCTAATATGAGTGGATATTCGGATTTAATTATTGATCTAGTGAGATTAAAATCTATAATTTAATTTTTTTTGGAACGTGGAGATGTCAGTACGGTTTAAAAAAATAATTATGTTAAATTATATTTGTTATTTCTTTAATTTAATTTTAGAATGTGATTCTAATATAGAATATAAGATGATCCAGTTGTAAATGCTCTTTAAATAAATTAAGAACCACTAGTTTATAAAATTCAAGAGGGAGCATTTTCAGATAAGTCTAATGGGATTAGAATTCAGTGGTTGAAGTATTTGCAAAGAAAAATATTTTATATAACATCTAATGAGATTAGAGTTAAACAAATAAATAAAAGGGCAACCTAATGTGATTAAGAATTATCTAATAGTTAAATAAAGTTCAGAATATTATTTTGGTAGTGATTGTGAGATAATTAGACTAAAAGAAAGATTCATCATTGAAAAACATCAAGGGGGAGAGAGGCTCATGAGTTAAGTCCTCACGACTTTCATTGCTAGTCTAACAGTATGGATAAGCGTTATTCCCTGATGAGGCCATTTTTTCAGCAATGTATAGGGTTAGACTCCTACAAGACGGATTGAGGTATAGGAAAATAGGTGGGGCGGCCACGCCACCGTGGAACATCTTGTGAACTTGTACCAAAGTCTAGGCAACTTGGCTAGGATAGTAGGTTAGACTCCTTGGGAGCATTGTGATATTATCTTAGAGGCTAAGGCTAAATGGTGAGTTTATTATGTTTAGGACACATATTAATTGAGAATAGTTCTTCACCTATCTGATAACTCGATCGGCTCCGCCGCCGGGGAGTTGCTGGTAGATTAGATAGGTCATCATTGCATACATCAGGAATAGTTAGGTGGATTTCATGCTCTGTTTTGTTTGCTAAAGCAATTATGAAGTTCATTGACTCAAAATATCAAGTGAGAGCGAATTTCTATGATTTTCATAGCCTTCATTACCAGTCTAACAGTATAGTAGACCTCCTAGAGACAGACTGAAGTGCAGGAAAACAGGTACGACCATGCTGCCATGGAGCACTTTGTGGACTTGTGTGAATGTCTAGGTAGCGGTATACACTTGACTAAGATACTGTTTTAGCCTCTTCGAGGAGCTTTGCCATATGTCCTTAGAGGCTAAGGGTAAAATGGTGTGTTAATTTTGTTTAGTAAGAGTTTACAAGAAAACAAAATTAATTGAGAAATGTTCTCAACTTACCAATATCTCAATATGGCCCGGCTACCGAGCAGTATTGGGCAGTTTGGTTGGGACACCAAGGCATACATTTAATATGGAATTGTGATCTCCATACTTTATTATTTACTGAAATACAAAAATATGTCTATGTATGTTATCTGAGTTTATAGCTCTATTTTTTGGATTGCTTGTTTTTAAAATTTTATATTGCATTGCGATCAATACTGATGTCCTCTTAAGCTCACTAGAAAATATATGTTCGGCACATAAGAATGCTCGTTGTTCGCTAGTTTACTGCTAAAACAGCTACTAAGTTGAAAGAACATTTTTGACAGTGGCCTAGGCTAACTAGTTAATGGGGTGCTATAATCGAATATTAGTATCGAATGTATTCCAATATATGTTACTTGAAAAATCAAATGTAGTAGTTATGCTCAATTTATAAGAAAATGTTTGATGGGCTATTAGGTAGTATGAAAACACCTTATATGAAAATTAATTGACACTAGAATGTCGTAAGGATTTTCAGTCAAAGAGTGCACTATAGAGATGATAGCTCCTACAATTTAACTGGAATTCTTGATGTAGATATTGAGAGTCAATCTCAATAGGATATGATCATGATTTGCCTATCGAGGTTCTTAATCAGTTCAGTATACATTGATTAATGGTAATTACTTGTTCTTTAGACTTATGAAGGTACGAAGAGTGAGAAAAAGGGTGTCTTGCGTACTAAGACAAGAGCCTACTTAGTGGGAACAACAATCTCAAGGAATTAGAAACCTCTAAGGGTAAATTAAAACAAAAAAAATAGGGGACTAAACATTAAAAAGATTTAGAAGGAGTTTCCTAGAAATGCATATGTTCTTTTTGCCAAGGTTTGGAAGCATGAAAACAAGGTATTCGATATCTTGTTGGCTGTACCCAAGATTAGTTGGTAGTCCACCAGTGTATTGGTGAACTGTAGATCAACTAATCGAATTTGCAAGGAAGTGTTGATGGCAAGTTGCATCCTTCGCTTGAAGTTGGTACAAGAGTTTTAGTTTTTCCCCAAGAATTAATGGTTTAAGTTTTTGGAACGTAGTTTTGATGAAGTATATTCACATACCAGCCTTCTGGAATTTTGATCTCTGTTGCTGAATTTTTTTATAAAACCGCTTTTAGTTATTTTGAAAATAAATTGAATTATATATATAAATAAAATGTTTTTTAAAAGGTATACTGGTGGATAGTTTTTCTATATCAAAACTTTGTCGGTCGCAATCCTATGTTTGATACAAGCTGGTCTGCATTACCATGAAAAGAAGATTTTTTTAAATAGATATAGCTCTTAGTGGCACTTAAGCATAGTTAACATTAGTCTAATATGATTCAAAGATTGGTTTAAGGTGGTATTTAGGATCACTAGATTCAAAATGATGACTAGTCTGCCAATCATATTTGAATGAATGGTGATTTAAGAGAGTCTTTAAGAGTAAAGGCAAAGCAACCATTAAGCTGCTTGAACTTGTTCACAAAATGTTGAACTGATGATTGTTTAAGTAGGTGGAAGCTATAAGTATTTTATCAAAATTTTTTTATTGGTTGATGACTCAGGTCACTCTGATTATGTCAAGGTGGTGAATTTTAGGAGAGCTCTTATTTTTCCTTACTACAAAGTGCTGTAGAAAGAATCAAATATATTATTAAATATGGTAAGATTCATATGATGAATCCATCTTACATACCAAAAGGTTTGTTATGCAGGATGTTTAATCAATGGGTAACGGTAAGCTTGTGTTAGAGAATTTAACAATTTAAGATACTGTGTCTTAAAAGCATGATACAATTTCATTTTGGTTGATGCATTTTATGTATACTAAAGCTAATCTCAAAATGCACTGAAAAAAATGGGAGCCTCAGTGTAGTGGGAGGATGATCAGGGCATTCAATAGATTCATTTGATCAGCCTTAATGGCTGAGAATGAAAACGATTTTGACTGCAATGTAGCTCTTAATGATAGCAATGCAGACCAATGTGTCGTGACAATAAGAGCTAAGTTGGAGTAAATGTATTCTAACAAATTTGGAAACTTATAGAGGCGCTGAAAGGTATTAAATCCATTAGATTGGATCTAAATAACTCAAAGATTGTTGCCAATGGGTTATACCCTAAAGGAAGGAATGGTCTATGATGAGACCTTTTGGCCAATTTCTATGTTTAAGTCCATAAGGATACTCTTGTCCATTATATTTCACTATGATGAGAGACAACAAATGGAAGTCAAGACGACAATTTATGGACTGAAATAAGCATCTCAGCCATTGAATAGCAGATTGGATGACGATCATCAAATCCTATGGGTTTGAATAGATGGTTAATAGGTGTGTAAGTGACATAATAAGAAAGTAGTGACTTTCAAAATGGTGTAGAAAGATTTGATTATCCAATTATTTCAAAATAAAAGACCTAGGATAAATCAACTGTGTTCTTGGGTCGAGATTTTGCGAGATTATGAGATAGAATATTGGTTTGATATAGGTTGCACATGATTTTTAAGGATTTTTTAAGTTTGAAGTTGAAATTTATATTTACCCTCGGAGTGGGAGTGTAAAGCGATCTGGTATTGCTTAGTTCACTATGGAAGCTGGTTGGTTAATAACTTAAAAATATGTAAACTAAGCTTATTGACTTAAGGAGCTCCATATAGTTCTACAACTTGTGAGCGAAAGGATGAGACAGTGGGGCATTAGTTTTGAAATTGTTATAGTCAATGAATTAACAGGTCCCTAGGGGATAATTTTGCAATGTAGGATTAATTGGGTTTAGGACAAGTGGGAGATTGTTGGAACAAATGTCATGAAAAGCCAGTTATTTATGATTGGATATTAATAAATAAAATTATTTTATCTATTTTATGTCAAATTATGGTTTACAGGTCAAATATATATGTGATTGTTTCCATGAGATGGACGTAAGCCCAATGTGACATGTCATATTTTAGTTTAAGTGGTTAATGAGATTGAGCCATGGATAGACTTAAACCAAAATATGACATGTTGTCAAAAGTAAGTTCATAGTTGGAGATGGGTTCAAGACGACTTGTATAATAAGCGTATAACGTGATACCTTCGATGGCTTGTCTACGTCATTTGGATAGGGATCTAGAGGTATCTTAGTCAGTGTTCATCAATAATATTGGAATATTGAGCCAGACCACCGAAATTGTTTATTTCTTAACTGCTATAAGAAATAAATAGTTCATTGTGTTTAGGTGGTAACTCAAAATCCTAAGATTGTTTTGAACTCGTGTATATAGTGTTCACCACTTTGGTCCACTCAAAGTGAGGTCCTGTAAAGTGACCAATAGTCTATGTACAATCAATGACTGCATGAAACATAGCGGGAACAAAATAGTTAACATGGAGTCTATATTTTTTATGAGATACTGATGTCCCCTTAACTAGATTTGCAAGTGTTCAAAAAATTTGGAATCATTGGGCAAAGTATTCCTAGTGTTCTTCATAGGAATTGATATGAATAATATGATCTCGTGTCATAGAATTACAAGTAAACAACGAGTCGGGTAATTAAGGAGAAGCGGTGAGAAGTATAATGATGGTGGTTTTAATTATTACTTCTCATGCATATGAGATGGAGGCAATGATCGTTTAATAATTACAAATTGGGAATTATTGAATAAATAATTTAGCTCTAGAGTGCAGTAGGATTTATTTAGTAAAATTAAGTCGTATTAAATGATAATCAAATTTTATCATGGATTGATAATGTGTTTTGATTCATTTGGAGCTAGATTTAAATTTTCTCTGAGGCCCTTGCACAAGCATCTAATTTTGCACCATTATAAAAATATTAAAGAATTAATGAGATAAATTATTAATTTATGAGATGAGTAATTTAATTTTGCTAAACATTATCCATTAGATGAATAAAATTAAAAAGTAATAAATAAAATAATTTTTTAAAAATAAAATTTACAAGATGAATTTTTATATGTCGGAAACAAAAAATGGAAAAATAATGTGGAAATCCACGTATAACCTAGGACTTTTTTTGCAAAATTGCACAATTAAAAAAATATTTAGAAAATTGGCACCGTTTTAAAAATATTTAGAAAAATGGCACATTATACTGTTCATCACCCGTTGCACGCCATCTGGAAAGGATTACAATGACAAGCCACAAGTTGCATGACATCTGAGAAGTTGTGCAACGTTGCACGACGTCTCAGATGTCGTACAACACCGTTGCACGACATCTCGGATGGAGTGCAACATCTGGGATTCTACCAATTCGAAGGTGGTGGTGGTGGGTGGGTTGAGATTTGAGATTGGGAGGAGAGAGAGTGACGGTGGTCGGAGGCGGTAGGTCGAAGGTCGGAGGCGGTAGCCGTAGATGGGTGGGGGTGGAGGTGGGTGACAGCGGTGGTGGTCGGTAGTGGTGGTGGGTGGGTTGAGATTTGAGATTGGGAGGAAAGAGAGTGTCATGGGTGGAGAGAGCGAGATGGGTGGTGATTTTTAGTATATAGGTAGTGATTTTAAGTATATGGGTGATGATTTTGAGTAAAATGATGGTCAATTTGAGTACATTATTGGTGATTTGGAGTACATTACTTGTGTGTTGACACACAGGAATTTTGAGTATAGTGATGGTCAATTTGAGTATATTATTGGTGATTTGGAGTACATGGCTTGTGTGTTGACACACAATAGGGTGTGTCGACACACAAGCCATGTACTCCAAATCACCAATAATGTACTCAAATTGACCATCATTGTACTCAAAATCATGATTTATATGCTCAAAATCACAACCTATATACTCAAAATCACCACCCATCACACTCTCTGTCCTCCCAACCTCAAATCTCAACCCACCCACCACCACCATCGACCATCACCGTCACCCACCTCCACCCCCACCCATCTCCGGCTACCGACCTCTGACCTACCGCCTCCGACCTCCAACCACCGTCACTCTCTCTCTCCTCCCAATCTCAAATCACAACCCACCCACCCACCCCCACCACCTTCGAATTGGTAGAATCCCAGATGTTGCACTCCATCTGAGATGTCGTGCAATAATCTCAGATGTTGCATGACATCTGGGATGTTGTGCAACTTGTGGCCTGTCATTGTAATCCATTTTAGATCGCGTGCAACGGGTGATGAACAGTAAAGTGTGCCATTTTGCTAAATATTTTCAAAAAGGTGCCAATTTCCTCACCCTCAGATTGGGGGCAATGGGAAACAACCTATCTTCAGGTTAACACCCTGAAGGGGGAAGGCTACGTACATCCGCCCCCCCAGACCCTGCGTAGGCGGGAGCCCTTGAGGCACTGGGTATGTTCCTTTTATGCTATTTTGCAAAAAAATTCTATAACCTAGTGGATCGCGCGCTGGTGGTCACAGCCCAGTGATCCGGGCCTTCGGTGGTGGACCAATGGGAGGTGGCACACTTTGGGGCACCTGTAGGGGGATATGTGCGCCTTTAGGCACGGAACAAATAGAACGTGGCACGTGGCACATTTTGGGCGCTTCTTTTTTACTTGCCAAAACGGTGTCATTTAGGTTTTTGTAAATTTAGCCTATTGTAAATAGGGATCCGAAATTGTAGCTTAGCTTGAAATTTGATTAAAATTAAAAAGTTTTCTGAAGGTGTTGACTTTCGAAGAACTAAAGGAGAGAAAACTTCTGTTGAAATTTTTTTTCTAAGTTTAATATTTTTCGGAGCCCACACTCCAGGTATTCGGACGAGATTCCATGGAAGGTCTCGCGGTCTCGGTGATTTCTTAGAGCAACACTATGGTCTACATTGAGGTATTCTTCTTTCGTTTTCATTTAATTTTTGCTTTTCGATTTATTTACAGTATTTATTATACTACTTATTATTTATGTTGTTATTATGAATATGTTAGAGTAGAGGTCTGTAGATTTCAAATTAGGAATTTTCAATCTATAGATTTAGATTTAGGAATTCTAAATCGGTAGTAGGTTTAAAATTAGAAATTTTAAACTGTTCCGTTGCGTTAGTTAGATTAACTTAGCGAACATTTTTGAAATTCATCCCAACAATACTTCGGCCAAAGATTCTGGAATCTATTCGTACGCTAGTGCATACAGAGGACATCTTTATCTCGTGAAAGACTATAGATTCCATGTAAAACACCTGTTCCCACTACGGTTCATGTCGTTACCCAAATGCATATAAGATTTGAGTTTGCGCATTGTGACCAATCCTTTTAGCCCATCGAAGCAACTAACAATCCATGCATGACTGTAGACTATTTTCTGGATTTCGAGTTACCGTCTAATGGAATTGATTATTTCTGATAGCAGTAAAGAAACAAATAATTCAGGTGGTACTGCTCAGTATTCCAATCATTTAGACAGCACCAATGTAATAGTTTTAGATCTCTATCTATACGACCAAGACAAGTCATCTAAAGTATCATGTTATAGTCTTATCAGATATATTGTCTAAACTCATTACCGACTATGATCATATACTTTAACAACATGTCACTAGTTTGATTGAATTCTATATATCTCAATCTCACTTGGCATGTCATCTTACGGTACGTCCATCTCATAGAATGATTCAAAAAAATCACACATACATTACACTCATAAAACTTAAATCAATTTTTTTTGAACACCATTACATAAAACATAATCTGATAATAAATAAATAAATAAAATTTTATTCAATTAATATTTAAATATAATATTTTGTTTTTCTAGGATACCGATTCTAACAATCTTTCACTTGTCTTAAAACCAATTAGCCCTACATTGCATAACTATCCCATAGGGATTTGTCAACTCCTTGACTATAAATTTCTATACCTATATCTCATTGTGTCTTGCTTTTGCTCATGTGCTTTCACCTATATAAGGAAACTTATGAGTCGAGTAGTCTACTTAATAACTTCATAGTTGTCAAGTACTCGACTTCCATAGTGAAGTTCATAATACAAGACTATTTTACTTTTCACCACCTAATGACTCCCACTCCTAGAGTAAACTTTTAATTCTGACGTCTACTGTCTAGAATCCATTTTAAAACAAGGAACCTACCGTACACCCTTTCTTTAAATCTTGATAAAGCTTAATCCTAAAAACATAGGGGGCTTATCTTAGTTCTTTCACCTTTAAATTGACTGCGGAATTAAATGTTAACAGCTCATAACAATTTTACCCCATTTTTACAGAGCAGAATGCTATTCATATACAACACTTTGAAAGCCACTACTTTCTTGTCATGTCACTTGTACACTCATGGTTCATTAACCTTTGATTCAAATCCCCAAGACTTGAAAGGTGTCATTGAATCCACTATTTAATGAACAAGAGATTTAAAGTTTACAAATATACTTCCTCTAGATGACTATTTAGAAAATGTCATCAAGATTTCCATTTCCATGCCTCATCACAATAATATACAATGGATAGCAGCATACTTATGAACTTAAGCATAGCATCTTGCTAGAAGGTCTCACAAGAGACGATTCCTTCTTATAGGGAATAGCCTACTACCATCAATCTAGCCTTGAAGGTCTCAATCTTCTTGTCCACGCAACTCTTTATCCTTGTAGATCCATTCAATCTAATCTAATGGACTGAATGTCATTTAATGCCTCTTTAAGTTTTCAGACTTATTTAAAGTACAATTACTTTAACTCAGCTTCAATTTCCCTTACGCATTGGTCTGTATCTTCATATTTAAGAGCTTTATTTTAGTCTGAAGACATGAATCCATCAGGTGACCTTGACCATTCTCTTACCACACCAGAGCTCTCATGTACTTAGCATGACAATACTCTTTGAAAATATCTAATACAATATCTAAACTATAAGTTGTGTCACGTTATTAAGATCAAGTATCTAACACTGTCAACTTTATCTAACACAAGCTATCTATTGTACTTTTAGAACACTTTCTATAACCTCTTACATAACAAACCTTTTCATATGTAAATGTGACTCATCATATGAATCTAACCATATACAATAACATGTTATTAATGCTTTCTACAACACATTGCAGAAAGGAAAAAATAGAATTTTCCTAGAATCACCACTTTATCTAATCAAAGTGACTTGATATAATTACCTAACTGATCCTAACTTTAGTCTTTAATTCCTCGAACTTTTCAAAGGATTAAAGATTTATGTCTTCATAGGAATATCCACATATCAACTTATTAAGTAGCCATTCATAAACATTTTGTTAAATACTCTTCTCTTTCGTTCACTTGAACTTTTAGCAGTACATAAAACTTTTTTCAACAAGTCCAAGCAACTTAGTGACTCTATTGCCTTTACTCTTCAATGCTCATTTAGTCACCATTAATTCGAACATGATTCACAGATTGGCTATCATTTTAGTACTTAAAGATCCCATAAGACAAATCAAACATATTGATGTGACTTTAGATCAAGTGTCACTTAACAACTCTATGGCTTCAGGAAATTCTTATTTTATATGATTACACAACCGAGCTTGTATTAGACGAATAAATTGCCATTAACATAGTTTTGATTAAAATTAGTTAACTATCTACCAATATATCTGTAATGGTCATGTCACTATCGGGTAAAGATGATCAAGGTTGTCATGAGGTCCGTGTCATAGGTACATGCATTGCAGGCCGGAACCGTGCCCAGCCTTGTCAGGACATTGTCCAGTTTGTTGCCCACGACCGTGCATCCGTTGTCCAGGTCGCTGCCCAGGACCGTGCCCCAGCATGTCATGACACTCTCCAGGTTGCTACCCAGTTCCCTGCTAGGGTTGTCATGACATTGTCCCAGCGTGTCCTAGGCCCGTGTCCAGGGCCCGTCCCTGTACTGCGTCCCAGGCAAGCAGCACCCAAGCCGCTCCAGCTAGCCGTTAGGCCCCAGGCTATCCTAGCCGTTGCAATTGATTCCTTTTTTTATTTTATTCTAGATTTAATTGTTGTAATTGATATTTCTAGATATTTTTAGATATTTTCAGATTTATTTGATATTATAGTGTTTTGATGTAATTATATAAATAGAGAGTTGTAATTTATTTTGTAATCATCCAATCAATGAAAATTATGAAATAGTTCTCTTATTCTCTCATCTAACTCTCTCAACCTCTCATCTTATTCTAATTCTTTCTCATCTCACTCTCAATTCTAACTCTTTTCTCATCTAAACTCTCTTTCTTTCTCTCTCATCTAAACCTCTATTGTCACTATGGGCCTAAGTTGGTGAACTTGGCCGTCACAATCCCGAGATTGTGACAAATTGGTATCAGAGTTGTGTTCGAGCAAGTCGGAAAAAAAAAAAAATCAAGAAGTTCGTTGCTGCCTTTGCTAAGCTTGAACCGAGCTTCTTCAAAAAAAATTTTCAAGACAAAATGATTCAAGCACCTTGAAGAGATGGCCACATTATTTGTTAAGGTAGTCGAAACTCTCTATCCTATCACCGAAAATGCTCTTCGTCGAGTTTTCTCTCCATTTGGTTGTATTGCAAACATCAGGTACACCTTAGTAACTTCCCTTAGAGTTGAAGTCCAAGTGACTTACATCTCGAGGAAGGATGCTGAGAGTGCTTGTAAATGCTTGCACGAGAGGAACATCTACAACTATTGTTGTAGGATGGACATTCAAGTCTCCATGCCTCCTAAGGAAATCACAACCGCAGTGAGGAAGTTGGATCATCTTGATGCCATGTCTCTAACCGGGGGCAATGCAGCCATAAAGGGAAGGGTAAAAAAGTCAGAAATCTTGACCCATGATATGAACAAGACCATAGGTTCATTAGCCAATAGACAAAGGGAGTTAAAATCTGCCATTAAGTCTCTAACCAAAGGCATTGACCGATACCTTGGAAGCCATGGAGAAAAGTTTAACTCTCCACAACCTCAATTGCCTTGTGATTCAGTAGAAAAATCAGGAGGGCATAACCAAAGTGAGGAACCAAGTGAACCAAGACCGGAGGAGTCAAAATTCACTGTAAAACCACAAGAACCCCAAGACACAGCTTGGACCAGCCAACAGCAACTGCAACTGGTTGGCATTGCCATTAACGCCAAGGCCTAAAATAGCCCCGGTGCGCCACTCCTTGGGAAAGTTTCGCATGATGACGAAATGGACATTTTGACTCACGGGCCGCAACAACCAAGTAACCGTGAGCAGGGCTTAACGAAGGAAGTTATGAAGCACCTAGAAGGACCGTATAAAGAGCCATCAAACCGGACCAAGACAAAGAAACAAGCAGCGCAACACAAACGTGGTGAGCCACAGAAGGTACTGCCTGCACGGGCCCAGGAAAAAACAGTAACCAACGCAGCAGTAGCACGTTGATGCGCAAGGAAGGACATTCAGGGACTTGAAACACAGAGCCGTGAAAATGCTGCTTTGGGAATGCTTCCGTAGAACGGGAATTGGAACTAGAAGCCTCAAAGGCCCAAGTCACCCATCTTGCCTGACGATCCTTGGGGACAAGGATCATCCGTTCGACCCGGAAATAAGGGTAAATAATAAGGGTAATAACCGGGTGTTCAAGGGACATGCAAATGGAAGGGATCCGGGAGCTAGATGTTGCACCGCCATCACATCCTTGAAGACAAGGGAATAAGGGTAAATAATAAGAGTAATAACCGGGTGTTAAAGGGACAAGCAAATGGAAGGGACCCGGTGATATGAACTTCACCAACAATTATAATGAAACCCGATAACAATGATGGTTTGGAACCCCAAGATCGTGTAGACAAGATTTGTTGAGCCTTGACCCGTCACCTAACAAGATGAAAACCAAGACTACGAAGGATTGAAACGCCACACCAAGAAACCTAAGAATCTCTCAAGAATCAAGGTGATAAGTATGGTTGTTTGAACGCCACAAGATTAACTTGATAAATTCAGAGAGTTATTTCAAGAACAAAGAGGAACACAAGACCTCATAATGATAATAATTTTCTGAAAACAAAATCTGATTACAAAATTCATAATGCCCATGCTATATACTTGGAACAATCCTCCAAGAATAGGAAAAGTCATAACTACAGCTTTAAAAGCAACACAAACATCAACATAGATAAGTCCCCACGTTTTTAGGCCTCTTGGACTTCTAAAGGCAGCCAAAAATAACTAAATGACTAAATTCAATGTATTTAACATAACCTGCCAAGACCAAGTTCATTCCCCCATTTAATATCCTTGAAACTCAACAAATTCACGCTCTTTTATGGTCAGACTGTGCTGGTCACGTTTTTGCATGCTAATTAGCCTCTTCAATTGCTTTGATGACATAGACTAAGCCTTGATTATTATTTGAGCCCATCTTAGACTTTTTAGAATCAGCCCAATTCTCTTGGATTAGCCCATTTAGTGCTTCCTTGAAATGTTTGGCTCTAAGTCTTGTAATTGGGCCACTAGGAAGTGACAAAGGGTCTTGTGCAAATTCAGCTCCATTCCCACCTGTATGATCAGCATGTTCAGCTCCTTGATTTGCATCATTCTTCCCCTCTTGAGAAGGATTTGTCCTCTAATCATCACCTAAATCAAAAGGAGACAAATCAGCAACATTAAAGCTTGCACTGACACCATACTCACCTGGTAAGTCAAGCTTGTAGGCATTATCATTGATGCGTTCCACTACTTGAAATGGTCCGTCGTCCCGAGGTGGGAGTTTTGAATGCCGTTTCTCCAGAAAACGGTCCTTCGTTAAGTGCAACCAAACCCAAACTCCTAGTTCAAACACTACCTTCTTGCGTCCCTTGTTTGCTTGATGGACATATTGTTCAGTCCTGCTTTCAATGTTTAGCCGTGCCTTTTCATGAATCATCTTTACAAATTCAGCCTTCTTTTTGCCATCTAAGTTCACACGTTCACTCAAAGGGAAAGGATTTAAATCCAAAGGTGATAATGGATTAAAGCCATAAACAATTTCAAATGGGGAAAACTTAGTTGCAGAATGTATACTTCTATTGTAAGCAAATTCAACATGTGGCAAACAATCTTCCCATGTTTTCAAGTTCTTTTTAATGATAGCACGCAACAAAGAAGACAGAGTTCTATTCACTACTTCAGTTTGACCATCCGTTTGTGGATGACAAGTAGTAGAAAACAACAACTTGGTTCCCAACTTTCCCCACAAAGTCTTCCAAAAGTAACTCAAAAACTTTGCATCCCTATCAGAAACAATGGTCCTAGCATGCCATGTAACCTAACAATTTCTTTGAAGAACAAATCAGCTATATGTGATGCATCATCAGTTTTATGACATGCAATGAAGTGTGCCATCTTGGAAAATCTATCTACCACCACAAAAACTAAATCTCTTCCCCTCTTAGTCCTAGGTAAACCTAAAACAAAATCCATAGAAATATCAGTCCAAGGTTAACTAGGTATTGGCAAAGGGGTGCACAAACCATGGGGTTTCAACTTAGACTTAGCCTGTTTACACGTGATACACTTCTCATAGATTGTTTCCACATCACGTTTCATATGAGGCCAAAAAAAAATGATCATGCAAATTTCCTAAAGTCTTAGCTACACCAAAATGACCCATCAAACCACCACTATGAGCTTCTCTCACAAGCAATTCACGTAAAGAACACTTAGGCACACACAATTTATTTTCCCGAAACAAAAATCCATCATGCCGATAAAACTTACCAAATGCCACATTTTCACATGCATTGAACACATCACCAAAATCAGAATCTTGTGCATACAAATCCTTATGTATTCAAAGCCAAGCAATTTTGTATCTAAAATGGAAAGTAAAGCATACCTTCGGGACAATGCATCAGCCACCACATTTTCCTTACCTTGCTTGTATCTGATCACATAAGGAAATGTTTCAATGAATTCCACCCAC
Source organism: Simmondsia chinensis (assembly GCA_018398585.1). NCBI lineage: Eukaryota > Viridiplantae > Streptophyta > Magnoliopsida > Caryophyllales > Simmondsiaceae > Simmondsia > Simmondsia chinensis. The sequence continues at coordinate 22,869,717 of JAGTTD010000007.1, forward strand.
TTGGCATGGCGTTTGTTCAACCTTTGCTATCCTTTCAAATGCTTCAAAGATTCATGATCTGTGTGAATAACAAATTCCTTTGGCCATAGATAGTGCTGCCAATTTTCCAAAGCCCTTACCAAGGCATACATCTCCTTATCATAAGTGGGGTAATTTAGGGCTGCCCCACTCAACTTTTCACTGAAATAAGCAACTGGACGGCCTTCTTGCATCAAAATAGCTCCAATACCTATTCCTGAAGCATCACACTCAATTTCAAAAGTTTTAGCAAAGTTAGGTAAAACAAGCAAAGATGCATTAGTTAACTTTTCTTTTATCAGATTAAATGCCTTTTCTTGTTCTTTCCCCCACTTAAACGGCACATTTTTCTTGATGACTTCAGCAAGAGGGGCGGCTAAGCTACTAAAATCACGCACAAACCGTCTATAGAAGCTAGCTAAGCCGTGGAAACTCCTCACTTGGCTGATTGTTGCAGGCGTTGGCCACTCTTGGATTGCCTTCACCTTTTCCTCGTCCACCTCAATTCCTCTCTTACTAACAACAAAACCAAGAAACACAAGCTTATCCGTGCAAAAGTTGCACTTCTTGAGGTTAGCAAACATCTTTTCTTTCCTTAGAATTTCCAAAACAGATTTCAAATGCATTACATGTTCTTCCAAGTTTTTGCTATAAATTAAGATATCATCAAAATACACAACTACAAATCTGCCAACAAATGCACGCAAAACATGGTTCATCAAACGCATAAATGTGCTCGGAGCATTAGTTAAACCGAAAGGCATCACTAACCACTCATACAAACCATATTTAGTCTTAAAAGCAGTTTTCCATTCATCACCTTCCTTCATCCTAATTTGATGATATCCACTCTTAAGATCAATTTTTGTAAAGACACAAGAACCAAGCAATTCATCCAGCATATCATCTAATCTAGGAATGGGATGATGATACTTTACCGTTATGTTGTTGATGGCTCGGCAGTCAACACACATCGTCTATGTTCCATCCTTCTTAGGAACTAATAGCACCGGAACCGCACAAGGAATCATGCTTTCACGCACATACCCCTTCTCCAATAATTCACCTACTTGCCTCTGAAGTTCCTTGGTCTCCTCGGGATTGCTCCTATAAGCAGGTCGGTTTGGAATTGATGCACCGGGTATGAAATCAATTTGATGTTCAATCCCTCGGATTGGAGGTAAGCCATAAGGTACCTCTTTGGGAATGACATCTTCAAACTCCTGCAAAAGAGAAACAATATCGCTCGACAAAGCACCGACGAGATCATTAGTACATAAAAGAGCCACCTTGTACATGAGTACAATAAGGGGCTGGTGTGAAAATAATGCTCTCTTGATCTCACTTTTTTTTGCAATGTAATTGAATTTTTCCTCTCTTGCTCTCACTATGGCCGAAATCCTCTCTCTTTCTTTTTCACTCTGATCAATGTTTTTCTCTCTTTCTTTTTTTTTCAAACTTTTTTTTCTCAATTTCGGCCTTCCTTTCTTTTTCTTTTTTCTTTTCATTTGATCTTTGTAACTTTAGTTGGTCCTCCATGACCTGTTTTGGAGTTAATGGCACAACAGTAATAGGTTGCTTTTTAAGAGTGAAAGAATACCTATTTGTGAATCCATCATGCGTAACCCTCCGATCATACTGCCATGGTCTTCCCAACAATAAATGGCATGCATGCATAGGAACCACATCACAAAGCACCTCATCCTCATATTTGCCAGTGGATAGTGCCACCAACACTTGCCTTGTCACCTTGATTTCGCCACATTCATTCAGCCACTGAAGCCGGTAAGGGTGAGGATGTTTCAAGGTGGTTAAGGCCAATTTCTCCACCAAATAAGTGCTGGCTATGTTTGTGACACTCCCTCCATTGATAATGACACTGCAAACTTTGTTATTTACAAAGCACCGAGTATGAAACAAGTTCTCCCTTTGGTTACTTTCTTCTTCCTTAACCTGCACATTGAGAACTCGCCTTGCTACCAATAAATCTCCAACCACAGCATTTTGCTCATCATCGGCATCCTCCAAAGGTGGCATGTCATCATCTACTTCTTCCTCATTCTCCGACTCAAGCTCCTTTTGGGCGTTTATCACCATCACCCTTTTGTTTACACACTGGCTGGCTATGTGTCCCCGCCCCTGACATTTAAAACACTTAATATCAAGTGTTTTAGAAGTAGAAGCCTTGGTGTTACCGAAAGTAGTGGCGGTTGTTGGTTTGGCATTCTTAGAGGGTTCAAATTTTGGCTTATTTTGTAGCTGCTCGTACCTTTTTGGAGCTGTCTTCCACGGGTAGTCATAGGTTGTCCCCTCCTAGCCAATCCCTTCCGTTTGAATTGTTCCTCCACCTTTATGGCTTGATGCACCATATCCGACAACTCAACATAGTGCTGCAACTCGACTGTATCCGCAATCTCACGATTTAAACCGTGCAAAAACCTAGCCATGGTGGCTTCCCAGTCCTCTTCTACATTAGCTCGGATCATAGCTACCTCCATCTCCTTGTAATACTCATCCACACTCTTGGAACCTTGAATTAACCTCTGCAACTTTTGATACAATCCCCTATAATAGTGGCTGGGTATAAAACTCTTCCTCATAAGCATTTTCATCTCCTCCTAAGTGTCCACGGGTGGCTCTCTATTCCTCCTCCTATTAATTAGTAATTGATCCCACCAAATAATGGCATAATCGGTGAATTCAATTGCAGCCAACTTAACCTTCTTTATCTCTGAGTAGTTGTGACAGTCAAACACCATCTCGATTTTAGTTTCCCACTCCAAATAAGCTTCAAAATCATTTTTACCTTGGAAAGATGGGATTTTAATCTTTATGTTTCCTAAATCATTATCCCTCCTAGGCCTACTCATCCTAGCTTCTCTATTCCCATACCCACGCTCAAACCTGCCCCGGTTCAAATATGGCTCATCAAACTCCTCCGACTCTGCCTCTTCCTCAACATTCCGCCACGGAACACGCCCACCTTGCTGCCTATTGGGGATGTCTTGTTGCTGTCCCCTAGGAGTTCCCGCTTCTACCCTGTCCAACCTCTCGTGAATAGGTTTTAATTCAGCCCTCAACATACGCCTTATCTCCCCTAACAATGCTTCCGTTTGGAGGTTTGAAACTGCGGGTTGTCAAAATTCTTCGGTTGTGTCTTCTTCTTGAATATTGGACATGTTTAGAATCTGCAAAACAAGGTTAAAATCCTCACAAGCACTCCCTCACGTGTTTCACTCAAGGATTAATACACTTGCACTCATGTTTTCACTCTAAACGGCTTTTACCCTCTTATGGTCTAACACACTCTTGCCTTTTTACACTCTTTTGTGTCCTCTTTAGTTCTTAATCGAACTTCAAAAAACTAATTTCAAAATAATCCAGCAGCAATTCAAAAATGAGAAACAACCAAAACTCATCAAAAAGTCAAGAACTTGAATAAGGTGAGAAATAAGATTGAAAGGAAGAAATTTTCTTACTGGAATCGTTTACTTTTTTTTTATTATTATTTAAATATTTTTTTTTTCCTTTTGTTCTGTTTTTTTTTGCATTTTTTTTTATACTACTGCAGGGAATAGGAAAAACGAAAATAAAAGATAGTCGAACTTGCCTTAGAACCAAGGCTCTGATACCAAATGATACGAACTTCACCAACAATTGTGATGAAACCCGATAACAATGATGGTTTGGAACCCCAAGATCATGTAGACAAGATTTGTTGAGCCTTGACCCGTCACCTAACAAGAAGAAAACCAAGAATACGAAGGATTGAAACGTCACACCAAGAAACCTAAGAATCTCTCAAGAATCAAGGTGATAAGTTTGGTTGTTTGAACGCCATAAGATTAACTTGATAATTTATGATAGTTCTTTCAAGAACGAAGAGGAACACAGGACCTCACAATGATAATAATTTTTTGAAAACAAAATCTGATTACAAAATTCGTAATGCCCATGCTATATACTCGGAACAACCCTCCAAGAATAGGAAAAGTCATAACTACAGCTTTAAAAGCAACACAAACATCAATATAAACAAGTCCCCACGTTTTTAGGCCTCTTGGACTTCTAGAGGCAGCCAAAAATAACTAAATGACTAAATTCAATGTATTTAACATAACCAGCCAAGACCAAGTTCATTCCCCCATTTAATATCCTTGAAACTCAACAAATTCACGCTCTTTTATGGTCAGACCATGCTGGTCACGTTTTTGCATGCTAATTAGCCTCTTCAATGGCTTTGATGACATGGACTAAGCCTTGATTATTATTTGAGCCCATCTTGGTCTTTTTAGAATCAGCCCAATTCTCTTGGATTAGCCCATTTAGTGCTTCCTTGAAACGTTTGGCTCTAAGTCTTGTAATTGGGCCACTAGGAAGTGACAAAGGGTCTTGTGCAAATTCAGCTCCATTCCCACGTGTATGATCAGCATGTCCAGCTCCTTGATTTGCATCATCCGGGAACCAGATGTTGTGCCGCCATCACATCCTTGAGGACAAGGGAATATAATAAGGGTAATAACCGGGTATTTAAGGGACAAGCAAATGGAAGGGATCCGGGAGCTAGATGTTGCACCGCCATCACATCCTTGAGGACAAGGATGAATTCAAGGGGAAGGGAATGTCATGGTCATGTCACTATCGGGCTCCTTAACAATGTCATAGTGCCGGGTAAGGGTGATCAAGGTTGTCATGAGGTTCGTGTCATAGGTTCATGCATCGCAGGCTAGGACCGTGCCCAGCCTTGTCAGGACATTGTCCGGTTCGCTACCCAGGACCGTGCATCAGTTGTCGAGGTCGCTACCCAGGATCGTGCTCCAGCATGTCATGACACTATGCAAGTCGCTACCCAGGTCCCTACCAGCGTTGTCATGACATTGTCCCAGCGTGTCCCAGGTCCGTGTCCAGGGCCCGTCCCAGGCCCGCGTTCCAGGCAAGTAGCACCCAGGCCGCTCCAGCTACCCATTAGGCGCCAGGCTGTCCTAGCCGTTGCAATTGATTCCTTTTTTAATTTTATTCTAGATTTAATTGTCGTAATTGATATTTCTAGATATTTTTAGATATTTTCAGATTTATTTTGATATTTTAGTGTTTTGATGTAATTATATAAATAGAGAGTTGTAATTCATTTTGTAATCATCCAATCAATGAAAATTATGAAATATTTCTCTTATTCTCTCATCTAACTCTCTCAACCTCTCATCTTATTCTAATTCTTTCTCATCTCACTCTCAATTCTAACTCTTTTCTCATCTAAACTCTCTTTCTTTCGCTCTCATCTAAACTTCTATTGTCACTACGGGCCTAAGTTGGTGAACTTGGCTGTCACAATCCTGAGATTGTAACAATATCAATTTAAATAAACAGTTTATTTACTTAAGGATTGGCCTATTTTTTATAAAAAATTAATGAAAAACTATTTAAAACCAAATAGCAAATAGAAATTAAATTTCTAAAGAAACAGGCACATTAAGTTAATTGCCTAAAATCAAAACTACACTCCCTGACATAAACTACTATTTCTTGGAACACTTACTGAAAGCCCACTCACTAGAACACTAGTGAAATACCTACTAGTCACAACTACAGGAGATATGATATCTAATACATTGTCATGTTGGCTTTCCAATCTTAGCAACAACAATGTCTGGGTACCTAAGTAACTTCGTTTAAAATACTAATATCCAGTGCTTCTATAAAAGAGACAATTATTTTGACTAATGTTTTAATTTATCCTCTAAAGGTTTCTAATTCCTGAAAGAGATGCTTACACTAAATGGACTCTTCCCTAGCAGAGACTGGATATTGAATACCTTGTCATGTTGGTTTTCCAGTCTTAGAACCAACAGTGTGCAAGTAACTAAGTAGTTCTTTTTAAATACTAATGTCCAGTGCGTTTATAAAAGAGAAAAAACTATTTTGACTGATGTTTTAATTTCTTCTTTATAGGTTCCTAATTCCTAAGATAGTTGCTTATACTAAATGGACTCTTCCCTTAGTAATTACGACACCCTTTCTCTAATTGTAGTTTCATCTGTTTAGACGAGTAATCTCTATTATTTGATGTATCCATTCTAAACCGATTGAAAGACTTTGATAGGATAGTTAGGATCATATGATATTTTGATTCGCTATTAATATTTTGCATCAAGAATTCCAGTTCAATTAAACAAGCCATCATCATATGACACGCTTTTAAACTAAACTTTCTTAACACAATCTAGTGTCTACTATCTTTCTCATTAGCTCTTCTCATGCTACAAGTTCACTAATCAAACACTTCTTTTAAATATTTTATCGTTTCTACTATAGTTGACAAGTGAAGTATCTAATACTAGAACACATTCGACATCTAATGTTTGAATCTTGCATCCGACTAGCCTGTTAGTCTAATTTAACATGCCTAGCATTCTTTTCAACTTAGTATATACAGTAGCAGCAAACTAGAAAACGGTGGGCATCTACTAGTGCTCCATATGTACTAAGGCATATTAAATATTAATGAGCAGATCAAAATAGACAAGTAACATAATTCAATATTGATAGCAATCTTTGACAACCAATCTAAAATCAAAACTATAAACAAGTCAACTAACATATAGGACTACTTTTCTTACTTTTAACAAACTGTCAAAAGTATGGAGTTTACAATTCCACACTTACCTGTATGCCATGGTGCCCCAACCAAGCTACCAAATCAAGATATCAAAATGGCTCCTTGGGAAGGCCAATGTCATACAACAGAGCTCCTTGGGGAGGCAAACGTAGCACCCTAGTCAAGTGTACACCGCTACGTCAACATGCATACAAGTCCATGAAGTGGTCCATGGCGGCGTGGCCGTACCAATTTTTCCTTCACTTCAGTCTATCTCTAAGAGATCTAACCTTGTACTCTACAAATAAACGCCTTCCTGGGGAAGTAGCGCCCACCTATTATACTCCTAACCAGTAATGAAGGCCATGATCATTCATTTACAGAAGCTTGCTCCCCCTTGATAATTTCTACCAAACAAATAGAGCATGGAACCCACCTAATCATTCTCAGTGTATGCAACAATGATTAAACTAATCCACTCGTTACTCCCCGTTGGCAGGGCCGCACCGGTTTATTAGTAAGGTGAGAACTATTCCTAATTAATTTGTTTCCTAAATATAATTAACTCACTGTCTTTACCTTCCCCTCAAAGACAGTATCATAATGCTCCCTAGGAGAACAATATACTATCCTAGTTGAGTGTATACCATTGCGTGGATATCTGTACAAGTTGATAAGATACTCCAACGTAATGGGGTAAAATCTATTTTCCCGTACCTCTATATCCTAAAGAAGTATTACCCTATATTCCATGAACTAATGCCCTCCTCGAAAAGTAGCGTCTATCCACTATACTATTATACCGGCATTGGAGGTCGTGAGGATTCAACTCCTGAGCCTTGCCCCCACTTGAATCTTTAAATGGTGGATCTTACCTTTATATTTGATTATCTCATAATCAATATTAGAATCATATTCCAAATTTTACATAACCATTAAATAAATTTTGTTATCATTTTAGTGTCCTTTAATTATCCAACTTATGAAATCTAATCACATTACATATTTTATAAGAATTTTCTTTCCAAATAATTCAATTATTGAATTTCTAATCTTCTTACATCTATTTGAAGAAATTCTTCTACTTAATAAAATCAAATATTTCATAAAGTAGCACTTTTAAATGGCCTTCTAACTTTATTCATACTAACAACATGTGAATAAAATTTAATAAGTACCATTATCAAACTATTTTGAATAACATTACTTAAGACCTTAAAAAAAGGACCATACCCAGTGCCTCAAGGGCTCCCGCCTACCCAGGGTCGGGGGGGGGGGGGGGGTGTACGCAGCCTTCCCCCTTCAGGGTGTTAACCTGAAGAGAGGTTGTTTCCCAATGCCCCCAACCTGAGGGTGAGGACTTCCCAGGAGGTCACCCATCCTGGTACTACTCTCGTCCAAGCATGCTTAACTTCGGAGTTCTAATGGGATCCGGTGACGGCGTGTTGGTGCCCAACCTTAAAAGATCGAATTTAATTAATTGTACTTCTAATTTTTTTTAACTGATTATCTTAAAATCCTAATTAGAATCTCATTCTAATTATTTATTTAAAAAATTTTTAACAAACTTTTTTTATCTGTTGATGTCAACAACACCAAATTTAAAAAAAAAATTTATTTTAAAATAAATAAATAAATAAAATTCAATCTTAATCTTATTAGATCATAAATCAAACATCTAATTCTATTAGATATTCTTTGTGATAATGTAAATATTTTAACTTAACCGAGCCTCTAATCTCATCATGCGTCATTGTATATATCTAAATCATTCAACTACTTGAACATCTAACTTTTTGATTATTTACAAATGTACTCCCACTTAATCTAATTATAATTGACAAGTCCACTTAATGTTTTCGTTAGGTTTTGTCATCAACATCAACAAGTGAATGTAAGATACATCAAACGAAAGCTAACAATGGGCAAAACACATCAATTCTACACGGTTCAGTAGGATGAATTAATAACATGTACAAATGGTTGCAAATTGCAAAATTTGGGCAGCAATTCTGACAAATCAAAGCCAAAACACATTGTACATTTTAAGAACACATACAACTTGCAAAAAAAGCTAATCTTTGGGCGGTTGCAAGGCTGAAAAATGAAGAAAATAAGCAAGTTGTGGCATGTTGCACATATGGGCGGCAAACTTAGCAAATGAGCAAGAACTTGCGAAATTTTTTTCTTCCTTGAATTCCGATCTTTATGTACTATAGGGACATTAGGGTATTTTAGTATCCATTCATCATCCAAGCAGCAAAAAACGAAATACAAAGTAGAAAAACTTCGGAGAAACCATGAGGACGAGAAAGAGGTAAATGAAGAAAAGTTTTGTTTGTAATTTCATAGTTTCAAGTTCTTTTCTATCCTTTTCTTCTTTAAGATCATGGATTTTGTCTTTGTTTTGCTTTATATTATGGCTACTATGAGTTCATCATTCCAGGGCCACAATGCAGCCTCAGTTGCAATATATACTCTTTTCTAATTCGACGTATTCAAAGTTTGTTTATTGTGTTGTTTGAGTATTTATCATTGTTCTTCGTGAGTTTTGAATGCATGATTACCATTCAAAGCCTGTAATGATTCATAATGAGTCCGATAATATATTTATGATGATTGCGAAAGTTGTAAACACTAAAAATTGAGTGAATGTTAGAGATACATTAACGCGATTTGTTTGGTCTTAAGTGAAAACAATGGATCTTCAGAACTCTTTTCTTATTTAAATTCATGCAAGAGATTGATGAGTTTATATGTAAATGAGTATTCTAAATGTTTCTCGAGAGAGAATATTTACTAAATTAGGGTTTTCGACCATCGACATGTAATAACAACTTGAATATCGAGAACAGAAAGATGCATTGATGCAACTAGGTGAAATCGGACGCCTTGGATCTTATTAAATCGATAAACTCATCTAAAATTAGTACATCTTTAATAAAAATTAGTAAACATTTTTAGTTCTTTTTCATTTTGTTTGTTTCCTAACTACAAATTTTGGTCTTTCAAATAGTGCTGAAACTACTAATTTTGGTACTCTACTCACTATGTATTACTTGATACAACTTAGGGCACTTGCTACGCTTAACATTTGATGAAAAATTGATCTTATTATTCAACTCTTTAATAATAGAATCAGGTATTCTTTCCTTCAGTGAAAATCTCAATTCTTCTCATTCGCGATTCGATTTATGAAACTTTATTACGCTTAAGATTCACCGCACGTGTATTACGAATATAATTTGAGGTGGCTCTGATACCAATTGTTGGAATTATTTAATTTCAGAAACTAAATGTTTTTTTAAATTAGCAAGATCTGGTGTAACATAATTAATTTTAAAATTATTTAATTTTAAATTTAAGGACCTCTATTATAATATATATATATATATATATATATATATATGCAACAACATAGAGTATCAAATCCTAATATAAATTGAACTAAAAACATAAATAAAATTTCTGTTAAAAAAAAATCATAAATAAAATTACAAAAACTAAAGGAAAGAATGATAGAAGAATTGAATAATTTTCAAGCATAAAACAACGAAAATGCAGTGAAAATTCAGCCAAAAATTTCAATAAAAATATGTAATGAAAACAGTGGAATTGCATCAAAGTGACAGCGAATAATTTCTGCAAAATTCTCTAAAAAAAGCAATCAAAATAATACCGAAAGTGGGGAAAGAGACTCCAATAGTGAAGAGCAATTGGAACAATCAACGAAGGAAAGAGTGAACAGAAAGATCTTACGAAACGATGATACCGCTTCGTGGTAAGAACCACTATCCTAAAAGACGATTTCGCTGCTGCTCTAGTGCACGCAGTATAACCAGCGGCCGTCCTTCAGGATTAACGCGATCCAACTCTTAACGTGCACTCATTAATCGCCGGGTAGGAGTACCTTGAACTTTGCCAAAATTTGAGAAGAGAGAGGGCGTAGTAGTAGCCGAATTTGGCGAGAGAGAATCGAACACAAGCTGACGATTGATGGTAAGGGAAGCGCCATAGTTGTACATGTCTCCAATTCAGATGGCATTTGCATTTGCATATTACCCAACACATACACAAACAGAAACAGAAACAGAGCTAAAGACAGAGCGAGAGTGAAACAGGGTATGAAAATAAAGAGTTGAACTTTGAGTTGTAGTCTAATTAAATTAGGGTTTGGACTGGTTTTTATACCAGTATCGGTATTAAAGTACAACAGCTAAAAAAAGTCACAAACATTAAAACTGGGTGCAATGAATTTTAACGGCTATAAATGGTAATAGGCACTAAAAATCGGACGCAGTAAATTGCAACGGCTATTTTGTTATTTACTTATGAATCTCTAACGGTCATATTTTAATGACGTCAAATGATTGCGGGTAAACGGCTAATAACGGGTCTTGAAAAAATTATTTCCCATTATACTTAAGATTAGCTTGTATCATTTTTCCAACAATCCTCCACAAAGGATACAAGCGAAAGGGAATAAAGAAAGATAGATTGGGAAAAGGGAGTTTAGTTTTTCAGTGCCGATGTCTCACAACTTAAATCGTCACCTTGTCTAAATCAAGTTTAGGACCAACATCTTGCAAGGTGACTTTTGTCTTAAACCTCACAAGGGGTTGTATAGTCTGCCACTCGAACACATACTAAAATCCATATCTTGGCAACTCCTGCCGTTTGGTGCATTTTATCGACCATGCGCTATATTCATAGGTGCTCTAGAAAGCAAGTCTTAGGCCTTCATAGGGAGCGGCCACACTCCTACACCTATATAGGTAGATCCCATCAAGTGTGGGTTACCGCACACCACCAAACATATGGCTATGGGTCCATTAAGAGTTAGAGCTCAACCTTACTCCTTGGTAACATAATGACAACTCATGCCGTTCGGTGCATTTTAATGGCCATGCGCTCGTCCTGTATATTCATAGGGGCTCTAGAAGGCAAGTCTTGAATCTTCATTAGGAGGTGGATCCCATCAAGTTTGTGTTACCGCACACCACCAAACATATAGATATGGGTCCATCAAGTGCAAGCCTCGCTTACACCACTAAACATATGGCTGTACACCCATCTCCGCACTATCACACCATAGGGAGGGACAACATAAAATACAGTGCATTCCTTAAATAAAACTATGACTTTTCACATTAAACCTGTTAAAACCAGGTTGGATACATCACAGTTTGTTCATGTATAGACTTTAGTTTCGTCCCTCTTAATGTTTCCACAATTAATTTTCGACATGGCGTCTTTATCAATGGATCCATAAGGTTCTTTTCAGACCTTTCACAATTTAGTTATATCACTTTCTTGCTAGTAGATTGTTTACGATCTTATGCCTGATACGAATAGGTCTCCTCTTGCCGGACCAGTCAAGTGTGCAGTGTCCACACCACCCGTCACGGACTATAGGTTAGGTTAAAGCATCAAGCTCAACCATCACACTCTGTATTGCAGCAAAGCGGTATCTGAGAGTTAACCACTACCAACATCAATCACGGGTTGCTCTCACCCCCACATTGAGGTATCTGCAATGAGCTATTAAGCAACTAGCTCTATCACCTGCCAACATCGACAAAAGTCAGTATAACATAATAGTGGAGTAAATATCATATCAATAACATCATATCTCCACACCATGTACTCACATAGTACACCTATCGTATGCATATCGTATATACAGTTGGCACGAAAGACATACCGCAATTTGTCACTTTCACATCTCATTACAATTATGAAACATTATTACCAATTTAGGTCGCAAAAGACCATATACCCATTTTCATCGTACTTAGCGTACATGCATTATTACTATTAAGGATAGTCCATGTCTTACCAATATTGCATCAAATTTTGGTGATATTAAGAGAAAGAGGTTCATAAGACCATAGTTAACAAAATGCCTTTTACAATTTAACTTAAGGCAACCCAAGCCTCAGCAAGGCTGATGCGTGCCGAGTGCAGCAAATTAAAATTAAACTCTAAATCAACCTAACTAACTAGTAGATAGGGTAAGTAGAGGTCGATCCCACGAGGATTAAAGTGTTTCAATTATCTAAATTCGAGTTTCCTAAATAAATAATTTAATAACGCAAGTAAATTCGGGGGGGGGGGGGGGGGATTCAACTCTCTAAAGTACGCTAGATGAATTAATCTGGTAAAGATGTGAACTTTCTAAAGGTTCATAACAATATATCAAAAGCATTCAGTAGAGAATAGAGAAATTCACCATGAATTTAGTAATTAATCATCAACACATTCAATTCACTAGTTTAAATAGATTGACTGTAGAATTCACCAACGAAGCTATTATTCCCTATCTTTCCTTAATTTTGGTTTAATCCGGACGACCTGCAATTAAACCCTAACCACTAAATAACCCTCAAACGATTGAAAAGTTTAATCTCATGGTAGCTTTAACGAATGAGAAAGACATCATCAATCCTATACAATAACATATGATGACGTAGATATTTAATCTAGACTATTAAACACCATAACAGAAAGCATAAACTTGACCATCAATGTTTCTATTATTTGCTACTTGTGTTAATTCAACCAAGCAATTACGAACTTAGAATCATTAACTAGCATTAGATGTCAAGAAGTAATTGAGTAGTAGGCCTCCTACACAACCAATCCATCAATCATGACATTCAAGCATAGATGATTTATAGATATTTAAACACAGCGATGTGAAATTCATTAAAATCAAAATACTTGTCTCATGATCACAAATTCATGGTTTCACTCCTTTCTCTACTGAATAATAAAAGATTACAAACTCATGATCATTGAAGAAAAGAAAGAATTAAAGAAAAGATAAGAAGAACTCATGCTAAATATTATGAAGAACACGTCTCTACAGCTCCTTGGATCTTCAAAACGTGTATCCCTTGATGATGCTTGGTTAGGGCTCTCCACCACATTATATATATATATATATATATATATATATATATATATATATATATCTATTTTTTAACTGAATTCTCCTAAAAATTAGGCATGTCATCTTCTTGGAATCCTTTTTAAATTCGGAAACACCTTAAGATAAACATTGGCCAACTGGAAAATAAGTCAAAAAGCTCAAAAACGTTTTGCCACATAAAACGAGCTTCTTGGCACCCAAGTAACTTCCAATTCTTATCTAATTGAGATTCAAAGAAGATTTTAGTCCAACTGAAATTCCCTCCAACTTGCCATCCAAATTTCTTATCAATTAATCCCATATCAGCTCCTAAAATCAAGGAAATAACCAAATAATTACTAAAATCCGAAAATAAAGATTATTAATTTAAAAACGTAAATAATCATAAAAAAAACAAAACCAAAAAGCATAAAGTATGATAATTATGTAACATTTCTAGCACTTATCAAATTCCCCCACGCTTAGCTTTTGGTCGTCCTCGAGCAAAACCTAAACTACATTTGAACTCTACCTTTCTATAGATGTCAAAGAACCTCACATCATAAGTAAGAACTTGTCCAAGTAATTCAAGAAATACAGAATTTCTCAAACAAATCTTCCCAACTAATTCAAACTTTCTTAATATAGACTTTGAATCAAAGAGCTTAGCATATCGACATAGTAGATCCTCACACGGTATTGTGTTTGCACTCCAACTCTCATGTGTTTCGGTTTCATTTATTATCGCTCAGGTTCAATTCATGAAAATGTACTACCATAGGCTTGCTTGTCCATCTCGTCTCCACTACTTAGATCATATGCAAATCATGAATCAGAAGGTCTTTTAATTTGGTTGTAACGGGGCCGTGGGTAACAAAGGTGTGGAACATTTAGGTTATGTGGTGCTAAAAACAGTAGGAAATAGTAGAGCTATTAAATCCTTAACATAACATTGTAATATCAGGAACAATACAACCACTTTCCACCTCAAATACGACAATTTATGAGCATAACATACTTTTTTTTTTCCTGCTTCATTACACCTTTTTTTAGATTTTTTTTTGATCACATACGAATATTATTTTGATCAAAGCAAACAAGATATGTCATTCCTTGATTACATAAACTCAACTTCCGGTCTTATTCCACTTCTTCTAATGAACACCAAACTTCACCATTAACTCAAGAACTCAAATGCTCTACTAATCCTTAGGTTAGTTAGAAACATTTGGTTTTTCATGATATTGGCTCATATTGTGGGTATTAATAAGGCATATTATATGGCTCAAGTGGTGGAAAGAAACCTAATTGCCTTCATCACTTTCATGTATGCATATGGTTCAGTGTAATCTCGACAAGATCTAAGGCAAGTTCTAGAGTAACACAATCAAGAATGAACAACACACATAGAAGAAATCAGACTGATATAAAGATGTATCAATCAAAGGCTCAAAAGCTCGCAAAAGGTCATGATCTACCATATCAACATGCTTCAACTTTTCAACTCAATTACCATATTAAGAATTTCTCAACACACTTATTCCTTCCGTTGTCCCCAATGGAAGTCTTGCATGCAAAGGAAAGAAAACTTCATATAAGCAGAGAATAGGAGTGAAACCATCAACCTAGAGTAATAATTCCTAGAAAGCATTAAAAGATAAGGGATAGCAAATTCAAATCTCTTTATTCTTGGGTTGCCTCCCAAGCAGCACAATTGTTTATAGTCGTTTGCCCGACTTCAAGCTCCATCTACGGATCCTCCATGTTAAGGCCACCCATCACTTGCACTTAAAAATTGTCATAGAACGGTTTGAGCCTGTGTCCATTCACCTTGAATACCTTATTTGTCTCCAGGCTTTGTATTCCCACTGCACCATGAGAATAAACCTTGGTAACAACAAAAGGACCAATCCAACTACGAAGCTTACCAGGAAAAAGTCTGAGTCTAGAATCATAAAGGAGAACTTTTTGCCCAACATTAAAATTCTTTCTAGCAATCATCTTATCATGAAACGCCTTAGTCTTGTCCTTATAAATCCTTGCGTTCTCATATGCATCATTTCTTATCTCCTCCAGTTCTTGTAGCTGCAACTTCCTTTGTTTTTCGGCTTCCTCAAGATCTAAGTTGCAATAATTGTCCAAAACGCCTTATGTTCTAGCTCCACAGGAAGGTGACAAGCCTTCCCAAACACCAAGTGATATGGGGACATACCAATTGGCGTTTTGTAGGCTATCCTATAAGCCCATAAAGCTTCATCTAGCTTCGCACTCCAATCCTTCCTATTGGGATTGGCGACCATCTCAAGTATGGATTTCACCTCTTTATTGGAAATCTCAGCTTGCCCACTTGTTTGGGGGTGATATGCGTTGGAAACTTTGTAAGTTACATGGTACTTCCTTAAAAGTGCGTCAACAGCCCGGTTGCAAAAATGGGTACCTCGATCACTGATGATGGCCTTAGGTGTTCCAAACCTGCTAAAGATAGAAGTCCTAACAAAGTCTACAACAACGTTAGAATCATCAGTCCTGGTGGCCTTAGCTTCCACCCATTAGGAAACATAATCAAAAGCTAAAAGAATGTAAACATTACCATAGGCGGGAGGAAATGGTCCAATAAAATCAATACCCCAAATTTCAAAAATTTCACATGCAAGTATAGAAGTTAAGGGCATTTGATTCCTTTGAGAGATGTTACCTGTCCTTTGGCATTGTTCACATGTCTTACAGAACAAATATGTATCCTTATGAATAGAAGGCCAATAAAATTCACTCTCCGGAACACACCTTCTTATTACTTGGTCTGCAAAATGTTTCCATAAATATGGATTATCCCAAACATAGTATTTTGCATCACTCTTGATTTTTTCCCTTTGAGCTTTTGTCAAGCTGCTAGGAACTGACTTAGTAACCAAATAATTAACTATATCCACATACCAAGGCACTCCCATGGACATAGGATACAAATGCTCATCGGGGAAGAGTTCCTCTAAAGGTGCATGCTTCTTCTTCTCGAACTAAGCGGCTCAAATGATCTGCCACATAATTCTCTGCACCTCTTCTATCCTTCTATCCTTCACCTCGATGTCAAATTCTTGCAACAACAATATCCATCTTATCAGTCTTGGTTTTACTTCTTTCTTTTTCCGAAGGTACCTTAGAGCTGCATGATCAGAATACACAATAACTTTAGTACCAAGCAAATACAATAGCATGAGGGTCCTTGGTTTTACTTCTAGAACGGAATTTTTCCAAAGCAAATACAATAGGAAAAAGTTCTTTTTCTGTTGTGGTGTAATTGCATTGGGCAGCATCCAAAGTCCTTGATGCATAGTAGATAACATGAGGGTCCTACTCGTTGGCCCAGCACGGCCCCCACTGCTCTGTCACTAGCGTCGCACATTATTTTGAACGGTAGGTCCCAATCAGGAGGTTGTATGATTGGAGCTGAAATCAAGTACTTCTTTCGCTTGTTAAACCCCTCCTTGCAACTCTCATCAAACACAAATTCCACATCCTTGCCTAGCAAATTGAATAGGGGCAATGCTATCTTAGAAAAATCTTTGATAAACCTTCGATAGAATCCTGCATGCCCCAAAAAAGATCACACTTCCAGCACATTCGTGGGGTAAGCTAAAGATTTTATAACATCTATCTTAGCTTTATCAACTTCAATTCCTCTAGAAGAGACAACATGACCTAGAACTACACCTTGTTCAACCATAAAATGAGACTTTTCAAAATTTAAAACAAGGCTAGTTTCTATGCACCTTTAAGTACAAGTGCAAGGTTCTATACGCATTTATCAAATGAATTTCCGTGAACTGCAAAATCATCTATAAATACTTCCATTATGTGCTCAACATAGTCAAAAAATAAGCTAACCATACACCTTTGGAATGTGGCCGGAGCGTTGCAAAGTCCAAACGGCATCCTCTGATATGCGAACGTCTCGAAAGGTCAAGTGAAGGTCGTCTTCTCTTGGTCCTCTGGTGCAATTGCATTCTGGTTATAACCTGAATATCCATCAAGAAAACAATAGTGAGATCTACTAGCCGGACGTTCTATCATTTGATCTATGAAAGGTAAAGGAAAATGATCCTTTCTAGTTGCCGCATTGAGTTTGCGGTAGTCTATGCACACTCTCCAACCATTCTGTACTCGAGTTGGAGCGAACTCATCGTCTTTGTTTGTTACCACCGTGATCCCGGTCTTCTTGGGGACCACATGAATTGGGCTTACCCACTTAGAGTCAGAAATTGGGTAAATCACTCCTGCATCCAACAGTTTCAAAATTTCCTTCTTCACCACCTCCATCATAGGTGGGTTCAACCTGCGTTGTGCCTCCCTAGATGACGTGGCATTCTCCTCTAGCAAAATCCGGTGCATGCACATAGAGGGGCTGATTCCCTTTATGTCGGCAATGGTCCACCCAATTGCGGTCTTATGCTCCCTTAACACGCACACCAAACGCTCCTCTTGAGAATGAGAGAGATCTTTTGCAATTATCACGGCAAGTGTCTCGCCTTCTCTCAAATACACGTACTTTAAATGGGATGGCGGAGGCTTTAACTCTAACTCCGGTGCCTGCACAATGGAAGGTAGAAGTTTTGTGTAAGAAATAGGTAAACTCAAACTAGATATAACATACCTTTCCATTGGCAAAGATTCCAGTGCCATAACAGCTTCCTCGAGTGACTCACTCATGGCCATCTCGCTTTCACCCATGCTGCCTACATCGAAATTGTGGCTAATCACCACATTCATGACATCCTCTCCATTTAACTCTAACGTGTCAATTACATCAATATAACAAATAGAATGCACATCACTAGGATATCTCATGGTCTCAAAAATATTAAACTTTACAGTTTCTCTATCAAATTCCATAGTGAGTGTTCCTTCATGCACATCAATCTTAGTTCTAGATGTTTTAAGAAAAGGTCTTCCTAACAAGATTGGAGCATCATTAGAAGCTATATTATCATCCTCCGTATTAAGAACATAAAAATTAGCAGGAAAGACCAGTTCATTTACTTGCACAAGGACATCCTCAATCACACCATCTGGGTATGCATTTGACCTATCAGCTAGTTGAATGACAATTCCAGTTTCTTTTAATGGCCCTAAATTTAGGTAAGCATATATAGATATAGGCATGACATTTATTGATGCTCCAAAACCTTTCTAACCTAGTATTGCCAATCTTACACGGGACTGAAAACATACCTAGATCCTTGCACTTAGGGGGAAGCTTCTTTTGGATAACAGCTGATACGTTTTCCCCCACACTTACCTTTAACTTCCTTTTGTTTGTACAAAGTTCCTTGAGGAACTTTGCATATCTCAGCACTTGTTTAATCACATCTAAAAGGGGAATGTTCACCTCTACTTTCCGAAAAGTCTCCCAAATCTCTTTATGGGCCTCTTCTTTCTTTGATCTTGCTATCCTACTAGGAAAAGGAGGGATAGGCTTATATTCAAAAGAAGGAGGTGAATTACATGTTACCTTAGGAATTTCATCCTTCTCTTGTTTGCCCTTGGATTCGGCCTTTTCTAGTGGGGTGGGATCCACTTCTTTCTCCTCCTCCACGTCTTGGCTGTGGTACTTAGAAGAAGCCTTTGTGGGTGCTTCTACCTCTTTCCCACTCCTCAAAACAATCGCACTAGCATTTTCTTTTGGGTTCACGATTGTTTGAGAAGGGAACTTGTTTGAGGCTTGCGCTTCTAGCCTAACAATGGAGGTAGCTAATTGCCCCACTTGAGTTTCCAAGTTCGGGATGCTCGTCCTTGTCTCCCTTTGAAATTTCCCTACAGATTGTTGAAATTGCAAAGAATTATTAGCTAGGGTCTTAACTATATCCTCAAGAGACGTACCTTGACTTTGATTTTGGTTTTGGTTCATGGGTTGCCTTTGTTGAAATTGCAATTGTGAAAAGCCAGGCGGATTGTTAGTAAATGCATTCCTTGCTCCTTGATTGCCGTATCTCAAATTTGGGTGGTCCCTCCATCCCGCATTGTATGTGTTAGCGAATGGGACATATTTCCTCTGAGGTGGACTAGGGAACCCTCCTATGGCGTTTGCTTACTCATCTTGCAACGTAGGGCATGCGTCAGTTGGGTGTCCTGCAACCATGCAAATTCCGCAAGTTTTGACTTGTTGTGCAATTCCTGGAATCAATTGACTAACAAGCGAGGTTAATTTCGAAAGTTATTGTTCAATAGAATTAACACTTACCTCATTAACCCTTTTAGGAGTGGGCTCATTCCCTGAGCCAAATTGTTGGGTATTAGCGGCCATGTCGGAGATCAATTCCCTAGCTGCTGTTAGGGTCTTGTCTACTAATGCACCACCACTAGCCGCATCAATCATGCGCCTTTCGGTGGGTAATAGTCCTTCATAGAATTATTGGATGAGCAATTGGTCGCTTATTTGGTGTTGAGGACAGCTAGAGCATAAGCGCTTGAATGGCTCCCAATATTCGTACAAAGTCTCCCCACTACATTGCCTAATACCACAAATTTCCTTCCTTATGTTGGCTGCTCTTGAAGCTGGGAAAAACTTCTCCAAAAATCGTTTCTTCAATTCATTCCACGTGGTAATGGACCGGGAAGGTAAATAGTAGAGCCAATCCTTTGCTGCATCTTGCAATGAGAAAGGAAAAGCCCTTAATCTTATTTGTTCTTCATCAACGCCCTCTGGTCTCATGGTCGAGCAAACCACATGGAACTCCTTTGAATGCCTGTGAGGATCTTCACCTGCAAGACCATTAAATTTGGGAAGTAAGTTTATGAATCTAGAATGTAATGCAACGGTACTTCTAAAGCAGGATAAACAATGCATAAAGGTTGTCAATCTAAATCCAGAGCAGTAAGCTCTTTCATGGTTCGATTAGCCATGCTCAATTGTGTACCCGAATCACGATCACTATCACGATCTCTGAACAAAAGTGGATTGGATGAGCTTGAGTGTTCTCGAATGAATTGCCTAACACGAAAGAGTCTAGGATCAGATTCCTCATTCATTAAACCTAGAAAAACAAGAAGAAAAAAAAATTAGAGAGTTTCGAATTCAAATAACAAGATAAGCGAAATCCCCGGCAATGGCGCCAAACTTTGATGCGTGCTGAGTGCAGCAAATTAAAATTAAACTCTAAATCAACCTAACTAACTGGATAGGGTAAGTAGAGGTCGATCCCTTGAGGATTAAAGTGTTTCAATTATCTAAATTCGAGTTTCCTAAATAACTAATTTAATAACGCAAGTAAATTCCGGGGGGGTGGGGGGGTGTGGCTGGATTCAACTATCTAAAGTACGCTAGATGAATTAATCTGTTAAAGATGTGAACTTTCTAAAGGTTCATAACAATATATTAAAAGCATTCAGTAGAGAATAGAGAAATTCACCATGAATTTAGTAATTAATCATCAACACATTCAATTCACTAGTTTAAATAGATTGACTGTAGAATTCACCAATGAAGCTATTATTCCCTATCTTTCCTTAATTTTGGTTTAATCCGGATGACCTGCAATTAAACCTTAACCACTAAATAACCCTCAAACGATTGAAAAGTTTAATCTCATGGCAGCTTTAACGAATGAGAAAGACATCATCAATCCTAGACAATAACATACGACGACGTAGATATTTAATCTAGACTATTAAACACCATAATAGAAAGCATAAACTTGACCATCCATGTTTCTATTATTTGCTACTTATCAAGAAGTAATTGAGTAGTAGGCCTCCTGCACAACCAATCCATCAATCATGACATTCAAGCCTAGATGATTCATAGATATTTGAACATAGCGATGTGAAATTCATTAAAATCAAAATACTTGTCTCGTGATCACAAATTCATGGTTTCACCCCTTTCTCTACTGAATACTAAAAGATTACAAACTCATGATCATTGAAGAAGAGAAAGAATTAAAGAAAAGATAAGAAGAACTCATGCTGAATATTATGAAGAACACGTCCCTACAGCTCCTTGGATCTTCAAAACGTGCATCCCCTGATGATGCTTGGTTAGGGCTCTCCACCACATTTTATATATATATTTTAACTGAATTCTCCTAAAAATTAGGCATGTAATCTTCTTGGAATCCTTTTTGAATTAGGAAATACCTTAAGATAAACATTTGCTAGCTGGAAAATAAAACAAAAAGCCAAAAAATGTTTTGCCACATAAAACGAGCTTCTTGGCGCCCAAATAACTTCCAATTCTTATCCAATTGAGATTCTAAGTAGATTTTCGTCCAACTGAAATTCCCTCCAACTTGCCATCCAAATTTCTTATCAATTAATCCCATATCAGCTCGTAAAATCAAGGAAACAACCAAATAATTACCAAAATCCAAAAATAAAGAATTATTAATTTAAAAACGTACACAATCAAAAAAAAAAAAAAATTCACAGCCAAATAACATAAAGTATGATAATTAAATATAACATTTCTAGCACTTATCAAAGGCTCTTGAGACCAAGTGCTTAGCATCATCAAGCTAAAAACTAAGTTTGGACAATCGTCAAAATAATATTTCAATCATAATTAATTTCCATAAGCTAATTATATCTAGCAGACATTGGTAAAAACACAATAATCAGAAAAGATTATGATTGAACAAGATACCTTATAGGTTCTAGGGGGCTCTTATAGCCCCTCATAATGGAATGTCTCACACTATATCCCTAAGCTATTCATGTTTTCTACCTGCCAACTCACGTATTTTAGGACAACTAAAATATGCAGGTTTTAGAGGGGTGTAACAAAACATAGCTCAGTAATGGGCCTAAATACATTGTAATTAGTAGAATATCTTTCATTGATATCAGACACCAAACACAACAAAAAGTCCATTACAACGTAGACCCCATTCATAGTATTTCACTAGTACCTCAACAATTTAGTTAGAGCACTTTAATATTCATTATTTGGGTCCATGTATGTAAGACTAGATCTACTGTGACATATGATATAATAGGATGGATGTTGTCTTATTCATAAAAACATAATGCTATTAATTACCTTAGCATATTTAGTTTGTGACGTAATACCATGTTTTTCTCCTCAACAGGTAAACACTAGAACCATATAATATGTCATTCAAATGACCAACGTGAGCATACAATATATGACAATAAACGAAATAAGGTGTCTACACACAAGCTAAATACCAAGCTTATGACCGATTAAGGTTTTCATATGACCTGCACATAGGTCCACATATGATTCAAACATATCAATATTTCCCAACTCTTGGTTAATATTCAGCAGAGACATTCTAACATTGCGTAATTTGAAACCTGACCAGCATCAACCAATGCCAAACGACACAACCAATTAAGATGCAGCATTTTCAGCCATAAACAGTCCAAAACCAATGTGGAGAGCACCAAACTCAATATGAGTATCAGCATTCAGTAAGTAAAAGTTATAATCTTCAGTATGTGCACAACATACAACAATTGCACATCATGCATAACAATTATTACTCCAATACTACATAATCCTGCATGTACAAGACCATAACAACTTGTAGCAGCACATTCATGAAAAGGAAATGTTCTAATACTTGAAACAACATGCTTTTCTTCATTTTAGGTAGCATGTAACAACATATACAACTTGCTTCAGGCCATGGGAAATACATAAAAACATCACCATGGAGATTAATACACAAATCACACATAGATTTTCATAAGAATTCACAAGTCCTATTAGTCCTTTACAAAAATCAACTATTTCACTGAGTTCATTCAAAACATGCAAGAAAATCCAATTCTCACAAATAAGATCTAATCTCATGGTCAAACTAAAAACATTCACAGTGATACTTATCTACATCATTAGATTACATGATTTATTGCCATTCAAAGATTCAAATAGGTCAATCTCTCACCAAACTATTGTAACAACCAACCTTCTCATATGTATGGAATCACAAAGTTGCTAAAAAGGTAGTGGAGTATCACAAAGGTGGATCACATTGTAAAAACTTCAACGCTAGGTTCCAGCCAACATCCTTTTCCAACAAATTATTTACTCCACACGGCAGTAGCAATAGTTGCGGCCGTTATGGATTGGAGAAAGAATCCAAATATACTGAAAGGTTTCGTTAATATACACTATCTACAATAAGCTGGCCAGATTTAGACACTGATTCAGAGACCAAATGACGTTACATTAAGGTTGCAATTAAGACAACTATGAGGAAATGTTTGCCGGTATAACACAACAAAATTTAAACGTGCTAGTATTATGTAAGCACTGCAAGGGAATGTATGCCACTTGTAACAATAGCCCATAAGTGGAGTGTACATAACCGATCTAGTAACAATCAAACATCCACGAGCCAATAACTTATGAAAAAGCCGAATCTAAGAAATTAATCGCAATACAAGCAAACCAAAAATTCAATATTCCAGATTGCGTAAGCTTGTAGAATTAGTTTCAGAGAGACAGAGATAGCTAATTTACCTGGCTAATTTCTTTTAACGAGCTCTCGACGGGCCCAACTTTTCATACTAGATTTCAATTGCCTCTAGCATGACACTGAGAATTTCCTTTGAACATTACAGACATTAAGATACAATCTACCCAGCGCATCCATTACTCGCTGTACTGTTTTAAAGAGAACTCCGAGAACTTGATTCACTGGTCTTTTTCCAGCGTCATTCAAAACAAAATTGTGAAAAAGCCATACACATATATCATCAATAAAGACACTCGATAAAACCGAATGTTTCTCCTCAGAAGTGCTGGATTTTCCAATTTTCAAAATAACCGTTTTTCAAATTTGACAGTGTATCATGTAAGTTCAACTTTAAATTCTAGAGCGAAAATTGATGGAAAAAAAAACTTAAAACTGACCAAGATATATAATTCTGAGGATGTGTAGAAAATTAATTCAAACAATAAAAATTGAAAAGCCATAATTTTAATTTGAAGAAATCCAAGGCTCTCTTCAATCTCCACATTCTTTTCCGATCGGTCTTTCTCACTTTGTTCAACCTCTCTTCTCTCCTTCTTCAAATCAATGTCAGATTCCGATAGTCAATCAAAAATCAACATTAACATATAACTACCTCATTCAATCCACAATTGACTGTTTCAATGCAGAATTTGAAACATAAGATTCACAGCAAAGTACAAAATGGCTTGCTCTAATTATGTTGAGGCAAAGTTCTAAGAAGATGCTGTGAACCATTGGATATCAAAAGAACCACTCCTTAGTCTGTCTGACATAAGGAAATGATAGTCATCCATGACAGCCCACTAACTGAAACTGAGGTTGATCAAGTAGATATGGAGTTAAAGGAATCTGATTTCTAGGGATGCATGAGAGCCCTTTAAAATGAAGGGGGTCCCTCAAGGCATACCAAAAGCCTTATGTGGAGAAGCGAGGACCTCCCAGCCATTTCTTAAGCCATTACAAATTTGGTGGCTTGGGTTGCTGAGGATGGCTAAGTAGTCAACTGTTGAAAATGGCCTCGAGGTCTAAGAGGTATAAGAGAAAAGGCTAGAGTTATCTAACTTAAGGGCGGAGCTAGCAAACATGGAGGATGAAGGCCCAAAGTGCAACCGGGGGGGGGGGGGGGGGGGGATTAGGTTCTTTCGCAATAATTGAAAAATTAAACTTTATGAACCAAAAATTAATATTGAAAGTTAAACAATGAACAGGAAATGAAAAAGATAAAGGCAAGAATAAAATGATGCACAAAAGCTTTTATAGTGGTTCACTTCCAAACTGTAAGCTAGTCCACTTCTCAAGTGACTACTCTTCGTCAGTTGGGCCTTTAACTAAGCTTGATGATCCTTTTTAACGACAGGCACAAGATCCAACCTTTACAACTGATCTTTTTATATGTAGGCTCAATACCAATCTTTTGCAATCAATCCTTTTGTGACCATAGGTTCAGCATCCAACCATTACAATCGATCGTTTTATACGTAGGCTCAAGACCAACCTTGAACAGTGAAATGAATTAGAGCAAGGAAAGAATTAAAGCACTCAAATTCTTCACTCTTTCAAGAGTGAATTGACAGTAGATCAAGATTAGCCAAAGCTAAAGATATGCTAATTAAGCTCAGTGCTCAAGAAAACTTCATAAAAAGCAAACGATTAAAATGTTAAAGTGCAAGTAGAACAAAAGAACTTTTGATGAACAAAAACTGAATTGAATAACTTTATCAAAAAATTTAAGCCCTATTTATAGGCCAAAAGGACATAGAAACCGTTGGGAAACTTCCAAAAAAAATTGGAAAGCAATCGGAGTTCAAATGTAGCCGTTGGAGCTGTCGCAAAGTTGTGTGTCGACACACAGCACTGTGTCTCGACACATAGCTGCTTTAGTTGGCTACTATATGTCTGCGTGTCGACACTCAGCACGCCTGGATGGATTTGAATTTGCTTGATTGTCATATTAGTTAAGAAAAATTGATTGATTGATTACCATATTAGCTTAATCTTCGAATTAAATTCCATAATTTTGCTCATTCATTTCAAAAATTGATTGATTCAATCAAGCCAAAAACTGTCCCATTTAAATTTGATCTTGTTTGATTTGATCATTCTTTTTAAAATACTAATATGTAAAAATACTTTTAATTACAAATTAGATTGGCTTAAATTTTGAGTTGAATATTTTTCAAATAAAATTTGGAAATCAAATTTCAAAAATATTTTAAAAACATTTTATAATAAAAAAAGAGGTGAAACTGACCTATCGTGCTGCATATGCGTACATGAAAAATTTTTCACAAAGGAAGATTTTTAAACTTAAAGTTTTGCAATTCTCATAACACATTTAGAACTTTGATCGAAATTATGAACAAGAATGTGAGATAATATTGAAGTTGAACAAAACAACCATTGGAGAGATCAAAGGTAACTTGGATAATTGTACTCCACCATGTTAAATCTGGTTTTTTTTTTTTTTTTTTTGTTTAGTATCACCAATTAGCTCCACATAGAGGCCTACTAAAATTATCCAGTTGTTGATCATACGTGGGCACAAATTTTATGACATCTCGTTTAAGCACATAATCACAAATTATATGACATATGATTGGTTCTAAAATGTTAAGCCACATATTTGATTTAGCATATTGTACTGGTATTATAACACATAATAAGAGCATGATCAATATACCTTAATAATCAAATTCATTCATTAACCAAGATATTTTAGCCGAATGACTTCTACAAGTAATGTATTTGAACTTTATGGAGGATGAGGTAATGTTGCTTTAACCATAGCACTAAAGTATGACCAATAACTTCCACAATTCAATTTTTAGTCCACTTTGAAACAAGTAAAATTCACCTTATTATATATAACTAGATCTAGGAAATTATACTTGAATAGAAGAAGTCTAAGCACCAACTAGGCATAAAAAAACTTCTTTTCATGGAATCGTCATCGCAATTCTTTTTAGACATGTATGAAATCAGCCACAAACGTACACATTAAACACGAAGTGGAATGGTAAACAAGAGATCAAATCACACCTCTATTAGTTTTGATCCACCTTTTTACTTTTTTCATTTATGTATAACTTGATTGTTGAGCTCATTAGAGTTGCAATCGCTTTTGAAATTTTTCAGCCAAAAGTATGTACATGGCTTGTTTGATGAAAATTTCTTCTTCGCTTTGCTTCATTTGCAATCTAAGAAAAGAGCTATTTTCAAATTCTTCACAACAAGATGGGTTAGTACCACAAAGCATTATACTATCGGCATGAATTTCCACAATAAGAGTATCATTTCTAGAGTGTTTGAGTGAAATGTGGTGTCAACCTTACCTCTAAAAATCCATATTGCATTAAAAATGAACTCCATCTTTCATACCGAGCTCTAGGAGCTTGTTTTGATCCATAAAGCACCATTTTTTTTGAGGTTATAAACATGATTGCAAAGTTTGTCATCCTCGAAATCGTGTGGTAATTCAACATAAACCTTTTTTTAATAAAATCAGTCAAACATGCACTTTCCACATCCATTTGAAAAAGTTCAAATCTTTTAATAAAAGCCGCATAAGAGTATCTTTCGACATTGTTAGCTTCTAATCTAATGATGGGTGCAATGGTATCTTCATATTCTATACCTTCTTCTTTTTTATATCTTTTAAACACTCACCTTTCCTTGTATCTTTCCTCATTGATAGGGATCACCAGCAATTTGACTCATTAGGTGATCCTTTAAGAATTTCAAATCACATGTCGCATGTCTTCTTTTTTGATTCTATATTTGCGACACTTCCTTTTGGTTCATCCGTTGGAGCTTTGAGTTGAGCCTTTTCACGCTCCTTGGATAAGGGTGTGATGTTTTGTTAGTTTGATCGCTATATCATCATCACTACAAGGAATTCTATTGAACAATTTGTCAATTTCAATAAATACGCTATATAGACTCTTCTACTACCACTGTTCCTTTATTGTAGACTCCATATGCTTTGCAAGTAAGAAAATAACTAATGAATATACCTTTCTCCATTATTTGATCAAATTTAATCGAATTAGTTTTACCATAGTCATGGATAAGCATTTGAGCCCAAATAAAATATGCAATATTTGGTTTTCTTCTTTCGTAAAGTTCATGAGATGTTTTCTTCAAAATTAGCCTTATAAAAGCGTTATTTTGAATATAACAAGTGACGTTAACAGCTTCAGCCTAAAAAAAAAAAATTGCATATTATTTTTACAAATCAGCATTGTTGCCATTTGTTCAAGAGTTCCAAACTTTATTTAATAACTTCTTTTAACCACTTCACTTTATTAAGGAATTTTAGGAGTCAAAAATTATGGGGGATTTTAATTTAATCACAATATTTTTCAAATTCGCTTTTTTCTAAATCCCTTCTAGAATCCTTTCTAACTGAAAAAATTGTCAAATATTTGTCATTTTTCACTTGTTTGTGAAACTTTTTGAAATTGTCAAAGGCTTCACTCTTATGAGAAAGGAATAAGCACTAAGAAAAATGAGGGTAATGATCAATAATTACAAGTCCATACATTTTTCAAAATGGCCCAAATATCTAGTAGGATCAAACAAGTCGATATGCAAAAGTTCAAGATGTCTTGTGATGAAAACTTCATCAGTGGGTTTAAATGAACATCTTATGTGTTTTCCGTATTGAAATGCACCACGAATATGATCTTTTTCGAACTAAGCTTTGGTAGTAGTCAAGTAAGATCATTTTTCAAAGGTTTTGAAATTAATTCCATATTGGCATATTCAAATCCTCCATTTCAAATCCAATGATCATTTTCATTCGAGACACTAAAACATTTCACAAAGTTCATACACTCAAGATCAATCATATGGACATTATCACATCATAATTGATCAAGTAATAATTTTTCATTACTGCATATTTAAATGACTCAAGATTGTACAAGAAAAACTCTCTCAAATAGTAGACTAATGTTAAGAAAATTATGCATAAGATCATCAACAAGTAAACAATCATATATACAAGGGCAAGAGTTAGAAGTAATGTTACCAATATCGATAATTTTTCTATTCTTCTTGTTGAAAGTGAGATTTTCCCATTCCTTGGTTTGATAAAAGTGGGCTTGCATTTATCTCTGGTCATATGACTTGTGAAACTAATAACAAAGCGCTACTTTTGATTTTTGTTGTCAATCTTCAAGTACACCTATAAAATTTAATGAATTTTTGGTACCCAAATTTTTTTGGGTCCTTCGTTGTTAGTCTTGACATTTGGAGGCCGAGATCTCTTTGAAACCCAAACCATCTTAATTTTCTTCAAATTCTTTTTAAATGGACATTGATGTATATTATACCCATGATTACCACAATAATGACATCTTATAGAGTTTATAGGTGGTGAGGAGGCTTTTGACAAAAAGTGTATTCAATTTTTTCTTTTGAGCATTTTCATTATAGTCAATTCCGTCTTTATTATAAGTGGGTCTTTGAGAAAAGAGTTTTTTTTTCAAGTATTTCTTCCCCCTTGAGAAACTTACTTGGAATTTTTGAGAGTTCTTCCACTTGTCCTTTCAAAGACTCATTCTTTTTAACCAATAATTCATCCTCCTTAGATTCTTCATTTTTACTTTCATTTGAAATGAGCCTTTTCTTCTAAGAATTGCTCCTCATTTGTCAATATTTCAACTTGATCATTTAATGACTCTATTTTTGCTTTTAAAGATTCATTTTCAAGCATAAATACTAAATATTATTCTGACTCTTTTTGTAGCTCATTTTTTCCATTCATCACTTTTGATCTACATAAACCAAAGCCCATAGCACTGGTGACGTCTCCGGCAGTGGCCCTCTTTTGCGGCAGAGTGGGCAGCATCGCTTTCCCTCGTCTAGCTATGATGCCATTCAGAAACAACACAAGAAAAAGAGAAAGCATTCCAAGAAGCAACTTCCTATGGTATGGGATAGGCCGCGATTGATGAATCAAATCACTCGAAAGAAAAAAATTTTCACCCGGCAAATAAATATTATTTTCAAAGGGTGGTGAGAATAGCTCGGCTTTTGAAGAGTATTTGTTTCTTAATTTTTTAAATGCACGATATAATTCATGATAACTACGCAGGAGCTCATTATACGATAAACAATTTATCTCATCTTCTTTAAGTTCTTCTTCTTCTTTAGATTCGACAGCCATGAGACATGAATCCACTTGCTCCTCTTCGCTTGTTTGAGGGGATTCTTCATTGGACTCTCTTCAAAATACGGCGTGTAGTTTGTCCCATATCTCCTTTGTGGTCTAGCAACTATTGACATGATTAAACATATTGTGAAATTGGGCTTTAGCATTTTTTCTCAAGCTTTGTTTTGTCATGTTTAATAATAAGCTCATTTCTAAATTCATCAAGAATTGCGTCTCCTTTATTCATTGAAGGAACAAAATCACCATTTTTTGTGATTAGCCACAAGTCAAAATTAATAGAAGTAATAAAAAGTCAAAAGAAGGCTTGTTTCTCAAAAGATTAAAAGTCTCCAATCGAAAAGGCCTTTCCTATTAAAAGGTGGAGGCTTCTTAATTGGTTCACCCTTGACAAAAAATAGGTACAAAGGTTGCCATAATCACTCTAAGGTTTTTGGACCCAAAAACAAAGAGTACGAGATCTGATACAAATTGAAAGCCCAAAAAGCAACCTAAGAGGCGGTGAATTAGTTTTTTTTTTTGTGAAAATTTAAAAATTAAATTTTATGAACCAAAAAGTATTATTGAAAGTTGGACAATGATTATGAAACGAAAAAGATAAATGCAAGAATAAAAAGATGCATAAAGGTTTTTATGGTGGTTCACTTCCAAATCGGAAGCTAGTCTACTTTTCAAGTGACATTCTTCGTCACTTACAAAGCATGATGATCCTTTTTTTCAAAACAGGCATAGGATCCAACCCTTACAACTAGTCTTTTTATACGTAGGCTCAAGACCAACCTTTCGCAACCAATCATTTTGTAACCGTAGGCTCAGGATCCAACCTTTACAACCAGTCTTTTTATACGTAAGCTAAAGACCAACCTTTTACACTGAAATGAATTAAAGCAATGAAAGAGTTAAAGTATTCATATTCTTTACTTTTTCAAGAGTGAATTGACACTAGATCAAGCTTAGGCAAAGCTAAGGATTTGGCAATTAAGCTCAATGATCAACTAGTGATACTCAAGAAAACTTCAAGAGAAACATAAGATTAAAACATTGAAACGCAAGAATGAAAGAACCTTCAATGAATAAAAGCTTTAAGAATTGAATAATTTTATCAAAGAATTTAATCCCTATTTATATAAGCCAAAAGGACATAGAGACTGCTGGGCAACATAAAAAAAATTGGAAAGAAATTGGAGTTAAAATGTAACCGTTAGAGTTGTCGTAAGGCTGTGTGTTGACACACAGGGGATTTGTGTCGACACACAGACCTGTGTCTTGTCACACAACCCATGTGTGTCGACACATAGTTACTTCCTTTGGCTACTCTATGTCTGTGTGTCGATGCATCCCTTCGGTGTGTCAACACTCAGCATGCTTGGGGGAATTTGACATTTTTTTGACCATTTTAGCTTAATTTTTGAATTAATTGATTGTTATATTAGTTAAGTAAAATTGATTGATAGATTTTTAGCCATATTAGCTTAATTTTTGAATTAATTTCCATGATTTTGCTCATTCATTTCAAAGATTGATTGATTCAATCGAGCTAAAAACTCAACCATTTAAATTGAATCTTGTTTTATTGGATTATTCTTTTCAAAATACCAATCTTGAAAAATATTTTTGTTGACGAATTAGATCGGTTTAAATTTTGACTTGAATATTTTAAATCATATTTCAATAATATTTCAATAATATTTTTTTTAGAACATCATATATCGATATTGATATTTTGACTCAATTGATATATTCTAATCCTGTGTCCTAGAAAATTAAAATAAATGACTTTAAGGCGTTTGGACTCGGATCTCGTTCTCTTCAATTTGGATGAATCTTCTCTTCAACGTTGATCTCTTTTTCTCTTGATGCATCATCTTAGAAAGGTTCGTATCAACATGAATAGCCTTGATTTTCTTGGTTTTCTTATGAGTCACTTAGAAACAAGATTAGAATAATTTAAACACTATAACTCAGTAAATGGTTCTTATCATTGAAATTACAATATAGTGGCTTTAGGCCAGTAGAGGATTTAAGGGCGGAAGTTAAAGTGCCCCTCCTCGACATTAACTTGAGTTCATTAGAGCACCTGAGACCTACCTATTTGAGTGCTCTACTCTCTAAGGAGCAGAGGAAGCAGTATTTGACCTTGTTTTGTGAGTTTAAGTATTTCTTTCTGATAAGCAGAGGAATCAAGCCAGGCTCGAGGCCCATAATTAAGGCCAAGAGAAGGATGTCCCAAGAAGTAATATATTTTCTTAAAGAGGAGAATGAGAGACTCTTAGAGGCCAAGTTCATTGGGACTACCAGAAATATTTCATATTATCAAAAGGAGTGGGAAAATTATAGCTTGTATTAATTTCAGAATTCTAAATGTATCCACCCCAAAGGACAAATATCCAATGCCAGTAGGTGATGATGTTCTAATTCATTCAGCCTTAAGGCACAAGGTCTTATCCTTTATGGATGGTCATTGTGGGTACTACCAAGTCATGATTGCTTTGGAGTATACCTAAAAAACGACATTCTGATGTCCTTGATCAAAATGGACCTTTGAGTGGATGGGTATGCCATTTAGCTTAGAAAAAGGCAGCTACCACTATATGGATGACATCGTGGTAAAATCAAAGCCCCAAGTTAGACACTTGGAGGACTTAAGGGAAGCATTCCTTAAAATGAGGAGCCATAACCTCAAGATGAACCCATTAAAAGGCGCCTTTGGTGTGCATGCTGGAAACTTCCTTCATTTACTAGTACATCATAGAGGCATCAAAGCGGACATAAATAAGACCATGGACATCCAAAAGGCCAAATCGCCTTCAAGAAAAAAGGACTTTCAATGCTTATTGGGGCAGGTTAATTTCGTAAAAAGTTTCATTTCAAATGACACAAAAAAAACCAAAATCTTCTGTCCAATACAGAGACTCAAGTCTGAGAAAGACTTAAAGTGGGAAAAGCCACAGCAAGCAACATTTGGGGCCATCAAGGAGTACTTGATTGGGCCACCAATTTTAATTCCACCAAACCAGGGCAAACCATTAAAAATTTATGTCTCCGGTTCCGATGAGTCAATTGGTTGTTTGCTTGTATAAGACCATTAGCAAGGGTTTGAACAAGCTGTGTTCTACCTAAGCCAATGTTTGAATGAATGTGAAATAAAATACTCCTCTATTGAGAAGTTGTGTCTATCTTTTTTTTGTGCATATGTAAAATTGAGACGTTA
Organism: Simmondsia chinensis; assembly: GCA_018398585.1. Lineage (NCBI taxonomy): Eukaryota > Viridiplantae > Streptophyta > Magnoliopsida > Caryophyllales > Simmondsiaceae > Simmondsia > Simmondsia chinensis. The sequence continues at coordinate 22,903,107 of JAGTTD010000007.1, forward strand.
CATCTTAGCATTTACCATATACATGATTGAATAGGCAGATGTCATTAAGTATATGTCGAATAGAGTTCTTATGAAAAGAAGATTGAACAAGTGGAGCATTGCTCTATTTTTGTTTGAATTGGCATATATAACACAAAAGTCAGTCAAAGGCCAAGCCTTAGCAGACCTTTAAATGGACCATACATACATTCATACTGGCCTTGGCTATGAGTTGGACTAGCTCCTAGTGGTTGATATGGTCCCTTGGAGGGTATAGCTTAATGGATGAAGACCAATTCAAGCGTTGGGGTTAGGATTGTGTTTGAATCCTCTGTAGGGATTATCACCAAGTCAGCCATCACCTTGATTAGCAAGTGCTCCAACAACATGAAAAAGTATAAGGCATTGATCATAGGCTTACAAATTCTCGTAGAAATGAAGTCCCTAATATTATCATATGGGGGGATTCACAATTGGTCATTTGCCAAGTAAAAGGGGAGTTTCAATGTTCATGCAATACCTCGAACAAGTATATCTTGATGGTGCAAGAGCTGTTGAGTAAGTTTGATTTGCGCCTAGTTTGAACACTGTCATGATTGTGAAATATTGGGTATAGTAGTAATAAGTGATTAGTGGGAATCAGTGGTTCAATTCAATTGTATTAGTTTTGTTAGTCTTCTTACTGGCATTAGCCGTGTAATAGCCTTATTAGTTCCTTATTAGTATTAGTCATGTGTGGCTTGTTAGATATTCTGGTAGGAGAGTTGGTTAAGGTAGTTAGTTAATATATATTTTGGTGGGAGAGTTGGTTAAGGTAGTTAAGAGCTTAGATATTTTTGATTAGTTGTCACCTTAAGTCTTAGTTTGGATGTATAAGTAGCTTGTCTTGCTCTGTACTCTTCATTCATTAAAGGGAAAGGAAAGGAACATACCCAGTGCCTCAAGGGCTCCCGCCTACATAAGGTCGGGGGGGGGGGGGGGGGGGGGGGGGGGGGCGGCAGATGTACTCTTCATTCATTGAATAGACAAATATCTTCTTCTCCCAATGCTCTGTACTTCTCTTCTCTGTTCTCTTTAATTCTCATCTAACTTCTTCTTCTCAACCCAAATCCTATCTCTCCCCTTGGTATCCAAGATTAATCTTGAATCATAACAATTGGTATTGTTACATACCAAAGAAGGTTCCATCACCAAACCACAATGAGTGGTATATGGTATACAAAGTGGTATTCCTTCTTCTAACCCACCACTGTGGGATTCTCTATTTTCAACTAACAACCACGATCTGCAAATGTCATCCTTGACGGCTTCACTCTAGGTAGCTTCACTCCGAGCAGGTAGCCCTTTTCTCTTGTGAATGGCTTCACTCTACTTTAGGTAGCCCTCCCCTAGGTAGCCCTTTTCTCTTATGGACGGCTTCACTCTCGATAGCTTCACTTTTAGTAAGTAGCCCCTTTCTCTCATGGATAGCTTCACTCTACTCTAGGTAGCTCTCTCCTATGTAACCCTTTCTGAAACAATGGCCTGTCACATGTAGTTTGTCAAGCATGGCCATTAAGCATGGCCCGACCCATAATATACTGAGCATGACTCCAAAGCAAGGTTCATGGCTTACCAAACGGGCTTCTTAGTATCGATCTGAGGATCAACAGCTCTGATACCATTCAACAAGGTTTGAACACTCAAGGCTGTTATTCGATCCTGAACAACTGCATATTGCTCATATGACTGGTGAATTTCCTCTATCTACTGAGGAACTACAATTGTGACAGCTGAACGGGACCCTTCTTCCACTCCTTGCCTTCTAGATAAGGAATCTATAGTAGCATTCTCTTTCCCTTTTCTATACTCAGTGGTACAGTCCAAATCCAACATTTTCATCAAGCCTTTCTTCTGTACCCTTCTGGATATCTTCTACTCTAGCAAATATTTTAGACTTTGACGGTCTGTTTTGATCACAAAGTGGTGTCCCTCAAAGTATTGTCTCCACTTTTGCATGGCTAAGAGTATGGCTAAGTACTCTTTCTCATATGTGGACAAACTCATGTGCCTAGCTTAAGTAAGTAATTGACCTACCTTTATAAGACAGAACTGCCCCAACCCCTTGGCTGAACGCATTAGTCTCAATGACAAATGACTCTCGAAAGTCAGGCATCCTTAATACAAGAGCAGCACAAATAGCAATCTTCAAGTTCTCAAAGGACTCTTGAGCTGTTGGGGACCAAGTAAAGGCATCTTTCTTAAGCAAGGCATTCAAATGTTTAGCAGTCACTCCATACCCTTGAATGAATTCTTTGTAGTACCAAGTTAGTCCCAAAAAAGCTCTTAATTGTTTAATAGAAGTGGGTGTGGGCCATTGTTTCGTAGCTTGAATCTTAGATGCATTAGTGGCTACCCTTTCATAAGAGATTACATGACCCAAGTACTCTATTTGAGTTTGGGAAAAGAAACATTTGGGTAATTTGGTATATAGTTTGTGTTTGTGCATCACTGCAAAAACTTGAGTTAGATGGAAAACATGAGCATTCATCAAAGAAAACAAGGACAAATTTCCTTTGGAAGGGCTTGAAAATATAGTTCATTTTAGCTTAGAAAGTGGCAGGAGCATTTGACAAACCAAAAGGCATAACCACAAATTCGAAGTGGCCATGATATTTTCTGAAGGCTGTTTTGTAGATGTCTTGCTCAATTACTCGAATTTGGTAATATCCTTGTCTTAAATTAGGCTTTGAAAAGTGCACAGCACCATGTAATTCACCTAGTAGATCGTCAATGATGGGAATTAGAAAATTGTCTTTGATGATTTGTGAGTTGAGTTGCCTATAGTCTATACACACACATGATGTTCCATCCTTCTTCCTTAGAAGGATAACTGGGAATGAAAAGGGACTGTGACTTTGCCTAATGATGTTAGTTTTCAAAAGCTCCTCCAGTTGTTTTTCAATCTCGTTCTTTTGGGAAAGTGGATACCTATAAGGTCTTGGATTGATTGGATTGGAATTAGCTTTAAGGGGTATGGCATGATAAAGTGATCTTTTTGGTGGCAAGTGATAAGTCCATTTTAGTATATAATTATTCACATCATTTTAGTTCATTTTTTAACCATTTTACCTCAAGTTTTTGTCGCTATTGCTCACTTTTACTCTTTTTCACTTCTATTGTCATTTCTTTGTAAAAACACTAATTTTGCGCCAAATATTGCTAGGTTTTTTTTATCAAAATCAACAAATTAATGCAAGGTACATAAAAAAAAAAAGTAAAATATTGTGCAAAACATATCAGAATACATGGCTACAACAAGAACAACAAGAACTCGCCCAAATCATTTAAACATGCAAAAGTGGGTGGCAAAATAAACAAATCAAGTTCGAGGATGGATTAAAAAATACATTAACATGTCCTAGATGATGTCAAGAGTGAATTTGGGCGGTCAAAGCTGAAAAAAAAGAGAAGAAAAACAGCACAGAACAGAAAAATGCAGAGACTGTACAACAACCATGAACAATTCACTTCAACTTGAAAATTTGGGTGACAAAATGGACAAATAACGTGAAAAAGCTTCTTGTACACTTCATGAACATGTTCAAATTTATGTTAAACAAATTTTGGAAGGTTCAAAGCACCAAAAAATCAACTTTAACCGCATGATGCAGAATTGGGTGGCAGAAGCAGAAGTGTGGTACAATGAGATTAAAGCTTGCAATATTTTTATTTTAAGTAATCCCAACCTCAAATACTATGAGTAGGGATGCTTGGGAGGTGTTTTATCATCAATTTATCTAGAAAAAACACTATACAAAGGAGGAATATGGGTAGAAATACGTAGGGAAGAAGAAGGAGGAGAAAAGAAGAAGTTTGGTTAATAATTTCTTATTTTCTAGTTCTTTTCTATCGTTTGCTTCTTTTAAATTCATGGATTTTGTCTTAGTTTTGTATTATATTACATTTACCATGGACTAATTTTATTTTTCTAAGGCTACGATATAGCATAAGTTGTAATATATGCTCTCTTCTAATTTGACATTTTCAAAGTTTGTTTATTGTGTTTTTTGAGCATTTATTATTGTTTTTCATGAGTTTTGAATGCTTGATCACCATCCAAAGCCTATGCTTAATAATGAGTACGAGAGGAGATTTATGATGATTGCTAGGGTGATAAATACCACAAATTTAGCAAATGCTCGAAAGAGATTAACGTGATTTGTATGGTCTACCAAGGATCTTCAAAACTCTTTTCTTATTTAAATTCATGCATGAGATTGATGAGTTAATATGTAAAAGAGCGTGCTAAATACTGCTCGAGGGAGAATATTTGATAAATTAGGGTTTTCGACCATTAATAATGTAATAACAACTTGAATATCAAGAATAGAAAGGCGTATTGATGCAACTAGGTGCATTCGGATACATCGGATCTCATTAAATCATCAAAATCATCTAAAAATCAGAAAACTTTATAAAACAATCAGTAAACATTTTTGTTTTTTGTTTTTTTTTCATTTCATTTTTTTTTGTTTCATATGACTTAGTGCTCTTGCTACGCATACACCAAGTAAAGCATTAAGTTTTTGGCATTCACCAAATAAAGCATCAGCAAGGAAGTGGGTAACTCAAATAAATCCTCGAAGTCATGCAATAGCTTCTTAATGGAGGGTTTATAATTCACCTTAGCATCACAAGACTCTGCACTAAGTGAGAATAGATAACCCTGTGAGAATAGATAACCCACCCATTTGTACCTTCTTCTTTTTAACCACTCCTTGCAATTGCTTACAACTCATAAGCTGCAAAACTTTCTTGTTCCCCACACATCCTTACCGATGTATAGTGGATCCATCCTTCTCAAAGAACAATGTGAGCTACACAAAATTAAAGATTATGGGGCTGAAAGTTTTCATCCAATCCAACCCTAAAACCATTTCACACCCTCCTAGTTTCAGAACATAGAAATCATAGGAGAAAAGATGTCGTTCCATCTCCCATTTGAACTCTTTGCACTTCATTTGGGTCAATGTTGTGATGCCATCTGCTGCTGTCATAGCCAATGGACTTGTTTCAATGAGTTCATGCCTCAGTAATCTAGCTAACTTGGGATCCAAGAAGTTATGAGTGCTTCCACTATCGATTAAGATGAATAAAGATTCGTGGTTTGCCAAGAGATTGTGTGTGCCCCCCTGTTAGAGCCCTTATTGATATGTCAGCCTCATCCTGCTCTACAAATTCCTCTTAGAATTCTTGTAACTGGTCATCAAGCTTTGCTGGCACCTCCTGATCTTCCTCCAGTCACATTTGATCAGAGAAATACCTATAGTTACATTTGAAACACAGTCTTTGGGACTAGCTGTTGGAAAAAGGATCTAGCTGTTGCAGAGGAGCTATTGCCTTCGTTTTTTGATTTTGGGTTTCAGCCCACTGATGAATCTCGAAATGTAATAAGATTCCTTTGCTCTGGGTTTGATTGCTATCATTCGTGCCTTTAAATTTTCAAAATGAGTTAGGTAAAACACTCCCAACTTGTGCTACTTTATTGAACTTACCAATCACCTCACTTGGATCTTCATCCCTAGATGTATCTCACAACTCATCAACAAATTATTGCCAAGAGATTGTGGTATGTCCCAATATCAAACTATGATACCTGACTTCTTGGTCACCGTGCAAATAAATTGCTGCTAACTCAACTTTTTGGGATTCAGGAATAGCATAGAAGTAAAAATACCTCTCACACCTCCTAATCCATGAATGGGGCGGTACTTCATCGAAGGTATCCAGCTCTATCTTGGGCTATCTAAACTGTGCATTTCTGTTTCCCGTCCTCACTTCCTCTTGTTCTTCAATCACTTGAGTCGTGGATGTATAAGGGGGTCTCCCTTGAGGGAGATTCTAGCTACACTCGGCAATGCTTTTCTGTTGATTTGCTATCCCATCCAAACTCTGTTCAACTTGCTGCAGAGATTGATGATTGGATCGCATGGTAAGCAACACATCTTCCAATTGTTACTGTAACTTGGTGATTTGATCAGATTGATCTTCCTCCGAGGGTACTTTCGTGGCCATTAGAGCTTGTTTCTTGTTCCTTGCCAGTTTGAATGAAGCAATCTAAGCAATCAAGTGCAATGTAAGCTCTGATACCAATTATAACATACGAAAGGAGGTTCCATCCCAAAACCAATTGGTAATGGGTGGAGTAGCTTCTATGGTGTATAAAGTGGTATTCCTTCTTCTAACCCACCAATGTGCGATTTCCCATTTTTCTAATATTCTTTTTGGCTAGTATCGAACCACCACGCTCCGCAACCGTCGTCCTTGATGGCTTCACTCTAGGTAGCTTCACTCTAAGCAGGTAGCCCTTTTCACTCTAGTATGCAACAGTCACAAGAGAAGAGCCAATCACAGCCTTCGAAAATGCAAAAATAAGCTAATAAGCAGGATGATGCGGCAACAAGTCTGATGCAAAAGAACCTGTTCAAGATGAATTGATGCAAAAGAATATTACGGCAGTGGAATTGACTGAATTAAGCAACAAGTCTTAAAAATTCCAGATAAGATTGGTCAGGCAACTTTTTATCCAGTTCATGATTCCTCGTTGGTGAAATTGAATGTGGCAACAGTGAAATCAAAGGCTGTTGTGGAAGCTCGCTTCAGGTGTAATCAGGTTGGCATTATATCAACCAAACAAACTCAATTGAGGCCTCCTGATCCCGGGAAGGCAAAGGTAGATTTTTCAGCAGTTTACAGCACAACACCACAGTGGAATGCTATGTACTCAAGGCCTGTTTGATTCACAGCATGCGTTTTGAAGGTTTGGCTAATAGGTCGTTCATATATGGAACCGGAAGGCATAATATGAAGGTGTTATTAGTAGTTGAAGCGATTAAGTACGGCAAGGAAAGAAAGGAAGCTATTGTTGAGGTGTGGTTCCAAGACTTGAAACAAGAATATTATTGTTCTGCTCTCACTGTCAAAAGAATGGCGTGGGTGGGAAATTTATGTGAATCTTATGAAGTTGATCCACCTACTACAGATTGGTTTCGAAGATTTGGAAGGCTAATTATAGAAAATTCAGCTTCAATTCTGGAAGAAGTTGTAACGTTACAACCTGTTGTTGGTGCCACCGTTTGTTGCATCAATGAATTTGAAGGCTCCTCTAGAAGTTCAATTCAACTTGCAGCTGCGAATAAAGGCTCAAGTGCTTGGTCTAGCTATGTTAAGTATGCATCATTCAAAAATAGGACAGCTTGGGGTAAAAATTCATATTTATGAGTTCCAATTGCAGCTTGAGAAAAGGTCCAGTCAGCTCCAAAAGTTGGCTCTTAGCTATGTTAATTGGAGCTGGATCAATCTTGAAGAGTAACCCATATGAGGCACCATCGATTGATCATATGTTATCGCCGCAAATTTTGGAAATGCAAGATAAGGTGAGTCAAGCTCAACCTGATGATGCCACTTCAGCAGTACACACGAAGTATCCTACGAGATATCAGTTCAGGGTATGGTTTAGTTCAGCTTAAGAGACCCTTGGAGACTTGGTGGTAGCCTTGTGTCCATTTCCAGTCATAGGAATGATTATTTCAGTAAGGAATTCAGCAGTAGCACAGAATTTTGCAGCGTAGGTGTGATTGACTCCTTGGCATTCAGAATGAGGGCTGTAATTCTTAGAAAAAAGCAGGGTCTTATTTCACAAACCTTGTCCAAGACTCATTCATCTCAAATGGTTTTGGAAACATTCACAACCTTGCATTCGCAAGATAAGAGGGTCCAAGGAGTGAGGCAATCTTTCAGTTGGAGAGATGTAAGGGAGAAGGGGAAAAAAGTATGCAAGCTTGTGAGATTTGTCAAGGCTCAAAGGGAGTTCATGTTTTGATCAAAAGCAATAGCGACTTCATGGCAAAACTTTACGAAAGGGAAGAAAATTGCAAGTCGTTTACAGAATTGTTGCCGAAATGGAAACAAAACAGGAGCATTGTCAAGATCCAGCAGTTCAAACGCAAATACAGCAGCATTCCCAAGTTACACTTCTCTTCTTAGATTCTTGGGGCAAGAATATTTACGGGGGAGTATTGTCATGATTGTGAAATATCGGGTATAGTAGTGATAAGTCATTAGTAGGAATCAAGTGGCTCAATTCAATTGTATTAGTTTTATTAGTCTTCTTATTCGAATTAGCCATGTAATAGCCTTAATAGTTCCTTATTAGTATTAGTCATGTGTGGCTTAGATATTTTGGCAGGAGAGTTTGTTAGGGTAGTTAATAGATATTTTGGTGGGAGAGTTGGTTAAGCTTAGATATTTTTTATTAGTTTTCACATTAAGTCTTAGTTTGGATGCATAAGTAGCTTGTCTTGCTTTGTACTCTTCATTCATTGAATAGAGAAATATCTTCTTCTCCCAATTCTCTCTACTTCTCATCTCTATTCTCTCTAATTCTCATCTAACTTTTTCTTCTCTACTCAAATCCTATCTCTACCCTACGTTATGATCCAAGATTAATCTTGAATCACAACAAACACATACCTCGAAGAGCAGAATAAGGCAGTGAATGATTTGTCTTAGTTAGCTTTAGGGTATAAGTTACCCAAGACATGGTGTGAAGAAACCATGGTCATCAATACTAAGATTTTAGACCATGACATTGAATTTACTGAGTCCTTTAGTTTTTAGAGTAGAGCAATCACAACTGAATACTTTGATTGCTTTGAGGCACATCAATATGTCACAAATCTGCATGAGGATTGGAGGAATACCTTGATGGATTTTTCAAGAACCCTCATATTTTTGTCAAAGAAAGGAACATGAAAATGAAAGCTCATAGATTCCATCTGGTTGATGAATCTTGAGAGTTGTATAAAAGGTATGCTAGTGGAGTGTTTCTTAAGTGTCTAGTTAGACGAAGAAATGCTTGTAATGGTAAGAGCCCATGAGGGTATCTATGGAACATAGTTAGCTAGTAATAAACTGCTCTACCTCATCAGACGTTATGGCTATTATCTGCCATCAATGACGGATGATGGCATTAAGTATGCCAATGGAAGCGGAGCCTGCCAAAGGCATGGTTATGTAACAAGAGTCCTTGCAGTTGAGGATGGGCAATAGATATCCCGATTAACCCTCCTTCGAGCAAGCAACACTCGTACATTCTTTTGGCCACATATTACATCACAAAATGGGTTGGGGCTAAACCATAAAGGAATATCAATCAACAAGATGTGATTGATTTTATCAAAAAGTATATCCTATGTAGGTTTAGAATCCATCAAATCTTTAATGTAGACTAAGTTAAAGTGTTTAATGGAGTGGCAACATTGAAGTATTTAAGTCAACTACGCTCAAACGGATCACCAAGCAGAGTCTACCCAAAAGATTCTAAAGGCCAATATTGAGAAAATGATTGAGGATAATCCCAAAAAGTGGCATGAGATGATACTTGAAGCCCATTGGGCTTAAAGAATGTCCAAACATGATGCAACTGGGATAACCCCATTCCATTTAACGTATGGTCATGATGTTGTACTAATAGTGGAAATCACTGTTTAGTTTATTAGGTTGGCTCATCGAGGTTGGCGAGCTATGATGGACGAGCTAAGTAACTTAGACCAAGTTAGGCTTGACACCCTTCTTACTTAGCCCAAGTTAGGCTTGACACCCTTCTTGAACTAGAAAAATGAAAGAAGAGGGTTGCTAATGACATTGATATCATAAAGTGGTTCTACCCATTGGCCATAAAAATTGTGTCTTTGGAAAATGGTTCCCAAACTAGGAGGACCCATTCAGAGTCATAGATGTAGTTAGAGGAATTTCTTACTTACTCCAAGGCCTAGACAGGAGAACTTCACCCAATGGCCATCAATGGAAGGTTCCTTAAGAAGTATTTGCCATCAATTTGGAATTTTAATAACGATGTCCTTCAAGAAGTAGTTAGAGGAATAGCTTACTTACTCCAAGGCCCAGAGGATCTTTAATAATGAACTTCCTAATCTTTACTAAAAATGGCTTAAGCTCATCCGCTCCACCATAAAAGGCTTAAGCTCATCCTCACAATATGGTAGTAGCGATGTGTCCATTGAGTGTGCTTCCCCACACTTCTGGCTATAGACAACCCTAAGAGCCTTAGGCTCAACATTCATCACGCCAGATTCAGAAGATCATAGAGCTCCTCATACAGCAAAGATGGGATGTTTTCTAGTGGTTATCACAAATTTTCTGGTCTCTAACTTCGTTTGACCCTTTGAACACTAAGAGTAATTCCCGAGACGGGTATCCGCTAGGATTAGGACACATAAATGGGCTATAGCCCCATTCCCTTTGCGGTTTCATTTACCAGTTTCATTGCAAGGCACTCCGGTGCTCATCACTAGGGTTATGGGTGTAATGGCTAAGTCTACTTATGGCAATAGGAATGTCATGGTGTGTTAGTTCGTTAAGAACATTGGTCATTACGTTACCTACTATCTTAGTGTATTCGGCCTTCGATACACTATCTCTTGTGTTTCTTTTCAAATAAACAGTAGGATCATATGGAGTTTTAGTAGGTATGTCATCAAACAGAGCAAACTTTCTCAATATTTTCACCATATTATGAGATTGACCCTAGGTCAAACCTTAGATTTTCTAGTTATTTTAGCCCCGTGTATCACATCAGTTTCACCAAGGTCTTTTATATCAGAACATATGCTCAAGAAAGACTTAGTGTCATCCACAATTTTTACACTCGTGCCAAAGATAAGCATGTCATCAACATACAAACAGATAATCACACAATCATGATTAACATGCTTAGAATACACACGAGCATCACCACTGTTTGCAACAAAACCATGTGTGACCAAGGTACAATCAAATTTTTGATGACCTTGTTGAGGAGCTTGTTTAATTTCTTACAAGGACTTTGCAAGTGTACACACCTTATGCTCCATGCCAGGAGCCTCAAACTTCTCAAGTTGATCCATATAAATTTTTTCCTCAAGGTCACCATTCAAAAATGTGGCTTTTACGTCCATTTTTTGTATTATAAGGTTATGAACAGATGCTACACATAACAAGGCTCTTACAGTGGCAATCTTTGTTACAGGTGGGTAAGTATCAAGTAAATAAATTTTTTGTTTTAAGGTGTACACTTTAGCCATCGATCTGGCCTTAAATTTTCTATGGACCCATCAGTCCTCAATTTCATGCCAAACACCCATTTATGCCCAGTTTGCTCATCTAAGAAGATCCACTAACACCAATGTCTTATTTCTCGTTATAGAGTCTATAGTTCATTTCTAATGACCTCTTTCCAAAATAAGCATCTACGGTTCTCCTGGCCTCTTTGTTTGTCTTTGGATCTTCCTCTAGCATGAATGCACTCACAAAAATATTCATCAAAATCATGATGTTCATACAAGAAAACAGTTATGAAGTCTTGCCCAAAACTAGTCGCCATTCGAGCCTTCTTGATTCATCTATGTTCTTGAACCTCGAATTCAGGGGGCGTGTGACTAGATAATGATGCAAATGCAACAGGCAAAGAATCAGGTAATAAAACATGCCAAGATTCTTTCATAGGGAATTTATGCTCAAAGAATTCAGCATCTCAAGATTCATTGGATTATATGAATCTATATGCAGCACAGCTCATAGCACAACCAACAAAGATTGCATATATAGGTTTGGGACCTATTTGCTCCTTTCAAATTCTGGAACTCCTGCTAAACACTCGCACACTTTAAGGTATTTCAGGTTAGGCGCATAGCCCTTCCATAGCTCATAAGGGGTCATCTCTAGCATTTTATGTGGAAGTGCATTAAGTATGTGACAAGCGGATCGCATGGCTTCCCCCATACGCTCGAGGGTAAGCCTAAGCTAATTAACCTAGCATTCATCATGTCCTTAAGGGTCTATTCTATCTTTCAGCTATCCCATTTTTTTGAGGTGTTTAAAGGGCTGAGATCTCATGAATTATGCCAAGTTCTTCACAATGTTTTGGGAGGAAGGTGGTAACATACTCACCTCATTTATCAAACTTTATCTTCTTGATCACATGGTCTAATTAGTTTTCAACCTCAGTTTCACATCTAAGAAACATTTACTCAGCCTCATCTTGAGTGGTCATCTAAAATAGTGTTATGATATCTTTTACACCTCCGCTAATAGTGTTCTTAAAGTCACCTAGGTTAGTATGTACTTGCTAGAGCAAGCATGAACTTCTTTCAACTAATTTGTTAAATTCCTTTTTAGAATGTTTGGCCTCAACATATATTTGAAATTTATTAGGTTTGGCTTGGTCAAAATCAGGTATTAAAGCCATTTGTTTAAGTTTCTTAACTGAATTATAATTTAAACGTCCAAGCCTAGCATACAACAAATCTAAGGATTCAGAAATATATGTTGTCTAGCAAGATTTATTCTTGTCGCTAAAGACATCAAGTACAAAATGACCACCATTATAGAACCCTTTCGTGATGAAGCTGGCATTTTAAGTGAGGATTAACTTTCTAGATTTGAAAGTTAACATAACTTAGCTTTCAACGATGCACCAGCGACTAAGTTCCTATGTAGGAACATGCAGCACGTTTTGCAAACAAAAAGTTTTCTAGGGTCGAGTTTTAGAAGCACCTTTGCCTTGCCATGGATAGGGACCGAAATGGTATTGCCCATGTACACCTTCTCCTCAATAATGGCTTTCTCATATTCATGGAACAAGTCTTATTTGTGTACATGTGCCTCATGACACCAGTACCTACAACCCATTCTACTGTGTTCCACACCATATTTACCTCAAAGACCTCGGTAACAAATATGTCTCCTTCCTCAGTGAGATTAGCCTGGGCCTGTGTTCTAGGTGCTTTACAGATTCAAATCCCCTCTTACAGTTCCTTGAGGTGTGTGCACTATTGCCACAAGTCCAAAAAGTTCTGTTCATCTTCTCTTGGCTTTTGCCAACATAATTCATTGGCATCTTTTGTCGAGATTGGCTTTGCTTTATGCTTGAGCCTTCCTTTCAAGCATTACCCTTATTGATTGGCATCTTCCATCGAGATTCGCTTTGCTCTCTACTAGAGCCTTCCTATCGAGTGTTATCCTTGTTCCAAGGCTTCTTTATTGCCTTCCTTTCCTGCATCTTCTAATTCCACAAGGTTAGCTGCCAAGGAAGAGTGCTCACAGGAATTCCCCTTGGCTTGTTTGCTATTCTGATCTTTCAAATTAATATGGGAAATCAGTTCCTACAGCATCATAACCTTTTTTTTTTTTTTTTTTTAAATTTTAGTGAGGCTTTATAATTCTCCCAAGGGGGAGACAGCAATAAGACAACTAACTTAAGATGTTTCATAAAACTTCATGCTCTCATTTAGTATATTAGTGCATAAAGTTCGGTATTTACTAGTGCATAAAGTTTTGTATTTAAGGATTTGTTCAAGAATAGGATTTTCATCAACCATGGAAAGCTAGCCAACTACTAGAGACATACATTACAACTGCACTATCTTATGACCGATACTTGTTTAACAAACCGAAGAATTGTAGCACCATGGAGAATCCAGTGCCCCAAGTGGTTTATGCCACCACAGAAGTACGATGTGATGGATGGCACTCCGACCCCAAGGGTTAACATGGCACTCACCTCAGCAGTGTATTATAATGGAGATGGGTTAGGGTACGTCCCAACGTATTCAATAATGGAAAAGAAAATAATTCTGAGAGAAGAAGAAAGCTGTAAAGAAGAAGAATTTAGTTGCGGAACCCGCCTCAAACAATAAAAATGACAGATATACGGGGGCCTAAAAATCTGGCTTTAGTTATGGAAAGAGTGGCAATTGACGTAGTCAATAGCACCTCGAGGTCAATAAAGAAAGCCGGCATGTTGGAGCAGGCAGGCGCGCATGCGTACATGTGGTACACCAAGCCCACTCTGGTCCCTCACAGGAAATTACCAAGTACAAGAGCAAGGCTGTATATGAAGAATGCTTCTCTCGTCTAGATTTCGAATGCGGGATTGAGGTACTTTCATATACATCAAAATTGAAACACACTACCCCCAAATTCAAACAATCCCCCACATGGTTCAATTCTGAGAACGAAAGGAAAGAAAGAGTATTACTGAGCAGTAAGACGCACACTTGTTGATGCTAATGTTTTTTGGACTTCAGTCAGCACCCAGTGACTTAGCATGCCCCACAACAATCCATTGGTGAAAAAGGATTTGAACCATCAGCTGTCATTGCGAAGAGCAAACCTAACCCTTTGATTTGGTTCTTGAGTTTGAGACGCACTCCGCGATCAGGATGTATGAGGTCCCTCAAAATATAAACTAAAAATTAGTATTCTTAAGAATGCCCGAGAGTGTAAGGGCCTGTTTGGGATTGCTTATTTTGGGAAATAAGTGCTTTTTTCTGGAAAAAAGCACTTTTCTGGAATCTAAAAGGTGTTTGGCAAATATTAAAAGCAGAAGCAGAAATTTGGTGCTTCTGATTATAAGTAAGAGCATAATCAAAAACTTAAAATCTTTAGTACAAAATTTCCCTTACTCAAATAATAAAACTACATCATACCTTGTCATCTTTCAAAACCCTAACCCTCTACCAAACCAATTTGTCCTTTTTGGTAATTTAACCAAAAAAAACACTTTTCCTAAACACTGGCCAAACACTAATAATAGTAAAATAAGCGCTTCTGACTGGTTGATCCAAACACAAACTGCTTCTTCAAAACAGTACTTTTCACATAAGTTCTTTTACTGAAATTGCTTTTGAAATAAGCAGTTGTTTCACTGCAATCCTAAACAGGCTCTAAGCCCTTAAACTTAATAGGAGACATTCTACCTTACAATTCTATAGGTGAGTCCATAAGATATGCTACTTCGCACCACCATAAAAAGCTATGGACGTCATGGCAGCAACGGTGTGTCCATTAAGTTTGACGCCCCACATGACCATATTGGGCTATTGACAACACTAAGAGCCTAAGATTCAACCTCTATCATGGCAGATTCAACAGATCTTCAAGCCACTCGTACAACACACATGGGATGGGTTCGAGTGGTTACCACAAATTTTTTAGACTCTGATTGAACATTGAAAGTAACTCTTGAGACGGGTATCCAATAGGATTAGGACACACAAATGGACTTTAGCCCCATTCCCTTTGCTATTTTATTTATCATAAACTCGAGTGAGATCGCATTGTTCATGATCAAATTTCTCACGTCAACGTGCCTGAGGCTAATATTCCTCTACTTTGCCATTATATACCTCACTTTGAGCAACTCCAATGGCTGCTCGTGAGTCATAGTGCAACGATACTGATGGTGCGTGTTTCGCCTACAATGGAAAGTCTCCCAAGGCACTCCTCATCCATTCAGCTTCCAAAGATGCCATCGTGATACAGCAATACAAGTTTGTTTCGATGATTTCCGGTAAATAGCACAATTTGCAAGCACAAATACATAGCCACTCGTGGAATGAATTTCTTCATAATCAAACACCCAATTAGAATCACAATATCCCTCTAACATAGGAAGGAATTTTTTATAGTGTAAATCCCAATTCGTGGTACCTTTAAAAAGCCTTTACTGCGTTCTTAAGGCACTCCTGTGTTCTTTAGTGTTATGGGTGTGATGGTTAAGTCTACTAATGGCATCAGCAATGTTACGACACGTGTAGTTCATTAAAAACATTACGCTACCTATTATGTGGTTTCTTCATTGGATGGGTAATGGATGTTGGCCCAAAGGACACTGTTTGTTTTGCTTTGTTTGTAATTGGGCGAGATGTGCTCGCCATAAAAACGAAAACAAAACGGTCGTGCAAAAAAGACTCACTACGACTAGGGAGTGAGCCTCAATTTTAATCGCAATTCATTGACCGCAACCATTCACCGCTTTAGGAGAAATGGCTGTGTTATTTTGGTGTATCTTACTTTGGTTATACTGTGATTTAAGCTTATGCTTCAATTAAGTAGACTTGGTTAAATACTTTTGTTGATTTTTGTACATGTGTCCATAGAAAAATAATGGGATATAAACCTAACCAAAGTGGCAGTTACAGTGAGGGAGCAGGGCTTGTAGACACATTTCCTCATACAATTAAAAGTTAGGAACTGTGGCAGAGACAAACCCAAGAGCTCAGCAATTTACATACAAGCTGGAGTCACTTGACTTATCAAGCAATAACAGTAGTGCTAAGACCAACACAACTAAGGTTAAGCCTTGGTCGTCAAAGCTTTAAACTAATTCCTCAATTCTCAACTCGTTGAAAATTGGGAATAGATTAAAACATAAAGTTCATACCTAAAGCTCGAAAGACTGTATTACTAAAGAAGCAAGTACAACAAGTTCTATGCTAAGCTATGCTACGTTATGCTATGTTACTCCTATGAAAAGAGCACAACTGTGTTATGAAGAAAACTTGAAGAAGTTTTGTGTTAAGCGTATGTATTAATTTGGACTGTCACAGTGTCTCTTATTTATAGAAAAATTAAATAACAGTTGCCCCCTAATTCCGCGGCTTTTTCTCCCACATCAGCCTCTGAGCTCTATCCTGAGAGTGAATGATCAATGAATGTGTCCATGATTTAGTTTCGGAGGCAATTCCTTGGAGCCGTCATCTGAATTTGCAGCTGAAGTCCCCTCCAGAAGCCCCACATTCTCTTAGTTTATTGCCCAAGCATCAGAAATTATGCTAAAAGTAACTGTCTCGTGCTTATAGCCTTCTTGGCAGTCCCTTGAGCTCGAGCTCCCTTTACCCTTCAACCATCTCGAGCCTCAAGTGTTATACCCTTCTTGGGGTGATAGTCTTCTCAGGATGCTGGGCTCGAGATGGCGTTATTTTAGCACATAAATGCCTAATTCTGTTTGAGGAGGACGCCGCATGTTGGTTTGATCCTATAAGTATGACAACTAGGGCATGAAATCTCCACTTTTCTGCTCTGTGCTCTCTCTTTGCTGTAATCAAGTGCTGTTAAAACACTTGCTCTCCGTTATTCTTGATGCTTCAATTCCTGATTCAATCCACTTCCATTCCTTTGCATTTTCTTGAAAACAATCTGACGATGGTGCAAATCTCTTTCGCCATTTCCTCTCCCTTTCTTTAGGTTGATTGCCCTATTGAGCAATTGGTGCGTTTGCTCCAATCTGAAACTCTAATGGTCTATGTTGTGATTCAAAGTCAAATTGATCTCAACATCATTGAGGAAGATCTTTCTTGGTTACCAGAGAATGACCCTTAATCTTTCTTTAGGTCATGTGCCCTAGGACATATGTTTCACCCGTCTAGTGATGTCCCTACTCTTCAGTGCATATTTCTAGATCCTAATGAATCTCCTTGAGTTCGTATAACCTCTGCATGTTAATCTTAGAAAGGAAGATGCATATGCAAAGAAGTGGTGCCTTTTAAAGGATGGACATTCCTAGCGAAGCGGTACACCAAATGGGTTGACAGATCGATGTTCCTAAGAGAAAAATGGAAGAACCTTCACATCTACAAAGCCATCAAGCTTTCCACCATTGCCCTCGGGCATGATCATTCCATCATGATAGTGCTGACCTATTGTTGGAACACATGTTATTACACTTTTGTCCTCCCCGAGGGATTTCTTGGTATTACCCTGGAAGACATAGTGGCTTTGTCAGGTCTTTAACCAAGAGAAGAAGAATTGCCTCTTAGTTCTTTTATTTCTTTATAGGCTGAAGCCTTTGCCTCTTCTTTCTCTATAATTGATTCACCTAGTGATTATGAGTCTTTTGTCAAGATGTTTGTCACAGAGGTGCATAACTTTGGACAAGGTTCTGAAGAAGAGGCATGTTTTTACTTATTTTGGTTAAATTAGTCTTTCTTTGCTGACTCCTCCAACTTGATTCTTGAAGTCCTTAATACCATGGCTGTCAACCATGTCTTTAGTAGTGGTCCATTAGCCTGGGACCGTTATTTTTGGCCTAAGTGCATGGATTCCATCGGGACATCATAGTAATGAACTATGCTACCCAAATAGGTGGGCCCTTATTGCTAGTCCAATTTTGGGCCCAAGTTTACTTTCCGGAGCTCTGCTCTAGAGGTCCATATGTTCCGACAGGGGAGCAGGTCTCTTGCTTTGGTAGCAATTTGCTTATTGTGAGGTTCTCTCACCCCCAAGACAGTCTTTGACCAATTCCTTGAGAGATTAATGTCTCCTCAAAGTAGGCAAGGGACTCAATGAACTCCTTTTAAGGAGAGAAATCTTGGTATGTTCGTTTCGAAAACTTGACCGTCCCTATGATATCTTTGTGGACATCAAGTCACCGATATTATAAGCAATCTTGTGCCCTCAAGATCTATTTTTCTATCACCAGACTCATTCCAGTGTAGAAACTTACAGGCATGGGTTGTTTGCCAGGCAATTTGAAATGGTCTAAGCTATTCCCTTTCGTAACTTAAGGACCCAAAACCGTTGGTTGGCTAAGAGGATCTTCATTTTACTCCCTTAATATAGAGAGCTTTGTAAGTTGAATCTTAAATTCAAATCCTTCTATGGTACCCTGTTGTCTGTAGGTACATCCCATGTGCCACACCTCGTTTTTCTTGCTTGGTTCCAAGCCTATTGGTCTTCTTTGGAGTCTAGAGGAGCCAAGCAGTATTTTACACCTTCCTTTGAGCTTACAGGTTCCAACTCAAGAGGAAGGCAGCTAGTTAGCATCAGGCCGACTCCCCAGAAGGCATAATCGGGTAAAGAGCAGCCCCTAAAGTATGCTTCAGTTCTTTTTGGATGGCTTGAACAAAGATTGGTCCTTTGTTCTTCTTTTTTGTAGCAGCAGCTACCTAGGGGACTCCTAAGAGTGCTAGGACCAGGAATTTCACCAAAATATTGCTAGAGGAATCTCTTCTAAGAATTCCTTGACCAGCTCTCAAAGTTGGTGGCTTAAGGAAGAGGAAGAAGAAGGATGTTCCCTCAACTCTCCTCACTAGAGCCATTCAGGCAACAGAGGAGGAAGAGGATGAAGAGGTACCTGTCTCACAATTATTGAGAAAAAGAAGAGCCAGATTCTCTAAACCAAAGGTATGGACCTTTCTTAATTAGTGTCTCATTCATCTCTGTCAAAGAAGCTTCTAACTTTGCCCTTTTCCAGCCATAGGAAGAACCAACTCTATTTATCGTGGAGATACCAGATTCTCCACCTTAGGAAGTTACGCTGGAGCTTGGTTAAGATATTGAACCACGGAGCTCGAATGCTGAAGAAGGAGGTGACATGGTGACCTTTTTTATGAGGCCAGTTATAAGCTACCCCTTTGAAGAGGTTTCCCTCCCCGTTCTTGAATTGGGGCCTTATGCAGGATCCATTCCTCCTTTCAGGGGACTCAATCCTCATTGATGAGATCTTTAAAGGTAAGATTTTGTCACATGGATTCCGAAGTCTTGATGTCTTTTGATGTCTTTAACCATACTTGGTTCTAACATGCAAGCATTGTTCTCCAAGGGCTCCCCTAGAGAAAGGCATCTCTATGGCTGAAGAGCGAGTAGGAGATCTAATGGCAGGAATGCAAGCAAAAGTTCCTCCTTTGCCTCAAGCTGAGGTTTTAGAGGTAATGCTAGCTCCTCTAACTTTGGTTATCTTCTAAAGTCAAGATTTAATCTAACTCCTTTTGGTGTTAACCCTTTTAGGGGTCACACCTCCAAGAGCCATTTCTTCCCAATACTAGGAGGATTGTCCTCTCAGTTGGAGACGTTAAAAGTGAGTGGAAGGTGGGCCTTTTAGCAGTTAGACCAAGTATCCCCAAGCATCCTAAGGTGGCTCTTGTAATTGCTAGAGAACTCGAAGTCCTGCAAGAAGCGCTTGTGAAGACGAACCACGAGGTCCCCACCCTCCTTCATCAGAAGCGACGTAGCCAAGATGCCATAAGGGACTTAGGGCATTAAGCTAGCCTTGGTGGCCTGCAGCTTTTACTTGAAGAACTCCAAATAGTCAAGAAGATCCAAAGTCAGCAATCTCTGGAGATCAGAGGCCTAGAGGATGAAATTCATCACTTAATGGAGAGATTGAGTCAACTTAGGGGAGAACTGTTCTCCGTGAGACAACAACATACCACATAGGGCTTTATGGTTGGAAGCCTTGAGAAAGCTACCATAACTACCCAAAGAAATAACGATATTCTAGAAGAAGAAGCCCTTTCTTTGGACCATGGGCAGAGCAATGCAACCAACAAACATTCTCCTATAAAGGAATCCTTAATGAGGATTAGGACTCAACTCTTATAATTTTGCTTTTCTAAAGAGATTTTGGCTATACAAGTCACTTGTATTATTATTTTTTTTTTTTATGTAAGCCATATACTCTCCAAAAATTTTAATGAAATACGCATTTTTTCAAATACATCACTCAGTTTCGCAGTTCCTCTGTTTCTTTATTTTCTTAACTTAAGGATCATGGAGTTGATCCTCAAGACATTGATATTGAAACTAAACCCATAATTTAGGAGATTTCCATCAATAGCCCTTGGGTGTATCCTTTCATCTAGGCCTTGGAGTAAGAAAGCAATGCCTCAAAATACCTCTATTGCTCTAAATAGCCCTCCTAGTTTTGGGATGATTTCCTAAAGACACGGTCTTTATGTTGAATGGGTAAAAATCACTTTCCAGACTATATCCCCTAAGGCGGAAAGACTAGGGTCTAACTTTTTTGATGTAGGCTTTGGCCACCCTCTTCTTTTGTTTCTCTAACATGTGAAGAGCGTCAAGCCCAACTTGGTCCAAGTTAGTTAGTTCGTCCAGCATATCCTGCTCATACTCAAGTTTTGAAAACCTCCCTTGATGAGCCAGCCTAGTAGATTGAACCATTTCTTCTGTTCAGAGCACGTCATCATGGCTATAAGTCAAATGGAAGGGAGTTGTCCGAGTTGCATTATGCTTGGACATTTTCTAAGCACAAAGAGCATGTAACAACAATTCAAGCCACTTCTTGGGATTGTCTTCAATAATCTTTTCACTGTTGGCCTTCAGACTCTTATTTGTTGAATATGCCCGGCCATTGACTTGTGCATAGTAAGGGGTTCAGTTTAAGATTTCTATGTTGAAACTCTTGGTACACTCCTTAACCTTAGCTCCATTGACTTGTCCCTAGTTATGGTCTCAAGGATACCGAAATTAAATAAGATGTATTCTTTGATAAAATCAATCATGTCTTGCTGATTGATATTACTATATGGTTTAGCCTCAACCCATTTCGTGAAGTCTTTTGTGGCTACAAGAAGGCAAGAGTGTTGCTTGACAAAAGGGGATAATTTCCCATATAATGTCCATTGCCCAACCTGATGGCCAGTAATACCGATAACGTCCGATGTGCCAATGCATCTTATTGCGAGCTAAATGGGATGCATAGATACCTCCAGGGGCTCCTACCATTACTAGCATTGCTTGGTCCAAATCAAGAAACTAAGAAGCACTCCAGTAACGTCTCTTTTTTATAACTCTCCAGATTCATTGTCTAAATGGAATCTTATGACCTCTCATTTTCATCTTTTTGTCCATAATGTAGTCTTGAGGGTTCATAAAGTAATTCATTAGAGGCATCCTCTAGTGTTGACTTAGGATAGTTTGATGGGTTTCAAAGCAATCCAAGGGTTCACTTGGCATGACTTCACTCTCAAATCTAGAAGACGTAACGAATTCAATGTCATGGTCTAAAACCTTAGTTTTGATGATAGTCTAAAGCTAACTAAGCTAAGTGATTAGCTGCTTTGTTTTTCTCTAGGGATATTCTAAAACTGCACACCATTGAATTTATTCAATAGCTCTTGCACTACAGAAAAGTAACTGTTTGAGGTGTTGCTCGAACATTGAAACTCCCCATTTACCTAGTAAATCACCAATTGCAAATTAACATTGCTAATGACATTGAGGACTTGCATTTCCAAGAGAACCTGCAGGCCTATTATTAATGCCTCATACTCTGCCATGTTATTGAAACATTTGCGAGCTAAGGTGACTCCTAATTTGGTGATGAATCCGGCGGGGGATTCTATCACAATTCCAACTCCAGCACTTCAATTGGTCTTTGATTCACTTCCAAAGGACCATTTCCACCACTAGTATGAATGTTCGGGTGGTCAGCCCAAAAGTCTGTTAAGGTTAACCTATGACTAACTTTTGTGACGCATAGACCAACTCAAGCTGGAATAGAGCAATGTTCCACTTGTCAATCTCTCCCTCATCAAGGGTTCATTTCACATGTATGTAAGGACATCTGTCCAAGAAATAATGTTTCAACTTTACTGATGCATAGAACAAAGATATACATAGTTTCATAATTATGAAGTATTTCATTTCACATTGATTTAAACAACGGCTAAGGTAGAACACAGCCTGTTCACACCATGCTCATTGTCTTATACAAGCAAACAACCAATATATTTCTCAAAAAGAGGGACATAAGTCTTTCTTAGATTTGAGCCCAAGTAATGGAAATGAGACTTTCTTCAAGGTAAGTTAACCTGTTTAATGGCCTTAATCTTATTAATGTCCACCTTGATTCCTCTCTTGTGAAAACTAAGAATGTTTTCAACACGTATGCCAAAGGCACATTTTAATGGATTCATCTTGAGGTTATGGGTCCTTAATCAAAGGAATGCTGCACTCAAGTCTACCAAGTGTTTGGCTTGGGGCTTTCATTTGACCATGATGTCATCTATGTAGACTTCCATGGTCTTGCCAATGAGGTGGCTGCCCGTCTTTTTCAATCAAAATGGCATAGCCTCCCACTAAAAGGTTCCTATTAATCCAATACACCTAAATGCCGTCTCATGGATTTCCTCTAAAGCAATCTTAGCCTGATAGTACCAACAGTAGCCATCCATGAGTGACAAGATCCATAACTTGTTAGGACATTCTCCTCTAGATCTGAATGCTGGGCCTCAAACCTGGTTTTATAGGAAGCCTATGCTCAACTACTTTTCTATCTAAGCTAGGCATCTCGTGATTGTCCCAAGCAAAGATGTCCTTGAACTCACAAAGTAAGGTCAAGTACTTCTCTCTCTGCTATTCAGAAAGCCTGGGTATTATGTGTTCGAGTATAGATCAGTCCTTGAGAATCCTTGGGCTGCATTAACTTGTTCCTCTAACCACTCAACAAAAGGTGAAGTAGAGTGATAGACAATCAAGTGTAGAATGAGAGACACTGGAACATAGTAGTATGAATGTTTGAAACATGAGACACAATAGGTGCAGTAAAGGGAGTCAATGTCATCTTAAATAAGGAAGTATGCTACTCCACAAAGGAGGAAAGATAGCCTACTTTCGTATCTAAGATGAAGGTGTCAGAAATTTCATGTACTCCTCTATCCTCTTTCTCATTCTCTTTCTTCCTAAGGAACTGATCACCATATGAGGCATCAACAGTCTATTGACCCTTTTCATTCAAACCATAATAAAAATTTCGGATCAGTATCCATTTACGGATAGCATGATGTGGATAAGCGTGTAAAAGCTCCCTAAACCTATCGCAACTCTCATATTCAGAGGCTCCCCTAGAAGTGTTGGTCCTACTAATGGGATAGAATTTCTTAAGAAATTCTTGTTACATTTGAATCCAAGTACTGATCGTCCCATTAGGTAAGGTGCCTAACTAATACATAGCCTTATCCTTTAAAGAGAAAGGAAAGAGGCGACGTAAGATAGTGTCATCACTAACATTAGCGATCCTGAAGGTTGAGCAAATCTCTATGAAACTGTCCAAATGTGTGTATGGGTTCTCATTACCTAAGCCATGGACTGAAGGAAGCATCTATATGTATGGCTTAAGTTCGAACTGATAGGCTACAAGTGGCAAACAAATGCATGAAGATGTGGTGGGAGTAAAATGCTCCGTAACTAGGTGTCATTGTTGTTCATTAGCCATTGCAGTTTGCACCCGGTGTTGGTCTCTAAGGTCTCCTAAGGTCCTTTCAATCTCAGGATCGAATATGATAAGGTTAAGAGACAAAGAGCGATGACCATGCATGAGCAGACTATCACAAGAAGTAAGTAAAACTAAAAACAAAACTAGTGAAACAAGCAAAACAAACAATTAAAAAGAAAAACAAATACAAGCTATGCCAAAATTTACCTATGCACGAAAATCACAAGACAATTAATGCTTTAGAAAAAGGAAAAAAAAGGAAAATCACAAATTTAATATTTGACCCGATTCCGTAAACACATATAAATTCGGGTGCAGGGCGAGAGGGTGTCAAATCACAGGGATTAAGAGTGCGTGAATTTATTCTACGACCGATATTGAATTTAAAAAATTATGGAATTTTGTGTCAAATAATCTAAAGAAACAAAAATTAAACTAAGTATTCTACTTCTAAGCGGAATGGTGTGTTAAATTGGAACCTAGGATTTTGAATACATCATTAACCAAATAATTTTTGCATTAACTCTTAAATCGGGATTATTGATTGTCACACGGATAGTGGTTTAGGCTACAAGCTTGAACCTACTAAAATAATGTTGTTAGTATTGCGTATTGACCCTATCTAACTAAAGCATAAGGAAAATAGGCTCTACCTAACGTATTGTTAATTATGACATATTGGCCCTATCTAAGTAAAGCATATTAAAAATTGGCTCTAATTAACAATTCGGTGAAAATTGTTGCCTGATTAACTAATCCTAAGGCTACAAGTACAATGAATCAATTTATAAATATCAACATCAATGATCAAAGCTTATAGACTCAATAATCATCTCAATTGAATAAACAATAAAAATTTAATACTTTGAAGTATTTGTTTCAATCAAACAATTCATGCAAACAAGCAAATTAACCCAAATTAAAATAAAACAAAAGTAAAAAAGGCTAAGACTTCATCTAACCCTAAAGAGCAAGTTAGCTCTCCATCAAGAACGAACCGGTGAAGGAGGATGTCATGATTCAAGTTTAGAGGAAGTGATTACAAGGGAAATTCTTATAATATTCAAATGGTAGTGGTGGCGGGAAAGGCTTAGCTTTTGTCATTAGTAGTTAAGTTGGTTAGATTCATGGTATTGTTACATATTTAGATCCAACGGACTTAATTGATACATAGTATAAGAGATTAGCATTACATTGTAAGTAGATTCATTGTGAAATGATACGATCCGATTTTTCTTCTCTCAACCCTAACTTGTTCTACTTCTCATCTAAATTCTTTAATTCTTTTCACATCTCTACTCTATTTCTTCATCTATCCTAGGTTATTGTTCAAGATTAATCTTGAATCATAACAATTGGTATCTGGGCTTGCTTGTTTGTTGATTGATCGATTTGAACTGCATCCAATTTGATTGAATTGCTACATTTAATCAATTGTAGCAATCTCAAATCAGTTATTTCTCACAAATTGAGTGTGATTGGGAGTTGGCTGAAATCAAATACCAATGGATTGATAGTCTTCATCCAATCCACCCCAAGTACTATATCACATCCTCCCAGCTTCAACAGTATGAAATCATAACCGAACTAGTGGCCTTGCATCTGCCACTGAAATTGATCGCATTTCATTTGAGTGAGCATAGAATTCCCATCAGCAACTATCTCGGCTAAAGGACTTGTTTTAATCAACTCATGACCTACCCTCTTCAGAATCTTGGGATCAACAAAACTGTGTGCTTCCACTGTCAATCAAGATCAAAAGCAACTTCTGATTTGCTTCACCTTTGATTCTGATGGTATTGTGTGCTCCATTGCTTGTTAATGCCTTAACTGAAACCTCCATTTCGTTCTCAAAAACATCTGTCTCTTATAACAATTCCTTCTCGGGCATTCTCCTCCTCCTCTTCATGACCATCTGATTCATCCATAGCCTCAGCTCCAGTAACAGACACAAGAAGATTAGGATTGCGCTTATGTCCAAAGAAGTATCTTCGGTTACATTTGAAACATAGTGTATGAGCCTTCTTCTCTTTAATACTCAAGGTTTTGGGAACAACCTTATTACTATCTGATGTTGAGGAGTTACTAGACACATTCTTGCCTCGCGACAATTCTAAATCAGCAAGCATGTGGCTTCATATAACTTTGCCTTTGAGAAAGCTCAGGGCAATGTTCGAGGACTAATGGCTTTAACCAAGTTCTTTATCTTTGGCTCAAAACCACTAATGATGCTCGAAACATAGTATTTCTTGCTTGCACCCGGGTTTACTGCCATCATTCTAGCTCTCAAATTTTCAAAACATGACATATACTTTTTCACAGATTTGGTTTGAATCACCTTGTTAAAATGATCCACCATGTCTCCCGTATCCTTATCACCATACCTCTCACAGAATTCATCAACAAACTCATACCACGAGATGTTAGGATTACTATGAATTAAGCTGCTAAACCATGCCTCATGAACACCTTGCAAATGTACTGTAGCAAGCTCTACTTTTTCCACATCCATCACACGGTAAAAATGGAAGTACCTATCACATCTTCTTATCCAACGATTGTGGATGTGATCCATCAAAGGTATCAATTTAACCCTTTGGCTGTCCATAACCACTACACCTGGTTCTAGCTTCAGTTCTTTCTTCAAGATCTTGAGGCTGTCTCTGCTCATTTCTCCCTTGCTAGCACGTGTTAAGAGTCCAGCTCCTGACTGCTGATCAAAATACTTTCTTAACTCATTCATTTGTTTCTGCAATTGCTGATTTGAGGTGCTAGTGTTATCTAATTTCTCTTGGAAGCCTGCCACTGTGGCTGTCAATCTTCGCATTTCAGCTAGCGTCACCTCCATACCATCACCCTGACTTGGATTCAGTCTTGCAGTGACTCCAACATAAGTTCTCGCAGCAACTCCAGCATCACCAGCTCGTGTTGTTG
Source organism: Simmondsia chinensis (assembly GCA_018398585.1). Taxonomy (NCBI): domain Eukaryota; kingdom Viridiplantae; phylum Streptophyta; class Magnoliopsida; order Caryophyllales; family Simmondsiaceae; genus Simmondsia; species Simmondsia chinensis. The sequence goes on from JAGTTD010000007.1 coordinate 22,929,856, forward strand.
CACCTTCTCCATTTGGAACTACTACCACTAATTGTCAAAGGAAATGGATCAACAATGATCCGTAATAAGACTTAACTGATTATGCAATATTGAGGTGATCCAATGCACCCAGAAATCAATTAATTCAGTGCAGAAATTAGAGAATAACAACAATCTATCAAACTATGATACCAATTGTTATGATTCAAGATCAATCTTAAATCATAACATGAGATAGGTGAAGAATTAGACTAGAGATAAGGAGAGAATTAGAGAATTAGGGTTGAGAAAAGAGGAATTCAATCTTATTAATCCTCGATGAAGAACTTACAATACAAGCTAAACACTTTATACCATGAATCACTTAAGTCGGCTGGACCAAATGCAATGTACTAACTGACTTAACTAACTCAAGGCAATTACAAGCTTTTCCTGCCATACCACCTAAATGAAAGCAACACATGGATTTCCACTACAACGATCACTTCTAAATCTGTATCATGACAATCTCCTATGTTGATACAAGGTGCTTCTTCTGCTGTGAGTGAAGTGAATGATTTGTTGTTGCAAAGGAAGGAATTGGTGCAGCAGTTGAAGGACAATTTATAGTTGGCACAAGCACGGATGAAATTTTATGCTGATAAAAAAAGAGAGAGAGAGAGAGTTGATATGTCTTTCCGAGTGGGAGATCTTGTGTATCAAAAGTTGAAGCCATATCGACAGGCCAGTGTAGCAGTTCGCAAGAATGTGAAGCTGAGTGCTCGTTAGTAGCCTACAGGTTGAAGCTACCGCAAGACTAATTTGTTCGTCCTGTTTTTCATGTGTCCCTCTTGAAGCAACATATTGCGGAAGGCAAAATCAGCTCGAAGACAGCACCAGTGACAACTTCTAATAGAAGAATCAAGCAAGAACCTGCAGCTATTTTGGGGTCAAGGGTAGTTTAAAATCAGAATGATTCAGCCAGGGAGGTGCTAGTGCTTTGGACTAGCTTGGATCAGGAAGCTACTACTTGGGAGAATCTGAACTTCATCAGGAGCCAATTTCCATTACTTCATTCTTAAGACAAGAATGATGTTAAGGAGGGGGTATTGTCAAGATTCAAGTTTAGAGGAAGTGATTGTATGGGCAATTCTTACAATATTCAAATAGTAGTGGTGGCGGGAAAGGCTTAGCTTCTTTCATTAGTAGTTAAGTTGGTTAGATTCATGGTATTGTTAGGTATTTTGGTCCAACCGACTTAATTGATTCATGATATAAGAGATTAGCATTGTATTGTAAGAAGATTCATTGTGAAATGATATGATCCAATTGTTCTTCTCTGAATCCTAACGCTCTCTGCTTCTCATCTAAATTCTCTAATTCTCTTCTCATCTCTACTCTAATGCTTCATCTACCATAGGTTGTGGTTCAAGATTGACCTTGAATCATAATAGAGGAGATGAACAAACTCATGTCGTTCTTCATGTTAACTTCGCTCTCGTTCAAACTTAAGGGGAAAAAAAAGAAAAATAATATATAAAGAAGAGAGAGAATAGAAGACAATGATGTTGCTTCGGTGCACGAAAAAACATGGGAGAATCAAAACTCAAAACACAGCTTATATCCTCCTCTCCAAACCAAATTTCCCCTTCATTGTACCCTATGTCTACTGGTGTGGGCCTGGACTTGAGATGCAGCATTTGGGCTTGTGACCGGAGCTGACAATTGGGCCTGACATGGGCCGTGCACAGGTGGGCTTGACTGGACTGTTGGGGTTGACGGGCCTGAGGATGACGGTGACGTTAGGTGTTGGATGACATAGGTACTGGTTTGGGTTGAGCTGGCCTGGCCGTGAGTTGAGGAGATGGGCTGGAGGAGGTGAGGCTGTCGGTGAACATGATCTGGGTTGTCACAGGTTTGTTTAGAGTTTGATGGACTGTTGGTGTGGATCAATGGTGTGGGTTGGGCTTGGCTCATAAAATCTCATCCCAATTATTAATTGACTTCATTTAATTGCTTATGCATTGAATTTTGTCCTGTTTGCATCAAAATTTGAGAATTTTCGGAACTTTAATTTTGAACCTATGAAACATAAAAATTGCCAAAGTGAGTATAAACTATAATTAATCAGGTGAAAAAGAGTTAACATAGCAATGAAAAGAGACATATCTATGAGACGCATCACCCTGTTCACCAATATGCCATCAAATTTAGCCTCGATATATAGGGGTTTGATGTGGTTATTGGTAGTATTAGGTGCATTTCTTCATTATGTCAGGTGCATCATTAGGCGATTTGGATGTTGTGGTGTTAATTTTAAAAGAAAAAAGGATTGGGGTTACCTTTGGTGGCTGCTACTTCAGTCCCAAGTTCGACCTGGGGATCCTTTGTTTGATGCTATAAGATCCCCGTCAAGGCCTTCTTGAGTATTAGTTGCCATGAACTCCAAAGGAAGGAGCAAGACAGTTCTAATATAAAGCTTTTCAACGAGCAACTAGAATTATATCTGGACCCCTTGATTTGTTTCATTTTTAAGGCTCCCATCTATGGGCACGTCCTGGTCTTGCCTTTAATGACTGCAATTAGTTGGCATATCCTACTCTAGAGGTTAGTCTATTGGATCAACTGCAGGATCTTTAGATTCCTCCATAGGTTGGGGGAAGTCCTCTTTGTGCATTCGAGATGTCAGACCATGTTGGGTTGATACGGTTTAGAAGTTCCATTATGTTGATTCTAAGACGAGAATACTCGTCTTCATCATCAACTGATCTCCGAGCTAGTGAATTCTTGGCAAGCTAGTCCAACTAAGATTTTTGTCTATGAAAAGATGAGAGACTAGTCCATGGTCCATCTCTCAATTTTCTTGTGTGGTTTCCCTTTATCAGAGGCAGTAAAGCCCCTGCACTCAAATTGCTTACCCTTGCTGACCTTAGCTTCCTCTTGAGAGAGCCGAGTTAAGCAAGTGTCGAGCAGAGTCCTTCGCTGAGCCACCTTTTTCTGCAGCTGCCTCCTCCTCTGAGTTTAAATAAGACTAGTGGGACTAACCGTTTCTTGATTGAGATGATTCCACCTCCAAACACTACCGAATCAGACCTCGGAAAGTTGGTGTTGTGATTGTCGTGGTCCTTGACTGGTGTCCACGCCCCCCTTAGGGATGTCTTTGTTGAGGGAGATGGCTTTTTCTTTTGGAAAAGCCTTAGATTCTTGATTTTAGACACCAACTTGTCATAGCCCCGTAGAGGTCATGTGTAAGGCGCAATAAATTCCTTGACGCCTGCTTCTTGGCAGTGAAGAGTGTCTACCAATGGTTGCTCGAACGAATTCCCATGGCTAACTCTTCTTGTTTGGAGAGAAGAATAACTCCTTCCTCGAATTGCTTTTTTAGGAATCTATTGAACGTAACACAATTGCGAGTCGGATGTTCAGCCGTAATGTGCCACTTACAGTAACCTTCTGGAAACCTTACTGATGTTTTAGGAAACCTAAGTATTCCTGATTCCACTAACCTGTCAAAAAACATGTTGGCTGCAGCCAGAATGTCTTCATCTTTACTCATCCTGCTTAGAGATTTGCCATTAGCTTAAGGCTTTCCGGGACACTACCGGGATTGCTTTTGGCAATAGTGTTCATAACATTGACTTGAAGAGAACTAGGGAAAGTGTCTTTTTAATGCCCATTAGTCCTTCTCCTGGGAAGATCAATTCCCTTGCTTCTATGGCATCTTAAAGCACATTTCTAAAGATCACGATATTCTTTGTTGAATGGGTCAATGAATCGTGCCATTTATAGTATACCTTCCCCTTAATAGAATTTGGGTCAGGCCTTTTATGTTTACTCGTGATCTTGAGCCTGTTATTTTCCTCAAATAATCGAACATTACGTCAGCACTTGAGAGGTGAATGGATATTTCCTCAAGTCTTGGGATTGACAAGACTTCCTAGCTTTGATATCCCTCTTGATCAAAAGATTGCAAACCATTGGATGTCCCTTAACGTATTCAGCGACGTCAATTTTATATGGAGGATCTTCATCCTCTTCAATTAAGTCATGTACGTAACTCCCATATATGCCATTCTTCTTCAGGCTTTCTTCTATTAAGACGGCATCATACCTAGCAGCACATTCAACTGGTTGTGACAACATTTTAAAGTTAAAGCCCTCGAATTTCTTCCTAAAATTAAAATCTAGCGACACGTTCTACTAGCTTGGCATATTCAGCCTCATGAAGAACTACAGTGCAGCTTAACCTTGCTCTCTCGAACCAGTTAATGTAATCTTCCCATAATTCACCTGTCTTTTGTCTCATTCCAACCAATTCAAATATGGAAGTTCCTAGTTCCATTCCTGCGAACTGAGCCTGGAATTGCCTTGCTGTGTCATACTAACAATAAATGAAATTAGGCTATAGACTAATGTACCATTGAAAAGTGATCCCAGTCAAAGAAGTGGGGAACAGCGTCAGTTTAACATTCTTATTATCAAATGCTTCTCTACACTGGCAATTGAATCTTGCCAAGTGCTCAAGGGTAGACACAATCACTTCTCTTGAGAAAAGGGTAAATTCAGGGATTTGTATCCTCAAGGAAAATGATAGTCCTTCCTATCTATGTAGTTAGGTTTAAGTTGACCCTTTTAAGGCCCAGTCCACACATCTGTTCGATAAGGGCGGGTAGTAAGTCCCTCTTGCGCACATGATTATGTGCCTGCCATTGCCCTCCAAGTGGGTGAGGATTGTGAGGGGGATTCATCGGATACCCTTAAGCACCCGTCATAATAGGTTGCAAGAACAGTTGTTGCCCCCCAACCTAAAGCAACCCCTTGGTCAACTTGGCCTTGTGCTTGGTTGGCCACAAAGTATGTTTCAGCAAGTCCTAGGTTACAAGCCATGCCTTAGAGCACACCATCATTAGTAGACTATTGGTTCATCCTTTCTTGATTAATCCCCAAGTCATGATCTTGAGGAAGTTGGAGGTTTATTTTTCCCCTAGTGTGATAAGCATGAAAATGTCTCTGGAGGGGAAGCATGCCCCCATGAGTGGGTACTTGCCCTTGCACTCCTACTTCAAGGCCTTTAGGCAACCTCTATTACCTGAGGAGGGTATGAACGGTGTTGCCCCTCCCTTGTCTCAAGGACTGGCAACAATGGCGCATTGGGATTGAGATCCCTCAAGGCTCAAGAAAATCTCTGATTTGGAGGGATAGTAACCCCAAGGGTCACATTGATCCTTTGGCTAGATTTCCAAGAGTGTGACATTTGCGTTAGCCATAATAGGATTTTCCAATCTCTAAGGGGTAATATAGTCAACCTGAGTCATTAGTAATTGTGAGCTCGAAGGAGCCTTACGAGGATATGCAATTGGTGCTGACAAAAGAGTTGTAAGCCTAAGTGCTTGACATCCTCTCTAGCAGCTTGAACCAGGCCATTGCAAGCCTCAACCTGTCTAACCAAGATAGGCTCGACTTCAACTACTATCTGTCTTGCCACATCCTTAGCAATAAAAGGTAGCAGTAGAAGACAAGGTTGAATTTATTTCAACCAAGACTCAGTCCGTCACTTTGTGAAGCTGATCATTCTTTGAGGTTCTAACGTTATTTATCATAGCTTTCATGGAGGCGAAGTTTTCACACTGGATCACTAGATTGCGCTCTGTTTCAATATGTTGTATCTCTAAGGCATCTCCCATTCTTTGTTGAACTCTTTGGTCCACAATTTCTAAACGGTATTTGAACATAGCCATGAAACTCTTGCGAGAATGGCCATCTAGCCCAATGAGTTCATCTTTCGGGATGTCATCAGCTCCACCGCTCTCACTGCCAGGGAAATGACTTGCTCCACCCTTTTGTGTTATCGGCTTTGTTCAAGAGGACGCTCAAACGGGGATCCAATCGGCTCTAAGACCTCTAATTCCTCGCACTTGAGATCACTGGACCTCTTGGATCTTACTATTGACGAATGGTCGACAATTACACCCCGTAATCAACGATGGGCAAAAGACGATGAAGTCTCGTTTTAAGCCTCCCACTATGGTCGCCAAAAGGCGAGATTGCTTTATTTTGTTTGTATTTTAGGGTGACCTCTTGGGAAGTCCTCACCCTCAGGTTGGGGGCGCTGGGAAATAGCCTCTCCTCCGGTTAACACCATGAAGGGGGAAGGCTGCGTATATCCGCCCCCCCCCCCCCCCCCCCCTCCAGACCCTGCGTAGGCGGGAGCCCTTGAGGCACTGCATATGTTCCTTTTTGCTATTTCAGGGTGATGTGGTCGCCATAAAAATGAAAAAAAACATGTGAAAGGGACTCACCACGACGAGAGAGTGAGCCTAAATTTGAACCACACATCTTTAACGTGAACCACTCACCCTTTCTGAGAAAAGATTGTGTTATTTAGGTGTATCTAACTTTGGTTATGTCGTGAGTTCAGCTTATGCATCAATTAATAAGACTTGGTTAAATATTATGGTGGATTTTTGTATATACTAATAGAAAAATAAAGAGATATGAACCTAACTTAAGTGACAATTATAGTGACGAAGCAAGGCCCACAGATAACCTTCTTCATACACTTAAAAGTCATGAACTAGCGTGAAGACAAACCGAAGGACTCAACAGTCCACGTAAGAGCCTTAACCAATCAGGTTTTAAGTCCGGTGCCATAGACTTATAATAACTCGAATGAGTTTAGGTCTGATAAGATTATGATGGAGCAAAACCATATTTAGGTTACTAGACTAGGACCAACACAATCAAGGTCAAGCCTTGGTCGTCAAAGCCCTAATAAATGTCATAAACCTAAGTTCACCTAACTTATCAAGCAATGACAGTAGTGTTAAGACTAAAGCAATCAAGGTCAAACTTTGGCTGTCAAGGCCTTAAACTAAAGCCTCAAATCTTCACTCGTCGAAATTTGGTAACACATTAAAATAGGAAGTTCATACCCGAAGCCCGAAAGGCTGTGCTACTGAAGAAGCAAATACAACAAGTTTTATGCTAAGCTACGCTACATTATGTTAAGCTACCCCTAAGAAAAGAGCACAAATGTCGTAAAAGAAACTTGTAGAAGGTTTGTATTGGTTGTATGTATAGATTTAGACTGGTGCAAGGCTCGTTCTTGCACATGAATGACCAACAAACGTGTCCATGGTTCAGGTTTGGAGGGAATTCCATGGAGCCCATGTCAGAATTTCTAGCTAAAGTCCCCTCTAGAGGCCCCACATTGTCTTGGATAAAGTTTGATGGCCAAGTAAATGAAATTGTGCTCCAAGTAACTGTCTCGAGTTTGAAAATCACCTATCTTGCAGTCCCTTAATTTCAAGCTCCCTTTACTCTTCTACCATCTCGAGTCTTGAATGGTTGACACCCTTATTAGGGTAATAGTCTTCTCAAGACGCCATTATTTTAGCACCTAAAGGCCCAATTCTCCTCAAGGTGGACCTTATGTGTTAAGCACGTGGGACTTTGCTCAAAACGGTATCGTCCCAGCTTTGACGAATTTAGGGTGTAAACACTATCTTAGTGTATTCTGCCTAGGATGCACCATCATTTCTTCTCAAATGAACACTAGATATAGAGTTTTAGCAGGTATGTTATCAAAGTGACCAATCTTTCTCAATATTTTCTCCATGTAACCCTAAGTATCACATCGGCTTCACCTTGGCATTTCATATCAAAACATGTGCTCAAGAAAGGCATAGTGTCATTCGCAATTTCCACAGTTGTGCCAATTATAAGCACGTCATCAATACACAAACAGATAATCACAGAATCATGATCAACATGCTTTGTCTAGACACAAACATCACCACTGTTTTCAACAAAATCATGCATCACCGAGTTACAATCATATTTCTTATCCTTTGTTTACATACCTTATGCTCCAAATGAGAAACCTCAAAGCCCTCAGGTTGTTCCATATAAAATTCTTCCTCAAGGTGAACATTCAAAAATGCTATTTTTACGTCCATTTTGTGTACTACAATATTATGTATGGATGCTAGCGCTGACACAGCTCGTACAGTGGCAATCCTAGTTGTGAGTGAGTAAGTATCAAAGAAATCTATTCCTTGTTTTTGGATGTACCCTTTAAACATCAATCTGGCCTTAAATTTCTCTATGCACCCATCAATCTTCAATTTCTTTGTAAAGTCCGTGGATATTCCTCTAACGTGAATGCACTCTTTACATGTTCATCAAAATCAAGATGTTCAGTTCAAAATGCAGTGATGAAGTGAGGTCCTAAGATATGGTTGTATGATACTCACCTCATCTATAAAACCTAATCCTCTTGATCCAACAGTTTGATTGGTTTACAACCTCAGCTTTATATTTAAGAAACATCTCTTTAGCCTCATCTTTTTCACTTAGGAGATATACTTAAGTGAATCTTGAGTAGTCATATACAAAAGCGAATCTTTTACCACCTCTTCGCATTGTGCCCTTAAAGTTGCCTAAGTCAATATTTACTGGCTCTAGCAAGGTCGAAGTTCTTTCAACTGATTTGTTAAATGCCTTTTTAGGATGTTTGGCCTTAATATGTATTTCACATTTATGTGGTTTTGTTAGATCACAATGTTATAGCTCAAGATCAATCTTGAACTATAAGCTAAGGATTTGAGAGATTGAGATGAAAAAGAAGGGAAATAGAGGGAGAGAAGAGAGAATTGAGGTTAGGAGAGAGAAGAAATACATTTCATATATGGTCAAAACAATACACTCAACTAGCTTTATACCAACTAATACAACCAGCTCAACCACTACTAGACTTTGGCACCAAAATGTGGTTTGAACTAAATAAAGGCTGCAGTTGCACCAATCAATGCTTATTGCTTACAACCTCAAACTCATAACAATTCCTCCCCCTTAAAATCATTCTTGTCTCAAGAATTGAAAAGAAGGAAATCACCTCTGCAATAGCTTGAAGCTCTCCCATGTAGCATCATCTTCAGCTAAGTTGCTCCACATCACCAACACCTCCTTGATTTGCTTCCCATCCTACTGCACCACACATGAATCTAATACAGCAATTGGAACCTTCAGAAAAGTGCCACTGGATCCAATCTCAAGAGGAAGTGGTGAACGGGTCTTGCCCCTTTCCACATGCTTCTTAAGGCTAGAAATGTGAAAGAGCGGATGAATAAATGAATTAGTGGAAGCTCAAGCCTATAAGCAACCTTCCCCAGTCCCCCCAGTACATTGTATGGCCAAAAAAAACGAGCACTAAGCTTGATACTTTTTCGTACTGCCACATTTGAGTGTCTGTAAGGCTGCAATTTTAAGCATACCAGATCTCCTACTTCAAATGCTTTGTCAGACCTCATCTTGTCGACATAAAACTTCATCCTTGCAACGGCACGTTGTCTTTGGGCATCTGAATCAAGTGTTTCCTCTGCTGCAACAAGTAAAAAACCTCAGGAACTATGCTATTAAACCTTTGCAAAGCCAAAGGAGTTGGATGATCATAGCCATATAGTGCTTTGAAGGGTGAAGTGCCAATAGAAGAGTGAGCATGTGTGTTGAACCAATACTCAGACAATGACAAGCCATTTGCACCACTCCTTTGGATGATGGAAAGTCATACTCCTCAAATATTGCTATTGGCATTGATTAACCCTCTTTGATTGACCATCAGTTTGAGGATGATATGAAGAACTCAATAGCAAAGAAGTCCCCAACAGCAAGAATAATTCTTTCCAGTAGTTACTGGTAAAGAGCCTATCCCGATCAGAGATTATGGAATTAGGCAAACCATGTAACTTATAGATGTTGTCCAAGAAGTCCTTCACTAACCTTTCTGCTGTCATTGGACAGGATTATGGATTAGGCAAAAGGACCGTGGCTCTGCCTTTTGAAGCAAGTCTTGAGCAATTCCTCCACTTGTCTCTCAATTTCAGTCTTTTGTGCATGTGGATACTTGTAAGGCCTCAAATTAACAAGGTCAACACCAGATTTCAGAGGAATGGCATGATCCAAAGCTCCCTTTGGAGGCAATGAGGCTGGTGTCTCAAGCAAGTCTTGATACTCATCAGTCAAAGAGCTAACTTCTGGCAGTAGAGGTGACTGAACCTTTATATGAACAATGGAGAACAATTGTCCCACCCATTGACAAGCTGCCCTTTTAACTAACCCTTCCAAACTCTTGCCACTCATCAACTGCAATTGACCCCACTCAGTAATCCCTCGCAGTTTAACTGTCACTCCTTTTTTCTCAAATCAAACTGTCAATTGTAAGAAATCAAAAATTAGGGGACTAAAAGACCTCATCCAATCAACACCAAGTAGCATATCGCAATCTCCCAACTGAAGGATTTTGAAATCATATTCAAACTTGTGCCCTTCTATCAACCAATAGAAGTTCTGACACTTGGTTTGAATGAGACTAGATTTTCCATCAGCTACGGTTATTGCCAGTGAAGAAGTCCTGATCACCCTATGTCCAACCTTCCTCACAACCTTGGGATCAATAAAGCTATGAGTACTACCGCTGTCTATTAAAATCAGGATTGTCTTTCGTCCTACTTCTCTCTTGATTCGAATGGTATTGTGAGAACCATTCCCTGTTAATTCCTTTACCGAGATTTCTATCTAATCTTCAACCACCTCTTCTTTTAATACCTGCTCCTAGTCATCAATTTCTACCCCAACCCTCACCAACTAAATCTTCCTCAACCTCTGCTCCATAAGCTGAAATGATAAGCTTGGCATTACATGTATGACTGAAGAAATATCTCTGGTTACACTTGAAACATAGCCTCTGAGCCTTCTTTTCTTCCACGGTCATTGATTTTGATCGATTAGCAACACCTTGCTGCTGAGTTGTGCCCTGATTACTTCTCAATCTTTGCCCATCTTATGAAGCTAAAACCGTAGACTCAAAGAGCTTGGCTTTAGCATAGGCTTTAGACAACGTATTAGGACTCAGAGCCTTCACGAGATTCTTGATCTTTTGCGTCAATCCACTTATTAAACTTGAGACATAATAAGCCTCACTTACATTAGGAGTTACTGTCATCATCCTTGTTCTCAAATTCTCGAATCTTGACATGTTCTCCTTAACAGAAGTGGTCTGCACTACCTTGTTGAAACTATCAACAGCATCACGAGGATCCTCACCACCGTACCTTTCACAAAGTTACTCCATGAATTCAGACTAGGGCAGTGTAGACTATAAAACCAAACCTCATGATCTCAAAGAAGGAACACTGCAGCTAATTCCACTTTCTCCACCTCAAAAATGTGATAGAAGTGAAAATATCTTTCACACCTCCTGAACCACGAGTGAGGTTGTTGGCCATCAAACGGATCATCACTACTCTTGGCTGTCTATGACCACTGCTTCTATTATTGCTTGAAGAACTATCATCAGTTTCTGAATTTTGTTCCAATTCGTGTGGAGAATCTTTTAATCCTACTGCCACACCTGAATTCTGAGGTAGCATTGCATCAGGAGGTGGATTAGCCTGATTTGCAGCTGATAACACTCCAGCTCCTGAAGGCAAGGATTGTCTATTGATTTGTTATTGCAATCCTTGAATGCTAGCTTCCATCTGCTGTGATTGCTCATCAATCCCATTAGCTAGCTCCTATTCTTGCTGCTGTTGGTTTTGCGGCAAATTTGTAAACAGTCATCTGAAGTCTCAACTATTCAAATTGATTGACTTCAGCTTCGGTACTAGCATTTGTAGTTGTTACTGTAGCATAAGAGGCATTAGCAGTGGTATTGGCAGCAGCGTTAGCTCTAGTTGTTACTCCACCAGCCATGGCTACAGATTTCTTGCATCTAGCCAGCTCCAACTAATTAAGAACTCGATCAATTGGCAGCTCCACACAAGGCCCTGAGGTTAGGAGAAAGAAGGGAAATAGAGGGAGAGAAGAGAGAAATGAGGTTAGGAGAGAGAAGAAATCAATTTCATATGTGGTCAAAAAAATACACTCTAACTAGCTTTAAACCAACTAATACAACCGACTTAACCATTACTAGACTTTGGCCCCAAAACGTAGTTTGAACTAAACAAAGCCCGTTACAATGAAGAACTAACAATTGCACTAATCAATGCTTATTGCTTACAACCTCAACTCTTGACACACAATCTTGTATTAAACTCATTTGTTTAAGTTTCTAAACTGAATTACAATTTAAATGTCCAAGTCTAACATACCATAAATCTAAGGATTTAAAAATATAAGTAGAACTCAAGCCATTTTTTATTAATGTCATTGAACACATTAAGTACAAAAAGACCCCATTACAGAACCATTTCCTGACGAAGTTGGTCTTTTTGGTGGGGATTAACTTGTCATATTTGAAAGTTAATGCAAAAGCAGCTGTGTTCAACAGCGTACTAGAGACAAAATTCCTACGCAGATCAGGAACATGTGGCACATTTTACAAACACAAAGGTTTTCCAGAGTGGAGTGTTAGAAGGACCTTTCCCTTGCCAAAGACAAGAACCGAACTGGAATTGCCCATATACAACTTCTCCTTATCAATGGTTTTCTCATATTTATGGAACAGGTTCTTATTGGCGCGGATGCGCCTCGTGGTACCGGTATCTACAACTCATTCGATTGTGTTCCCTACCATATTCACCTTAAAGATCACGCAAACAAACACATCATCTTCCTCGATGAGATTAGCCTGGGGCCTGTGTTTTATGTCCTTTCTAGGTACTAACCCTTCTTGTTGTTCCTTGAGCTATGCTCACTCTTGCCACAAGTCCAGCAAGTCCCTATCATGTTCCTTGTTAGCATTATTCATTGGCCTCTTTCCTCGAGATTGGATTCACTTGCTGCTAGCGCCTTCTTCTCGAGCGTTGCCCTTGTTCTAATGTTTCTTGAATTGGCCGTTCTTTCTTGCTTCTCTGGATTTCACAAGTTAGCTACGAAGGATGGGTGCTCAGAGGACTTCCTCTCGGCTTGTTTGTGTTTCTAATCTTCCAAATTAATATGGGAGATCAGTTCCTGCAGTGTCATATCCTTCTTTTTTGTGTTTTAGTGAAGCCTTATAATTCTCCTAAGTGGGAGGCAGTTTCTCAATTAGACAGTTAGCTTGAAATATTTCACAAACCTTCATGCCTACATTAATTATTTTAGTGCATAAAGTTTCGTATTCATAGATTGATCAAGAATAGGTTTTTCATCAACCACGGTGAAAGCTAACCACCTACTGCAGATACACTTTTTAGTTGCACTATCATTTGGCCCATACTTGTTTAACAATGCTTCCCATATCTCTTTCGCAGTTTTCATATTGTTATAGATTTAATAAATAGGCGCTGTCATGTAATGAAGATGCATTCCCCTGCAAGTACGGCTATCTTTCTCGAAATTCTTATTGAACCTTGGTGGGGCTCTATCATTGAACAGTGTATAAGGAACCTCAATTTGGCCTCGAAAGAACGCCATCTTACTAGGCTACATCTCGTAGTTTTTCCCATCCAAGGGCTCATTGATTGAGTCATATTATGATTACTCATTATATAAACGACTTAGAATTTTGGAGCAATAGAATGAGCAATCAAATACAAATGTTATTACTATTAAATTGATCCCGAGTGCAACAATGCAATGACAGAAATGACTTTAAACAAAAAACATAAGGGAAAGAGTTAACCGAAGAATTGACACGCTAAGGAAAAGCCACTGCCTTAATTTGTTTATCCCCCCTTAGAGGTAAAATGGATGAATGGCAGTCCAACCCCCAAGGTTGACATGGCACCAAGCTCAACAATGTACTCCAGGGAAAAGGGTTCGTACGCCCCAACTTGCTTAGTAATGGAGGAAAGAATTATTTTGAAAGAAAAAGAGAACCACAAAGAAGAAGGCTCATTTTTTTAATTCCTGGTGTTGCTTGTATGTTTTACAAAATCCTAAAGGGATGGTATTTATAAAGAAAAATAGTTGTAGGTTAAGGAAACGATCATGGCTAAGAACACCCCCCCCCCCCCCCCCCCCCCCCTCTCCTTCTCCCCCTCCTCTTAAACAAGAAAAGTGGAAGACATGGGAGAGCCTAAAAATTTAGCTTCATTTATGGAAAGAGCGGAATTGACGCAGTCAAAATGCGTACTCAAGCTCGAGCTTGTAGCCTCCGGCCTCGAGACTGGCCCGTCAAGATCAACAAAGATGCTTGATCCAAAGGCCTTGAGGGCACCCAAAGACGACCTTGAGCTCTTTTACAACTTAAACCAAAAATATGGTCGCAAAAATAGAAGTCCGGGACAGAAAAAGTCCAAAACACACCAAGCCCACTCAAGGCCCCCACAAGACTTTATCAAGTGGGGTATGTGAAAAAGGCTTTTCTTCCCTAGATATGTGGGATTGAGGTACTTTCATAAGACATCAAAATTGAAGCACACTGCCCCCAAATTTCAACAGTAGCGGATTAAGGCACCAGGTGTTAAACCATTGCAAAAGTGTTGGAATTTGGGTATAGTGTGCTTCTATTTTAGAGTCCTATGAAAAACCCTCTATCCCACACAAAAAATCTTGAGGTGGAGAGTTTAGTTTGTACACCCCCTTGTTATTGTACATAGAGAATCTAAAGGAGGAGAGTCTAGTTTATACGTTCCCTAGTTATTGTAGTTGTTAATGACTTAAGGGATCTAGAGCGGGTTTCATGAACAACCTACCCTGCCTCGCCGAGCTGGCCTATGCGTCGTGCTATGGTGTGGATATTTTTCAACCCGGACTTTTATTTTTTCAACCCTTGTCTTTTTTTAAGTTGTTGTAAACAAACTCGAGTTGAGTCCTTGTCTTGGATAGTGCTCGATGCCTCTATCTTGAGCTTATGTTATCCATTCTAAGTAAATCTCAAGGGTGTTGCCTCGAGGTATAGCTATATGACCTGTCTTGAGGCTCGAGTATGCGTTTTGACCGCGTCCTTTCTTGCTCTTTCTTGAAATGAGTGTTCCCATAATTGGCCGGATTTTTAGGCTCCCATATCCGCCATTTTCTTTTATTTGACGTGGATTCTTTTCCATGATATTTTCTTTAACCAACAAGGAATTTGCTCTTTAAATATTGTCCTTTAGGATTCTATTTAACTAACAGAAAATTACATTTTACTTAGGCATTACTTCTTTTTCACGACCTTGCTTCTCTCTAAAATATTCTCTCCCCCGTTACTAAGCAAGGTGGGACGTACTTCAACTCATCTCCTTGGAGTACACTACTGAGGTGAGTATCTTGTTAATCCTGGGGATTGGAGTACTGTTCTTTCCATTTGGAGGCATAATAAACAACTTAGGGTAGTGGATTCTCCATGGCGCGGCAATTTCTTAGGTAAATTCTTTCCCTTCTGTTAATCTGTTTAAAGTCGTTTCTTTCATCTTTCATATAATCTCGAGATCAATCATATTCTAACAAAGGAGTTATATTTTAGTAACTCATTCACCTATTACTACAATAGAACCCACATGTACCACTGAGCAGCTCATACCTTTCTCGCACAACCTATATATATGAGAGGAGGGCAGGACACCGAAGCAAGTGAAGTACGAATAGCGTAATAGAAACAATGGAGTAGAGGAGGAAGAGGAAGGGGATATGAATCTTTGCTTTCGTCTTCCCGTGTTTCATTCCTCTCTTTGCTTTGGGACATAAAGACCCCCCTCTTTACTATTCTCACCCATTATTTCATCTAAGTATCATTAATTCCATGCTTATTTAAGTATTAGTACATAAATAAGTGCTAACTTAAGAATCAGAGGGGTCCTCCCTGGTCAAAATCACAGGCCCAGCATCTCCGAGGTCACACTATTAGACGTGAAACTGTTTGCCTTCCTACCTGAACCTGCCCCTGATTTAATCTAAAACATCCACGTGTAACAAGGACATCCTTTAGTGTAGAGAAAAAAATCACCAGACAAACAACCTTATCTTAATAGTCAGAATTAGAGTGACAGAAAGACATTTGTAAATCATCTCCTTGTGACCTATTTAGGATCGACAACAATTGAATCTCTAAATCAATTTACTTTAAACAATCTTTTCCAAATCTTTGTTTCTATTTTTTGAGTTTGAGAGACGACCCCGGTGTTGCATGCACACCGCGGCTCACCTCAACTCTGTTAATTCTTCTCCAGTAGAATCTTTTTTTTTTCTTTTGCTTTCAGAAAAATAAAGACGTTTGTAATACATGGGTTGAATCACACTACTTACACCTCACAGTTATATTTTTTAACACGACACAAAATTTTCGAGTTTTCTATTATATACTTACATTAAATTACAAAATACAAAAATTGGATATTCTTTAGGTACCATTTTTTTGATCAATATATATAATGTGGCGGAATATCATGTTGTTTAGGATGAGTCATTGCCAATTCTATCTGCCTACATATATGTGAAATAAGGAAACAAAGTGAGAGAAATGTAAGAACAAATTGAGAGAACTTAAAAGAAAATAATATGATATAGGTTCCTATGTTCTGAAATAAAATACTTGCTATTTTCTCTAATTATATTTAAGTTTGTATTTTTATTCTCATTCTATTGAGTATAATATGTCCCTAGTTTTATAAAACATTATCAGCACGAGTCTCTGGCTATCTAAGGATCATTACATACCTGAGTTAAGTTATCATTTCCTAACCTTTGTGATTTATAATGTCTAATCTTACCAAACGTGAATTTACTGCTCTTAATATAACTTACAAAAATTATTTGCTATGGACCCTTGATGCTGAGATTTACCTTGATGCTATGAATGCTGGAGGCACATTTTTAAAGAGGCAAATAGCGCATCCCTGCAGGATCGTGCCAAAACAATGATATTTCTAAGACATCATATCCATAAGGAAGTAAAAGTCGAGTATCTTACTGTAAAGGACCCATTTGTCCTTTGGTCGTATTTAAAGGAGAGGTTTGATCATCAAAAACATGTGATCCTCCCTAAAGCTCACTATGAATGGAATCACCTGCGGTTGCAAGATTTTAAAACTGTTAACGAGTATAACTCAGTATTTAGCATTACATCCCGATTGAAATTATGCGGGACAAATATTATTGAGAAAGCTATATTAGAGAAAATATTCTCTACTTTTCATGTCTTAAATATGTTCCTGCAGCGGCAATATCGAGAATCCAGTTTCAAAAAATACTCAGAGTTAATCTCATGTCTTCTTATTGTTGAGTAAAATAATGAATTGTTAATGAAAAATCATCATTCATAACTAACTGGGTCAGAGCCACTCCTTGAAGTGAATGCTACATCCCAGGATAATGATACATATAGCTGTGGCCTCGGTCGCGGTCGTTGACGTGGCCGTGGCAGTGGACGTGGTCATAGGCGTGGGCGTGGTTATAGCCGTGGTCATAATAACTGGCACCATGGCAATAAAAATTGACAAAATTTTAAGAAATCCTGCAATAATGAAGAGAAATATAAAAGAGAGAAAACTCATCAACAAAATTCGTCAAAAGACATGGAAATAAATTGCTATTTTTGTCGTATAAAATGTTACTGGGTGCATACCTGTCATAAGGCCGAACATCTTGTAAATTTTTATCAAGCATCATTGATAGAGAAAGGCATTTATGTAGAAACAAACTTTGATAAAGATCATTATTCACTTAGTGTGACGCATCTTGATGTTTCTAATTTCTTTGAGGATGCTAGCGAAAGAACTAATTATTTGATAGGCGATAAAAATGTAAAATTGGACTGAGGTTTTTCTTTTTCAATTATGTCTCTTGTACTATAGTTTATTATACTTTTAGTGGAATTATATCAATTTGGTGTGTGTAGTTTAGTATAATATTAAATTTTTGATATTTCGTCTTAATTAGTTATTTCCAATAAAATCAGGCTTGACAAACTATATTTATAAAGTAAATTCAAAAGTATTATTATATTATAGTCACTTTGAAATACTTTATTCATTACACTTTTGTAAGTAGGACTCCACTAATACATATGTATTTTGTATTTGAAAAAACATGGATTTGGTCAAATATAGAGACTTATGTCTAACTAACAGCGCAACGACAAGCACTGTCCTTAAAGGCATAATATATTTTTCTCAGTCACGATTAGCTGAAGCGAGTGTTAGTACAATATTCAGTGTTTCAAATTTGATTGAAGGCTTTCGAAAAAGCACAAGCTATGTTTCCTGGAGGAACAAAACTAAACATAAGCGATGCTCTATTTTCTAGTCAATTGCAGAGAAACTTGACCATTTTTGGAGATATTCATCGCAATGGTTATCATATTGAGACAATAAAACAGGGTTGCTTACCTCAGAAAGAAAGAACATAGTGGAAAAATTGTTCGCACTTTCTTCTAGGTTATATTATAGTTACGTAAACCGGATTGAATAAAATATAGTGGTTAACTAGAAGCTAACTGATTACAAAACATTCACCTTATGGCATGACCATCTGAGCCATCCACGTGTGATGATAATGAGAAAAATCATTAAAAGTCCTCATCGACATTTGTTAAAGAACAAGAAGATTCTTTCACCTAATTAAATTTCATATGTCACTTGTGCTGAAGTTAAAATTATTACCAGGGCCAACTAAAATAAGGAGACATAAGTGGGCCTGTTATTCCATCATGTGGACCATTTCGATATTTTATGGTATATACAGATGCCTCATCACTTTGACACGTCTACCTATTATCTACTCACAATGTGGCATTTGTGAGACTTCTTGCACAAATAACCTGATTAAGTGCTCAATTTTTGGATTACATGATCAAAAAGATCCGTCTGGATAATGCAAGAGAACTTACATCCACGCTTTTAATGACTATTATATGTCAATTAGGATTACGGTTGAGCACTCGGTGGCCCACCAGCGCACACAAAATAATCTTGCAAAATCTCTGATCAAACATCTACAACTAATTGTTAGACCATTACTTATGAAAACAAATTTTCCTAGCTCTACATGGGGGCATGTCATATTACATACTGCAGCACTAATTTGTATTAGGGAAACTGCTTATCATAAATAATCCCCATTAGAACTTGTTTCTGGTCAAGAACTAAATATGGGTCCACAAAAGAGATTTGGAACTTATGTTGGGTTTGAATCTCTGTCAATTATAATATATATTTAAACCATTGAAAGGAAATAGTTTTACAGCACTGTTTGCAGATTGCAAGTTTGTCGAAACTATGTTTCTAGAACTAAAGGGTACATTAAAGTTGGAAAAGCAAGAAATTTGGTGCAATGCATCATTGATATCACATTGCGATCCATGTATATATCAATGGGAAATAGATGTTCAAAAAATTATCCGTTTGCAAAATATTGCAAACCAATTACGAGATGCATTCGTTGATATAAAGAGAGTGACCAAGTCACATGATCCAGCTATGAATGCTCCTGTTCAAATTGATATTTCAAATGAACAGTCGTCTAAAATATTGGCAAGTATGTTTATTGCATGCCAGAAGTATGGTAGATCTATTGGTTAAGATAAGAATCTAAGAAAGAAAAGGGAGTAACATAAACAAGTTGGCTCATCTATTAAAACTCCTGAAGAGGTACAAATACAAATATAAGAAAAACATACAAATGGCAAAATGGTTCCTCCCAGATATCAAGTACTTGAGAATTGTCAAAACAATGAAAATATCGAGAATGAGGAAATCTCGATAAACTACTCCATTACTGGCATCCTATGGAACCGAAATAGGACGATTATTGATTAAGTGTTCGCATATACCGTGGCCACTGATTTGACAAGAAAAGATGAAGACATTTAATCTAAATCCGTTCAAGAATGCCAAAAAAGAAATGATTGGCCATAATTGAAAGATGCAATTCGGGCAAAGTTTGATTCACTAGCAAAACGTGCAGTTTTTGGACCTGCAGTCCAGGCACCTGAAAACACGAATCCCGTAGGCCAAAGTGGGTATTTTTATGAAAAAAAGGGAAAAGAATGAAGTGGTTCGATATAAAGCACGACTTATTGCCCAATGTTTCTCACATAGATCAGGAATTGATTATGAAGAGACATATTCACTAATAATGGATACAATTACATTTGCATTCTTAATAAGCTTGGCAGTCTATGAAAGTCTCCACATGCGTTTTATGAATGTGGTAACATATTATCTATATAGAATGGGATTAAACATATATTTCAAGATGCATATAGATTACAACAGTCAAGTTACAGAGATCATTGTATGGATTAAAACAATTAGGGCGAATGTGGTATAATCGTCTTAGTAAATACCTTCTGAGAGCGAGATATGGTAACAATCCAGTTTGCCCATGTATGTTGATAATCAATTTTTGAATTTTCTATTATTTTTAACAAGTAGTTTTGGTGGTTGGTTAATTGGTCACATTTTTTTCATTAATCACAATCGATGTCGATAATTTAAACATCATAAGAACTCTTGAAGCTATTGAATAAGCTGTTGCGTATCCAAATAAGGCTTTTGAAATGAAAGATCACAGAAAGACAAAATATTGTCTTAGCCTACAAGTAGAGCACTAATAGAATTTTGGTCCATTAATCTGCTTGTATAGAGAAAGTGCTAGAACATTTTAATATGGATAAGGCACATCCGTTCCAATGGTCATCTGATCTTTTGATGTAAATAAGGAACCTTTTCACACTTGAGAGGATAACGAAGAAATTCTTGCTCTTGAAGTGCCATATCTAAATGCAATAGGTGCAATGATGTATCTTGCTAACTACATGAGACAAGATATAGCCTTTTCGGTTAACTTATTAGCAAGATATAGCTCAACTTCTACATGAAGACATTAGAATAGGATTAAACATATATTTCAATATCTCCGCGGTACATCTAATACGGGATTATTTTATTTGAAACGATCAAATCCAAGATTGCTTGGATATAAAGACATTTGTTTTGATCCACATAAAGGTCATTCATAAGCAGAATATTTATTTACCTATGATAATACTGCTACACCTTAGCAATCCGTAAAATAAAGAACAGCAACTTCTTCAAATCATGTTGAGATACTTGTACTTCATGCGGCAAGTAGGGAATATTTGTCGTTGAGATCTCTTATTCAACATGTTCAAGAGGAATGCAGTCTTCTAACAATTAGCGGGAGTCCAACGAAACTATATGAAGATAATGCTGCATGTATTACTCAAACCAAAGGTGCATACAATAAAGGTGATAAAACCAAACTATCTCACTAGAGTTTTTCTTTACACACGAGCTCTAAAAGACGAGTGAAATAGATGTTCATTAATTTCTCTCAAGTAAGAACCTAGAAAATTTATTCATGAATGCATTACCAACAATAACTTTTGAGAAACTAATTCACAAGATTGATATACATCCGCTCAAAAACTCTCCTTATCAATGCGTTCACATAAGGGGGATTTAAATACGCACTGTACCTTTTTTTCATTTGCTATGGTTTTTTCCCACTAGGTTTATCTTAGCAAGGCTTTTAACAAGGCAAGCGTATGTAACTTGAACACTATTATCTTTCAAGATTTTTTGTCCCGTAATGTTTAAAAGGAGAATGTTAGTACATATTGGATATTCTTTGGGTACAATTTTTATAGTCGATATTGTATATTATCAAATAGCTAGAAAATTAAAAATTATGTAACAGGCGTTTATATAGACACACACACACGCACACACACATACATACAATATATATGTATATATATATGAGAATTAGTTCATGCAAGCCACGTATATTATAATGTTGCCGAATATCATGCTATTCAGGATGAGTCATTGCCAAATTTATCTGCATAAAAATAATTGGAAAGATACAGAGATGGAAATAAAGTGAGAGAAAAGTAAGAATGAATTGAGAGAATTTCAGAGAAAATAATATGACTTAGGGTCCTGCGTTCTGGAATAAAATACTTACTATTTTTCTAATTATATTTGAGTTTGTATTTTTATTCTCATTTTGTTGAGTATAATATGTCCCTAATTTTATAATATTACACAAATTTTGAATTTAGTTGGATAGTCATGTTATAGACAATATTGAAAATGAAGGGGATTTTCTTGAGGAGACAGCAGGTGTGGCAATAATGAAGGCTTTCAATGCTTTGTGGAGCTCAACTTGATAGACGGATGAATGTGCTGGTGACAAGATATCCCTCCCTCCTGTAAATTTTCATCCCTGTCACCTCCTCCCCCTACACCAAACCATCTTGGTGTTGCCACATTTTGGTAGGATAGGTCAGAAAACAAATAACATCACTGATGAGTGTTGCAAAATTGGGTTAGTGTGCTTCAATTTTGGGGTCTTGTGAAATCTTAAAGGGACTAGAGTGGGTTTCGTGTACCATAAGTACGCGTGCGTGCCTATGCGATCCTAAAACATATCATGGGGCCAGGAAAGAAATAGATGCTCCCCTTTGGAGGGAGGCCAATAATAATGAGCTAGACTCAATCATGAGTAATGACACTTGGGTGATAGTGGACCTTCCTAGCGGATGCAAACTCATAGGTTGCAAATTGGTGCTTAAAAAGAAACTGAGGAATGATGTGTCAATTGATAAGTTTAATGCCACAATAGTGGCTAAGGGGTACACTCAAAAATAAGGTATAGACTTCTTTGATACCTATTCACCCGTAACTAAGATAGCCAATGTAAAAGTTTTGATTGCTCTAATGTCTGTACATAACCTTATATCAGATGGACTTCAAAACTGCTTTCTTGAATGGTCACCTTAAGGAGGAAATTTGTATGGAGCATAAAGTTTGTAAACTCGTAAAGTCCTTGTTAAACAATGGCATGAAACGTTTGATTGCACTTTCATCATTCATGGTTATGTTGTGAATAGTGGTGATGCATGTGTATACTCCAAGCATGTTGATAATGATCGTGTGATTATATGCCTGTGCTTATATGTTAATGACATGCTTATTTTTGTTACGAGTGTGAATATTGTGAACTCTACTAAGTCTTTCTTGAGTTCATGCTTTGATATGAAAGACCTAGGCGAGGCTGATGTGATATTTGGAGAATATATTGAGGATGTTTGGTCACTTTGATGACACTCCTGCTAAAACTCCATATGACCCAAATGTTCGCTTGAAAGGAACATAGATGATACTGTGTCATAGGAAAAATACCCTTAAATTATTGGTAGTGTGATGTTTTTGATGAATTGCATTCATCTTGATATTACCTATGTTGTTACTAGATTGAGTCGTTACACCCATAGTCCAAGTGATGAGCACTGGGTTGCTCTAGTCAGGCTATTGATATACCTTCGAGGTACCATGGACGAGGGTTTTTGTTACAATTGATTCACTATTGTTTTAGAGGAATACTATGATGCTAACTGGGTATTTGATAGCGATAAGATTAACTCCACTAGTGGCTTTTTTTTATACTTTCTAGCAGTGTTGTGTCTTGGAAATCTTGTAGATAGACCTGCATTGCTAAATTAACCATAGAGTCAGAATTTATTACTCTTAAGATGACAAGTTTGGAAGCTGAATAGTTGAGGAATGTGTTGGGAGATATTCCACTATGGGGGAAGCCCATGCCTTCAGTCTCGATGCACTGTGACTTATGAGCAGCCGTTGGAGTTACTTAAAGTAAGGTTTAATGGCAAGCACAGGCATATCCTCTTGAGGTCTAGTGTAGTAAGGCATCTTATTGAGAATAATGTCATCTTGCTAGAGTCTGTAAGGAGTGAGAAAAATTTGGTAGATCCCCTTACTAAAGGCCTTTTCTAAGAAGGCAGTGTATGATACAACAGAGTTAGTGGGGCTTAAGCCCACTTGTGTGTCTTCATCTTGGTGGATACCCATCTCAGGAGCATTCTCGACGTTCCATGGGTAGAAGGACCTCAAGGTTGAGCAATCTGTGATTAAATGCTACCGGTGGCTTAGATCTCTCAAATCTGCCCTGACGTTTAGGTTGAGATTAACGCTCATAATGTTATCCATAGCCTGTTGTGGTGGTGTGGGGCAGCACACTTGATAGACACACCGCTACTGCCAGGATGTGAGGTCAACCTTAATGTTATCCATAGCCTGAGGCTCTTAATGTTTTCCATAGCCCATAGTAGTGGTGCGGAGCAGCGTACTTGATGCACTCACTGACCTGTCATGACGCTCAGAATGAGCTTTACGCTCTTAATGCTATTCATAGCCTATGATGGTGGTGTGGGGCAACACACTTGACGGTTGTGGGACATGCATGTTCAGCAGGTGCTGATTCAAGTGCAAAAGACATTAGTATCATCAAGTGTGGGTCACATTGCTCAGTAACCTCCTTTCTTTCTTCCTTTTGGCAAAATTGAATCATGTGGGGGATTGTTAGAAAATTAGGGTTGCGTGCTTCAATTTTGGAGCCTAGTGAATTTACCTCTATCCTACATAGGAAGAGTAGTGAAGGAATGGCTAATTTACATATACACTTCTCCTTGTGCTTGGTAAAGTTTTGAGCGCACTAGAGTGGGCTTGGTGTACAACACATGCACGCAACTGCATGCCGTGCCATGGTGTGGTGTGTATGTTTTCTAACCCAAACCTATATTTTTATGGACAATATATTTTACATAGTGTAAATGAACTCTAGGGGAGTTATGGGACTAGTCTCAAGCTCGTGGGTAAAAGTTCAAGCTCAAGGGTCATCTTGCATCCAACCTCAAGGCAGTTATGCTTGAGTGTATGTTCGTTAAGTCCAAGTTTTAATTCGAGGCTGCAGGCTCGAGCTCGAGGTACGTGTTTTGACCGCGTATCCGCCCACTTCCTTCCATAACTATTTTTGCCTTAATTGTGTCTAGATTTTGCGCTCTTCCATATTTGGTACTTTCCTAATCATGGCCGGATTTCTTGCCCATAATCCTTATCTGATTCTAACTTGCACATTAAGTATTTTTTCCTATAAATACCGTACTTTGGGCCGTTGTTTAACACACGAAAATACAAAAACATTCTCTTCTTCTTCCTTATGAAATTGTCTTTGTTCTCACTTTGGTTACTGAGCAAGTGGGGGCGTACTCCAACCCGTCACCCGAGAATACACTCCTATGTTGGGTGCCATGTTAACTCTGGGAGTCGAAGTGCCTGATGATCCCTTTTGTACCATAGCGGGGGCGTAAATGACTTAGGGCAGTGGTGAACTCCACGGCGCTGCAACTTCCCTTGGTTCTACCTTTCCTCTTTGAATCTTTTATTTAAGTTGTCTAATTATGTTTTCTAAAATCAAGTTAGTATAATAAGAGGTTTATTAAATTCATCTTTGTCATTGTGTCGTTTAAGTTTCAATTTACTCCCTTCTCGAGTTAGTTCTTGGTGTCTCGAATTTTAGAATTTAATTGCTCATTTGCCAATGGTACAATGATTTCTAAGTCTGCATGGCACAATGGTAAAAGACTTGGCTTGAGCATCCACAATCTTGGCTCAGAGATCCATCAGTTGATGTGTTCAATAGGGCACAGAGGCAAATTGAGGTCTCCATGAAGAAATAAGATGTCATAAGCATTGATCAGTCATTGTCGGTATTTCTACAAGATCCTATTAACATGAAATTTGTGTGTGTAATGTCAAAGATCAGTGGTAATGAGAAGAAGGCAACAATTAGAGATTTCGTGGGCAAGTTAATACCGGACAATTCTTGGTTTAGTTGAAATAATCTCCTAAAACAAAATCATAATTCACTTTGTTGGGAAAACAACTTATGTGGTTGGGCTGATGTGCCGATGATTGATGGGTCGGGTGGACTTAACTATGACTTTAACCTGAACAATATCTTTAAGGGAGGTAGTGTTGGAATTTGGGGGGTAGGGTGCTTTAATTTTGTTCATCTTATTTAAATACCTCAATCCCACATAGGAATAGGTGGAAAGTCTACTATATATACAGCTGGGAATGGCCGACCCGCACTTCGTGGTGTGGACGTCTTCTACCAAGACTTTATGACAATCGCGTTTTTAGTTTTCAAGATTGAACTTGACATGTGTTCTTATCTTTGGGTTGAGCTCGAGGTTACAAACTCGAGTTCAAGTCGTCAATCCCAGCCAACCTCGAGGGTGCTAGCTCGAGATGTTGTCTACTAAGGGCTCGAGGCTCCAGGCTACAAGTTCTCCTTATTCAGGCCGGATTTTTCAGGCCATTATCTTTTCCGTAATGGGCAAGTATTCTTATCGATAAATATTTTCCTTTAGTAGGCTATTCAATGGACTGAAACACACAAAAACATAGTGAAAATTTATCTTCTCCACTGCTTTACTTTTCTCTCAAAGTTAATTCTCTCTTCTATATTACTTAGCAAGTTGAGGCATGCTCCATTCTGCCTCCCTATAGTAGACTATTGATGTGAGAGCTGTGTTAACACTGTGGGTCAGATTCCTTTTGTTCCCATTGTGTCTCGGTGGGGGAATTGCTTCCCTCATTTTCTCTTGCTTTTTTTCATATTTTTTTCTTTAGACTTGGGTCATAACTCTTCAAAGTCTATTATGCAAATTATAATATTAATGCAATCCATTAAAATTTGATAATCTTTTAATCAGGAAGAAAAGTAAAATAGCAATGTTAATTAGCAAACTCAGCATGGTTCGATCGAGATAGTGCCTTTAAAATAGATCATGTTTTGTAATTAGAACACAAAAATAATTAATTATCAGGTTATTCAAATCTAAGTAAAGAAAACAAGCTAAAAAGAGTAGAAAATTTCCTAAAAAGCACGATGATAAGATATCAAAAAAAATTTTGATTTTAAATTGGTTCAAAATGTGCAATAAAAATTTAAAAGATTCGTGATTTAAACTATAGAAAATAGAAAATCTTTTTGTTGGCTGACACTATAGATGTCCCCATACAAAGGCTCCGACCCCTGGAAGGCACTAAAGCCACCTCATATAATAAAATAGGACTAAAAAAGAAAACTTTTCGAAATTTAAAAAAATTGTGGCAGCATGTCTATTCCACCCCCAAACTTAAAATTAACATTGTCTTTAATATTAAAAGAAATATAATGAACAAAGCAGTAGGTGAGTGATACTTCTTAGGTTTGAGGATTTCTTTTTTATGGTGAATTCTGACATCATGCTACCCCAAAACTTGTTTCAAAAATTTGTCGAGCAAAATATACAAAATCATAAGAAGAATAATAAAATTGAAAGGAAGCTAAAATGAAAAGTAGTAAGGAAAGAAAAACTTGGATTGCCTCCCAAAAAGCGCTTAAATTATAGTCGTTAGCTTGACTTTTTGTTGATAATCTATCCAGTACCCTGAAGGAGAATGAAGTTTCCTCCATCCACCCTCAATGACCAATTTCTTCCGCGGATCTTCTTTGTACCCTTCTTTACACGACCACCTCCGCCTTCTCTAACGATGGGATCCTTGAGCATGTGTAACCACTTGAATTTCCTTTTCCGATCTTTTTTGCATTTTGTCGCTAAGTCATCCTTGGCTACTAAAGCCTCAAACTTCGTTAGACAAGTTTGGCACTCTATTTCAGTCATTGCTAGTGGTGGGTCAGTCTAGATAGGTCTAGCCATTGGTGGTGATGAGTCGATTAAAGTAGTTATGCTGCATTGAGGTAGTTCTTCCAATGTGTCCCCGTCCCTCAATGCTATGGCGTTAGTTTGTTCCCCTGGGTTGGTAATGGTATTGCTTGGTAAGGAATCTTTGGATCTCTCAAAAAGTTGCTCTAATATAGTCCTTACTTGTGTTTCTAAATTTGGATGGAGGCTTCTTAGTTTCTAAAGATAACATTGGTTTCTTAAACAAAATTTTTCATTTCATTCATGACTTCCCTAAACATCTCTTTTTAGTCATATATTTTTTCTTGAGGTGGATGAATGGGTGACCAAGATACTTTGTTAGGGGTCCAAGAAAAGCCAGGAGGGTTCAAAAACATAAGAAGAATAATGAAATTGAAAGGAAGCTAAAAAGAAAACTAGTAATGAAAGAAAAGCTTGGGTTGCTTCCCAAAAAGCGCTTAAGTTATAATCGCTATCTTGACTTTTTGACGATGATCTATCCCGTATACTGAAGGAGAATTGGGTTTCTTCCATGAACCCTCAATGACCATTTTCTTCCGTAGATCCTATTTGTGCCCATCTTTACACGACCACCTGCACTTTCTCTAATGATGGGATCCTTGAGCTTAATGTGTCATGACTTGAATTTCCTTGTCCGATCTTTTCTTTGTTTTTTTACCAAGTCATCCTTGGCTTCGAAAGCCTTTAACATCATTAGACAAGTTCGACACTTTATTTTGATAACTGGTGGTGGTGGGTAGGTCAAGATAGGTTTGGTCATTGGAGGCGTTAGTTTGTTCCCCTGAGTTGGTGATGGCGTTGCTGGGCAAGAAACCTTTAGACCTCTCAGAAAGTTGTTCTAATGATTGCCCTAGTTTCTTGAGTAAAATTTGTAGCTTCATGCATGAACTCCCTAAACATCTCATCTAAGTCGAATTTCTTTTCTTGAGGTGGATGAATGGGTGACCAAGTTATTTTATTAGTGGTCCAAGAAAAGCTAGGAGGGTTCAACCATCCTTGATTGTTGGTAGTACAGCAAGGGTTGTGTTAGGCTTCTTGATGTTTATACATGTAGTTATACTGTTCACAACCTAATGAGGCGAAAGTGTTGCCTGCTCGGCATGCCATACTAGCATGGTTTCTTGCACAAAATTCACATCTTATTATAAGAGTATGAGATATTATGACACTTACATTATCCAAGTGCTTTTAAATTAGTAAGATTTGAGCATATAATGCATTAATTTGAAGAATTCCCAGCGATCTTCTTTTTACAGCTTGATATTGAGGTCTCGTATAGTTGTTGCTAGCCATCACCTCTAGCAATATTCTGCGTTAAAATTTAGGTTCTGAGGGAGTGATGTAAAAAAAAGTTAACTTAAAAGTTAAAAAAATGATAAAAATAATGAGGAAGCACAAAAATATAACACTATAATACAAAACTTAAAAAAGGAAATTGGGGGGGGGGGGGGGGGGGGGGGGGAGGGGGGGGGGGTGTTGAAGGGGGAATGGGGAGTAGTAATAATGTTTTGAAAAACTTATAATACAAACTTAACTTTAAAAAGCCTTATCTAGGTAAATTAAAAAGTTAAAAGAAAGACACAACTAATAAGAAAACTTAAAAACAAAGCAATCTAATCCAAAAACTTAGCAAAACTCAAATTTTAAAACGGGGGTGGGGGTAGTAAAACTAACAATTTTAACGTTCAAAATTTTATCAAAATAAACTTACAAGTAAAAAAAGATGAAAATAAAGAGAAAACACAAGAAAAAAACAAAATAACATAAATTTAACAAAACTTCACAAAAATACAATTTTAAAGGGGGGTGCTATACTAATTTTACACGTAAAAATAACTTTACAAATAAAATCAAGTGAATGAAATAAATGAAAGAAAAAAATTTATTCTTCAAATTTAAACAAAATTTACAAGCTTTTAACTAAACAACTTCAAATTAATGCCAAAACTAGTTGGTACCGACATCACTCAAATAAGAACAAAATAATAACTCAAAATTAGTGCCAAAATTGATGCTTAATGGGTTTGCTTAGAAAGTGCCCTAACTCGTATCAAATAATATAGAAATATAGCATCGTCCCATATCGATTGTTATTGCATGAGCATAGAAATTAGTAGTTTCAGTACTATTTGAAAGACCACAATTTTAAGTTTTTGATATGAAACAAAACTTTGAAAAAGAACAAAAATGGTTATTGATTTTTTTGATGAAAGTTGTTCTAGTTTTGGATGATTAATATGATTTTAGTAAGATCCAAGGCATCTCTAATTTCACCTAGTTGCAACAATACGCCATTTCTATTCTCGATATTCAAGTCGTTAATATGTATTGATGGTCAAAAATCCTAATTTACTAAATATTTTCTCTCGAGAAATATTTAGCATGTTCTTTTACATATTTACTCATCTATCTCTTCTATGAATTCAAATAAAAAATAAAAAAAAAGAGTTTTAAATATCCATGGTTTTTACTTAAGACCACAAAAATCGCGTTAGTCTATATAGCATTCGCTCAATTTGTGGTGTTTATCACTTTAGCATTCATCATAAATCTCCTATCGGACTCATTATGAATCATTATAGGCTACCCATGGAGAACAATGATAAACACTCAAACAGCGCAATAAACAAAGTTTGAACACGTTGAATTAGAAAAGAGCGTATATTACTTAGGCTACATCATAGCCTTGAAAACACAAAATTAGTTCACGGTATATATATTATAAAGCAAAACTAAGTCAAAATTCATCAACTTAAAGAAGAAAAATATAGAAAGAACTTAAAAATACAAAATTATATATTAAACTTTCTTCCTTCATTCCTTTCCTCTCCTCAGGGTTATACCTAGTTTCTTCTACTTTATTTTATGGTTTTGCTTGATGACTTGATGCTAAAAGACTTCTAAAACTCTTCTATTTATTGTATTTGAAGATGGGAGGTCATGAAATAAAAAAATAGAACAAGGTCATCCTTATTTGCTAGAGGTGTCGCCCATTGCCGCCCATGGCTATAACTTGATTCAACTTGCAATCTCTTTTAACTTTCTTCACTTTCATGCAGGTTGAACATGTGCTTGAAGTGTATAATGCATCTTTGCCTTTAGTTTCGATACAAACCTGGTGTCTCCACACCTGCCAGCCTCTTCTCCTCCATTACTGCTGATTATTACTTGGCTTTTATGCTTACCAAGTGCACCAAGTTGTATTAAGTAATGCAGAATGAGTAGAGTATCATTCCCACGGGGATTGATTATTGAATGAGTATCGAAATTAGAAGCTTTAACACTGTTTGAAAGACCGAAAATTGCAGTTTTTAATATGTAACAAATAAAATGAAACGTACTAAACTAAGTTACTGATTTTTTTTTTTTTTTTGTAAAATTTTGGATTTAAATAAGTCCAAGGCATCCAATTTTACCTAGTTGCATCAATACCCCTTTTTATTCTCGACATTCAAGTTGTTATTACGTGTTAATGGTTGAAAACCCTAACTTACTATATATTCTCTTTCGAGCAATACTTAGCATACATTTAACATATTAACTCATCAATCTGTTGTATGAATTTGAATAAGAAAAGAGTTTTAAAGATCGATGATTTTTACTTAAGACCGCACAAATCGTATTAATCTATCTTCAGCATTCACTCAATTTGTGGTGTTTATCACCTTAACATTCATCATAAATCTCCTCTCAGATTCATTATGAATCATAGTAGGCTTTGAATGGTGATCAAGCATTCAAAACTCATGAAGAACAATGACAAACACTCAAACAGTGCAATAAACAAAATATTGAATACATTAAATTAGAAAAGAGCGTATATTACAACTTAGGCTACATCGTAACTTTGGAAAGACAAAATTAATTCATGATATAAAGCAAAATTAAGACAAAATTCATGAACTTTGAAGAACAAAAGGATAGAAAGAGCTCAAAAATGCAAAATTACAAACCAAACTTTCCTTCCTTCCTTCCATGTTCTTCCTCTCGGTTTTCTGATTCTTTTCTCTATTCTCTTTTGTTTTTGCAGGATTGGATTGATTGTACATGAGGTGACGAATACTAGAAATAAAAAAATTTACAAGCTTTGCTCTCATTTTCTAACATTGCCACCCTTTGCCGCCCATCCTATGCAACTTGCTTTTTTTGCTTTTTTTTCGATTTTTTCCCGCATTGGTCCATCCAAAATCAAGCTTGACATCGCCATGAATATGTTCTTGAACTGTACAAAGTATCCTTGCTTTTCATTTGTGCATTTTGCCATCCATTTTTCTTACTGAAATGAATTGTGCATGTTCTTGATGCATTCTTGCATAACTATGCGAAAGTGTTTTGCCAACTTTTTACTTTTGTTTGATTAAATTCATTTGTTGATGTTGATCATAAAATCTAACATGATTTAGTATAAAATGAACATATTTGCAAGCAAATAATGATAGGAGTGAAAAGATGCAAAAGCGATAAAATTTGATGTAAAATAGTTTGAAAATGAACCTAAATTATATGAATAAATATATACTAAATTAGACTTATCAAAATGCCCCCAAACTTAACTCTTGCTCGTCCTCAAACAAGGCTAAACATTAAAGCGCAGGATTCCATGCTCTTTAAGAAATTTTTTAACACAATTTAAAGCAAGAATACTTCTATTAGAAAATAATGGCAGAGGATTAAAGTTTAAGGTTCTAAAGGCAAAATAACCTTTTTAAGGAAAAAATCCATCAATCACTTAGGTAACTGAATTCAAACGTTGGCCAAATAAATTAAGTTTATCCATTCTTTTTAACCTCCAAACATTCAAACCCAATAGATGACAAAAATCAAGCCACTTATAACAAGACTTTTTAGGTATGCCAAGAATAAAAGTTATTCACAAAACTTTCTTTTATCTTTTTTTTTTAATTATTTATTAGGGACATATCTGCCCTAGTCAAACCCAACCTATGAGTATATCTCCAGCAAGAATCAAACTCCTAACCCCTGGGTGATGAGCGCAAGGGTAAGAGAAGCCTCCACTGGGATGTCCTCATTATCACTACATGAGTATATCTTCAGCGAGAATCAAACTCCAAACCCCTGGGCGATGACCGCATGGGTAAGGGAAGCCATCACTGAGACACCCTCATTGTAACTTAATGACTATATCTTTAGTGAGAATCAAACTACTAACCCCTGGGCGATAACCGCAAGGGTGAGAGGAGCCACAACTGAGACGCCCTCATGATGTGCAGTACATACAGTAAAATGTTTATATGGGATAGTTGTACCAGAGATGCTTCCCTCATTTTCTCTATCTTTTTTTTCTCCCTTTAGACTTAGACATAACTCTTCGAAGTCTATTATGCAAATTACAATCTTAATACAATCAATTCAAATTTGAGTATATTTTAATCAGAAAGAGCGGTAAAACAACCATGCTAACGAGTAAACTCAAATACCACAATTTTATCAAGATAGTGCCTTAGAATAGATCATGTTTTGCAATTGGAATACAAAACAATTGATTATTCAAATCTAATTAAAGTAAACGAGCTTAAAAGAGTAGAAACATTTCCTAAAAAGCATGAAGATAAGATCTCAAAAATATTTTTTATGGTTTTAAATTGGATCAAAATATGCAAGAAAAATTTAAAAGACTACTGATTTAAACTATAAAAAATAAAAAATCTTTTTGTTGGCCGACACTATCAACATCCCTAGGCTCCGAACTCTAGGGGGCACTGAAGGCAACTTTAATAAAATAGGACTGGACAAGAAAACGTTTAGTAAATTTTATTTAAAATTTTAAAAAAGTGACAAAACTTCCTCCCACCCCAAATTTAAAGTTAACATTGTCCTCAATGTTAAAAAGATACAAGGAATGAAGTAGTAGGTGCGAGATACTTCTCAGTTTTGAGGATTGCTTTTAGATGGTGAATGTTGTTATTAGGTTGCACCCACACTTGTTTCAAAAATCTGTTGAGCAAAATGTACAAAAATATTAGAACATAATAAAAATTATAGGAAATTAAAGGAAAAGAAGTAAGGAAAGAAAAACTTGGGCTGCCTCCCAAGAAGTGCTCAAGTTATAGTCGTTAGCTTGATTTTCTTATGATGTTCTATCCTGTATCTTGAAGAAGAGTGGAGTATCCTCCATCCACCCTCAATGACCATTTCCTTCCGTAGATCTTCTTTGTACCCTTCTTCACCCGACCATCTCCACCTTCTTTAATCGTGGGATCCTTAAGCTTAATGTGCCACAACTTGAATTTTCTTTTCCGATCATTTCTTCATTTTTTCATAAAGTCATCCTTAGCTCTGAAAATCTTTGACTTTGTTAGACAAGCTCGGCACTCTAATTCGATCATTGGTGGTGGTGGGTCTGTCAAGATGGGTTTGGTCATTGGTGGCAATAAGTCGATTAAGGGGGTTATGTCACATTGAGGTGGTTCTTCTAATGTGTCCCCATCTCTCAATGCTATGACATTAGTTTTTTCCCTTGGGTTGGTGATGGCATTGAAAAGCAAGGATTCTTTGGACCTCTCAGAAAGTTCTTCTAATGTCGCCCCTACTTGAGTTTCTAAATTTCGGATGGAAGCTTCTTGATTTCTAATAGTAGCCCTGGTTTCTTGAGTAAAATTTGTAAATTCATGCATAAACTCCCTAAACGTCTCTTTTAAGTCATAATTCTTTTCTTGAGGTGGACGAATGAGTGACCAAGGTGCTTCATGATGGTTCCAAGAAAAGTTAGAAGGGATCATCCATCCTTGATTGTAGGTTTGAGAGGAGGAGTTGTATTAGGCTTGTTGGCAATTTAGCATTTGGTTATCCTGTTCAAAACCCAATGAGGAAAAACTATTGCCCACGTGGCATTCTATACTAGCATGGTTACCAGCACAAAATTCACATCTAACTGTAGAAGTATGAGCAATCCCGACACTTATGTTATCCAATTGCTTTTGAATTAGCGAGAATTGAGCAAATAATGCATTAATTTTATGAATTTTCAGCAGTATTCTTGGTACAACTTGATATTGAGGTCTAATGCCAGCCATCCCCTCTAGCAATATTCTATGTTAAATTTTTAGAAAAGAAAAAAAAAAAAAAAAAACTTAAAAGTTAAAGGAAAAAATAATGAGAAAGTATAAAAATACATCATTATAACACAAAACTTTAACAAAAACCAAAATTGACGGGGGGAGGTAGTAACACTAATGTTTTGAAAATCTTAAAAGTAACAATTTTAACTTTCAAACTTTTTTCAAAGTGAACTTATAAGTAAAATAAACATAAAGAGAAAACATAAAAAAAACAACAAAATAACACAAATTTAATAAAACTTAACAAAAAACATAATTTTAGGGGGTAGTTGTATCCAAATTTAAAAAAAAAAAAAACCTTTACAAATTAAACAAAGTGAATCAAAAGGAATAAAATAAAAGATTCTTCTTCAAATCTAAATAAAATTTACAAGTTTTTGCAAAACAACTACAAATTAGTACAAAACCTAGTTGGTGCTGATATCACTCAAATAAGAACGATCCCTGGCAATGGCACCGAAAACTTGATGCTTATTTGGTTTTTATGCTTAGCAAGTGCACCAAGTCATATTAAGTAATATACAGTGAGTGGAGTATTATTCCCATGAGGATTGATCATTGATTGAGTACCGAAATTAGTAGCGTTAGCACTACTTTAAAGACCGGAAATTTCAGTTTTTGATATGTAACAATTAAAATGAAAGTACAAAACAAGGTTACTAATTTTTTTAAAATTTTCTGATTTACATAGGTCCAAGGCATCCGATTCACCTAGTTGCATCAATATGCCTTTCTATTCTCGGTATTCAAGTTGTTATTGCATGTTGATGATCAAAAACCCTAAGTTACTAAATATTCTCTCTCGAGCAATACTTAGCATACACTTTTACATATTAACTCATCAATCTCTAGCATGAATTTAGATAAAAAAAGAGAATTCATAGTTTTCACTTAAAACCATACAAATCTCATTA
Organism: Simmondsia chinensis; assembly: GCA_018398585.1. Classification (NCBI taxonomy): domain Eukaryota; kingdom Viridiplantae; phylum Streptophyta; class Magnoliopsida; order Caryophyllales; family Simmondsiaceae; genus Simmondsia; species Simmondsia chinensis. The sequence continues at coordinate 22,965,252 of JAGTTD010000007.1, forward strand.
ATCTTTCTCTAGTATTCAGTCAATTTGTGGTGTTTATCACTTTAAGATTTATTATAATTTTCTCTCGGACTAATTATAAATTATTATAGGCTTTTAATGGCGATCAAGCATTCAAAACTCATGAAGAACAATGATAAACGCTCAAATAGTGCAATAAACAAAACATTGAATACGTTGAATTACCAAAGAGTGTATATTACAACTTAGAGTGTATATTAAAACATTGAATACGTTTGGGAGCCGGGCCGGGCCGGGTGGGCCCGGGTTGGCCCGCTTTCGTCAACTTTAAAAAAAAAGCAAAATTCAATAATGCAAAGTTATTTTGTACTAAAATTATTATAATTCATTAATAAATTATATGAGATACAAATATATTTTTTTCCCAAGCACTAATAATGCTAAATATACATGTTTAAAAAAAATGCTAAATATATATAATAAAATGAAATATACTATAAGTAATAGTAAATAATGATAAATTTCTTATAAAAAAAAAATAATGGTAAATAAATAACGTAACAAGTACAAATACAACGTAGTTAGAGCCTAATATTTAAAAGTACAAATTTGTTTATCAAAAAATACGAAGTTTGACATATGGGGGCTGCGGTCGCCTTTTGACGTAAATATTTAAAAGTAAGTAATTGACATACAAAAGTGTTATATCAGTCGCATGGGGGGGGGGGGGGGGGTTGCTGTGCCATCGTTTGACGTATCAGTGGTGCGGTCGTCTTCTTCATCGCTCGATGAATCCAGCTTCATTCTCTATTGATTCCTTGCCTCAGCTAGCAGCCAATCCTTCAAGCACACGAACATCTCCAAGCTCGACGGCGATAGCTTCGCCCTCTTCGTTCCAAGCAACCTGTCATCAAGACTGAAAGCACACTCCGATGCTACTGAAGACACCAGACAACTTAGTATATCACGTGCCATGGTGGAAAGCATGGGATACTGGGCTTGGTTTGTGTTCCACCATTGTAAAAAGTCAAAATGAGGGTTGGCCGGCGGCCCAAAAATATGGACCAACGGTGTCTGCAAATAATAATCTAGCTCGTCACATGACGTGGGGGCTACTGTGGGCGTAAATTGCTCCAACAGCTTCCACGAATATGAAGTGTGAGAACTACTTCCACTAGATGTGGATGATCCTACTACAGCAGTACTCGGATATGGATTATTTGACGCTAATTTTTGGGAATATTAGGAAAATAAACTATGCAAGTCGTTATCAACTTCGGCAATGAAAGTGTCGATATTGAGACTAGGATACGAATATTTGAAAAAATGTTGGCAAAACAAGTTTAAACCTCCGCGTTTACAACGAGGATCTAAAATAGTTGCTAAGCAGTATGTAAGAGGTAGTTTAGAATAATATTTAGCAAACTTTTCTTTCATTGCCTTAATCGATTCGAACAAAATGGGGTTGGATTCATTACCCGCCATGAGGCATGGTCGGATAGTAGCAACCCGAAAAAAATGTTGTGGCCTCTTTAAACATGCAAAAAAATTTACAAATTTCATCTATTGTCTCCCAATGTTTACCGTCCAGGTTGTAATCGCTCTATTCTGAACGATTGTCCTGTGCGAAGTCCATCAGAACTTCTTTATATAGTAGAATGCGCTCTAACATTTCTACCGTAGACGATCACCAAGTTTGGGAGTCTAATTTGAATTGTTTATATTCTATGCCATGCAACCTACATAAATTTCTAAATCTTTTTTTTTTCTAGTGCCGGATGATTTAATAGATATTATTTCGGATCTTAAGGTGTTAAGGGTTGCGTTTACAAGCTCTAAATCATCCATTACCATTAAATACAAAATGTGACAAACGCAACGACTATGAAAACACTTCCTACCTAACATGGGTCTCATATGCCTAATTAAATGTATAACGGATGCAGTGTTATTGGTAGCATTGTCGAACGTAATACTGAAGATACGTCGCTCTATAACCCAGTCGCGGACCGCCTACATAATCGCACCCGTAATTATCTCAGCAGTGTGGGGGCAATCTAAAAGTCCTAGGTGGGTCACATAATTTACAAGTTGCTTTATTAGTTGTCCTATTAAGGGTAAAGCGATTCCATACCCCACTAGTTGTACGGCTACTAGTAGAGGTACTACTTTCAGGCTGGGCTTCGGTGGTGGGCGTGGGTTCCTCATCAGTTTGTGGGTCTCCACCCCCACCACCCGACTCATGATAAACTTGTTGTTGTTCAAAGTCCCAATCTATGCTATCATCAGTGTATGGGGGTGATAGGCCTGGTTGAATAAAATCTTGTTCTTCCATATTAAGTGTGACAATTCTACTCCTTTAAGGATTCTGGGTGGCCGAGAAGAGCTAGAACTAGCACGACTGGCTCCAGAGGATGATCCATATTAGTATAAGTGATTAGTATTTATAAAATACAAGTAGTAATGAAAATTAAATAACTAAAAATGTGAACCAAATAAAATTGCGATAATAAAATTACTGAAACAAGAGAACAATGAAATTCGAACTTCAGGCAAACACTTTACGAACTTCGAACTTTAGAGCATAACGTTGCAATTAGCAAAGTTCAAGAAGATGGGAGATGATGAATGTATAGAGAGAGAAGAGAGGATTGAAGATTTGGTGAGGAAATGGGTTGGGGAGGATTAAGCATTTATAGAAAAAAATAAAATTTATTTGGCCCGTGGCCTGGCTCGCTCCAGTGCGGGCGGGGCCGGGCCGGGCCGGTTTTCGGGCCGACCCGGCCCCGTTGGCCACCACTAGCTACATTGTAGGCTTGGAAAGACAAAATTAGTTCATGATAAACATAATATAAAGCAAAAATAAGACAAAATTCATGAATACTAAAGAAGAAAAGGATATAAAAAACTTAAAAATGCAAAATCACAAACCAAACTTTCCTTCCTTCCTTCTTCTTCCTCTCGGTTTTCCTTTTCTTTTCCCTACTTTAAATTTGGTTTCTGCTGGATTGGATGATGAAAAACACTTGCCAAATGTCTCTACATGTAGTACATGAGGTGGGGAATACTCGAAATAAAAAAATTTACAAGCTAACCACCCTTTGCTGCCCATCCTTTGGAACTTCCTGTTTTTGCTTTTTTTCAGTTTTTTCCTGCTTTGAACGGCCCAAAATCACGCTTGACATCATCATGAGCATGTCTTTGAAGTGTACAAAGCATCCTTGCTTTTGATTTGTGCATTTTGCCACCTATTTTTGCTTATTGAAATGAATTTTACATGTCCTTGATATGTTATTACTTAACCGTGTGAAATATTGTGTTTGGCCCAACTTATTGCTTTTGTTCGATGTATCTTGCATTCACTTGTTGATGTTGATTATAAAACCTAGCAAGATTTAGCATAAAATGAACATATTTGCAAGAAAATAATGATAGAAGTGAAAAGGCCAAAAGCAAGCAAAAGCGATTAAAGTTTGATGTAAAAAGGCTTAAAAATGAACCTAAATTATATGAACAATTATATACTAAATTAGACTTATCAACCACCAAGACCCATACTGCCATCTCTTATAGATAAATCTTGAATCATAAACTAGGTCTAGAGATTGGATGAAAAAGAAATGAAGGAGATGAGAAAATACAGAGAGAATTAGACATCAGGGAGAATCCAATGATATTTTCATTTATATGAACAAGAATACAAGATTAAGACTCTATTTATACTAGAACTACACAACCAAGATACATTGGATTTGGACAAGTCTTGACCGACTTAAGCTATCCTCTAGCCGCCACATTTGACCTGCCCTTGATCTCTTAACCGACTTGGTGCCTAATTCGTCACCTGAAGCTAATGGCTTCCCTTCCAAGCTGAGTTGCTGCTGCCATTTGCAATTATTTACAAGTCCAAGAGTTATTGAAGACTAAGATCCTAAGCTCATTTTAGTAGAATCATGACAATACTACCCCCTTTGAGAAGATTCTTATCCTCAAGAATCAAAGTTGAGCATTATTATTTGAAGCTTTGCTAAGCCCAACAATGAAGCCATGAACCTAAGTTGAGCTTCTTTCCGAATGCTTATATCAAACTTGTGATAGGTGTCAAGAGGTCTGCCACTGTCACACCAAACTCACCAAGTGGTAGTGCAACACCTAACCACTCAGATTATCTTGTTGTGGCAACAAGTGCAGCCTCACAGCAATAATCTGTTACACAAACACACAGTAGGGCAAGAATAATGCAGTTGCAACCAATGAAATTCTGTGCTCAATCTGAGTTTGCATAAAATACTGCTTGGAGCCAATAGGCTTGAAACCAAGTTGCAAAACATGGTGTGCCACACGGGGCGTACCTACAAACAACAGGGTACCCATAAAGGGATTTCACTTCTTGGTTTAGCTCACTGAGCACCTTGAGCTAGAAAGGTTGGATGGAGAACCTCTTAGCCCACCATTGGTTCTTGGTCCTTAGACTTGGAAAGGGGATGTCTTGGACCATACTAAATTTCTTGGCAAACAATCTAGGCCTATACGTTTCCGCACCAGGATGAGTCTAGTGATGGAAGAACAAATCTGGGGGGCATAAGATTGCTTACCAAATTTGGGAGTTGACGTTCACGGAGACATCATAATGAATATCTAGTTTCCTGAACCAAAGTGGACTAAAATTCCTCTCCCCAAAAGGAGTCTATTGAGTCCCCTTCCTACCTCAAGGAGATACTAGTCTTTCGAGGAATTGGTTAAAGGACCATGCTAAGGATAGTTGAACCTCACGACGAGAGAAGTATTCCCCAAAGCGGGGAACCCCTCACCTATGGGAGCATAGGGCCCCCTAGGGCAGAGCTCGAGGAAGTAGGCCGGGCCCGGAAGCTAGACCAGCCACAAGGGACCACCTGTTTGGAAAGCATAGTTCTTGACTATGATGTCCCTAAGGCATCCACATACTTGGGCGAAAAATATTGGTCCCAAGGCCAATGGACCAGTCCTAAAAACTAAGTTTACAGTAATGGTCTGTAAAAACTTCAAAACTGAGTTGGAGGAGTTAGAAAAGAAAAACTTGTTTAACAAAAATAAGTAGAAGCATGCCTGTTCTTCTCTTGAACCATGCCCAAAGTGATGAGCCCCTATTACAAACATCTTAACATAGGACTCGTAACCACTAGGCAAATCGGTTACGGAGAAGGAAGAGCCAAAACCTTCAACCCGATTAAAAATAAAAGATCAAGAAGCAAATCCTCTTCTCTTGGCGAAAGACCTATTAAGGCCACTATGTCATCCAAGTTAATGCCAAGAAATCCCTTGGGAGGACAAAAGCATGGTAAAAGGTGTTCTAGCAGTAAGTAAGCGCCATTTGGATAGGGTAACCATACCTGAAAGTGATGGTGGAGAGCTTAATGGCTTTGTAAATATGAAGATTCATCCATTTCTCTTCGCAGGTCACCATTAAATTGTCCACCCACTAGGCATATCGCTTTGTCAAGATCGTCCATCTTTTGAAGGGCGCCGCTTCCTTTAACATGCATCTTCCTCCCTAAGAAGAACCCGCAGAGATTGTGCGAAGTAAGGGAGACTCGTAAGTATCTGGACAAAGTCCCGAAAGACTTGCAACATCTTGGGATGGGTCACAGGTAGGCCCTAAAATGGGATGGAAGATGAAGGATCATTCTTTGATAACCAAGAAAGATCCTCATTAATGGTGTTAAGATAGATTGAGCTCTGAAGCACGTAAGAGACTATCGAAAGGTCCAATTGAAGCAAACGTGTCAATTGCTCGATTGAGCTATCAGCCTTGGCAATGAGGGCAGAGATAGCAAATGAGATTTGAGCCATTTTCAGATCAAAGGAAGTGAAGGATGGAAAGCACATTGAATCAAGATTCAGAGGTTCATAGAACGAAAGAAAGAATTTTCAAGAAGCGCTTGAGAGAGATAACAGTGCAAAAAAGTGAAAGTTTCAAGCTCTAACTGTTATACTTATAGACACGCGGGAAGGAAGAGCAAGTGACGCACAGTGTTCTCTCGAGCTCCCTTTAGCCGTTGAGGGTCAAATCAAGTAGACTTGTACTTGTTGTAACTTTGAATTTACCAATAGTTAAAAGGGGGTATTTGTCAACACCCTAATTTCGAAAGGGTTGGGATGACGCCGTTTTGAGAAAAGTACCACATGCTTAACACGTGAGGCCTCCCTTTAGAAGAATCGAGCCTTTAGGTGCGGAAGTAACGGTGTCTGGAGCCCAGTATCATGAAGAGAGGATCACCCTAACAATGGTGTCAACCAATTAAGGACTCAAAATGGTTAAAGGGTAAAGGAAGCGCGAGTTCAAGGGACTGTCAAGAAGACTGCAAGATAGGTGGTTTCTAGGCTCGAGGTGGTTACTTGGAGCGCAATCTCAGATGTTTGGGCACTAGCTGTCTCCTCTGCTCCAGTAATTCATTAACTTCTGTTACTGTGAATATAGCTCCTTGTGGTCCCATTGGTGAAGGTGGATTAAAGCCATATAGTGCTTTGAAAGGAGTTGTTCCCAAAGCTCAATGAGCATGTGTGTTGTACTAATACTCAGCCAGCGATAGCCACTTGTGCCATTGCTTGGGATGGGAAAATGTCATGCCTCTCAAATATTATTCATTGCATTGATTAACCCTTTTTGCTTGACCATACATTTGGGGACGATAGGAAGAGCTAAAAGCGAGTGTGGAACCAAGCAATAGGAACAATTCACTCTAGTATTGCTGGTAAACAATGTATCTCTATCAGAAATGATAAATAGGGGCGGTCCATGAAGTTTGTAGATGTGGTCCAAGAACAATTTTGCAAGTCTCTCAGCTGAAATTGGATGATTGAGGCCAATAAAGTGTCCAAACTTGGTGAAGCGATCTACCACAGACCAGATGACCTCTTTCACCTCAAACTTAGGCAAGCCTTCTATGAAGTCCATATTGACGTGCTGCCAAGCCTTCTTCGGAATAGGTAAGGGCTGAAGTAGCCCTTGGTAAGGCACATGATCACTATTTGTTTGTTGACACACCTCACATACTTGCACACAATCCACCACATTCCCTTTCATGCCTATTCAATGAAAGTATTGCTTTAACCTCTAATAAGTGCCTTTAATTCTAAAGTGTCCTTCCCACGCTGAAGCATGGCAAGCTAGAATTACTTACCTCCTGAGATTTGTTTCAGACCCTATGTAAACCTTTACTTTGACGTGTATAACAGCATTACTCATAGCCTCACCAGAACCTTCATTTGATGAATGCTTAACACTGAAGGCTGTAATATAGTCGGCAGCAAAGCTGTCACCTTCAAATGATTTTTGCACTTCTACCATCCAAGATGGCAGAGCTAACGAAATAGCATGAAAAGCTGCAGATTTCACCTCATCCCTTCTCCTAGATAGAGCATCAACTACAAGATTCTCCCCTCCACTTCTATATTTAATCGAATAATCTAGTCCTAACATCTTCATGAGCCCCTTGCGTTGCACTCAACTAGTGATCTTCTGCTTAAGTAAGTGCTTGAGGCTTTGGTGATCAGTTTTAATAATGACGTTATGTCCTTCCAGGCAATGTCTCCATTTCTGAATTGCCAACAAGATTACAAGATATTCCTTCTCATAAATAAACAAGCTCAAATTCCTTGGACTTGAAGCTTGGCCAAGATAAGCCACAGGTCTACCACCTTGAGAGAGAACTGCTCCTAACCCTTAAGAGTAGCATAACTTAGCTTAGCATAGATTAACATAGAACTTGTTGTACTTGCTTCATTGGTAACACAGTTTCTTGGGCTTTAAATATGACTTTCCAGTTTTAATCTATTCCCAAATTTCAACAAGTTGAGCATTGAGGCTTTAGTTTAAGGCTTTGACGACCAAGGCTTGACTTTGATTGCGTTAGGCTTAACACCGCCGTCACTACTTAATAAGTGAGGTGAGGTTCACGCCATTGGTTCTAACTCAGTGACCTGAATACAGTTTGCTGCACCTTAATCTTATCAGACCTTAACTCATTCGAGTTATTATAAGTCAAGGGTGCCAGGCTCGAAAACCTAATTGACTCGGACTCGTAAGTGGTTTACTGAACCCTTGGATTTGTCTCTACTCCCGTTCCTGACTTTTAAATATATGAGGAAAGGTGTTTGTGGGCCTTGTTCCATCATTGTAACTGCCATTTGGGTTAGGTCCATATCCTTTTATTTTTTTTTTGTGAAAATAAATATACAAATCCACAAAAATATTTAACAAAAGTCTTCTTAATCAAAGCATAAGCAGAAGTTGAGGTATAATCGAAGTGAGGTACCCCCACATAATCACAATCGTTTCTTCGAAAATGGTAAGTGACTGAGGTCAAAGACATGCGGTTTGTAATTAGGCTCACTCCGTAGTTGCGGTGAGTCCCTTTTGCATGTTTGTTTTGTTTATCATTTTACGGCGACCACATCACCACTTATTTGCAAACAATATAAAGCAAACAACCATTATAGACGTTTAATAAAGTAATTAGTGTAATGTATTCCCATAACTAGTGGATGCCATTCAAGTAGTTTGTGTTGGGAAAAACATAAAAAAATTGTTTGAAAATAAACTTTGATGCCGACTATTGGGTTCACAGTTCTCAATTATGGTCACAACAATAGGCACCTATTAGAGCACTTAGAGTAGGAGACTCTTCTCTCTACCTAAGCCCCTGGTCAGAGAGTCACACTTCGTGACACCTCACGTGCGAGAGTTCCCGGGAATAGGTTTATCTGTATAAACTCTTTGCCCTAATACCGGTAGTTGGCATGAATTTCAAAAATTCTCCCTAAAGTTTACGTAGCGGAACGGGTTTATAATTCATAACTCAAAATCTAGGGTTGATTTAAAATTCCTAATTTTAAATCTACTGACCTAAATTCATAATTTAAATCAACAGATCTAAATTCTTATTTAGATCTACAGGCCTTTTACCCTACTACATTCATAACAATACATAAACTTGTACAGGCATAATAACGAATACTATAATTAAATAAAAAAGGAAAAAAGAATAAAGAAAGAAGAACATACCTGGAATTGCTCCAATAATAAAGAAAGACCAGAAAGACAATAATATTCTTCAAAATCGAGACACCGAGACCTTCTACGCAATGACCTCGAACTGCCCGGAGGGTGGGCTCCGAAAAATACTAAAATGAAGAAAGAAAAACTTCAACGGAAATTTTTCTTCTCCAGTTATGTCTCTGAAACAGTTTCAGAAACCCTAAAGAAATATTTCAAATTCAATGCCAAACCCCGGAATAAGCCCCTCTATTTATAGGAATATACCGGAGCAAAAAAATCTAATTTTTTGATGTGGCAACCGCCCAGTTTAAATTAAAACGCAGCGTATCATTACAAAAAGAAGTCAAAATGTGTCATTTCATCAAAGTTCAAAAACCGATTGATTTTTTTAATTCAAAACGCGTGCCACGTGTCGCACCCCTATTGGTCCAAACCGTGGCACGTGGATTCTTACCCTGGGCAGCCCAGCGGGCGACACGTGTTGTGTGCTGACTGGCAACCAGCGAAGTACGGGATCACGAGCTGTTTAAATGCAATTATTTTTTCACATGTAAAAATTCATCTTATGAATTTTAATTTTCCAAAATTATTTTTATTTTATAATTTTTAAATTTTATTCATCTCATGAATAATATTTGAAAAAATTAATTTACCCATCTTATGGATAAATAATTCATCTCATGAATTCCTTAATATTTTTTCAATGGCAATAAAATACAGAGGCTTGCGTAGGGACCTCAGGGACAATTTAAATCGAGCTCCAAATGGGTTAAATTAATCATTTCATGAAATAATTTAATTACCAATTAATGAGACTTAATTCCACTAAATAAATCTCACTGCACTCCATACTTAAATTATTTATTCGATATCTTCCTAATAAACTGTATTGATGATAACAACCCCTCCACATGTCCATGATAAAGGATAAATATAACCACTACCATTATCCTTCTCACAGCTTCTCCATTAGTTACCGACTCGCCCTTCACTGAATAATTCATTTATACTTGAACATATTCACAGTATAAATTCCGAATGTCAAACACTTAGAATACTTTGGTCAAAGTTTTCGAACTATTCAAATATTTGCGAATCAGCTAAGGGGACATCTGTATCTCATAAAAGACTATAGATTCCCTATTGAATCCCTGATCCTTGTCACACTTCACGCCGCTACCCAGTGTACGTGAGATTTCAGACATTCGTTTAGACCTTACTTATAGTACACCAAAGTAACTAACGCTCTATGCACAAGTCCCGAATACCCTCAGGATTTAGAGTCGTCATTCAAACAGTACAACGTGAATCACTCATCTCTGATAGTAGTCTAGAAATAAGTAACCCACATGATCCAACTCAGTGTGTCAATCTTATTAAACACACTAACCTAACACTTTTGGATCTCTATCCACATGACCAAGACAAGTCATCTAAAGTGTCACATTATAGTCTTAACTTACAAGTGGTCCAAACTTGTCTTTGACTACTAGTCTTTCAAACAACAATCCATACCATTTATTCCAAGTCTATCTGTGGCTTAGTCTCATAAACCACTTAGAACAAACATATAAATTGCAGTCTGAGAACTACACCCATCTCATGGATGTCTCCCAAATGAAAATTACATGCAGTATAAATGCTCACATACACAATTTTAACTAAGAAACGACTGGAACTTCAATTTTATTTATTAATTAAAATAATATATCCAGAATAAATCTGAATTTCAGGATATTGTTCCTAACAGTTTGTAGCACAAGACTATATATTAATGAATCATTCATTTGGGCACCATTTTTTCACATATCAAGGGATTATGGTACACTAAAGATATCCCAAAGTATCTCTAAGGGTCCAAATTATGCCACACTTTACTTGGGAGCAAAATTAAGACAGTCTTAGAACAGTACCACAAGTTTTAAATAATTATATCACAAGTTTGACTAAATATACCACACCATTCTCCTAACTTATAACACAAGGTTATACGTAAAGGATTTTTTTAATTTGGACACAATTTTTAAAAATTATTGGATCATAGTATACTGATGATGTCTCTAAGTGTCATATTTGTACCACACTATAGATTGGTGCTAAACGAAGATCATTTTAAATTATACCACAAGTTTTAACTAAATGTGTCACACCATTCAACTCGTTTGTACCACAAGGTTATACATAAAGAACTCATTCATTTGTACACTATCTTTTCATGTATTATAGGATTATGGTACACTAATGACGTTCAGAAGTGTCTCTAATGGGCCTAATTGCACCACACCTTAGTTTGGAGATAAATGAAGATCGTTGTATAATTGTATCACAAATTTTAAGTAAATGTACCACTATTTCTAATTAAATGTAGCACAAGTTTCTACTAGCTTGTACCACATGATTGTACATGAAGAAATCATTAATTTTTGCACCATTTTCTCACTAACTATGAGATTGTGTAAGACTATTGACTTTATTAAGTATCTATAATGGTTTTAAATGTACCCCAACTTGTTTGGACCCATTTCGAGTTAGTTTTAGAAATGTACCATTAATTTTAACTAAATGTACCCCAACTTTTAACTAAGCGTACCACAAGATCCTAATAACTTATAACACATAATTATACATTAAAATTTTTTTAAATTTTTATGCCATTTCCAATTAGTTATGCGATCATGCTACATTAGTGGCTTTATATATTAGTGCTAAATGTGCCCCAACTCATTTTGGACCCATATACTTGAAGGAATCTTTAATTCTTTCACCATTTTTCTTCTAATTACGGAATTACGTTGTGCTAATGAGTTTATTAAGCGTCTATATGGCCCTAAATGTTTCCCAGCTTATTTTATACTTATTTGAAGTTAGTTTTAGAAATATACCACAAGTTCTAACTGAATGTACCTTTACTTTGAACAAAATTTACCACAAGGTTATACTAGCTTTTACTACATAGTTATAAATGAAGTAATCTTTAATTTTGAAGTCATTTTTCACTAATTATGGGATCATGTTACACAAATGACTTTGTTAAAGATCTTTAATGGTCCTAAAGGCACCCCAACTAAGTTTGGACATATTTGGAATTTGTTTTAGAAATGTGCCACATGTTTAAGTAAATGTACAACGACTTTTATCTAATATACCACAAGGTTTGACTAACTTGTACCACATAGTTACACACAAAAATCATTAATTTTTACGCCATTTTTCAGTAATTATGAGATCATATTACACTAATGATTTCATTAAGCATCTATTGTGGTTTTTCTCCATAAAATAATTACATTTTGAATAGTCTGAATATTTTATTTTTATTTTTATGGTTTTCAAACAACTTATTTTATATTTATGTAACATATAAATTTTGATATATAACTATAATAATAATAATAAATAATAATCTTTATTTTTGACAACATGTTTTTAAATATTTGACAAATTTATGTTTTTAAATATTTGATAAATTCGTGTACATCAAATAATAATATCTATATATTACAATACAAAAAATTTAGGTAATTACTTTTTTTTTATATTTTATTGAAATGTTGCATCAGGCATAAAAATGAAAGCTACTAATTTTCCTTTCTTAATTTTTAAAAATATAAAATGACCAAATGTCCATGCTGACATGGCATGGATGCAACGTGACATGTTGGTTGGGCATGCTATTTGGTAAATTTGAAATTTTGCTTGCTATTTTGGTAATTTTAAACTTTTGCTTGCTATTTTGGAAATAAAATTACCAAATGTGCTATTTTGAAAAATTAATCTTTTAAATTCCCAAAGAACATTATCAGGATAGCTCATAAAAGAACATTAAACGACCCAAACTATATATGAAAAATGTAGGTTAGGCAATAGTTGTTTTTTTTTTTCCATTTAATTTTCTCTCAACCAAACAAAGTAAAAAAACTTTAATATCCAAAATTTACTTTTTTTCCTTGACTTTCAAACACGGGGAAAAAAATTATTTTCTTTTTGTTTTCTTTCCCGTCAACTTTTTTTCCTCACAATTTTTTTCCGGCAGATTTTTTTTAATTCCAAATGGAAGAAAATATGCAGAAAAAGAGTTGAAGGGAAAGAAAAGGGGGAAAAATGACTTTTTTTTCCTGTTTGAAAGACAAGAAAAAATAAGGACAAAATGTAAGTTTTCTTGACCAATTTTTTTTTTTCCTTTGTTTAGTTCAAATAAAATGAAATGGAAAAAAATAACTGTTGCCCAACCTAATAGGCTATATTTTCTGTGTATTGTTTGGGCCATGTTCGGATCAGCTGTTTTAAATGTTCCATTGGGAATTTTTTTTATTTAGATGCTATGTGTCTAACATTTTATCACCTAGTTACTTAACATTTTAATATATATAATCATGTACCATGAAATTTTAAAACTTTTAAGAAAAATTTAGTTCAGGTACTTAGAGTTTCATAATATATTTACGAGGTATCATATATCGAACATACTGTATTCGGCTTGTGCTAAGTATATATACCGAACATATTTAAATGTGTCCAATGAACTTACGTGACAAGCAAAACGGACCCTCTTAATGAAATATGAAGCTGAGATCAAGTCTAATATATATTAGGTTGACATCATTTGGGCCATGATTATTCTTTTTTTCCAATTTTCCTTTTAATTTCAAGAGGAAAATGGTTTTCCTCATTTTCTATTGTAAATATTTGTAACTTTCCATTCAATTTTTTTTCTTTAAATTTTTCTTGCATACTTTCCTTCATTTTTTTTTTTTTTTTTCCATTGGCAGCATTTTTTGTGTTCCAAGTAGACCCTAAAGGAAATTTTCAAACAATGGACTTAGTGTTTTATTGGAGGTAAATTTCAAAAGAAAGTTTGATATATAGTCATCTGGGTTATTTGGAACACTAGGAATAAGGTCGGGTTTGAAGAAGAACGGTGCATTGAGGAGGATACTTTTTGGAGTTTTTAGAATGAGGATGGGTTATTTGGTGAAGGCCTAGTGTGAGAAATTGCCATACTCGCCTGAGGAAATTGTCAGAAATATTAAATGTATTAAGAGTTGAAAATGTTCATCACCGATGCATTTTTAATGGGTGTCAGTTGCTCAGTTATTGTTCGATTCTTTTTTGGAGTTGACTCGGCCGATACTTTTTTGTGTATCTTGTTCCTTTCAGTTTTCTTTTGTTTGCTTAATGGGATCTTGCTTGTTGTGGGTGTGACTTTTCTTATAAGCAAATTTTCTCACTTATTATGGGGGAAAAAAAAAGTCAAGTTACAGACAATTACATTTTCAATAACTAAAAATGGCTCAATTGTTAAAAATTTTATACCTACACACCTTGGTCCGACTCTCACCTTCTCTATATATACCCCAACTCCCAACATAGATAGTTGCTTCTTCCACCAAAAACAACTTCTACACCACCTCAAGCCATTATCATCTCTCATTCAAGTTGATCATGCCACCAATGGAAGACAACACCACCAACACCGGCACCACCTACCACCACAACCACCTCTCCCTATCCCTCCTCGTTCTCCACCGCTCCTTCTCCACCTTTCTACTGAGATTCCATGCCGGTTATTTTAGAATAAGCTTGTCCCTAGCCAGCCAATCCTTACTTTTCAAAACCCTAATCCATCCGGCCACTACGATCTACCACCACCCTCTCTCCCAAATCTTCCACCACCATCTCCACCGAACTGCTGTCCTCCCCGTCCTTTGGTCTCTCTCTATCTTCCTTCACGTTCTTCTTTCCTCACTCTACCTCCTCAAATCTCTCCTCCACTTTCCCCTAGTCAAAGCCGAGTTCCTACACCCTGTCGGAGTTAATTACCTTTTCGTTCCTTGGATCTCGTCCCTCCTCCTCCTGCAATCCTCTCCTTTCCTTTCCCCCATGGCCACAGCATACCTCGCCCTCTGGTGCCTCTCGGCGATCCCCCTGGTGGCGCTGGACATCAAAATCTATGGCCAGTGGTTCACCACAAAGGGTAAGCGGAGGTTTCTGACCGCAGTGGCCAACCCCACGAGCCAGATCACTGTCATCGGAAACCTGGTGGGATCTGCTGCAGCCGCTCGGATGGGGTGGTTAGAAGCTGCCGTGGGGTTGTTCTCGCTGGGCATGGTCCACTACTTGGTGTTGCTTGTTACGCTTTATCAGAGGCTGAAGGGTAGTGATAAGCTTCCAGCGATGCTCAGGCCGGTGTTTTTCTTGTTCTTTGCGGTGCCAAGCATGGCAAGTTTGGCTTGGGATTCCATCGCAGGGAAGTTTGATACGGGGTCTAAGATGTTATTCTTCCTGTCACTGTTCTTGTTCATTTCTCTGGTAAGTGACTAACTTTGTGCGCGGTGAGAGTAGCCATTGCCCAAAATAATTCAAAATAAAAAATATTATTCAAAGTTGTCCAATTCAAAAAATATTTCCTCCAAAT
The DNA here is from genome assembly GCA_018398585.1 of Simmondsia chinensis. Lineage (NCBI taxonomy): Eukaryota > Viridiplantae > Streptophyta > Magnoliopsida > Caryophyllales > Simmondsiaceae > Simmondsia > Simmondsia chinensis. The sequence goes on from JAGTTD010000007.1 coordinate 22,980,662, forward strand.
GATTTTTATGTCAGTAAATTTTAAAATTTTTATTTTTTGTTTAGAGGTACCTGACACTTCAAATCTTTTTTATTTTTATTTAATTTTTAATAAATTATTAAGTATTAGTTAAATTAAACATTTTAATTATATTTTTATTATTATGTTACATTTATAATATATATTTTAGTTAAATTATACATGCAATTTATAATAAAAATTTAAATTAAGTTATTTTTTAAATATTGAATAATATTATCTTACATAATTTTTTAATTTACTCATTATTACGATTATCTAATAATAGTTGTTTGCTTATATAACATTTAACATAAATTATTATCTTTAAAATTATTATCACAGGGAGGGAGATACCCCAGAACAAAATAAAAAATTAATTTATAAAATCTGCTGACATGGAGGCTATTTGGGTAAATATTTTTTTAAAATGGGCTATTTGGGTAATATTTTTTTATTTTGGGCCATTTTGCACAATTGCTCAGGTGAGAGACCCAAAAAAAAAAAAGAATAAAAAGGAGTTTGAATAAACCTAGAAAAGCTCTAATATCAATCTTATTTACATTGCCTTTATATGATCTGATGCAGCGCGGAAGTAGGAAATTAGGGGAACGGGAAGGTAATGACGGGCTTCCCTTAATTTTATTACTAAAATAAAAAAAGGGAAAAATAGTCTCGATTCTGACAGCCTGAGAAAAGAGGAAACAAAGTATTAGTATTTTGTAGGAATTAATTAATGAAATAAAACCCCAGTTCTCATCTCTTTATATAGAAGAGTACTCTAAATCCTAGTTTGAATCTAAATCCTAGTCTTAAAATTCAAACAAGATGTGCTAATTCAAATAACAAAATAAACAAGAGGAAAAATCTAAAAATACAAAATTAAACCAGGTCAAACTCTATGTAGAACTTTATCTCGTCCATTTGGAGCCACCCATGCTCGCCAATCCGTCTCGTGCTTGCCAATGGATCCCATTGTGGGCTGGGCTGCATGATCCTCCCCGGGTTGGAGAGAATTAGCCCTCGAATTTGTTACGGTGCCGGTGTCATCGTTGTCTCCAAAGTCAAGCGTGAGGTGCTTGACATTGAAGATATCTGACACCCTCATTCCCGGACGGAGCTTGAGCCGGTAGGCATTGTCGTTGATCCTTGCTATTACCTCTAGTTGACCGATCTTACGGGCCGCCAACTTGTTGTATTCCCATGCGGGGAATCACTCTCGTGTCAATATCGCCCAAACTAGGTTGCCAACTTGGAACTGAACCACCCGTCGTCCCTTCTCCCTTACAGTCTTGTACTTGGCGTTGGCTTCGAGAAGGCGAGCTCGCATCCGCTCATGTATGTCATGGAGTGACTGGATGAAGTCCTCGGCCTCACCGTGTGGTCGTGTGAGATCTAGTACTGGTGCCAAGTCTATGAGGGAGCGAGGAACGAAGCTGTAGACAATCATGAAAGGTGCAAAGCCCGTGCTCCTATTAATGGAACTGTTGTATGCGAACTCAGCTTGGTGAAGCTTGGCTTCCCATCCTTTGGCGTGATTAGCAACGAGGCAACGTAAGAAGTTCCCTAAGGAACGATTGGTGACCTCGGTTTGCCCATCCGTTTGAGGATGGTGGACAGTGCTGAAGGTTGAGTGAAGTATTCGCCATCTTCCAGAGGGTTTGCCAAAAGTGGTTCACGAACCTGACATCATGATCAGAGAAAATGCTCGAGGGTAACCCGTGGAGTTTGTACACCTCTCGGAAGGAGTGGCCTATGTAAGCCGCCTTCTTGCTTCCAATGAAGTTCGCCATCTTTGAAAAACGGTCTACGACCACAAAGATGGGGTCTACACGCCCTATGGTTCTTGGTGGTCCCAAGACGAAGTCCATACTTATGTCTACCCAAGGTTGGCTTGGCACCGGCAGTGGTAAGTAAAGGCTTGCAATTGTTGCTCCTCCCTCGGACACTTGACAAATTCGACAACACCTGATATATCGTTCAACCTCCTTGCGTATTGAAGGCCAGTAGTACTTGGTGGTTATGAGTTGCAGTGTCTTGTCTCTCCCTACATGCCATGTGTTGTGCTTTTCCTTAATTATCTTGAGCTGCCAACTAGAATCCGGTATGCAAAGTTGTTTTCCCTTGAAAAGAAACCCGTCATGGATTGAGAAGTCGGGTACCGACCCTAGCTGTAGGTCTCACCAAATCTGCCTGAACTAGGGGTCATCACGGTATAATGCCGCCATCTGATCAAAACCCGTGATCTCTATACAACTCTCTGTCATGATGAGGCTTCTTCTACTCAAGACGTCAGCCACTTTGTTCATCATGCCTGATTTGTGCTTGATGGTGAAGTGAAAGAGCTGAATGAAGCTAGCCTACTTGGCGTGACGATTTGAGAGTTTTTCTTCGCTGTTAATATTTGAGAGCCACATTTTTTGATGAAGGCCCAAAAAGCAACCTAAGAGGGCGGTGAATTAGGTTTTTTCCTAATAAATGAAAATTTAAACTTTAAGAACCAAAAAATCAATTAATAGTTGAATCAATGAATATGAAATGCAGAAATTAAAGCCAAGAAAAATAATGCACAGAGATTTTTATAGTGGTTCACTTCCAACCCGAAAGCTAGTCAACTCCTCAAGTGACTACTCTTAGTCACTTGAGCCTTCTAACTAAGCTTGATGATTCTTTTTAAAAACAGGCTCAGGATCCAACCTTTACAACTGGTCTTTTTGTACGTAGGCTCAAGACCAACCTTTTACAACTGATCCTTTTGTAACAGTAGGCATAGGATCCAACCTTTTACAACTGATCTTTTTATATGTAGGGTCAAGAACAACCTTTTTACAATGAAGTGAATTTAAGTATTGAAAGAATTAAAAAACTCAACTTCTTCACTCTTTCAAGAGTGAATTGCCACTTGATCAAGCTTAATCAAAGCTAAACAAATTATAATTAAGCTCAATGATCAACAATAAAGAGAACTAGTGATGCTCAAAAAACTTTAAACACGAATTCGAAAACAAACCGTTAAAGTGCAAGGGTAAGAGCCCTTTTTGAGAGATTTCTTACTGAGTGTTGGAAGTATTATTTCTTGATTTAAAACCAAAGCATTTAACCTCTATATATAGGCCAAGAAAGGCCTAGGAGCCATTGGGAGCATTTAAAAAAAAAAGGAAAGAAATCGGGTCCAAAATGTAGCCGTTAGAGCCTGTCGGGGGCTATGTGTCGACACACAACACCTCCAGAGGGCTACTGCATGTTTGTGTGTCGACACATGCTTTTTGTGCGTCGACACTCACCATACCTTGGTGAATTTTGACGTTTTTGACCATTTAGCTTGATTGATGGGATAATTTTACCATATTAGCTAAGTTGATTGATTAATTAATTGATTGTCATATTAGCTTAAATGTTTGAATTAATTCTCTACTTTGCTTTGATCATAAAGATAATTGATTGCATAAATCTAGCTAAATTATCGCCCATTTAAAATTTATCTTGTTTGATTTGATCATGCTTTTCAAAAATACTAATCTTGAAAAATATTTTCATGATAAGTTAGATTAGCTTAATTTTGACTTGAATATTTTTCAAATAAAATTTAAAAATTAATTTTCAAAAATATTTCAGAAATATTTTTGTTAGAGCATCACTTATTAGTATTGAGACTTGGACTCAATTGATATATCCCGATCCTAAGTTCTAGACAATAAAAATGAATAACTTTGAGGCGCTTGGACTTGGATCACGTTTTCTTCAATTTGGATGAATCTTCTCTTCAACTTTGATAGTTTTCCTCTTGATTCATCATCTTAGAAAGCCTCGTATCAACATGATTAACCTTGATTTTTCTAGCTTTCTTATGAGTTACTTAGACGCAAGATTAGAACCATTTAAACACTATGACTCACTAAATGATTGTTATCATCAAAATTATAATATAACTGGCTTTAGGGCCAACATTTGAGTATAGGACGAACTCCCGGTTGGAAAGCTATGGCTTCCAAAGTCTCAGTGCCCTCACCAATGCGTGGAACTCCAAGTCATAGGTTGAGTAGTTCAACTAGCTCCCATCAATCTTCTCGCTAAAGAAGGTGATTATCCTTCCTTCCTGGCTGAGGACAGCGCCAATGCCTATCTTAAAGGCATCCATATGTAGCTCAAATGTCTTTTGAAAGTCAGGAAGTTCTAGGACGGGTGCAGAAGTCAACCTCCTCTTTATTTCTTTGAAGGCGTCAGCTGCCTGCCTTGGATGCCTGGGTGTTGAGCCGTTAAGGCCCATGGTGCTTCTTCCTTTTTCTGTATCAAGATGATCTTGGTCCCTTCATAGATGAAATTATACGTGTTCTTCCTCTCGTCATGGACGGCGATCCTATCATATTGCTGCGATCGTCCCAAGAGCAAGTGACAGGAATCCATCGTAACAACATCACACCATACCTGCCCCTTATATGTATCTCCTATTGAAAAGTTAGCCGAGCATTGTTTGGAGACGGTTACTTGATTCCCTTTCTTGAGCTACGATAACTTGTAAGGATTAGGTTGGGCTTCTATCGGTAATCCTAACTCGGTCACGGCTTCTTCAGATATCACGTTTTCACAACTCCCCGAATCAATGACCATATGAAAAACCCTACGGCCAATGATACAAGTGGTTTGGAAGATGTTATTGCGAAGCCAACCGTCACCCTGTTCTTCTCTTGGTACGAAGCACGAGAGCCGAACCACCAATATGTGACCCGCATCCCCCGTCATAGGCTTCTCACTCGGTGCCACCAATTCTTCTTGGAGTTCTTCTATGAAGGCCTCGCCATCTTCTTCTTAGAGTTCCTCAATGTATAAGCCCTTGCTGGGCCTATCTCCCTTACGGCAATCAGAGGCTCGACGTCCATTCTCCGCGCACTTGAAGCAGCGAATCCTTGAAGTGTTCGCCAAGTCTTGAGCATTAGGCCTGGTTGTGTTAGCGTTTGGTGGTCGGTTCTGAGTGGCCTGTGCTGGCGGTAATTGCGGCTGCTTTCTAACCCCGACCTGTGCGCCCCAATTTCCACCAACTTCGCGGTGTCACTGTTGATGTTCGACATTCAAGGCCCTTTGGCTAGCCTCCGATACGGTAAAGATGTCAAACATGTTGAGGACTTCTTGGATGGACTCTCTCAACCCGCCTATGTATTGGTCTGCTAATTGTTCTCCATTTTTCCCCAATTCATTCCTGGCGACGAGCGAATAGGATTTAGCCATGTACTCCTCCACGGATCTTGAACCCTGATGCAAACTTTGGAGGTGTTGGTACATGATTCTGGCGTGATTGTGGGGCAAGAAGGCTCCTCGCATATGCTTCTTCATCTTGTCGTATGATTCGATCCTGGCTTTACCTTGGCGAAGCCGGATTTGCTTAAGTTGTTGCCACCACGCAGCAGCTCGCCTCTTAGGCGTGTAGCAACCAAGGGTGCTTGCTTCTTTTCTTGAACTTCTTGAAACTCGAGAGCCTCTTCTACTGAAGCAAGCCAATCCCAAAATTCTTCGGGATTTCCTCCACCATTCAACTTCGGGATTTCGATCCGGAGACCGGCATCCCACCTCCTATCATCAGGCATGTAGGTGTTACCAGTATTGGGTCGATGATGCCTCGGCCTAGGATCTAGTGTCTCTTCCTCCGAGAATGGATTCTGGAAGCTCTCATCCGTATCCTCCTTGGTTGCACCTGGTGTTAACAGGTGTTGGGGCTAGGTTCCCTGATCTGCATCCTGGTTTTCCCCCAGTTGATTCAACCAGCACTCAATTCGCCTAAGTTTCTTCTCGATCCGTCTAATCTTTTTTCGTGTTGCGTGTGTCGATCTCGTTCAGTTATTTCTTCGGTGGAGGCGTAACTTTGACGCCCTGGGGCCATCTTAGAAACGTTCTAAGTCTGATACCAACTAATGCAGCGCGGAACTGAAAAATTAGGGGAACGGGAAGGTAACAACGACCTTCCCTTAATTTTATTAATGAAATAAAAAAGTGGAAAATAGTCTTGATTCTCACAACCCAAGAAAAGAGGAAACAAAGCATAAGTATTTTGTGGAAATTAATGAACGAAATAAAACCCTAGTTCTCCTCTCCTTATATAGAGAAGGGCTCTAAATCCTAGTTTGAATAAAAAGGAACATACCCAGTGCCTCAAGGGCTCCCGTCTACGCAGGGTCGGGGGGGGGGGGGGGGGGGTGGATGTACGCAGCCTTCCCCCTTCAGGGTGTTAACCTGAAGAGAGGCTGTTTCCCAGTGCCCCCAACCTGAGGGTGAGGACTTCTCAGGAGGTCACCCATCCTGATACTACTCTCGCCCAAGAATGCTTAACTTCGGAGTTCGAATGGGATCCGGTGACGGCTTGTTAGTGCCCTGAGGGTGAGGACTTCCCAGGACTTCCTAGTTTGAATCAAAATCCTATTTTTAAAATTGAAACAAGATGTGCTAATTTAAATAACAAAATAAATAGGAGGGAAAATCTAAAAATACAAAATTAAACTAAGTCAACCTCTATCCAGAACTTTATCTCATCTGTTGGGGTCTAGACAACTAAACCCAATTCCAATCAACCACTCAAGCTAATATCAATGATAGATATAAATCACAAGCACACCAATATCACCAAATATCAACGACGAAATAAATATGCAAAAATTAAATCAACACCAGATATAACGTGGAAAACCCTCCAGAGTAGAGGGGAAAAACCAGGAGGCAAACCGACAGCAAAATCCACTATAGAAATAGCAATTACAACGTTTATGGTTTCAAGATGTTTGCCCTAACTTGAAACCTACAAGCAAATTTGAGCGATACAAGGATTACCTCCCCAAGCTCGAGAACAATTGATTCTCCCTATCAATTAACTCCAATCAATGCCTAGAAAATCCGCTCCAAATTGCTCCAAGATCAAACCCGATCTTCACCGAAAAATGTCAGAATTTGGTTGACAAATCCGCGGCCACAACCCTCTCAGTCGCTTGCTGTTTTTCGCTGCCACCGCTTCTCACCCCTTTTTTCTTTGAGTTTTTCGATGCAGCACACATGCCCCCTGATTCTCATATATATATATATTATATAACTAAGCCCTAAGGCTTATTAAAATCATGGGCTTATTAGCCCATTTATACCTCTTTTATTTTTTTATCCAAAATAAGTAATAATCTGTGGGCTGGACCATAATACATATTAAATACCCCACAAATCTCCCCCTCCAGCCCACCACGCGGAGGAGAGAACTCAACATCAAGCTGTTTGGAGTCAATACCGGCCAACTTAATGCACAAGTCGACCTTTCCACTGGGTACCACCTTTGTCAACATATCAGTCATGTTCTTGTCAGTGTGAATCTTCTTTAACATCATCAGCTTTTCTTCAATAACAGAACGCAACCAATGATATCTCACATCAATATGCTTTGTGCGGGCATGGTACATGGAATTCTTACTCAGATCCATCGCACTCTGACTGTCCCAGAATACCACATACTCTTTCTATTTCAGACCCAACTCTTGAAGAAACCTCTTCATCCACAACATTTCCTTCCCTGGTTCAACAGCAGCAATATACTCAGCTTCAGTAGTGGAGAGAGCAACACACTTCTGCAACTTGGACTGCCAAGACACAGCTCCCCCTGCAAAAGTGAACAAATACCCCGAAGTAGACTTCCTACTATCAAGACATCCTGCCATATCAGAATCTGTATACCCTTCAAGAATCGGTCCCGAGCCACCAAAACTCAAACACTGTTTCGATGTACCCCGCAAATATCTGAAGATCCACTTCACTGCTTCCCAATGAGCTTTCCCTAGATTTGACAGAAACCTGCTCACAACACCCACAGCATGAGCAATATCTGGCCTGGTGTAAACCATAGCATACATCAAAGACCCAACCGTAGAGGAGTAAGGAATAGATAACATCTCTTCTTTCTCTTTCTTAGTAATAGGACAAGACTGTTTACTCAATTTAAAGTGTGAGGCAAGATGTGTGCTAAGTAGTTTAGCACTTTTCATGTTGAATCTTTCAAGCACCCGTTCAACATACTTTTCTTGTGACAACCACAACTTTCCAGCCTCTCTATCACGAGTAATCTCCATACCCAAAATCTGCTTCGCTGGACCCAAGTCTTTCATTTCAAAAGACTTTGACAACTCCTCTTTAAGCCTTCGAATCATATCTGCATCTTGTCCAACAATTAACATATCATCAACCTAAAGCAATAAAATAATGAAATTACCTCCAGCGAATTTTCTGATATACACACAATGATCTGCAGCTGTTCTCTTGTACCCTTGACCCACCATAAAGGAGTCAAACTTCTTATACCACTGTCTAGGAGCCTGTTTCAAACCATACAAGCTCTTCTTCATTCTGCAAACCAAGTGCTCTTTACCCTGAACCTCATATCCTTCAGGATGCTTCATGTAGATATCCTCTTGTAAGTCACCATGGAGAAATGCAGTCTTCACATCTAGTTGTTCAAGCTCAAGATTCATACTAGCTGCCATACCTAGTACCACTCGAATGGAACTCACAACAGGAGCAAAGATCTCATCAAAGTCAATCCCTTTCTTCTGATTGAAACCTTTCACCACCAAACGAGCATTATATTTCACAATTTGATCACCATTCTTTTTCAGCTTGAACACCCACTTATTCTGAAGTGCTTTTCTGCCTTTAGGAAGATCAACCAGCTCACAGGTTCCATTCTTCTCTAAAAAATTCATCTCCTCATCCATGGCTTTGACCCAGTTATCCTTGTCTTTATGAGTCTGAACTTCTTGGTAGCTCTTTGGCTCCCCCTCATCAGTAAGACAAACATAATCAGAACTCGAATACCTCGTAAACAGTCTACGCTCTCTATTAGATCTTCTCAACTGAGGCTCAACAGTCACTGGTTCGGGGGCTTGCTCCCCCATGCTCAACACCATCTGTACCTAGAGCATCATCAACTGCAACTGGATCAGTGTCGTTCTTAAGTTCTGTCCCATCATAAACCTGCTCTTCATCTGTGGCACCTGATGAAGATAAAATCGGTGTAGTATCAGCAGTACCACTGGGCGCACATGTAGTCTTCTCTAACTTGTCAAAATCAGCCATATTCTCGTGTTCATGAAACACAACATATCTGCTTCTCACAGTCCTTCTCTTCACGGGGTCCCATAATCTGTAACCAAACTCCTCATCACCATATCCTACAAATATGCACGGAGTTGATTTACTGTCAAGCTTGGATCTCTGTTCCTTTGGCACATGCATGAAGGCTTTGCATCCAAACACCTTCAAATGAGAATAAGAAATGTTTTTCCCAGTCCACACTCTCTCTAGAATGTCAAAATTCAAAGGAACTGATGGACCTCTGTTGATGATGTGCACAGCAGTAATCACAGCTTTACCCCAAAATGCCTTAGGCAGCTTCGACATTCTGAGTCAACATTTGGTTTTCTCCACAATGGTTCTATTCATCCTTTCTGCGACACCATTGTGCTGAGGAGCACCTGGTTCTGTTCTTTCATGGCGAATCCCATGCTTCTTACAGTACCTTCTGAAATCTCGGTTGACGTACTCTCTCCCGTTGTCAGTTCGCAGACACTTGAGCAGCATCCCTGTTTGTCTCTCCACCATGGCATGAAACTGCTGAAAGACTTCAAATACCTGGCTTTTGGATCTCAACAAAAATACCCAAGTTTTCGTGACGCATCATCAATAAAAGTAACAAAATATCGATTTCCTCCTAGAGACTCCACCTCTATAGGACCACATACATCAGAATGTATTAATTCAAGCTTGTTTTGTTTTCGTTTCAACTTTTTACCAAAACTGACTCTATGTTGCTTACCCAACAAACAGTTATCACAAGGATTCAGTGACTTACCTTCAAGTGAAGGAATGAGGGATTTTTTAGCCAATATCTGCAATCCTTTCTCACTGGCATGAGCTAGTCGTTTGTGCCACAAATTCGGTGAAGTATCATCCTCGACTGCGTTCAATTCACCACCACACATTGTCACACGTGTCTTGTATAATGAACAACAAAGTCGTCCTCTGGCTACTATCAATGGCCCCTTGGTAAGCTTCCATTTTCCATCTCCCAGATGATGTGCATAACCTTCTTTGTCCCGAACATTCACAGAGATTAGATTAAGGCGCAATTCAGGAATATGTCGCACATCTTTTAGAGTAACAGTGCAACCAGTACTAGTCTGTACACCGATATCCCCAATCCCAATGATCTTAGCAACACTACTGTTGCCCATTTTCACAGTACCAAAGTCACCTGCTTTGTACGTAGAAAAATACTCTCTCTTGGGAACACAATGATAAGAAGCACCAGAATCCACAATCCACTCAACATCAGGATCACTTATATGATTGCACTCACCCTGAGCACAAAATAAAGTCACTTGGCCATCATTATCATCAACTGTCGCTACAACTACAGTCTTTTTATCATCTGCTTAATTCTGACTCGTTTCACCTTTCTATTCTTTCTTCAAAAGAAAACAATCTCTTCTAAAGTGTACAGTTTTATGACAACGCCAACACTCTGGTTTATCTCCCCCAGACTCAAACTTGCTTTGACATCGGCTCTCTAAGCTTTTCCACAATGTCTCGGCATTAGTCTCTTGTGATATATGGTGAAAAACACTGAAATCTGCACACTGACTAATTGTCTCAACAGTTTTTCTATTCAGTTCGTCCCATTCTTTATCTGTCAAGTTTTCTGATCTACCACTAACACCCTCAACCGGGTCATGTAAATCCTCATAGTAGAGTAGGTCCTCCATCATTGGCTTCCAAATCGAATAATTTTCTCCAGTCAATTTTATCATACCACTAGTACCGTCCATTATTATTTACCTTGATAATGAACCCTAGCTCCGATGCCACTTTGTTGGGGTCTAGACAACTAAACCCAATTCCAATCGACCACTCAAGCCAATATCAATGACAGATATAAATCACAAGCGCACCAATATCACCAAATATCAACGACGAAATAAATATGTGGAAATTAAATCAACACCAGATATAACGTGAAAAACCCTCCAGAGTAGAGGGGAAAAACCACGGGGCAAACCGACAGCAAAATCCACTATAGAAATAGCAATTACAACGTTTATGGTTTCAAGATGTTTGCCCTTACTTGAAACCTACAAGCAAATTTGAGCGATACAAGGATTACCTCCCCAGGCCCGAGAACAATTGATTCTCCCGATCAATTAACTCCAATCAAAGCCTAGAAATCTGCTCCAAATTGCTCCAAGATCAAACCCGATCTTCACCGAAAAATGTCGGAATTTGGTTGACAAATCCGCGGCCACAACCCTCTCAGTCGCTTGCTGTTTTTCGCTGCCGCCGCTTCTCACCCTTTTTTCTTTTAGTTTTTCGGTGCAGCACACATGCCCCCTGATTCTCATATATATATTATATATATATATATATATATATATATTATATAACAAAGCCCTAAGGCTTATTAAAATCATGGGCTTATTAGCCCATTTAATCCCCTTTTATGTTTTAACCCAAAATAAATAATAATCCGTGGGTTGGACCATAATACATATTAAATACCCCACATCATCAATTTGGAGTCACCAGTGCTCGCCAATCCGTCCCGTGCTTGCCAATGGATCCCGTTGTGGGCTAGGCTGCATCATTATCTAATTGCATTTTTCATATCATGTGTTTTTGTTGTATAGGAAACTCGGCTATGCATAAACAATTAATTATTTTAAGGGTTGATTTAATTTAAATATTTAGTTTTTGTAAAAATCGGAACAGGAAATTTGAAAATAACGTCAATGAAGTTTAAAATAAGGTAATATTTTAATTTTTCATTTGTAGATGTAATATAATATTTAATTTAGAAGGAGAGGGTCTCTTTGGCCAAACACTTCGGGTTGAAAAAAGCCATCCAAATTACGTTCTAAGATGTTTAACTTTGAAAAAGAAAGTGTCCTTTAAAATAGAAGAAAGTCACTTTTGGTGTTGTAAATAGAAATAATAAAATTAGCACTAATGATAGCATCTTTTTTTTTCCAGAAATTCTTAGATGAAAGTGTTCTTAAAGGAAAAATATTTTCATATTTTAACCAATGAGACCCCAAGTATTTGTGGTGAACTTTTGAGATTACACTGTTTCTTTCCCACCCCTCTTTAATAATGAAAAGGGATTCTTTCTCCAAATAATGATAGCATATTTTAACCAATTCATTACTCATGCATACATATATGTACTTAGGCTTTGAGATCCTCCCAAATCTCACGGAAATAATAAATTTGAAGTTTGCGTGCTCATTTTTGCGACTATAAGTGAATCAATTGCCAGTTGTGTTTCCAAAATTAACTAGCTACCCTATAAAGTGTGTTTATTGTTAGAGTAATGTCGTGATTCAAAGTAAATAATACAAGTTCTTTTAAATTGTTCTGACATTAATATTTTTACTCTAACAATAGCTATATATGTATAGAAAAAGTGATTTAAAAGAAACACCAAACAGGGTTTGTTGTTGTTATTGTACCAAACTAGAAACATATGAATTTATTTAGCAAGATACTTGTTAAGTTAAAAAGATATGTATTGTACTTGTATTAATGAATTTTTTACCAACGAACTAGGAGAAAATTAATTTTTTAGCATCATGTGGTGGAGAGTGAACACCGTTTACCGCCTTGCAAGTTGGGAAGAACTAACCTAAGTTTAATATTAAAAAATAATTAATAAAATACCAAACTATCTTTACATAAATTTTTTGGCACTGTATTTACAAAAGTGAAAGAACCCGAAGACAAATCTTATTAGCATTAAATTATAAACTATACTTAATATGAAAAAGCATGTACTAACCCAAAAAAGTATTTTCAATGTCAAATTAGACATTTAAACTAATTTTTTAAGCACTGTATGGTATATAATACTTGTTCCTATACTTGTATCATTTGTCCAATTCAATGTATTTTCACTATAACATACTAAGTGGAATATGATTTTGTTAATATATAAGTATAGTGAACCACTTTCCTTAATACTTATTTTGTGCTCTCTGAAATAGACTCTGAGATACTATGTTAACCAAAAGACAAAGAGAGAATGAGTGTAAAAAGGATTGATTTCCAAAATGGAAGAAGTAGAGAACTATATGACTTTCATAAGTAATTTTTCAAGTGCCTTAAAACACGTTTGGTAAGCGCTTATAGAGATTAATAGGTGTCCTTTGAGAATAGACACAACGCATTAAGAGAAGCAAAAATCCTTTCCCACATCGTCATAAAAACAGCGCACAATAACGAGCAAAATCGTGTTGTGTATATGTTCCCAGTTTTGGGCTAGAGTTTCTATAATATTGTGTGTTACACCCAAATCCTTTCCCAACATCTATAGAGTGCTTTTCTAATGTGTGTGGAAACACCATGTTCAAGCTAAAACCCATCAAACACACAATTGAGACACTTTATTTTGAAAATACATGAATAAATATACTTATATATTATCAAAATTATGTTTTACATTAGTATTTTTGAGGGAAAAACACTGAATTATGATAGAGGATACAAAGTACATGGTCAAGTATTATATACCATATAATGCTTAAAAAAATTAGTTTATGTTTAGTTCAATAGTCAATATATATATATATAGTTAGTACAATACTTTTTCTCTTTTAGTTTTGTAAGTATAGTACTAAAAAAAATTACATAGAGATAATTTGGTATTTTATTATTATAGTTTTTACCATAAAATTAGGTTCATTATTTTCAACTTATAAGGCAGTAAGTGGGGTTCACTTTTCACTACACCAGGCTAAAAAATTAATTTTCTCCAAGTTTTATGCCAAAAAAAATTATTAATACTACTAGAGCAGTACTTTTCTTTTTAACTTAGCAAGTCATCATCATCATCATCAAACCTAGTGCCACACGGGCTCCTGCTTGCACAGGGTCTGGAAGGGTAGGATGTGAGACCCTTACGAGAGACTGTTTCCGAGGACCCCCAGCCTGATAGTTGCTAAGTTCCAAAGATCTTGTCAAATGAGCCTAAAAGGGCAAGGATCATGGAAGAAGCATGTGAGTATGTAAGGGGCATGTAAGGCATAGTGATCATGTGAAGTGTGAATGTATGTGAGCTTGAAAGCATATAAGCAATTAAGTAATTAAGCAAATAGGCAAATAAGCAAATAATCATATGAGCATGTGAGCATGTTAGCAAGTAAGCATATATGCATGGGGCATAGTGGCCAAGACAAAAGATAAAAGTAAACAAGCATGTAGAGGGACGATCAAACATGCGACACAATGTAACCATATAGAGATGGTAGCGTGTCTAGAGAATACAAGGGAAGGGGGAAAGAGAGAGCAACAGAGAGAGAGAGAGAGAGAGAGAGAGAGAGAGAGAGAGAGAGAGAGAGGAGGGGAGAGAGATAAAGTATAGAAAGTATCATCCTTGATTAGCGCTACACCCCAAGGCAACAAATCCTAGGTGCACTTAGCAACCTATGTATGCCAGTACAACGTACTACAAAAGAGCATGCCAGCAGCCTTGTGGTATAGAGTTAGCTCGCAGGTGCTCGAAGCTCCTAAATCGCTAAATCAGTTACCCCTAAGGCTAACACTAATCTTTCACTGAGCTTTAACTAGGGCTATCTCTACAATTAGGCTGGGGTAGGCAATGTCCTGTCTAATTGTCTTCATCCAGTTCTTCTTCTTTGGCAGGCCTCTCCCTCTCTTCCCGTCCGAAATATAGATTTGTTCACATTTCCTAACAGTAGCATTTTTTGGGGCTCCTTCTACCCCTTCTTTGGCTGGCCTCTTCCTCTCTTCTCGTCTTTGGGATTGTCTCCGTCTTGCCTTGGTAACACTAATCGCCTAACAAATGTCAGAACTGGTTATAAAAAGCCAAGCATGCACGCATTCTCATGATATCTTACGATCCAAGGTAGAGGCTCCTACCCCCTATATCGAATATACCTATACTAATCCTCCATTGGGCTCTATCTAGAGTGATCTCTTTATTTAGGTTGAGATAGGTGAGGTCCTATCGAATTGTCTCCACCCAGCTCTTCTTTGGCCATCATCTCCCTCTCCTCCCATCTATAATGTGAGTTGTTCGCATCTCCTGATAGGGGCAGTGGTAGGTCTCCTCCTAACATGCCCAAACTGCTGCAGACGTTGCTTCCTCAACTTATCCTCTATTGGGGCAACGCTTAGTTGACTTCTTATAATGTCATTTCTGATCCTATCCTTCCTTGTGTGTCTACACATCCACCTCAACATCCTCATCTCCACCACCTTCATCTTCTGTGTGTGATGGCACTTAGTTAGCCCCGTATGACATATGACACAGCAAGTGCAGTGCTAAAAAAATTTTCATATGTGCCTAGTTTGGGTTTTTATTTTTTTATTATGCATCTTTCTACGCAAGAGTAGTACCAGGATGGGTGACCTCCTGGGCAGTCCTCACCCTCAGGTTGGGGGCACTGGGAAACAGCCTCTCTTCAGGTTAACACCCTGAAGGGGGAAGGCTGCGTACATCCGCCCCTCAGACCCTGCGTAGGCGGGAGCCCTTGAGACACTGGGTATGATTCTTTTATTTATTTATTTTTTTTGAACACTATATGCATATAGATTTGCGTATTGGTCAAAAAATAGGTGAAATCTGCAGGATATTGTGATGCATTTACTCGGGGAGGCTGATATATATATTCTTAAGGGATTAGGCATATGTTAATGTGTATTAAATACACTATATTTTAGCATTTAATTGGCTAATATAAAATTTATTATTATTGTTAATTATTTCTGACCAATCAAATATAAAAACATGGTAAAATTAATGTACATTAATATGTGCCCAATGGGCACATATATATTTTGGAACACTAGTTCTGATTGTTTTTTTTTTTTTTTTTTTTTTTTTTGAGCACAGTTCTGATTGTTTTTTGGTTCAAGCAAAACACCACGGAAACATTACAACAATTCTAGCAGCTTTTTTCTTATATTATAACATCTTTCTTTCTTTCTCTAGTCAAAAAGACAGAGGAGCTATATTTTCTAATCCCTGAAGTTCAACAACGGTCCGCACCGCCGTCAACATTGGCTGTTCTACCACATTTGGAGGATAATGACTAATATTGTAAATCCTTTCACAAAGCAAATAATAATAATAATAATAATATATTAACAAAAGGGTTTCTACCATTTCTTATTTATGTATTCATGTCATTAATTAATGTTAGTATTTATTTCCCATTGAGCTCAAATTCTGTGTTTGCGAAAAGTTACAAATTTGTCATTTTCTATTTTTCTGTATTTTTGTGAAAACAAAAGGATATTTTTTAAATAATTAAAAAAAATTGAGAAAATGATCATCACAATTGTAACCAAAAATCCAACAACAAAAAGAATGCTAATTTCTAATGCTAGTGAAAATTTTATAAAATAGAAATCTATAACTAAAAAACTAAAAATTAAATCCCTTTAAATGCATTTTCTGTTCCTCTGTGTTCTATAATTTGTATAGAAAGTTAACTTACGTTACTTAAACTCAAGTTATACTAGTACGATGTTTTTTTGTTCCAAAATTGTAGTAGTATAAAGTTTTATTAAGCATGTTTTTTATTGCTATTATACCCTTACATCTTATTATAAATATATGCAGGGCACCCATAGTTACCTATTGTCCTTTTCGATGCCTCAGAGCTAGGTTTTCTGTCAAACTCTAATTTTTACCGCATGTCTTTCTCTCTTGTCGCGCGTCCCTCTCTACAGCAAAACCCTAATGTTTTCCTTCGTCCCTCCATGGCGTATGACCAAAGCATCAACCCCACGCCAGTAATATAACAAGATACAGGAGTATAGCAGTAATACACAAAATACATAATATAACAGTACACTAACATGTGATTCACATGCACTTGGAACTAATATTAATCATATGTGTGGATATTAAAATAGGTATGCAGGCCAACACTGTTCAAGAAATCAATGAGAAAGTTCAATGTGACATGGTGGGCATATTCCTTCCCTATCACTGTTCTTGCTATTGCATCGACAAAATATGCAAAGGAGGTCAAGGGTCGGATGGCTGATGCTATTATGCTCATTTTGTCCTCTTTGTCATCTCTAGTCACACTTGCCTTGTTGGTGCTCACCTTGTTCAACACCCGGATGCTCGTACCCGATGATGACCCGATTCCGAATTTTTCAGACTATCAGTTACCCATAACAACTACAAAAATGAGTCGGTTAGGGGAGTCAAGAAGAATGGTGGCATCCATACCAAGAGCTTCTGTTAATCCGATTGATTGTAATGTTATATCACTAAATAATTAGGTTAATCGAACTAAGCATTAAAAACTGCTGGTGATTCTATAGACTGTGAAATCACAACAATTGTTGTTGCCCTTGTTTCTTTCCTTTGGCTTCTCTCTTTGTGGTTGTCTCAATCCTTATTTCAAGTATATGTAATTTTGATATGAAGTTGTCATTATCAAAGTAAAAAATTGTTATTTTTGGAACAATAATGTGACTAAATGAGAGCCATAAAATTGTCTTGAAAACTATAACCTTACTCTTATAATAAAAATTTTGCCATGTCAAAAACTTCCCTTTTGACAAGTCAAAAAGGATCTACTCCGCTTCACTTTATTTCTTTTTATTATTTATTGGATAAGATAATGCAGAATTAACCCCTTTGATGCAGTTTTATAAGTGTTTTAAAACCGTCTATTCGCAAGCGTATGAGAAAGTCGTAGCTATGGTGGGTATACGGGTGCATATACTAAGGGAATCAATATAAAGTCGGGTTCAGTTATTAAACAGTGATTCGATTTTGGGTTTTTGTTGGAGAGATGAACAATTAATTAAAGAAAGTAACTAAAATGGAGAACTAAAATGCCAAATCAATTAACGGTTGTTCAGAGAATGAATTCGGGGTAGCTTAAGTCGAATCCCATCACGATACTTTACTATGTCAATGATTTAGAAGGCTTAGGCTACACGCAATAAGCCTGGGTTAAAACTTAAATTAAAGTTTAGGGCAATGAACTAGCCTAAGAACATAACCTATCTTATCACACTAAACGTAGCATAGGTTGTCTCAATAGTACTACTTTATTCCTTTCTCACTCCTAATCTAATGTTCGCTTATATTAAAGATTTTGCTCAGGGTTCGGTACAACCTCAACCGTGACCAAACGTGAAAAACTGTTAAGTTAAAGTGTAAGCTAGAAGCTCATAGACGGAATGCAAATTAATCGGAAGTGTAAACATGGCTACAAGCACATCAATAGAATACCAATCAAAATAAATAACTCTCCATAGAGGCGTGAGAAGATCATAAAACAAATCATTGTCAAAAGTAAAATATAAGTCCAAGATATGGACGGCTACCTATCCTTCATCCCAAACTTAAAGTCTACTTTTTCATGAGAGTTTTGCACATCAAGAAATCTAACAGAAAATATGATAAAAAACTCAGGAATGAAGACTCCTTCAATTGACCTAGACGTTAAACCTTGGTTTGATCCCTTGGCACTCCAACCACTGGCGCTTCGGCTTTGGAGAACACCTAAATCTCAAAGTAGCTCGGGTTTTGCCTAGGGCACGCTAAAACACTTCCCCCCACTATTTATACCCATAGCATGACCTAGGGCACGCTATGGGTGTTTGCCGATTGATCAGCATTGTTGGCTGATCGATTGGCGCTTGTCAGTAGCGATACTGACACTGGCCAATCGATTGACACTTATGGCCGTCAGTAAACATAAACGCCCTGTTGCTTGCTGATCGATTGGCTCTTCATGCTGATTGATTGGTTGGTTCTCGAAGCCTTACAAATCGATATGGGTTGCCGAATTATGACCCAAGGGATCCTTATTTTCATATGTGGTCAAGTTTCTCAATGAAGTCTTCAAATATGTCCATTTTATGCTTGATCTTTGCGATTTTCAAACTTTTGTTTGCTCTAATACGTTCTAAGCCTAAATATACATAAATAGCAATAAAACACATATGTAATAGCCGAATATGTCATGTGAGTGAGGTATAAGATATATAAAAATCAGACAATTCAACATCTCCAAATCCAAATCTTGCTCGTCCTCAATCAAGATTTAGTTTAAACTAGCCAAAGATGGGAAAAATTCAATCAAGCATGTAATAGTAGGAATTACTTGTGAGAATTATTTTTGAACATATCCTAATGAGTACTTAAGAGTGAAGAATCTTTGTGTAACATTTTAATACATTGGTTTCGGCTAAAGTTTTCATTATTTAAGTCTTCCTACTAGTAAGTGAGTTTAAAACTTTTCTCCTTCTTTTATTACAAGCCATCAAAATCTAAGATAAGTAAAGAAAATAATTAAAGAAATAAGCTACCCTAACACATTACTCCTAATCAACATAGAAATTTCAAGTCTTTTTCTTCTCTCTCTTGTTTTCTTCATTTTCTTCTTGTTTTTTTTTTTTTTTTTTTTTGGTAAGTAACTTATAGTAAGGTGTGTATCCCTAGGACCCTTTTAGCTCATGACTCCCGATTCAGCTGGCTCAAGGCACCAAATGAAGGCACTCCTGGGACCCAATAGCTCAAGCCAAAGGAATAAACAACCTAAGCTATAATTAGCACATAAATTAAAAGACTATCTCACGTTATGCTTTGCTACTTAAGAAAGTGAATTAAAAATATTGGTCCTTCTTAAGCTTTCCCTTTGGCCTGTGTAGCGAGCTTTCGATCAGCAGGACCTCATCCAGTTGGCTTAGGGCACAGGTGTTAAACACCCATACTGGCTTACTTGCTCCAGACACAGGAGCTATAAAAACCAACAAGTCACAGGCACTTATCCAATTAAACAGGCATCGGTACCTCTTTATTATTATTATTATTATTATTATTATTATTATTATTATTATTATTATTATTAGTATTGTTATTGTTATAATTATTATTATTATTATTATTATTATTATTATTATTATTATTATTACTACTACTATTACTATTATTATTATTATTGTTATTTTTTCAATAGAATAATTCAAGAAAATGAGATAGACTAGTGATTTCAGCATTGTTATGAGTCCAGGGCTCGATTCTAATTCCTATAATTATTTCCACTAACACAACTTAAAATGTAGGGTTTGTCAAAAGATTAAGGGTGAAATGTAATAATCTCTCAAACTAGTTTTAAGACAAAAGTACTGAATTCTATGGTAAGCTCAGGAATAATCTCATTACATAAAAATTCTAATGGTCTTAATTTAAACTTCAATATAAGTCACAATCTATGGAAAACTTAAACTAATTTAAACTAAATTATGCTAAAAAGACAAATGAAAGTTTAAATCACTCATGCTATTTCCAAACCCAAACCTTAAACTATCCTCAATGCAAACCAAAGAAAATTAAATACAAGCAAGGAAAGAAAAGAGACAACCTGAGTAAAATGATTAAGTTAACATGTTTAGCTATGCTTGGTTGGAAAATCCAAAAAGAAAACAGAGAAACAAGAAGTTACAAAACCATAGACTAAACAAACTTATTAAGAGCATTAGGAAAGGTACAAGCATTCAGTACAAAAGAGAAACAAAACAATTGCTCAAAATTCCCCGCGAGGAGAGAGGCAGGGGGGGGGGGGGGGGGGGGGAGGGAATGAGGTGGAGATCCACCGGTGTGCCTCCTCCACAATTCATCAACCATGTAGTCCGCCCAATCCATCTTAAACTCAAGGTGATCGTGGCAGTCCATAATGGCCGTCACATAAGGTAGTGGGGCATCGAGGCCCGCTAGAGTAGGTTAGGGAGCATCCGGCTTCTCAGGAACCTCTTCATATTCGAAATCAGGCTCGATAGTGATCATATGACAAGATTTCTGAAATTGTGCTACCATGAAAGTAATAAGTGGGGTGCAAAAAATAGGAGCCTTGTCCATCGCAGAAGTCTCATAATGAGACGTGCAAAGAACCAATTTGCCATGCCCAACGTCAAACCTGTGCAGCCAATGGCGAATGGCAATAGAACTCTCAAGAAATACTACCCGACATCCACCAAAGTTCTTCGGTAGTTCCAGAAAAGGTTAGGAATAACACTGGATCGCTTCTTAGGCCACATGTTAGACTTTAAGATGGAGTCTATCAACTGCTGGAATAAGTGTCCTTGAAAACCCAATTAGTTAGTTCTAAATATTAAATAAATAAAATTGTTTTATTTATTCATTGTCTGATTATATTTTACGAGTCAAACATGCGTGACCGTTTTTTCTAAAATATTTCATGAGATGGACATTGTCCGAGATGACGTGTCAGGTTTGATTGAAGTGGTCAATAAGATTGAATCATGGAAAGACTAAGATCAAACTAGTGATATGTTGTCAAAGTATGTTCGTAATCGGTGATAAGTTTGGACAACTTATCTGATAAGACTATAGTATGATACTTTTGATGAATTCTCTTGGTCATGTGGATAGACATCCAAGAGTATTGTGTTGGTGCTTTCAATAAGATTGAAACATTGAGCATGACCATCTGAATTTGTTGTTTCTTTACTGCTATCAAAAATAATTAACTTTGTGAGACAATAACTGTAAATCCGGAAAATAGTCTGAAATCGTGCAGTGAATGTTAATTGCTTTGATGCCCCAAATGATGAGGTTAAAATTGAATCTCCAGGATCTTATGTCGTTGGGCAATTGCATAAAGTGTGGCGAGAACGGATATTTTACTAGGTATCTTCAATGTAAGATGTCCTCCTAGTTGATTCGCAAATAGACGAATATATTCTAGAATTTTTGGCCAGATTATTCCATATGTTGGACATTTAGAATTAATACCGAAATTGTTTTTGTATTATGAGTTGTTCAAGAAGGACGAGTCAGGAACTTCGGTGATAGAGGTAAGAAAAGTAAAGATAGCAGTTGAGGTTGGTTTTGCACACAGATATCTAATAGAGGAGTTAATTATCGCAATAATAATAATAAAATTACTTGGAAAATTATTTAGTGAATATATTGTAGAAGCCATTCACCTTTTAAGGCAGACGATAGAGCAGTATAGGGAGAGACAAAAGGATCTCCACATGATTTTCATTGATTTGGAGAAGGCATATGATAGAGTGCCAAAGGAGGTACTATGGAGGGTTTTGAGTAGGAGAGGCATCCCCATGCCATATATCCGGGCCATTCAAGATATGTATAAGGAGGCACATACTAATGTGCGCATAGGGAAAGGGGAGACAGAAACTTTCCCTATTGCAGTTGGGGTACACCAAGATTCTGCCTTGAGTCCCTTTCTGTTCATTCTAGTCATCGATTACCTCACCAGACACATCCAAGGGGAGGTGCCTTGGTGTATGCTTTTTGCAGATGACATAGTTTTAGTGGGGGACTCCGGAGCGGACATAAATGAGAAGTTGGAATTGTGGAGAAGCGCTTTGGAATCGAAGGGATTACGGATTAGCAGATCTAAGACCTAGTACTTGGAATTCAAATTTGGCCATTCCACCGCGTCTTGTACAGAGGATGTCAAGATAGAATCGGAGATCGTACCGATTAAGGAGAGTTTCAGATACTTGGACTCCATGAAACAGTAGAACGGTGAGGTTGATTAGGATGTCAACAACAGGATTAACGTAGGTTGGCAGAAGTGGAGGATGGCCTCCAGGGTGCTTTGTGATAGAAAATTCCCGGTAAAGCTAAAGGGAAAATTCTACAGGACGGTAGTGAGACCAGCTACGTTGTATGGGACAGAGTGTCACCCAATGAAACAACATCAAACATAGAGGATGAAGGTGGTAGAGATGAGGATGCTGCGCTGGATGTGTGGCCACAAAAGGAAGGATAGGATCAAGAACAATGTAATCAGAGGTAAATTAGGTGTAGCCTTGATCGAGGATAAATTAAGAGAGCACCACTTGAGATGGTTTGGACATGTTAGCAGGAGACCGACCATAGCTCCAGTCAGGAGGTGTGAACAGCTACATACTATGCTAGGCAGAACAGGGAGGGGTAGGCCAAAGTGGAGTTGGCTGGAGACGATCTGGCACGACCTAACCCACCTAAACCTAAGGGAGGAGATGGCTTAGATAGAGCATGATGGAGGGCTAGTACAGGGGCAGCGGATGTGGTAGCGTAGAGTAGTGTGGCGAGTGACAGGCAGTTTAAGATTTCTAGGCAGCCATAACCCCAGGTAATGAACTTATTTGTTGTTGAGTTGCTTCCCGATTTATTGGCCTATTATTGGCCATGTACTATTTGCTTTACTATGTGCCTTGTAGTTGTCTTCTGTGGGGTATATTGTATACTGCTAGTTTAACGTGGTGTCCTAAGCTGATTCTTTGTGACTTCCTTGGTCTCCAGGTTACAATGTTCTCATGACGATTCGATCTTCAGGATGGGAGTCCTCGGAAATAGCCTCTCTTCAACCCGGAAGGGGGAAGGCTGCGTACATCCACCCCCCCAGACCCTGCTTCGTGCGGGAGCCCCTATGGCACTGGGACTGTTGTTGTTGTTGTTTAGTGAACATATTTAATTCTACTGTGCAGTAAAACTTATTTAGTGGAATTAAGTTTTGTTAAATGGCAGTTAATTATTATCATGAGTTAATAATCAGATTTGACCCATTTGGAGCTAGAGTTAGATTGTCCTTGAGGTCCCTCTGCAGGCCTCTACTTAAGTACTGTTTGAAAATATTTTAATTAAATTAATGGGATAAATTATTTGTTCATGAGATAAATATATCCATTTTGCTAAACATAATTCATGAGATGAATTATTTATTCATAAGATGAATGAATTGTTTATACATATGGGAATTAAACAAAAAGAAAAAAAGGACAAAGGGGTACAATTACACAGCTCGCTCAGGCAAAGGTGGGTGCGTGCCGTGCATGCTTTCACCATAATTTAAAAGGAGGAGAGGGGGGGGGGGGGGGGGGGGGGGGGGGGGGGGGGGGGGTGATCCGCGTTAGCTCATTAAAGCCAATCACGGAGCGGCACGTGTCATCCAGAGTCGCTTGTTAGTAATCTGCGTGAATTGGGTCTGGCCAATGCATGGCTCCGACGTGTCACAGGTTTTGGTTATAAATTAACTGTGTTTTTTTTTTTCGTGTCGATTATTAAATATGTTTTTAGGTTTTTGGAACCTAGTTTTCTCCACGACGAAAAATCTATAATTATTTTAGGGCTTTTGTAAATTAATGTTTAGCATAATTTTTCTAACAAATTATTTTTTGGAAAGATTAAATAAAAAATTTTGTGCCGAAATTTTTCCTAAATTAAATATTTTTGGTGCCCACACTCCAATGGTTATAGAGGTCATTGTGGAGATGATCTTGAGGTGTCAATAAGCTTTCTCCTTCCAATTTTAGATCTACAAATTCAGATTTTGGATTTGCACTTCAGGTATGTCTAAATTATGTATTTGATATTTAATTTGTTCTTTGCTTTATTTTATTTATTCTACGTACCATGTTTATACTTGTTTTATTTGATATTTGATTGTTATATCATGAGCTTATTAGAGTAAAATCTAGGTCTAGTTAAATAGTTCAATTAGATCAGGGTATTAGATTTAAAATTAAGAATTTTAAAATGGTTTTCCACTGCGTCTGCTTCAGTCATTTAGAAAAAATATTTGAAATACGTTCCGTACAATTGATATCGGAGCTAACCTTGAATATGTTCATAATTGACATTAAAACATAAGGTTTATAAAATTAGGGTATGTAGAATTACAAAAAGTATGAAATTAGGAATTTCATTAAAGAAAAAGGACTGCCCTGAATATTGTTGTTAAAAGAGTTCAATACTAAGGTTGAAGGTTCATTAAAGTTTTAAACTGTTTAAAATTTTATTTGAGTTAGGATTTATTCCAGGAGCTTAATTCTAAACTCGATATAATAAGATTAGATATTCAAAGAGTTGGACGAGATTATTAGTCTAATGTGATTAGATTATGTGCCTAGGTATGAAATACTCAATTGTTGAATATTTTATAATAATCCTAAATAAAGAATACTTGATTATGCTATTAAAGAGTTTAATAACAAGATTGTTATTCATCAAATTCAAATAGGTTAAATTAGGATGAATTATTACAGTGGGTGCATATTTCTAAATAATTTAATGAGATTAGAAATTCAAATAGTTGAATGATTTAGATATATACATGGTCATATAGAATATCTAATTGGATTAGATGTTCAGTTTATTATTTAATGAGATTAAATTGGGTTTAATTAATTAATTATTTATTTAAATAATAATATTAATATAAATTAAAAATAAAGAAAGAAATACCCAATGCATTAAAAAAATTTAATTTATTTTTTATATTTTATTATTTGAATAATTTGAACAAATAAATAATGGATTAGGATGAGATCCTAATTAAGATTATGTGATAATCTTTTCTAAAAAAGTTCTGAAAAATTTTAATTGCTCTAACCTTTATGCCTTAAGTGTTGTTATTCAAATTGTTTGATAACATGATGTTACATTTGATTCACATATTTAATATTATTTAAAGAGTTAAATACTATGTATGATGTGTAAAAAATTGCAAGGCCATATAACTTAGTAAAATATTGATTTCATCTAGTCGGAGAAGTTTTTCAAATAAGTCTAATTAGATTAGAGAATTCAAAAGGTGAATTATTTGAAAAGAAAATTCTCATAATATATCTAATGGGATTAGATTAAATAGGTTTTATAATTAAAGGACCCTAATATGACTAGGACTTTATTTAATTGTTAAATAAAATTTAGAATGAGATTCTAATATTGTTTATGAGATAATCAAATCTAAAAGAAAGATTTGCCATTATAAATTTTAAGTGGGTGCGAGGATCAATAATTGATTCCTTACACTCTCCACTAATAGTTTAATAGTATAGTGGATAGGCGCTACTCCCTGAGAAGGGCGTTTGTTCGCAGGGCATAGGGTTAGACTTATTCATGATAGATAAAGGTACGTCAAAATTGAGTGCGGACACACTGACATGGAATATCTTGTTTACTTGAACTAATGTCTAGGTAATGGTATACACTTGACCAGGATAGAATAATAGTCTGCTAGGGACCACTATGATACTGTCTTAGAAACCAGGGAAGAAACTGTGAGTTAAGTATGTTTAGGAAACATATTAATTGAAAATAAATCTCATTTGACTAATTACTTGTTACGCCTCTCCCATAAGAATGAGTAGATTGGTTAGCTCATAGTTGCACACAGAGAGAGAATGGTTGGACGGATGTATGTTTGCTAAAATTGTATAAAAGACCACAATACTCAAAATATCAAGTGGAAGCGAGCTTCTAAATGAATGCTCATGGCCTCCGTTACCAGTGTAGCAGTATTGTATGTGGGCGCAACTGCCCGAGGAGAGTGTTCATATTTGGAATACAAGGTTAGTCCTCTAAGAGATGAACAAATGTCCAAGCAATCGAGTACGTGTTATGATCTAAGAAGATCTTGAATCATAACCTAGGAGAGAAAATATGAGATGAGAAAGAATAGAGAGAATTGAGATGAAAAAGGAAGATATTTTTTATTTCTTGTGTGAACATTACAATGATAGAATCAAACTACTTATACCTCCTCAAGCTTAAGGCGGAAACTTACAAAAATATCTAGCTAATACAAGCTCTAATACAAGCTTACTCAACAAACAACTCAATCAACTTACCTTCCAGCCAAAACGCCAACTAACACTAAAGCATACAATGCACTTAAAACTGAAGCATACAGTTCAAAATCACAATAATACTCCCTCCTTTGAAAACATTCTTGTCACAAGAATGGAAGGTAGGAAATTGACTCTTGATGAACTTCAATTCTTCCCATGTTGAATCTTCTTGCCTCAGATTAGCCTAATGGATCAACACTTGTCCAATCTTCTTACCCTGCTGCGTTATTGTACGGGAGCCTAAAATAGCCAAGGGCTGTTGGAGAATTGTACCATTGGAAGAAGCTACAGAAGGTGTTGATGAGCTCACCATATTAGCAGTTACATGTTTCTTCAGCAATGACACATGAAACACCAAATGGACAAAGGCATCATATGGCAACTCTTATCTATAAGCAATAGCTCCCGGATTCTCTAACACCTTGTAAGGTCCAAAATAGCGAGCACACAGCTTGATATTCTTCCGTACAGCTACTGATGATAGCCTATAAGGTTGTAGCTTTAATTACACCAAATCACCAACTCGAAAGGACCTATCAAATCTCTTTCTATCAGCAAACACTTTCATCCTTGATTGAGCTACTTGCAGGTTGTCCTTGTGCTGCCACATCAATTGCTTCCTCTGCTACAACAAATCATTCACTTCCACTACAAAAGATGAAGTACCTTGTGAGATACTAGAGAAAGAAGGAACATAACCATAGAAGGCCTTGAAAGGAGTTGTGTCCAAGGAAGAATGAGCATGTGTATTATACCAAAACTCAGCCAAATGCAGCCAACTATTCCAATGCTTGGGTGGAGGAATGTCACACTTCGCAAGTATTGCTTAACACACTGGTTTACTCTTTCTGTTCGACCAGTTGTTTGAGGATGATAAGAAGAGCTTAAAGCAAGGGAGGAACCCAGCAAAAGGAACAACTCACGCCAAAAATTGCTTGTGAACAATATGTCATGATCTAAAATGATTGGTTGAGGCAAGCCATGAAGTTTGTATATGTTATCCAAGAACATTTTAGAATGGTGTTCAGTAGTAACTAGGTGATTGAGAGTAATGAAATGATCAAACTCAGTGAAATGATCCACCACAACCCATGTGATCTCCTTCCCCTTTGACTTGGGCAATCCCTCTATAAAGTCCATGCTAATGTGTTGTGAAGCTTTATCATGAATAGATAGGGGCTGAGCAAACCGCACATGGTGACTCTTGGTGCGCTGACACACATCACAAACTTGAATAAACTCCACAACCTCCTTCTTTATGCCTGGCCACTGAAAATAGTGCTTAAGTCTTTGATAAGTACCCTCAATTCCTGAATGGCCTCCCCAAACTGAAGCATGGAAGGACTGAATGACATGTTGCCTCAAATCTATGGCAGAACCAATGTACACCCTTCCATTCATTCTCACAATGCCATTGGTTACACTTACATTTGATTCATCAGCTGAAGAGTCCTTAATACTAAAACATGTGATGCAATCTTGAGCAAAGCTAGTGCAATCACTCGTAATGAGTGCAACACCTAACACTATGGTCTGCCTTGGTGAAACAACTGACAACGGGTGCAACATCTAACACCATGGTCTGCCCTGGTGCCACCATCCACAACGGGTGTACCCATTGCCATGGATGATTGTAGGAATAAAGGAGCAAGATGTTTTAAATACTTTGAGTTTCAATAGGCCTCAGAGGCTCATATTCTTTTAAACATCCCTACACACATAAAAACTACTTCATTCAAACAAGCAAAGAGATAAACCGCTCCTTTAAAATCCCTAAAAGGCTAAATGCCCTGTTGAGATAAACGATTTTTTGAGCATCGTATTAAGTGTCAGATACCCCGTTACACATCCTACTTCGGTCATACACTTTACTAAGCTTGGGTCAAGGTCAAAGCACACATGAATGAAAACTATGAAGGGCCAAAACAGAACGCTGAGCACGTCCTTCGCTAGGTTAACATTGTAAGCTTTGGTTAAAGGACTGACGTATAATATACTCTATGGCCGAACTTCGAATGACTGAAGTTCGTCCATGGAGTAGGGGCCTATATGTTTATAATATTGGGCGGTACTCGCTCCACACCCGCTCGCCCTATACTTATTGGCCCAGTACTTACAGACGGGGTAAGGGCTAGCCGGAAATGGGCTCCCCAGAACGGGTAAGCTAGAAGGCCGAAGCTCTCAATAAATGGGGGAAAAGGCCCCTCACATCTGGAGGAACCTCCTCCCCTCCTCTCTTATGCCTCTTCCTCCCCTCTTCTTTCACGATCTCCTTTCCGGATTAATAATCTTTCAGGGCTTCTACTCTCCTTATGCTGAGTATTTTATATCTACTATATCTATCCATTACATGCTTTTACTCCTATCTCTTGAGATTAGTATTGACTTGAGCGTCATAGGGGTCCCTTGTGGGTGCCCCACAGGCCCCTTTAACGGTTTGTTTGAATCTTGAAGGGAATAACAAGCATGGTATGTAGCTAGAGCTTGAGTCAGCTCATCCTTACGAACCCTATCTCATAAAGAACTCCAATACGATGACTAAGTACACTGACCAAATTCGTCATGAGCATCAACATTCACCATTAAAAAAGCAGTCCTCATTTTAATCTGTTAGAATCGGCTTTAGTGCCTCTGAGAGTCTGGAGCCCTTATATGGGGATGTAGATAGTGTCATCTAACAAAGAGATTTTCTATTTCTTATAGTTTAGATCATTAGTCTTTTAAAATTTATTGCACATGTTGAACCAATTTGAAATCATAAAAAAAAAAGGCTTTTTCAGATCTTTTCATCATACGTTTTAGGCAAATTTTCTACTCTTAGCTCATTTTAATGAAGTCTTCTTAATTGAAGCATAGGTTGAACTCACAGTACAATCAAAGTAAGATACACCGAAATATTATAACCTTTTCTCCAAAAATAGTGAGTGGTTGAGGTCAAAGACGTGTGGTTAGAATTTTTGCTCACTGCCTAGTCATGTATGAGTCCCCTTTGCACATTTTTTCCCCCATTTTTATGGTGGCCATATCACACTAAATTACAAACAAAATAAAGAAAACACGCCTTTTGACTACCACTTTGGAGGCTTAAAACGAGACTTGATCGTCTTTAGCCCATCATGGATTACAAGGACGTAATTGCAAACCAATTGTAGATGGTCAGAACTAGGAGGTCTAGTGCTCTTGAACATGATGAACTAGAGGGCTTAGCCCTGATTGGATCCCTACTTGAGCATCCTCTTGAATAAAGCCTTGTAACACAAAGGGATGAGCCGAGTCATAGCCACGACAGTGAGAGCAGTGGCTTTGATGACGTCCCAGAAGATGGATGCACTAGGCTGGATGGCCCATTCTCGCAAGCGTTTCATGGCTATGCTCAAATGTCTTTTAGAAATCATAGACCAAAGAGTCCAACAAACAATGAGAGAAGTGATGCTTTACTTGGTGTTTGCTTAGCAAGTGCACTAAGTCGTATCTAGTAATAAAGAATGAGTAGAGTATTGTTCCCACGAGGATTGTTATTGAGCGAGTACCGAAATTAGTAATTTTATTTCTATTTGAAAGACCGAAAATTGAAGTTTTTGACATGAACCAAAACAAAATGAAAATAACTAAAGATAGTTACTGATTTTGGAAGGGTTTTATGATTTAATAAGGTCCAAGGCATCCGATTTTACCTAGTTGAATTAATGTGCCTTTCTATTCTCGGTATTCATGTGGTTATTACATGTTGATGGTAAACTATTCTCTCTCGAGCAACATTTAGCATACTCTTTTACATATTAACCCATCACTCTTGTGTATGAATTTAAGTAAGAATAGAGTTTAAGGATCTATGGTTTGCACTTAAGACCACCCAAATCGCGTTAATCTCTCTTCAGCATTCGGTCAATTTGTGGTGTTTATCACCTTAGCAATCATCATAAATCTCCTCTCGGACTCATTATGAATTATTACAGGCCTTAAATGGTTATCAAGCATTCAAAACACATGAAGAATAATGATAAACACTTCAACAACACAATAACAAAACATTGAATACATTGACTTAGAATAGTGCGTATATTACAACTTATGCTACATCGTAGGCTTGGAAAAGCAAAATTGTTCATGATAGACATAAAATAAAGCATAACTAAGAAAAAATTCATGAACTTAAAGAAGAAAAGGATAGAAAGAACTTACAAATACAAATTTACAAACCAAACTTTCTACCTTCTTCTTGTTCTCCTTCCCTCCAGTTTTCTTCTTCTTTTATCTTCTTTTTCTTTGTGTTTTCTAGTTTGAGGGATGATAAAACTCATCCCAAATGATCCCCATTCATCGTGTTTGAAGGGGAGGAATTATGAATAAAAAATCTTAAACTAGCTTGCTTCTCATTTGCTAATGCTTGCGGCTATCTTTTAACTTTGTACAAACTTGCAATATTTTATGTTTTATTTTTCTTTCTGCCATCCAAATCTGACTTTTTGCATCGTGAAGCTTGTGTTCGTACAATATACAATGTATTCAAGAAATAATGTGTATTTAAAGTTGATGTCCAAATGCGACTTGTGCCATTTCTTGTTGGTTGTGCTAAAACCATGTGTTTTGGGATGAGCTTTGCCATTTTTTTGCTTTTAATTGATGTATGTTGCTTTCACTTGTTGATGTTGATGATAAAACTTAGCAAGATTTAGCATAAAATGAGTGTCTTTGTAAGAAAATGGCAATATGAGTGAAAAAGAGCAAAAACGAGCAAAAGCGACAAAAATATGAGGTAAAATGGTTAGAAAATGAATCAAAATGATATGAATAAATATATAATAAATTAGACTTATCAAGAAGCCTTTGAGAGACAACGTTGTGATGTTAGGAACACTATCCTGAAATCCAGATTTATTTTGGATATATTATTTTAATTAATAAATAAGATTGAAGTCCCAGTCGTTTCCTAGTTAAATTTGTGTAAGCGAGCATTTATACTGCATGTGATTTTCTTATTGTAAACATCCATGAGATGGGTGTAGTCCTCAAACTACAATTTACATGTTTGTTCTAAGTGGTTTATGAGACTAAGCCACAGATAGACTTGGAACAAATGGTATGGATTGTTGTTTGAAAGGCTCGTAGTCGAAGACAAGTTTGGACCACTTGTATGCTAAGTCTATAACGTGACACTTTAGACAACTTGTCTTGGTCATGTGGATGGAGATCCAAAAAGTGTTATGTTGGTGTGTTTAATTACATTGCTACACTGAGTTGGACCATGTGGGTTACTTATTTCTAAACTACTATCGAAGATGAGTGATTCACGTTGTACTGTTTGAACGATGACTCTAAATCCTGAGGATATTCTGGACTTGTGCACGGAGCGTTAGTTACATGGATGTACTATAAGTAAGGTCTAAACACATGACTGAATTCCCACGTACACTGGGTAGCAGCGTGAAGTGTGACAAGGATCAGGTAATGGCAGGCCCTTGTATAGCAAACCTTACTTTGACTACATAGACAGGGACTATCTTTTTTTTCAAGGACACAAAATCCATGAGTTTACTCTTTTCTCTGGAGACGTGCCTGGGTCTGCCCTTGAGCACTTGGCAAGATTCAATTGCCAATGTAGAGAACCATCTGATAATTAGTATCTTAAGCTAAGGCTATTCCTCAGTTCTTTAACTAGGACCGCTTTCCAGTGGTATATTAGCTAGCTGCCGCATTCCATTTATTGTTAAGATGACATGGCTAAGAAATTCCAAACTCATTTCCCAATAATGGAACTAAGAACTTCCATGTTTGATTTGGCTCAAATGAGACAATAGGTGAATCAGTGGAAGATGACATTAATCGATTCAAGAAGGCCAGGTTAGAATGTACTGTAGCCCTTCTTGAGCTTGAATATGCCAAGCTGGCCTTGAATGGCTTGGACATTGGATTTAGGAAGAAATTCAGAGGCTCTAACTTTACAATGCTCTTACTGCTGGTAGAATGTGCCGCTCTGTATGAGACTGTCTTAAAAAAAGAATGCTTGAAGAAGAAGGGTGTGTAAGGGACTTACATACATGACTTAATCAAAGAGGATGAAGATCCTCCATATGACATTGACGTCACTGAAATTGTCAAGGGACCTCCTATAGTTTCCAATCCTTTGGTAAAAAAGGATACTCAAGCTAGGAAGTCTTATCAATCCCAAGACTTGAGGAAATATTCGTTTGACCTCTCAAGAGTAACATAATATTCAATTGGCTTGATGTAAACTCTTCTAAGGAGAAGGTATATTGTAAATGGCAGGAATCTTTAACCCATTCAACAAAGAACTGTGTGATCTTTAGAAATGTGGTTTAGGACTCCATAGAAGCAAGGGATTTGATCTTCCCGAGAGAAGGACAGATGGGCGTTGAGAAAGGCCCCTTTCCAAGTCCTCTACAAGTCAATTCTATTCACACTGTTGCAAAAAGCAATCCCTGTAGTGGTCAGATAGACCCTTTTCCCATTTACAGGAGAAAAATGGTCTTCAATGACATTCAAAAGGCAAGGGCGGAAAACCATCTATTTGAGCGATCGATCATTGAGGGAATACTTAGCTTCCTAAGACTTGTTCGCATCTCAGATGATGGAATATGCCACTTGCATATTACCATAACACTATCCCACAATCAAGTGTGCAGTTCTCAAGAACTTACTAATCAAAATCCGTAATGACTTTACAATTATGCTGACAGTGGCTAAGGAATTAGCTATGTATATTAGCCGTAGCCAAGGGCCCATTCTAGGCCTTACAAGCCTAGAGAGAATATGTCGAGACTTGGAGGCAGTGTCCTACAAAGCATGCTAGCAATGTTGTGGGAAAATACAAGCAGCAATGAGGAAACATGAACTGCTTGCTTAATATATTACCCCTGTTAACCCTCACTCGGAACTAATGCTGCATATAAGAAGTTCCACAGATATAAGCCTGCTGAGGATCCTCCTCCAAAAGGCCACATCATCATGGGGACAGGGCATCCAAGGAAAAATACGAAATACCATGTACTGGACATGGACACCAGTTAAGGACCACGACACTCAGGACAATAGCCTCCCAAGGTCCGATTCAGTAATGTTTGGAGGAGGAATCACCTCGATCAAGTGGTGGTTAGGCCATCTAGGAGTACTTGCTTTGGCCACCAATACTCATTCCACTAAAGCAGGGCCAACCTTTAATGATTTATGTCTCTGCTTTTGAGGAATCCATTTGTTGCTTGCTTATACAAGACAATGAGTAAGGGTTTGAACAGACTGTGTTCTACCTTTGCCGCTGCGTGAATGAAGGTGAGATAATGTTAGGAACAGTGTTCTGAAATCCAGATTTATTCTGGATATATTATTTTAATTAATAAATAAAATTGAAGTTCCAGTCATTTCCTAGTTAAATTTGTGTATTTGAGCATTTATACTGCATGCGATTTTCTTTTGGGAAACATCCATGAGATGGGTGTAGTACTCAGACTACAATTTACATGTTTGTTCTAAGTGGTTTATGAAACTGAGCCATAGATAGACTTGGAACAAATGATATGGATTGTTGTTTGAAAGACTCGTAGTGGAAGATAAGTCTGGGCCACTTGTATGTTAAGACTGTAACATGACACTTTATATGGCTCGCCTTGATCATATGGATGGAGATCCAAAAGTGTTAGGTTAGTGTGTTTGACATACTAAGTTGGGCCATGTGAGTTACTTATTTCTCGACTACTATAAGAGATGAGTGATTCACGTTGTACTATTTGAACGATGACTCTAAATCCTGAGGGTATTCTGGACTTGTGCATGGAGTATTAGTTACTTTGGTGTACTATAAGTAAGGTCTAAACGAATGACTGAAATCCCACGTACACTGGGTAGCGGCGTGAAGTGTGACAAGGATCAGGTATTCAATAGGGAATCTATAGTCTCTTATGAGATACAAATGTCCCCTTAGTTGATTCGTAAATATTTGAATAGTTCGAAAACTTTGGCCAAAGTATTCCAAGTGTTTGACATTTGGAATTTATACTGTGAATATGTTCAAGTATAAATGAATTATTCAGTAAAGGGCGAGTCGGTAACTAATGGAGAAGCTATGAGAAGGATGATAGTGGTTATATTTATCCTTTTTCATGACATCTAGTGGAGGGGTTGTTGTCATCAATACAATCTATTAGGGAGATATCGAGTAAATAATTCAAGTCTGGAGTGCAGTGAGATTTATTTAGTGGAATTAAGTCTCATTAAATGGTAATTAAATTAATATCATGAGATGATTTAATTTAACCCATTTGGAGCTCGATTTAAATTGTCCCTGAGGTCCCTACGCATGCCTCTGTATTTATTGCCATTGGAAAAATATTAAAGAATATATGAGATGAATTATTTATCCATAAGATGGGTAAATTAA
The DNA here is from genome assembly GCA_018398585.1 of Simmondsia chinensis. Classification (NCBI taxonomy): domain Eukaryota; kingdom Viridiplantae; phylum Streptophyta; class Magnoliopsida; order Caryophyllales; family Simmondsiaceae; genus Simmondsia; species Simmondsia chinensis. The sequence continues at coordinate 23,015,721 of JAGTTD010000007.1, forward strand.
TTTTGCCAAATATTATTTATAAGATGAATATATAATAAAAATTATAAAGTAAAATAAGTTTTAAAAAATAAAATTCATAAGATGAATTTTTACATGTGTGAAACAAAGCAAAACAAAAAAAAAGGAAAAATTGCGAAAATAACAGTATGAATCCGTGTGCACGCGTAGCAGCCAACCATGTGTCGCGCGCTGGGCCAACGGATGGCAATCCATGCCATCAGGCACGGGACAATCATCGTGTGCCACGTGGCACGCAGTGACACGGTTAAAAGACGCGTGCATAGTTCTTAAAACGTGTCGTTTTGTTTTTATTTTTGAATGATACGCTGCGTTTTGACTTAAACTAGCGAATCCTTTTTCGATTATAATTAGATTTTTTCACTCCGGTATATTTCTATAAATAGAAGGGCTTATTCCGAGGTTTGGCATTCGAGTTCAAAATAATTTTTTAGGGTTTCTGAAATTATTTCGGAAACCCAGTTTAATATTTTTCGGAGCCCACCCTCTTGGCAGTTCGAGGTCATTGTGTAGAAGGTCATGGGGATTCGATTTTGAAGAAAATTATTTTCTTTCTGGTTTTTCTTTTATTGGAGCAACTCCAGGTATGTTCTTGTTTCCTTCTTCTTTTAGTTTCGCTTTTCTATTTATTTATAGTATTCGCTATTATGCCTGTTTAAGTTTGTTTATTGTTATGAATGTATTGGAGTAAAAGGCCTGTAGATCTAAATTAAGAATTTAGATCTCATGATTTAAATTATGAATTTAAGTCAGTAGATTTAAAATTAGTAATTTTAAATCAACCCTAGGTTTAGAGTTATGGATTCTAAACTTGTTCCACTGCGTAATCTTTGGGGAGAATTTTTGAAATTCATCTCAACAACCGGTATTAGGGCAAAAGATTTATAGAGATAAACCTATTCCCGGGAACTCTCGCACGTGAGGTGTCACAAAGCGTGACTCTTCGACCGGGGGCTTAGGTAGAGAGCAGAGTCTCCTACTTTGAGTGCTCTAATAGGTGCCTATTGTTGTGACCATAGTTGAGAACTGTGAAACCAATAGTCGGCATCAGAGTTTATTTTTAACAAAATTCATATGTTTTTTCCAACAGATAATATACCCTTCAATTGAGAAATTATGTCTATCGTTGTTCAATACATCAGTAAAATTGAGACATTACTACTTGGCGTTTATCACATACATGGTTGCTCAGATAGATGTCCTAAGTATATGCTAGAGAGTCCCTTGATGATGGGAGATTGAACAAGTGGACTATTACTCTACATCAGTTTTTGTTGGTCTATTTTTCACAAAAGTCAGTCAATGGTCAGGCCTTAGCGGACCTTTTAGCTGACCGCCTAAATATTCATACTTTCTTAGATTATGAGCTGGTTGAGCTCCTAGTGGTGGTACTGATCGCTGGAAAACTCCACTTTGATGGATCAAGGACTGATTCAAGTGCTGGAGTTGTAGTTGTGATAGAATCCCCCTCTGGGATCATCACAAAATTAGCTGTTACTTTAGTTGGAAGATGCTCCAACAGCATGGCAAAGTGTGAGTCACTAATAATTGGCCTTTAGAGTCTCTTGAAAATGCAAGTCCTCAATGCCGTTATTAAAGGGGAATCCTGGTTGGTGATTTGCCAAAATAAAAGGAGATTTCATTGTTTGAGCAACACCTTGAACATATACATTTCAATAGTGCAAAAGCTTTTAAATAAGTTCAATGGTGTGGAGTTTGAGCATTGCCATAGAAAGCAAAATAAAGCAACCCATGACTTGGCTCAGTTAGCTTCAGGGTATTAATTGTCCAGGACTTGGTGAGAAAAAACAATGGTCATCAAGACTAAGGTTTTGGACCATGATGCTAAATCTGCTAAGTCTTCTAATTTGGAGAGCAAAGCTATGCCGAGTGAACACTTGGATTATTTAAAATCCCATCAAACTACCGTAAATCAAAACGAGGATTGGAGGAAGCCTCTAATGGATTACATCAAGAGCCCTCAAAATCACGTTAAAGACAAAAAGATATAAATGAGAGCTCATAGAATCCATCTAGATGATGGATTTGGAGAGTTATATAAAAGGGATGCTAGTGTAGTGCTTCTCAGGTGCCTTAACTTGGGTGAAGCCATGCTAGTGATGGTAGGAGCCCATGAGGGTATATGTGGATCCCATTTAGCTGGCAACAAAATGCATTAGCTTATTAGACATTATAGCTATTACAAGCTATCAATGATGGTTGATTGCATAAAACACGCCCAAGGCTGCTGAGCATGCCAAAGACATGGGCATGTACCAAGAGTCTCTGCAGCAGAGATGCATGCTATTGTTAGACCGTGGCCCTTCAGAAGGTGGGCGATGGATATCATGAGGGAAATCAAACACCCTTCTAGTAAGCAACACTCTTACATCCTTGTGGCCGTAAACTACTTCGCCAAATGGGAGGAAGCCAAACCACATAGGAATATCAATCAGCAAGATGTGATTGAATTTTATCAAAGAATACATCCTGTGTAGGTTATGTATCCCTGATACCATAACTGTGGACTAAGCAAGAGTATTCAATAGGGCTGAGGTTAAAGAATTCACCAAGAGTTTCAACACATAAATCTTGAATTCAATTCCTTACTATGTGCAAGCCAATTGTAAGGTAGAGTCCACAAACAAGATTATGAAGGCCATTATTGAAAAGATGATTGAAGACAATCCTAGAAAGTGGCATGAATTACTCATGGATGCTATTTGGGCTTAAAGTATGTCCAAACAAGATGTAACTGGGACAACTCCCTTCCATTTAAAGTATGGCCATGATGCCACGCCACAAATGGAAGTAACAATTCAGTCTATTAGGTTGGTTCATAAAGCAAAGTTTTCTTAACTAGGGTATGAGTAGGCAAAGATGACTAATTAACTTAGACCAAGTTAGGCTTGAGGCTCTTCACGAGTTAGAAAAACAAAGGAAAAGGGTGCCAAAAGCAGATAAGAAAAGGTCAAACCCATGCCTTTTAACTTGGAGGATATACTTTGGAAAGTGGATTTTCCCATTACCAAAGAGGGCACCAACACGCCGTCACCGGATCCCATTAGAACTCCGAAGTTAAGCGTGCTTGGGCGAGAGTAATACCAGGATGGGTGACCTCCTGGGTAGTCCTCACCCTCAGGTTGGGTGCATAGGGAAACAACCTCTCTTCAGGTTAATACCCTGAAGGGGAAAGGCTGCGTACATCAGCGCCCCCCAGACCCTGCGTAGGCGGGAGCCCTTGAGGCACTAGGTATGTTCCTTATCATGTCTTTGGGAAATGGTGTGCAAACTGGGAGGGCCCCTTTTGAGTCATCGAGGTATCTAGTGAAAATGGTTGCTTACTCCAAGATCTAGATGGAAGGACTCACACGAGCGCTATTAATGGAATGTTCCTAAAGAAATATGTGCCATCAATTCGGTATTCTAATAAGGGAGTCCTTAAGCATATATTCCCTAAATTATGGGCTCAATTTCAGTATTAGTGTCATGGGGATCAACTCCATGGTCCTTAGGATAAGAAATTAAAGAAAAAGAAAGAAGGAACCACCATGCTGAAAGACGTGTTTAAATAAAATGCGTATTTCATTAATATTATCGAAGAGTACATGGCTTATATACAAAGTAACACAAGCAACTTGTATGGCCAAAGAAGCTCCTTATGAAAAAAAAATAAAATTGAAAACTAAAAGAGTTGAGTCCTAATCCTCACTATGGATTCCTCTACAAAAGAAAATTGGCAGGTTGCGTTGCTCAATTCGGGGAGCCTGGCTCTTCATGTGGCTGGAAAAATGGGCCAAGTTAGGGCTACTTTAACAGAAATGAATGAGACACCAATCAAGAAAAGCCAATACCTCCTGTTAGGGGAGCCTGGCACTTCTTTTTTTCACTAGTTGTGAGATGGGTACTTCTTCATCTTCTATGGGAAGAGTCAGGGGAACCTCCTTCTGCTTTCTCTTCCTTGAACCTCCAATCTTGAGAGATAGTGAAGAGGTTCTTGGTCTGGACTCCTCTAGAAACATCTAGAAGATGCTCCCGGTTTTGGCACTCCTAAGAGTCCCCTAGGCAGCTGCTACTACAAAAAGAAAGGACGAAGATCAGCCTTTACCTCATGGTGCCATTTGTGGAGTTTGCCTTATGCTGACTAGCTAGCTTCTTCTCAAGCTGGGACATACATGCTCAAAAGATGGTAAGAAATACCGCTTGGAACCTCTGCCCATCAAAGAGGACCAATAGGCTTGGAACAATGCTGTAGAATGGGGTACAGCACATGGACTATATCTACAGACAACGAGGTACCCATAAAAGGATTTGATTTCCTGATTCAACTCACCAACCTCTTTGTGCTGAGGGAGTTGAATAGAGATCCTCGCAGCCCACCAAAGATTTTTGGTCTTTATACTGGGAAAGGGAACATCTTGGACCATGCCAAATAGCCTGGGAAACAACCCAGCCCAAAACAAGAAACCCCCTCACATGTGGGAGCGTAAGTGCCTTTGGGGCAGTGCTCAAGAAAGTAGGCTTGAGCCCAAAGTTGGACTAGCCAAAAGGGTCCACCTTTTTGGACAGCATAGTTCTTAATTATGATGTCCCTAAGGCATCCATATACTTAGGCTAAGAATAAAGGTCCAAGGCCAATGGACCACTACTACAGACTAGGTTAACAGCCACAGTCTTGAGAAACTTAAGAACTGAGTTGGAGAAGTTTTCAAAGAAAAACTTGTTTAGCCAAAACAGGTACAAGCATGCTTCTTCTTCTCTAGAACAATGTCCAAATTCGTAAGCCTTTGTAGCAAATATTTTGACAAAGGAATCATAACCACTAGGCAAATTGGTGATAGAGAAAGAAGAGGCAAGGGCTTTAGCCTCTGAAGAAATAAAAGAATCAAGAGGCAATTCTTCTCCTCTTGTTAAAAGACCTGTCAAGGCCACTGTGTCCTCCAAGGTATTTATAAGAAAACCCTCTAGGAGGATAAAAGCGTTAAACCAAGTGTGCCAACAGTAGGTTAGCAGTGTCATAATGGGATAATCATACCTGAGGGCAGTGGTCGAAAGCCTGATGGCTTCATAGATGTGGATGTTCTTCCAAATTTTTTTATTATTATTTTTTTTTATCGTGGGTAAACATTAGCATGTTAACCCAATCGGGGTACCACTTTGTAAAAAATGTCCATCCTTTGCAAGACGCCACATCTTTTCAGATGCATCTTCCTCACTACGATTGACCCGCAGAGCCTGTACGAAGTAAAGGAGACTCATTAGTGTTTGGAAACAAGCCTGGAAGGCTAGGAACGTCTTGAGATGATTAACATATGGGTCCTAGGGCATAGGATGCAAAAGAAGATGATGGGTCATTCTCTAGTAACCATGAAAGACCCTCTTTGATGCTGTTGAGATCAATTGCTCAATAGGAATGTCAGCCTGGGGGGGAGAAGCAAAGATGATGAAAGAAATTTGAGCCATCGTTGAATCAATTTCAAGAACAGGCAAAGGGATGAAGACAAGAGGGATCAATTATCGAAGATTAAAGAGCAGTGGAGAGCAAATGCTTCAAAGAGAACTTGATTGCAATAACAAAAGAGACATAAAGGAGAAAAGTGAAAACACACAGGAAGGAAGAGCTAATGACAGAATTAGGATATCTCAAGCTCCCTGTAGCCATTGAGGGTCAAATCATGATTTTTTAACAGCTCAAAGGGGGCATTTGTTTATACACTAAATTCTAGGGGACTGAGATTATGCCGTGTTGAGCAATGTGCCACGTACTTAACACATGAGGTCTCTCTTGAGAAAAATTAGGCCTTTAGGTGCTGAAGTAATGATGTCTCGAGCCTAGCATCCGGAGAAGATCATTACCCCAACGAGGGTATCAACCAGTTGAGGGTCGAGATGGTTGAAGGGTAAAAGGGAGCTTGAGATCAAGGGGCTCCCAAGAAGGCTGCAAGATGGGTGGTTTCCAAGCTCGGGATAGTTACTTAGAGCATAATTTTAGATATTTGGGCACTAAGCTTAATCCAAGAGAACGTGGGGCTTCTAGAGGGGAGTTCAGCAGGAAATTCGGATGTGGGCTTCAAGGAATTCCCTCCAAAATTGAATGGACACGTTCATTGATCATTAACGTGTGAGAAGAGGCTTGGTTGCACGATGCGTTGAGAAAATGACGTGGAATCAGTGTGGTGAAAAAAGGTAACTTTTTGTTGGAAAATAAACTCTAATACCGATCATTGGGTTCAAAATTTTTCAATTGTGGTCACAACAAGGGGTACTTATTAGAGCACCTAAAGTAGGAGACTCTTCTCTCTATCTAAGCCTCCAGTTGGACAGTCACGCTTCGCGACACCACACGAGCTAGAGTTCCCAGGAATAGGTTTATCTCTATAAACCCTTTGCCCTATTACCGGTTGTTGGGAGAAATTTTAAAAAATCTCTCTAAAGTTTACGCAGCAAAAGGGGTTTGGAATTCATAATTCTAAACCTAAGGTTGATTTAAAATTCCTAATTTTAAATCTACAAATCTAAATTCATAATTTAAATATACATATCCAAATTCTTAAATTAGATCTATTGGCCTTTTACTCTAATATATTCATAACCATACATAAGCTTAAACATGCATAATAACAAATACTATAAATAAATAGAAAAGAAAAAACTAAAAGAAGAAGGAAAGAAGAACATACATGGAATTCCTCCAATAATAAAGAATAACAAGAAAATCGAGACCCCGCGATCTTCTATGCAATGACCTCAAACTGCCCAGAGGGTAGACTACAAAAAATATTAAACCGAGGAAAGAAAAACTTTAACGGAAAATTTTCTCTTTAATTAGGTCTCCGAAATTATTTTCAGAAACCCAAAATTAATGTCAATTGAATGCCAAACCTCTGAATAGGTGCCTCTATTTATAGTAGGCTACCAGAGCAAAAAATTACTCAAAAACTGATGTGGGATTCGGTGGTATCAAAACCAGTTAAATAAGTGAAACACGGCGAATCATATACTAAAACAGGTAAAACGTGGCATTCCAAGGCCATTCAAATCATGTGCCTTTTCTCCTTTTAACGCGTGCCACGTGGCGTCGCGTGATCTGTCCCCGCGGGGTGACGCGGATACCCATGGTGGACGTCCGTGCCGTGTGCTAGGTCGTCCGATTCAGTTCATGCGCATCGCGAGATGTTTAAATGTGATTTTGATTTTTTTTTTTGTTTTGCTTTGTTTTTCATATGTAAAAAATTCATCATATGAATTTTAATTTTCAAAAAATTATTTTATTTTATAGTTTTCAATTCTTATTCATTTTATGAATAATATTTGGCAAAATTAATTTACCTATCTCATAGATAAATAATTTATTTCATGAATTCTTTAATATTTTTCTATTGGTAATAAATACAGAGGCTTGCACAAGGACCTTGGAAAAAATTTAAATCTAGCTCCAAATGGGTTAAATTAATCATCCCATGAAATAATTTAATTATCATTTAATGAGACTTAATTCCACTAAATAAATCTCACTGCACTCCAGACTTAAACCATTTATTCGATATCTCCCTAATAGACTGTATTGTTGACAACAACCCCTCCCCTAGATGTCCATGACAAATGATAAATATAACTACTACCATTATGCTTCTCACAGCTTCTCCATTAGTTACTGACTCGCCCTTCACGGAATAATTCATTTATACTTGAACATATTCAAAGTATAAATTCCAAATGTCAAACACTTGGAATACTTTGGCCAAAGTTTTTGAACTATTTAAATATTTGCGAATCAACTAAGGGGACATCTGTATCTCATAAGAGACTGTAGATTCCCTATTGAATACGTGATCCTTGTCGCACTTCACGCCGCTACTCAGTATGCGTGGGAATTCAGTCATGCGTTTAGACCTTACTTATAGTACACCAAAGTAACTAATGCTCCTTGCAGAAGTCTAAAATACCCTCTGGATTTAGAGTCGTCGTTCAAACAGTACAATTGAATCACTCATCTCTGATATTAGTCTAGAAATAAGTAACCCACATGGTCCAACTCAGTGTATCAATCTTATTAAACACAGCAACCCAACACTTTTGGATCTCCATCCACATGACCAAGATAAATCATCTAAAGTGTCATGTTATAGTCTTAGCATACAAGTAGTCCAAACTTGTCTTCGAGTACGAGCCTTTCAATAACAATCCATACTATTTGCTCCAAGTCTATCTGTGGCTTAGTGTCATAAACCACTTAGAACAAACATGTAAATTGTAGTTTGAGGACTACACCCATCTCATGCATGTCTCCCAAAAAAAAAAAAATCACATACAGTGAAAATGCTCACTTACACAAATTTAACTAGAAAATGACTGGGACTTCAATTTTATTTATTAATTAAAATAATATATCTATAACAAATTTGGATTTCAGAATACTGTTCCTAACAATCTCCCACTCATCCTAAATCCAATTTATGATAAAGTCCATACTCACCCCTTCTAAGTTTGAGCCAAAGGTCTACTGAGCCTAACCCTTAGTGAGCACAATTACTCTATTGTGAAGTTAGCAATACAATATTGCTTGACATTCCTCTCACTAATGGCTCCTACTTCAAGGGTAAAGACATGCTTAGACGTCGAACGTCTATCATTTTAATTTGACTGGAAGTCTTAATTAGTATAGCCAATTGGAACCAGCTCATCACTTTGGAAAATCAGCATATAATCTCCAGTACTTCTCAAGAACTAGGGAAAATGCTTTATTGCCACCTAGTCCATCGGACCTGGGTTAGATTGACATCTGCTTACTATACCACAGCATAGCAAATATTTGCTCCCATGCATAGCATGGCATACATGAGGCTTCCACTGCCAAAGCATATGGAATATTCTTCAATTGTACCTCCTCTTGAGGTGCCAAAGAACACTGCTCTAAAGAGATAAAGGGACACCATGCCTGAAAGGTTTAAAAAAAAAAAAAAAAAAAAAAAAAAACAACCTTTCTTGGAGTCCTCCATACAATACCTTAAAACATTTTGTAAATATAAGTGGTAAGAGAAAGATCCAACATCCTACTCTTATGACCTCGCAGAAGATTAATGCTAAGAGTAGAGCTGGCTTCTCCTATGTCTTTCATATTGAGCTATCATGACAACCAAGTCTGTACAGCTAATGACTCCCCCACATCATTCCTAATGAGTAGTATATTGTTGACATATAATACCAAGAAAGTCACTACTTTCTCTTAATGTCGTTTGTACACACATGGTTTGTTCAACCAATTGCTCAAAACTATGAGACTTAATTGCTTTATTGTGACTAAAAGGATCAAATTCAATGTCATGGTCAACCACTAAGGCTCCTGCTATGAACTTGTTAGGTGTCCTGACAAACCTCCCACTACACTAAAGCTTTCGTGTACCTAGAACATTTTTGTTCCTATCATTAGGTGCATCTATTGCGTCCATTATGTCTTGAATTGTGTTTAGTTGTTTAGAATTAGTGTCATTTTCCCTTAATACTTTTTCTTTTGTTTTTATAGCTTACTCGCAAATGCTTCTCTAAATATTTTGCATTGTATTTACGAAACACCTATATTAAATCAAAAAATTGTAAAAAAGACCGTCCTTGTTCCTTTTATCTACAATACCATTCTACTGCGGTGTATCTAGAGCAAAAAGTTGAAATCTTATCTCATTTGCAGTTAGGAAATCCAAAAATGCACCCGAAAAATATTCACCACCTCGATCTGATTGAACTGACTTATCTTGTTTGCCTAATAGCTTTTAAAATTCAACTTTCTACTCTTTAAATTTCTCCAAATGACGTCCGACTTATGTCTCATATGGTAAATATATCCATCCCATGAGTAATCATCACTAAATGTGGTTAAGTACCTATGCCCACCTCTTTCCCACCTCTTTCCTGAACATGCATTGGTCCACATACATCTATGTGAACCAGCTCAAGTCAACAACCTTGTTGCCTTTACCCTTAAAGAAAGACCTGGTCATCTTTCTTTCTATGCAGGATTTGCATACTGGCAATGACCTCAAGTCCAAAGCTCTATCGGTCCATCTTTTACTAGTCTTTGGATCCTGTTCAAATTGGTGTGACCTAAATGTTGGTGCGAGGTGTAGGCATTATCACTTTCAGGGTGTTTTCTTTTAGAAGATTGAATAAATGAACTTATGTTAGATTCATTTAAACAATTACCAGAGTTTTGATTAAGAAAATAACAAGAATAAATAATTTATTCATGTACATGTGCAAATAAATAATTTATTTCTTATATTAAAATTTTCATTATCAAAATCAACTGAATAACAATTATCCATTAATCAAACTATAGAAATCAAATTCCAATACAGCGAAGGTTTAAATAATCAATCTTGTAAAACAAAACTCTATCACTTAAGTCTATGCTAACATCTCCTACACTTAAGACTGCTGTTATTGTACTGTCCGTGACCATCAGGTACAAAACCCATCATGTAACCTTTAGCCTAGCCTGAGCTCCTATGACATATTACAGATATGGTTAGATGAACCTGAGTCCACCCACCAGGAACCTGGTGGACTCTCAACTGCGCATGACTCAATTAAGTGACATATTAACATATCTCCACCAGATGACTGAGTAGTCTTTGCAGGAAGAGTAGCTATGTACTTAGTATAGTTTCTCCTCTAGTGGCTTAATTTTTTTTTTTTTTTCCTTAAAAACACTTTTCTTTTGCTGACTTCCTTTTTGAGTTGTTTGATACAATAGCAACCTTGCCCTTTCCTTTCTTTCTAATAGGTCTCTTGTGAGTAATGAGTAAGTCTAACTTATTTTTCAAGGCAAAGTGATTTGGTCCAGTGAGTACATTATGTGTTCAAAATAATGTAAAGTTCACCAGCCGTATCCATATCAAAAATACTGTAAATGCAAACATTTGTATAATTATCTAATAAGAGTCATGTCTAATACAATGATATGTATTCTTTTAATTTAGCATATATAATAAGTCAAATACCTACCAAACTGTACTATCATGCATACAATGATGACCCAAACACACCACTCTTTACTCTCCGGCAGCGGGGTCGCGCGAAGCTAGTTCAGGTGAGAACTATTCTCAACTAATATGTTTTCTTGTGACTCTTACTAAACATGATTAGCTCACCACTTTACCTTAGTCTCTAACATAACACAACAGAGCTCCTCGGGGAGGCTAATGCATCACGCTTATAAACCATTACCCAATCCACCATACAAATACACGGAATACTCCACGGTAGCATGGTCGCATCGCTTCTTTGCACTTCAGTTCATCCCAATAGAAGTCTAACCCTGTAATCTGCAAACTGACACCCTCCGCAGGGAGGTTTATTGATCTACTATACTGCTAGACCGGTAATGGAGACCGTGAGGTTACAACAATTAAAACCTTGCTCCTACTTGATTTTTATAACTAGTGATTTTTAATGAACTTGCATTTCTCACATAATCCCCTTTAGAATCTCATTCTAAAATTAACTAAAATTAATTAATTAATTTATTAAAATACTATCGTTTTATAATATAGATTATCTCATAATCCAACTTTAGAATCTCATTCTAAGTTCAATTAATGAAATTAGTTAATTAATTTTAATTAAAACAATACCAATCATCTAATTTAGATTATCATATCATCTAAAATTAAATCAATTAATATAAATTAATTTTTAATAAAATAGTACCATAAATTTAGATTATATCATAATCTATTTTTTAAAATCTAATTCTAAAATTAAATTAATTAATAAAAATTAATTTCATTTAAAATCAGAAACGTCTTAAAATTTAGACTATCACGTAGTCTACTTCAGAATTTCGTTCTAAAAGTTATATGGGCTTAAACTACCCCATAGTCTAGTTTGGAATCTTTATTCTAAAATTTAATCAATAAAATTTAACTCTTATTTTAAAATAAAGTTAACTTAGACTATCATAAAGTCTATTTCAGAATCTTGTTCTAAAATAATTTAAAATTAACTTTTATTTTAAATAACACTATTTACAATTTAGATCATTTCATAATCTAATTTAGAATGTCATTCTAAAAAGAAATTAATTAAAAATAATTAATTAACATTTTTTAAAATAAATTTTAAAAAATGCTGATGTCAGCACAATCCCGCTGATGCCAGCGGGTGCTGACGTAAGCATCAACCTAATGCTGACAGCTGCATCAGCTTTTTTATAAAATTTTTAAATTAAAAATTTAATTTTGAAATAAATTGAATCTAATCTTATTAGATCGTAAAAAAATAATTGAATCTAATTTCGTTTGATCTATTTTGTCAGATTTCGTAAATCATGACTGAGAATATACAATCCAATTATACGAACAACATAATCGCAAATTAATGGGTTGTTCCAAATTAATGATTAATTCATTAACGATTTAAACAATTTAAATCGTTACCCATAAATGATCAAATTAATTTTTAATTATTAACGATTTAAACAATTCAAATCGGTACCATATATAATCTTAATTAACAATTAATTCTTTAATAACTTAAACAATTTAAATCGTTGCTCTATGCAATCATCTGAATTAACTATTAATTCATTATTGATTTAAACAATTTAAATCAAACCGTCAAATTAAACTAATTTTTTTCTTGATAAAATCTCTACTTTATGAATATAATCAGAACCTGACTTTGATACCAATTATTGGAAAAAAAGGTAACTTTTTGTTGAAAAAATAAACTCTGATACCGATCGTTGGGTTCACAATTTTTCAACTGTGGTCACAACAAAGGGTACCTATTAGAGCACTTAAAGTAGGAGACTCTTCTCTCTATCTAAGCCCCCGGTTGGAGAGTCATGCTTCGTGACACCTCACGTGCGAGAGTTTTCGGGAATAGGATTATCTCTATAAACGCTTTACCCTAATACCGGTTGTTGGGACGAATTTCAAAAATTCTCCCTAAAGTTAACGCAGCGGAAGGGGTTTAGAATTTATAATTCTAAACCTAGGGTTGATTTAAAATTCTTGATTTTAAATCTACAGTTTTAAATTCATAATTTAAATCCACAGATCTAAATTCTTAATTTAGATCTACTTGCCTTTTATTCTAATATATTCATGACAATACATAAGCTTAAAAAGACATAATTACAAAATACTATAAATAAATAGAAAAGTAAAAACTAAAAGAAGAATGAAAGAAGAACATACCTAAAATTGCTCCAGCAATAAAAGAATACCAAGGAAATCGAGACCCCACGATCTTCTACCCAATGACCTCAAACTGCCTGAAGGGTGGGCTCCGAAAAATATTAAACTGAGGAAAGAAAAATTTCAGCGCAAATTTTTTCCTCCAATTAGGTTTCCGAAACAATTTTAAGAAACCCAAAAATTTAATTTCAATTGAATACCAAACCTCTGAATTGGTGCCTCTATTTATATTAGGCTACCGGAGCAAAAAATTACTCAAAAACCGATGTGGGATTCGATGGTATCAAAACCAGTTAATTAAGCAAAGCACATCGTATCATATAATAAAACAGGTAAAATGCAGCGTTTCAAGGCAGTTCAAATCACGCGCCTTTTTTCCTTTTAACACATGCCATGTGGCTTAGCGTGATTCGCCCCCCGCGAGGATGCGGATATCCATGGTGGACGAACCAGCTTGCGATTTAGTTCACGCGGATTGCGAGCTGATTAAATGCGATTTTGATTTTTTTTTTTTTGCTTTGTTTTTCACATTTAAAAATTCATCATATGAATTTTAATTTTCAAATTTTTTTTTTTTTAATAATTGTCAATTCTTATTCATCTTTTGAATAATGTTTAGCAAAATTACTTGACCCATCTCATGGATAAATAATTCATCTCATGAATTCTTTAATATTTTTCTGATGGCAATAAATACAGAGGCTTGCGAAGGGACCTCAGGGACAACTTAAATCTAGCTCAAAATGGGTTTAATTAATCATCTTATGAAATAATTTAATTACTATTTAATGAGACTTAATTCCACTAAATAAATCTCACTGCACTGCAGACTTAAACCATTTATTCAATATCTCCCTAATAGACTGTATTGATGACAACAACCCCTCCACTAGATGTCCGTGACAAAGGATAAATACAACTTCCATTATTCTTCTCGCAGTTTCTCCATTAGTTACCGACTCGCGCTTCACTGAATAATTCATTTATATTTGAACATATTCATAGTATAAATTCCAAATTTCAAACACTTGGAATATTTGGCCAAAGTTTTCAAATTATTCAAATATTTGCGAATCAGCTAAGGGGACATCTGTATCTCATAAGAGACGGTAGATTCCCTATTGAATACCTGATCCTTGTCATACTTCACGCTGCTACCCAATGTACGTGGGAATTCAGTCATGTGTTTATACCTTACTTATTGTACACTCAAGTAACTAATGCTCCATGCACAAGTCCAGAATACCCTCAGGATTTAGAGTCGTCATTCAAATCGTACGACGTGAATCACTCATCTCCGATAGTAGTTTAAAAATAAGTAATCCACACACTCAGTGTGTCAATCTTATTAAATAAACCAACCCAATTGTTTTGGATCTCCATCCACATGACCAAGAAAAGTCATCGAAAGTGTCACGTCATAATCTCAGCATACAACTGGTCCAAACTTGTCTTCGAGTACGAGCCTTTCAACAATAATCCATACTATTTGTTCCAAGTCTATCTGTGGCTTAGTCTCATAATCCACTTAGAACAAACATGTAAATTGTAGCCTGAGGACTACACCCATCTCATGAATGTCTCCCAAAAGAAAATCACATGCAGTATAAATGCTCGCTTACCTAAATTTAACTAGGAAATGACTAGGACTTCAATTTTATTTGTTAATTAAAATAATATATCCAGAATAAATCTGAATTTTAGGACACTGTTCCTAACAATTAGGGGCAGACTGTCACGGGACGGTTTTTGACACCCTTGTCAAGCCCATGTGCCACTTAATTTCACTCCGAAAGTACCTCGCTAAGTTAGGCTCCTCGTTAACCCGAAGGTTGTGTTTATGCGGAATAAAGGCAAAAGAGTGTTTTGGAACAAAGGAAATAGAGTCACAATAACAATGCAAGTACACGTTCAAAGGGACAATGAGATTGGATTAATTTGGGTGAGTTTGGACACCCTTGGCAATTGCCATTCCTTATTTTATATACTCAATGATATTTACAAGGGGTATGAACCGTGTGTATTTCCCAAGGGGCACGGTTTATTACCTAGGAGACATGAATATTAAATAGGTACATGAATCTAGTCTAAATACATGGAATATTAAATGGACAAAATTGGGTGCACTCCCCTTGGGCTTAGCGTGTCAAGAGGACCGTGTAAATGGTCCAAGAGACACGCCTCAACAGCAAGGGACGCGCCCTTTGGGAAGGACATGGGCGCCCGTGTCTGGGCCTGCGCCTGGGCGCGCTGGGACGCGACCCTGACACTGCCTGGACTGTGTCTGGGCCGTGTCTGGTGCGTGTCAAGGCCCTTTGGACGAGACCCTTCGTGTCAAGCGACATGTCCTCCCGTTTACATACATGCATCAAGTAAATTAAGGAAAAATAAGGAAGGCCTAGTACTTCCTAGGTCCTTCTAGTACATCAACGAAAAATAAAAAGTACTGTAATATTGGCGGTCTGTGACACTCTCCCCGACCTGAGTCGTTGACGTCCTCGTCAATGCCCGGTAGTCTTGAATGTCTCGATCATCTTCTTGAACTGCCATAAGTCCTCCTCCTTTTCCCAAGTAGCTTCATTCTTAGGAAGATCTTTCCAACGAACCAAGTACTCGGTATACTTTGGCACTCCCGTACGTCCCACGATCCGGTCAGCAAGAATCTCGGTTGCTTCCTTGTCAAAGGATGGGATCACGGCTGTAGGAGCTCGGCTTGACTCACTCCGACTTGGGTCTTGATCATCCTTATAGTACGGTTTCAGCATGCTTACATGGAAAACGGGATGGATCTTCATCTTAGGCGGTAGTTCAACTCGATAGGACACTTTCCCAACTTTTGCAAGGATTGGGTAAGGTCCCTCATATCTTCGGATTAGGCCCTTGTGAACCTTGCGTAGGGCCTTGAACTACTGCGGCAGGAGCTTTACCATCACCAAATCCCCAACTTGGAACTCTAGGAACCTCCTCTTCTTGTCAGCCCACTTCTTCATCTTGTGCGTTGCCTTGTCGAGGTGGGTCTTGGCAACGTCAAGTCTTTCATTCCACCTTTTTGCCGCGTGGTATGCGGCGGGGCTGCTCCCTATGTAACCGGTTGCAACAGCTTGCGGTGTCAAGGGTTGTTGCCCCATAACGAGCTCAAAAGGACTATGGCCCGTTGACTCGCTCTTGTGTAAGTTGTAAGAAAATTGGGCAATGTCAATTAACGTTGCCCAATCCCTTTGGTTGGCCCCCACATAGTGTCTCAAATATAGCTCAAGTAAAGCATTCACCCGTTCAGTTTGGCCATCGGTTTTTGGATGAAAGCTTGTAGAGTAGTGGAGGTTCGAACCCATCAATCTGAACAGTTCGGCCCAGAACTTGCCCGTGAATCTTGGATCTCGATCACTTATGATGCTCCGCGGAAGTCCCCAATACTTAACAACATGCTTGAGGAACAACCGTGCAGCTTCGGTTGCGGTACAGTCCTTAGGCGCGGGAATGAACGTCCCATATTTAGAGAGTCGATCAACCACAACCATGATTGATCCACACCCTTCTGATCTCGGTAAGGCAGAGATAAAATCCATAGAAACACTTTCCCATGGGTGGTTCGGTACGGGCAGAGGCTCCAGTAGGCCCGTGGCAGTCTTGTGCTCAATCTTGTCTTGTTGGCACACAAGACATGTCTTGACAAAGGCTTCTACATCATCTCTCATGTGCGGCCAGTAGTACGCTGCCTCGGTCAGTGCTACGGTTCTCTCGATTCCCGGATGCCCGGCCCATTGTGAGTCATGACACTCCTTCATGAGTTCACGCCTCAAGATCTCCCACTTAGGCACAAACACACGGTTCCCAACAGTGAACAGCAGCCCATTGTCAGCCCAAAACCTGCGTGTCCGGCCTTCGGTAGCAAGCTTCAACATGTGTTGTGCAAACGTGTCATGCACCATGCCAGCCCGAACCCTGTCCAGGATGTCACCCTGAACCACGCTCACACTAGCAAGGCTCGTCTTGCGGCTAAGTGCATCAGCGACAACATTTGTGGTACCGGGTTTGTACTCCAAAGCATAGTCAAATTCAGCGAGGAAATCTTGCCATCTTGCTTGCTTTGGACTCAACTTCTTCTGGTTTTGGAAATAGCTCGTTGCCACATTGTCAGTCTTGACAACGAACCTACTCCCAATTAGATAATGAGGCCACACTCTCAAGCAATGAATAATGGCGATCATTTCTTTGTCATGAGTAGCATATCGACGCTCGGTGTCATTGAGCTTTCTGGACTCGAAGGCAACTGGATGTTTCTCTTGCATCAGCACCCCTCCAATTGCAAAATCTGAGGCATCGGTATGCACCTCAAAGGGTTGCCCAAAGTCGGGCAAGCGAAGAACGGGTTCCTCAATGACAGCCCGCTTCAAACTCTCAAAAGCAGCATGGCATCCATCATCCCAAAGCCACGGTTGCTTCTTCTTCAAAAGATTGGTTAGGGGTGTGGCCCTAGCCGAATACCCGAGAATAAACCGCCGGTAGTAGTTCACTAGGCCTAGGAATGACCGTAGCTCACTAACTCCCTTAGGTTCTTCCCACTCTTCAATAGCATGAACTTTGGCTTGATCCATGCGTATCACCCCTTGGCCTATGCGGTGACCAAGGAACGACACTTCCTCCTGAGCAAACGAGCATTTCTCTCGTTTGACATAAAGCTCATTCTCCTTCAAAGCTTGGAACACCTTCTCCAAGTGCTCCACATGTTCTTCCAGGGACTCACTATGCACCACGATATCGTCGAGGTATACCACAACAAAGTTGTCCAAGAAAGGCTTGAAGATCTCGTTCATGAGCGTACAAAATGTGGCTGGTGCGTTTGTCAACCCAAACGGCATCACCAAGAACTCATATGCACCATATGGGGTCACACAAGTCGTTTTCGGTTCATCACCCTTGGCTATCCGAACTTGCCAATACCCGGACCTCAAATCAAGTTTGGAAAAGTACCGTGCCTTCCCCAACTGATCAAATAAGTCAGCGACAAGCGGAATCGGATATTTGTTCTTTACCGT
Organism: Simmondsia chinensis; assembly: GCA_018398585.1. Taxonomy (NCBI): domain Eukaryota; kingdom Viridiplantae; phylum Streptophyta; class Magnoliopsida; order Caryophyllales; family Simmondsiaceae; genus Simmondsia; species Simmondsia chinensis. Next base: position 23,033,974 of record JAGTTD010000007.1, read on the forward strand.
GACCTTGTTCAAGGCTCGGTAGTCTATACACATTCGAAGTGACCCGTCTTGCTTCTTCTGGAACAAAACCGGTGCACCATACGAGGCCTTAGAGGGCCTAACAAATCCCGCATCAAGAAGCTCCTTTAACTGCTTCCTCAATTCTTCCAACTCGGGTGGAGCCATACGGTAAGGCCCCATGGCGGGAGGCCTTGCCCCCGGCTCTAACTCGATCATGTGGTCCACTTCCCTCCTTGGAGGTAAGTGTCTCGGTAACTCAGGCGGCATGACATCTTGAAAGGCATCAAGAAGTCCTTTCACTTCCACAGGAACTTCCTTAGAATCGGGCTCCTTATCTTCTACCAACGTAGCAATGTAAGTAACCTGCTTCTTTCGGATTCCCTTCTTGAACTGAACGGCCAAGAGAAGTTTTGCCTCTACCTTCTCACGTAGTAGGGGCACAGCAAAGGTCTCTTGGCCATGAGTGATCTCCATTATGTTCTCTCCCAGAAATGACAAGGGCTTCACGGTGTCGAAGAAGTCCATCCCCAACACTACCTTAAAGTCATCCATCGTGACCACGGTCAAGTCAAGTGTGCCACTCCAATCTCCCAACTCGATGGGCACCTTCTTAGCAACCCCAAGGATCGGCTTGGATGAAGCATTAACGGTCTTCATCCAACCCAACTCCTTGACATAGTCCAACTCGAGCCGCCTTGCCTCATGTTCTGACACAAAGTTGTGACTAGCACCTGTGTCCACCAATGCCTTTGTCTCGGCACCATTCACTTGGGCCTTGACATACATCAGCCCCTTGTTCCGTGCGCCCTCTGCCGGGACGGACACACCCCTGCGTGCCTGTGTCTGGATCGGGACAGGAGCCCGGGCCTGCGCCTGGACATGCGCGGCACCCAGTACCTGCGTCTGTGACTGGGACTGGACAGGCGCCCGGGCCTGCGCCTGGGCATGTGCAGTGCTCGGCCCCTGCGTCTGTGTCTGTGTCAACGTCTGGGCCTGGGCCCGTGTCTGGACATTCTCCTGACTCGCTGCAGCTCTGCGCTCACCCTGTGACATGGCCCCCAAGACACGCATGGAACCCATACTCGCACCTCCATTCCCTTGCTCTTGTAAAGCAACAAGGGCACTCAAAGCTTGACGTTTCGGACAGTCCCGGGCAAAGTGGGGGCCTGAGCATAGAAAACAGGACCGGCGCTTGCCTTGGTCTGACCGGTTGTCATGGTTTCGGTTGCTATGTTGCTTGGTCTCATGATGCTTGTTCTCGTGTTGTTTGCCTTTGTCCTTCCATGAAGGCGATTTGTAGGGCTTATCTCCCCCACTCTTCCCTTTGTTACTCTTGAAGTCCTTCTTCTTAGTAGAGTCTTTTTTGTACTCTACCAAGTTTTCGGCCTCGGATATTGCAGTGGCAAGATCTTGTACTGCTCTACACTTCACCTCCATTTCGGCCCACGGTTGCAAGCCATCCAAGAAATAAATGAGTGCTAATGATTCGGGCATGTCAGGAAGTTCAAGCATAAGGGACTGGAACTCCGTGACATAGTCTCGGATAGATCCCGTTTGCTTCAAACCCCTCCGCTTCTTCACAGCAACACTCTCGGCATTCTCCTGAAAGAAATGTTTCTTACACTCACGAACAAAGTCATCCCAAGTATCGATAGTGCAAGTCCCACGGCTTATGTCACCGTGGCGCCTCCTCCACCACAACGCCGCATCATCTTGTAGGTACATTGATGCGGTGTTGATCTTGAGCGTCTCATCTTCAAGGCGAAGTGCCTCAAAGTACCTCTCCAATCACAACAAGAAATTGTCTATCTCTTTGGCGTTCCGTTTCCCTCCATACCTCGGCGAGTCTGGGACTTTGACACGAGACACACCACTCGTGCTAGCCCCATTAGTGACAGCGGTCTTGCACAGCGTCACATCCTCCTTAACGATGTCAAGGTCTTGACGAAGTCCAAAAACAGCGTCCTTTAGTTGATCAAGTTGCTCCTCCATGGCATCCTTGATCTCGGTTATGGTCTCAAGGACCTTTCCCTCCATTCCGGTGACACTCTCCTCTAGGGACTAGATAGTGTCAAATAGGTCATGAACATCACCCATAACCAACTCTAATTTTGCCACACGAGCATCAAGACTACCAAGCGCATCCCGTGGAAAAGACGGGTCCTTGGCCTTGCATGCCTTTTTCGTGCGCGTCTCCGGTCTCCGTCTTGGTGGTTCCTCCATTGCTTGTGACGTACTCACAATTCCTTCCTCCACAACACTGCTCCCACCCATCACGTCAATCTGCTGTGATACCAATTGTCACGGGACGGTTTTTGACACCCTTGTCAAGCCCGTGCGCCACTTAACTTCACTCCGAAAGTACCTCGCTAAGTCAGGCTCCTCATTAACCCGAAGGTTGTGTTTATGTGGAATAAAGGCAAAAGAGTGTTTTGGAACAAAGGAAATAGAGTCACAATAACAATGCAAGTACACGTTCAAGGGGACAATGAGATTGGATTAATTTGGGTGAGTTTGGACACCCTTGGCAATTGCCATTCCTTATTGTATATAGTCAATGATATTTACAAGGGGTATGAACCGTGTGCATTTCCCAAGGGGCACGGTTCATTACCTAGGAGACATGAATATTAAATAGGTACATGAATCTAGTCTAAATACATGGAATATTAAATGGACAAAATTGGGTGCACTCCCCTTGGGCTTAGCGTGTCACGAGGACCGTGTAAATGGTCCAAGAGACACGCCTCAACAGCAAGGGACGCGACCTTTGGGAAGGACATGGGCGCCCGTGTCTGGGCCTGCGCCTGGGCGCGCTGGGACGTGACCCTGACACTACCTGGACCGTGTCTGGGCCATGTCTGGGGCGTGTCAAGGCCCTTTGGACGCGACCCTTCGTGTCAAGCGACATGTCCTCCCGTTTACATACACGCATCAAGTAAATTAAGGAAAAATAAGGAAGGCCTAGTACTTCCTAGGTCCTTCTAGTACATCAACGAAAAATAAAAAGTACTATAATATTGGCGGTCCGTGACAAGACGCTATTTAGTTTTTGTACAAATAAAGGATGGTTTTGCAGCCCAAAACACACACATAGACAACAAAAAACTTCTTCGAGTTTGTTACGTTTTCCTTTGATATTTTTGATTTAATAAATTGCTTATGTGTGTCCCGGGTTTGAATTGGCTTTTTGGCGCCAAAATTAGTTAGGTAGCTCCCGATAGTTGCTTCTTGGCAGGAGTTTAGTTTAATGTTGGGATTTTGAAAGCTTGTTTCAATTTTCCTTTGTATAGAGTGATCTTGTGTAATTTTGAGGCACTCAATGAAAATTACTCATCTCTATGAGATAAACTTCTCTTCTCATCTTATTCTCTCTCTATTTTCTCATCTCCTTTCAATTCTTTCTCATCCGTTACTCTCTTCTCCATAGGTTAAGATCAAGATTAAATCTCGATCTTAACAGAGTTTTCTTTACAGCACACTTGCGCTCTTTTTTAATGTGTAACGTAACTTAGCTTAGCGTAGCTTAGTGTAGAACATGTTATACTTGGCTCTTCAGTGATAAAGGCTTTCGGGTTTCAGGTATGAACTTTGTATTTTAATATGTTACCAAATTTTGCTGAGTTGAGAATGGAGGCTTTATATTAACACTTTGAAGATCAAGGCTTGACCTTGATTGTGTTGGTCTTAACACTACTGTCACTGTTTGATAAGTTAGGTGAACTCAAGTTCACGCTATTGATTAGGGCTTTGACGTCCAAGGTTTGATATTGATTGCATTGGTCCTAATCCAGTTGAATACGATATGCTCCATCTTAAACTTGTCATACCTAAACTCATTCGAGTTATCATAAGTCTAGGGTGCCAAGCTTAAAAGCTTGATTGAATCGGGCTTGCAAGTGGTCTGCTGAGCTCTTGGGTCTGTCTCCACCCAATTCCTGACTTTTTAAGTGTATGTGAAAGGTTGTCTTTGGGCTTTGCTCCTTTCCTCTAACTGCCACTTGAGTTATGTCCGTAACCTTTTATTTTCAGTCAACAGATATATGTTAAAAAATCCACAAAAACATTAAACCAAGTCTTCCAATTGAAGTGCAAGCTGAACTTGCGGTATAATCAAAGTTAGATACACCAATATATCACAACCTTTTCTCCAAAAACGGTGAGTTGTTGAGGTCAAAGATGTACGGTTCTAATATAGGCTCATTCAATATTTGCGATGAGTCCTTTTGGCACGTGATAAGTCTTATTTGGTGTCTAATTATTCACATCTTTTAGGTTCATTTTCTAACTATTTTACATCAAAGTTTTATTGCTTTTGCTGGCTTTTGCTCTTTTTTGCTTCTATTGTTATTTCATTACAAAAACACTCATTTATGCTAATTATTACTAGGTTTTATCATCAATATATATAAATGAATGAAAGATACATCAAACAAAAGCAAAAAATGTGCAAAATTCAACAAATCTACATGGTTTTAGCAAGATGAAACAACAACTTACACAACTTGCTGCAATATAAAAATATGGGCGGCAATTCTGGCAAATCTAGAGTAAGGATTTCTTTAGCAATTCAAGAAATATACAACTTGATGTAAAGGATGAGTTTAAATGGAGAAAAAAATGAAGAAAAGATCAAGTTTTAGTGAGTTGGAATGAGGGGAGGCAAAATGAACAAATGAGCATGAACTTATGTAATTTCTTTATTCCATGAATTCTTATCCTCATGTAATATAAATAGGGACATTAGGGAAGTATTTTATCATTCATTCAACTAGCAAAAACCAAATACAAAGTAGAAAAACTTAGGTAGAAATTCGGATTGAAGAGGAAGGGTGTGAAACGGTATGAAACGAAAGAGTCTGGTTTGTAATTTTTCAATTCCAAGTTCTTTTCTGTCCTTTCCTTCTTTAAGTTCATGGATTTTGTCTTAGTTTTTGTATATATTATTTCTACCATCAACTACTTTTGTCTTTCCACGGCTACGATATTGCCTAAATTGTAATATACGCTCTTTTCTAATTTGACGTATTCAAAGTTTTTGTATTGCATTGTTTGAGTGTTTATCATTGTTTTTCATGCATTTTGAATACTTGATCACCATTCAAAGCCTGTAATGATTCATAATGAGTTTGAGAGGAGACTTATGGTGATTGCTAACATGATAAACACCATAAATTGAGCGAATGCTAGAGATAGATTAACGCGATTTGTTAGGTCTTAAGTGAAAACTATGGATCTTCAAAACTCTTTTTTTATTTCAATTCATGCAAGACATTGATGAGTTAATATGTAAAATAGTATGGTAAGTGTTGCTCGAGAGAGAATATTTAGTAAATTAGGGTTTTAGACCTTCAACATGTAATAACAGCTTGAATACCGAGAATAGAAAGACGTATTGATGCAACTAGGTCAAATTAAACGCCTTGAATCTATAAAAATAAGAAACTTTCAACAAAAATTAGTACACTTTTATTCAAATCAATAAACATTTTTAGTCTTTTTCATTTTGTTTGTTTCATATAAAAAACTACAAATTTCAATCTTTCAAATAGTGCTTAAACTACTAATTTTGGTACTCATTCAATAAACAATCCTCGTGGGACGACACTCTGCTCACTTTTTATTACTTGATACGACTTAGTGCACTTGCTATGCATGCACACCAAGCATCACGTTTTTGGTGCCGGTGTCGGGGATTGTTTTTACTTAAATGATATTGATACCACCCGCTTTTAGTTCTAATTTGAAATTGTAAGAACCTGTAAATTTTGTTTACTTTTGAAGAAAAATATTTTGTTTCATTCATTTCATTCACTTTGTTTAACTTTTAAAGTTCTTGTTTTCTTTTAAATTCATAGAGCATCCCCGCCTCCCCCTTAAAAATTTGTTTTTGCTAACGTTTGTACTAGATTATTGTAGTTTTACGTTTTTTTGATTACTTTAATCTTGTTTTAACTTTTTAATGTCACCTAGAAAAGTTTTTGAGAGTTAAATTGTTATTTTTTGAGTTTTTCAAATCATTAGTATTATCTCCTCCCCCCTCCCCCTTAAACTTTGGTTTTCTTAACTTTTGTACTATATTTAAGTTTATCTTTCTTTTAAATTTTTAATTCACTTAGATAAGTTATTGAAAGTTAAGATTGTTATTTTAAAGAATCTCAAAACATTAGTATTACTGGTCCCTCCCCCATAAAATTTGGTTTTTGTTAAGTTTTGTGTTATAATATTGTATTTTTTGCTTTCTCATTATTTTTATCTTTCTTTTAATTTTAAGTTAATGTTTTTTCATTACTCCCTTAGACCCTGAAATTTAACACAAAATGTCGCTCAAGGTGATGGCTAGCTCCAACTATATGAGACTTCAATATCAAGCTGTACCAAGAACACCACTGGGAGTTCATGAAATTAATGCGTTATCTATTTAAATCTCACTAATTCAAAAGCAATTGGATGACATAAGTGTCAGAATTGCTCATACTTCTATAGTTAGATGTGAATTTTATGCAGATAACCATGCTAGTATGGAATGCCAAGCAAGCAACAATTTCACCTTATTAGGTTTTGAACAATATAACTACATGTCAAATCATTAAGAAGCCCAACTCAACCCATACTCTAATACCTACAATCAAAGATGGTTGAACCCCCCTAGCTACCACTAACGAAGCACCTTGGTCGTCGATTCTTCCACCTCAAGAAAAGAAATATGACTTAGAAGAGATGTTGAGGAGTTCATGCATGAAATCACAAATTTTACTAAAGAAATTAGTGCTATCTTTAGAAACTTAGAAGCCTCAATCTGAAATTTAAAAACTCAAGTAAGGACTATATTAGAGCAACTTTCTGAGAAGTGCAAAGATTCCATGTCTAGCGATACCGTCTCCAACCTAGGGGAACAAACTAATGCCATGGCATTGAGGGCTAGGGACACGTTAGAAGAACCACTTCAATGTGACAGAACGCCCTTGATTGACTCATCACCACTAATGACCAAACCTATCTTGACCGACCCACCACCACTAGTGATCGAAATAAAGTGTCAAACTTCTCTAACAAAGTTAGAGGTTTTTAGAGCCTAGGATGACTCAGTGAAAAAACGCAGAAAAGATTGGAAGAGGAAATTCAAGTCAGAGCACATTTAGCTTAAGGATCCCATCATTAGAGAAGGTAGAGGTGGTTGTGTGAAGAAGGGTACAAGGAAGATCAATGGAAGAAATTGTCATTGAGGGTGGATTGGGGAAACTCCATTCTTCTTCAGGACACGGGATAGATCATCGTAGAAAAGTCAAGCTAACGACTATAACCTAAGCGATTCTTGCGAGGCAATATAAGTTTTCCTTTCCTTCTTTTCTTTTGATTTCTTTGAATTTTTACTATTTTCTAACTCTTTTGGTACATTTTATTCAACTAGTTTTTTAAAGAAGTTTGGGAGCAACCCGATGACAACATTTAACATTAAATAAGCAATCCTCACACTAGAAGGTATCTGTCACCTATTGCTTCATTCTCTATATTTCTTTTAACATTGGGGACAATGTTAACATTAAGTTTGGGGAGGGAAAAGACATTTTGTCACTCTTTTTTAAAAATTTTGAACAAATTTTTTTGAAAAGTTTTCTTTTCTAGTCCTATTTTATTTTTTAGAGTCGGCTTTAGTGCCTCCTAGAATTTAAAGCCTTTGTATGGGGATGTAGATAGTGTGGGCCAAAAAAAAATATTTTCTATTTTCTATAGTTTAAATCATTAGCCTTTTTAAATTTTATTGCATATTTTGAACCAATTTGAAATCATAAAAAAAATATTTTTTTTGAGATCTTATCATCGTGCTTTTTAGCCAATTTTTCTACTCTTTTTAGCTGGTTTATTTTAATTGGACTTGAATAACTTTAGAATCAATTGTTTTGTGTTCCAATTGCAAAACATGGCCTATTCTAAGGACACTATCCTGAAGAACCACGGTATTTGAGTTTACTAGTTAGTATGGCGATTTTGCCTTTCTTTTTGATTAAAAGATGCTAAAATTCAAATGGATTGCATTAAGATTATCAATTGCATAATAGACTTTGAAGAGTTATGCCTAAGTCTAAAGAAAAATATGAAAAAAAGAAGAGAAAATTTTGTAAATAATATTTAGACTTGGACATACACGAGAAATCTTGTTGCAAGTGGCATGATTTTTGTCATCTATTCAGTTTGAATATCTTGAGATCAGAAAGAATGGCTAAACTTAATTTGCTTAGCCAACTTTTGGATTTTGTTACCTAGGTGATTGATGGGCATTTCCTTAGAAAGATTGTGTTGCCTTTAGAATCTTAAACTTTAAGCCTCGATCATTCTTTTCTAATAGAAGTAGTCTTGCTTAGAATTGTGATAAATTCTTAAAAAGCATGAAACCCTATGCTTTCAAGTTTAGCCTTGCTCAAGGACGAGCAAGATTTAAGTTTGGGGGTATTTGGATAAGTCTAGTTCAGTATGTAATTGTTCTTATACTTTAGGTTAATTTTCTAACCATTTTACACCAAATATTTATCGCTTTTGCTTTTTTTTTTTTCGCTACCATTGTTATTGCCTTGCGAAAACACTCATTTTACACTAATTCTTTCTAGGTTTTGTCATCAACATCAACAAGCATCAAACAAAAGCAAAAAATGGGCTAAGTTCATAAAATCTAAATAGTTTTAGCAAGATGAAACAACAACTTACACAACTTGTTGCAATATGCAAATTTGGGCAACAATTCTAGCAAATCAAGAGCAAGGATTTCTTTAATAATTCAAGAACACATACAACTTGATGTAAGGGTTAAGTTTGAGAGGCAAAATGGAGAAAAGAATGAAGGAAAGAGCAAGTTAAAGCAAGATGAAAAGAGGGGCGGAAAAATGAACAAATGAGCATGAACCTATGAATTCCTATCCTCATTTACCATAAATAGGAACATCAGGGAAGTATTTTATCATTCATTCTACCAGCAGAAACCAAATACAAAGTAGAAAAACTCCGGTAGAAATTCGGATAGAAGAGGAAGAGTGTGAAACGAAAGAGTTTGATTTGTAATTTTTCAATTTCAAGTTTTTTTCTATCATTTCCTTCTTTAAGTTCATGTATTTGGTCTTAGTTTTTCTTTATGTTATGACTATCATGAACTAATTTTTATCTTTTCAAGGCTATGACGTAGCTCAAATTGTAATATACGCTCTTTTTTAATTCGAATGATTTGAAGTTTGTGTATTGCATTGTTTGAGTGTTCATTATTCTTCATGAATTTTGAATGCCTGATCACCATTCAAAGCCTGTAATAATTCATAATGAGTCTGGGAAGAAATTTATGATGATTGATAAAGTAGTAAACACCAGAAATTAAACGAATGCTAGAGACAGATTAACGCGATTTCTGTGGTCTTAAGTGAAAGCCATGGATCTTCAAAACTCTATTCTTATTTAAATTTATGCAAGAGAATGATGAGTTAATATGTGAAAGAATATGCCAAGTTTTGCTCAAGAGTGAATATTAGTAAATCAGGGTTTTCGACCATCAACATATAATAACAGTTTGAGTACCGAGAGTAGAAAGCCGTATTGACGTAACAAGGTGAAATCAGATGCCTTGAATCTATAATAATAAGAAATATATGACAAAAAATAGTACACTTTTATTCAAATCAGTAAACATTTTTGTCTTTTATCATTGCTTGTTTAATATTTCTGTATTTCGAACAGTGCTGAAACTACTAATTTCGGTACTTATTCAATAAAAAATCCTCATGGGATAATACTCTGCTCACTTATTTATTACTTGATATGACTTAGTGCAGTTGCTAAATTTACATACCAAGCATCAGCACGTTTGATTCGTTTTCGTTTTTTTTGGCGACCACATTACACTTTATTACAAACAACGCAAAGCAAATAGGACCATCATGAGATGCCTGGCATAGCCAGAGAAGCGCTGGCGCCACCTACCAGAGAGCAATGAACATGGTCTTTCATGACCTCATTGGCAAGACCATGAAAGTTTACATATATGAAATGGTGGTCAAATCAAAGTCCCAAGTCAAACATTTGGAAGACTTGAGGGGGTCATTTGTCATGATTGGAGCTATTTTTACTCAATTTAGTATTAATTCATGTAAGAGTTTTGAAATTGTTGTTTGGCAGGAAAAGGAGTTTTGTTAGTTAGCCAGGTGAATTGTTTTTGGTGGCTGTTAAGTTGGTTGTTATTCCTTAGTATAAATAGTTTGTTAGCTCTTGTAATAAGATTCATTGAATGTTAATAAACTAAATCCCCTTTTCTTCGCCCTAATTCTCTCAAACTCTCATCTCTTCTCTTGATTCTCATCTCAATTCGTCTCCTATCTTAGGTTATGATTCACGATTGACCTCTTTTTTAATCAATGTTTCGCTTGTAGGTGGGGGGAGGGGGAAAGGAAGGGGGTGGTGAGAGTCGAACTTGGGTCTTTGGAGTGGCACGCCTACCCAATGACCATTGGGCTCCCCCCCGATTGACCTTGAATAATAACAATTGGTATCAAAGCTTATGCAATTGCTTCAGTCAAGTTGAAATTGCCTTCAATTTTATAGATTTACTAGCTGAACAAGTGTCATTCTATATTGATTCATTTGATTCATTTAGATTGGTCCAGCTCGAGATCTTGTGATTAGTTGTGCACAATCAGGCCAGACGAAAGGGGACAATTCAAATGGCTGGAGGAGAAACTACTCGAGCTAATGTTGCCAATGCTTCCACTAATGCTGTGGTTGCGGCTGCCGGTGCAAATGCTGGAACTAATGTAGGCATTGAACAAGGTGATCGGTTTGAGCAATTTATGAATCAGATGCAGCAGATGATGACAATGATGCAACGAACTATGGAGTAGAAGTTTGATATGTAGTCACAACCCAATGAATTATAGGAATAGATCCATAGACAAAATCTACCCACTGGAGCTGGAGCGTTATCAGCAGCTGGTCAACAGGCTAAGCCACTTGATTGTACACCTTCTCAGGTTTTTGGTGATAGTAGAGAGGGTGTGGTTGGGCCTAGAAGCAGTGGATTTTAGCAGTGTCGCATGGAATTGGAACCTTTTGATGGAATGCAGCCCTAGTCCAGGATCAAGAAGGGCGAGAGATACTTTTGTTTTTAGAAAATTGCTAAGTAGAGAAAGTTGAGTTGGCTACTGTTTATCTTCAAGGTGATCAAGAGGTATGGTTTTACAGTTTGATACGCAACAATCCATCAATTTCCTAGTTTGAATTTGTGACTGAAATGTGTGTGCAATATGGAAATGAAGATCTTAGTGTTGTGGCGGATAATTTCAACAAGTTGGTGCAAGTAACATATGTTAAGGAATACATGACAAAGTTTTAAAACCTAGAAGCTCAAATGACGTCAGTGACTCTAGGGGCCACATAGACCTGTCGTGTTTCAAGCTTTATTAATGGACTTAAGCCCAAAATCGAGAGCCTGGTCAAGGCAATAAATCCTCTAACACTATCTTAAGCATATTCCAAGGCAACGCTTTCTGAAAGCATAATATTAGCTGCACCAGAGGGCCAACATTTCTGGAATGCTCAAGAAGTAGTACCCTTACAAACAACCGTTCCTATAGGCAATAGACCACTAAGTATGGAGGAAAAGAAATCTCAAAAAATTTGTTTTAAATGCAACTAGAAATATTTCTTGGCTACAAGTGCAATCCAAAGTTCCTTATGACTGTGACTGGAGCTGAAACCCATGAAGCGTTTGAAATTCTAGTGGGGGAGGAAAGTCACGAAGTGCAAGATCAGACATATGTGGAGGAATCAGATGATGATGAGATGGAAATATCGGTTCAAGCTTTAGCTGGTAGTGCTTCACACAATACAATTAGAATTAGAGGGGAAGTTGGGCGCAAGCGACTGTTGATCTTAATTGACAATGGTAGCACACGTAGTTTTGTTGATCCCATGATTGTGAGGGAAGTGGTCCATGAGATGATCAAAACCAGTCCTTTGGCCGTTACAGTACCTGATGGAAATTCTATTTTGACACAGACCAAGTGAAAGCAGTTCAGCCGGATGATGCAAGGACATGGTTTTGTGTATGATTTCAGAGTTCTAAGACTAGGCGGATGTGATATTGTCCTAGGAGTGGATTAGATGAAGACAATCAGTCCCATAGTGTTTGATTTTAGCCAGCTAATAGTTTCTTTTGACAGAGATGGACAAGGGGTTCAATTGCAAGGGGTTCAAGAGCTTCCCTGCTCGACTGCTCACCTCCTCTGGACTTCATTGGGATTCTCGAGTCTCATCCATTATTAAGGGTGGTTGGTGGAGGTTTCCACAGGGTTGTTTGGAGCTCCGACCCATCTGGGACATTATTGATTTTCGCCCTCGTGCTGGTGTAGCGGACTCCATCCGGTGGTTGGGTGAGCCCTCGGGGAACTTTACCACCAAGTCCGTTTGGGAGATGTTGCGAAGTAGCAGAGAAGAGGACACCATTCACCACCTTCTGTGGTTTTAGATTCATATTCCGAGGAACTCCTTTATTCTCTGGCTCGCGTCTCGGCAGCGGCTTTGGACCCGGGACCGGCTTCAGCGTTTCGGAGCATTTGAGGTTCAGAGTGTTTGTGTTCTCTGCGGTTCTACCGACGAGACTCATGAGCACCTTTTCTTCTCCTGTTCCTTTTCTGCCTTGGTCTGGAGCTCTATCACTTCGACTACATCTATTGCTTGGCCTACCCTTCCTTGGGACGATCTTGTCACTTAGGCTGCTCAGCATCTCAGGGGGCAAGAGATTGGAAGTATCATTGCTCGACTCTGCCTCTCTGCGACTGTGTATACTATCTAGTACGACCGCAAACTTCGGGTTCAGCGATCTCAGTCCAGATCAGTTGCAGCCATACGAGAGGAGATTACAGGTTTGGTCAGGAGCCGCTTACTTGCTGCTCCTTCGTTCAGAGGAGCTCATTGTCACACCTCCTTACTTCGGCACTGGGGTTTTGCGTCTTAGTTTCCTCTTTGTTCCCTTAGTTGTACTTTGGTTGCTTTTGTATGGACTTTGTCTGGACTTTTTTGACGTTGTTTCATATTTGTAGGCTTTGGCCGTGTCCTGGGGTATGCCCCTTGTAGTTGGTACTATTTTTCATTTCATCTATATATTTCGCTGACTTACCAAAAAAAAAGGGTGCAACTGCAAGGCATTGTTGAATAAGGTCAGTTATAGATGATGCCATGTAAGAGATTGGAGGGAATAATCAAGAAAGGAGACTATTAGTGGATTGGCCATCTTTTCTTTGCTGATGCCAGACCTGTGGAAGATCAGGCGAAATCAAATCCCTTAATTGATAAACTCATCATGGATTACAATGATCTTTTTGAGCAACCAACTGTTCTTCCTCCCAAACGATTATTGGACCATGCTATTCCATTGAAAGTAGACTCTAATTCAGCTAATCTAAGACCTCACAAGTACCCTCATTCTCAAAAACGTGAGATTGAGAGACAACTAGAAGAACTTTTGAAGACAAACTTCATTAGACATAGTCGCAGTCCCTTTGCATCGCCTGTGATATTGGTTAAGAAGAAGGATGGAACCTCTCGAATGTGTATTGACCACAGGAAACTAAATTCATATGCAATTAAGGATGAATTTCCAATACCCATTATTGATGATCTGTTGGATGAATTGTATGGGTTATTATTAGATTCGAATAAAGAATTGGGACATACAGAAGACTGCTTTTCGAACACACCATGGCCATTACGAGTTTTTGGTCTTACCTTTTGGGCTAGCGAATGCCTTGGATACTCTTCGGGTTCTGCTGAATGTTATGTTCAAACCTTACTTGAGGAAGTTTGTTCTTATCCTCTTTGATGACCTTTTAGTCTATAGTCCTACTCTAGATACTCATGTGGAGCATTTGAGGCTGGTGTTTGACATCATGAGGCAGAACAAGTTGTTTGCTAAACTATCCAAGTGCCCGTTTGCTCATTCTCAAGTTGATTATTTGGGTCATATCATGTTAAGTGAGGGTGTAACTATTGACTTAGCCAAGGTTCAAGCGATGAGGAATCGGCAAATTCTAGTTACACTTAAACAATTGCGGGGTTTCTTAGGCCTCACTGGCTATGATCATAAATTTATATGAGGATATGCTGTGATGGCCAAACTCTTAACAGATCCGTCTTAAGAAAGATGCCTTTGGATGGACAGAAGCAGCTTAGGAGACTTTCTAAGGCCTCAAGGCAGCCATGTGTGCAGCACCTGTGTTAGCTACGCCTAACTTCAGGTTATCCTTTGTCTTGGAGACAGATGCTAGTAGCACATGAGTGGAAGCAGTTCTCTCACAAGGAGGAAAGCCAGTGGCTTACCTCAGTCAGGCCTTATGTCCCCAGAATTCAAGCTTATCTTTATATGAGAAAGAGTATCTTGCAATCTTGTTGGCTATGCAAAAGTGAAGGCATTATTTGGAAGGCCATCACTTCATAATCAAGACTGACCACCAGAGTCTCAAGAATTTGCTTGAACAGAAGATCTCTACCAGGGTAAAGTACAAGGGCCTTATGAAAATGTTGGGATTGGATTACTCGATTGAATATAGAAGTGGAGGGGAAAACATTGTAGCAGACGCTTTGTCTCGAAGTCATGAGGAAGGGAATGCTGTCATGCCATCTGAATCACCTTGCCTTCTTGGGCAGGAGGTACAAGATTCATATGCAGGAGACACTTTTGCGTAGGATTGTATTATAGCTTTAAGGGTTAAATTAGCTCCAGAGGAAGATTCGGGTGTGATTGTCTGCAATGGAATCATAAGAATCAAGGGCAAGGTATACATTGAAACTGACACTGACCTTAGGAAGCAGGTTATTCTTGCTTTCCATTCCTCATCTTGGGGAGGTCATTCGGGAATTGAAGGTACTTATCAAAGGTTGAAGAATTATTTTAATTGGCTCGGAATGAAGGGAGATGTGGTGAAAATTATGCAAACTTGTGAAGTATGTCAACAAACTAAGAGCGATCATGTGCCTTACCAAGGGTTACTTCAGCCTTTGCCTATTCTTGATAGGGCTTGGCAGCATATTAGTATGGACTTTATAGAGGGGTTGCCAAGTCTAAGTGAAAGGAGGTCATTTGGGTTGTGGCAGATCGTTTCACTAAATTTGGGCGTTTCATTGGTCTCAACCATCCCATCATAGCTGCTAAATTAGTAAAACTATTTTAGGATCACATCTATACGCTTCATGGATTGCCTCAATCTATTATATCAGATTAAGATAATTTGTTCACGAGCAATTTCTAGAAGGAATTGTTCTTGTTGCTTGGTTCCACTCTTGCTTTGTGTTCCTCTTACCATCCACAAACAGATGGGCAAACTAAGAGAGTCAATCAATGTGTTGAACAATATTTACGGAAATGACATTCATTAATCCAAAGTAATGGCATAGGTGGCTTTCTTTGGCTAAATTCGGGTATAATACTCACGCTCACTCAGCCTTGGGAACAACTCCTTCTATGGCTCTCTATGGCTATCCCCTATAGGACTTCAAGGAGCTGTGGCTGTTGTGGCAGAAGTCAGTGAGCTTTTGGAGCAGAGGAGACAACTTAAACAACAGCTCAAGGACAACTTGCAAGGGCTCATGCACGAATGAAATTTTTTACAGATAAGAAATGTTTTGATAAAGTTTTTAATGTTGGTGATCAGGTTTACTTGAAATTACAACCATACAGGCAATCTTCAGTTGCTGTTTGTAGGAATATCAAGCTTTGTGCTCGTTACATTGGTCCTTACAAGGCCTTGGAGAAGCTTGGATCGGTGGCCCACAGATCGGACTTGCCTGCAGTTTCAAGTGTCCATCCTGTATTTCATTTTTCCCTCTTGAAAAGCCATCTGGCTGAGGGTGTGTCCTATTCTACAGCACCACCAGCAACTGCTTTAAATGGAATGCTCTTGCAAGGACCTTTAGCCATGTTGGAATCTAATGTGTTGCAGCAGCCGCATAGTAGTGGTAAGAAGGTGCTCATTCAGAAGCATGCTACATGAGAGGAATTGAAGTTTCTCGAGACACCATTCCCTACTTTTCATTCTTGAGGCAAGAATGTTCTTGAGGGGAGGGTATTGTCATGATTGGAGCTATTTTTACTCAATTTAGTGTTAATTCATGTAAGGGTTTTGAAATTGTTATTTGGTGGGAAAAGGGGTTTTGTTAGTTAGCCGGTGAATTATTTTTGGTGGCTGTGAAGTCGGTTGTTATTCTTTAGTATAAATAGTTTGTGAACTCTTGTAGTAAGATTCATTGAATGTTAATGAACTAATTCCCCTTTTCTTGACCCTAATTCTCTCAAACTCTCATCTCTTCTCTTGATTCTCATTTCAATTCTTCTCCTATCTTAGGTAACGATTCAAGACTAACCTTGAATCATAACATCGTTCCTTAAAATGAAGACTAATAACCTCTAGATGAATCCATTAAATGAGGACCCACAACATCCAGATGAATCCATTAAAACGTGCTTTTGGCGTACATGCTAGAAACTTTCTTTGTTTTCTATTACACTAGATAGGCATCGAGGTGGACATTAACAAGAATGAGGCCATTCAATAGGCCGAACCGCCTTCAAGTAAAAAGGAGCTTCAATGTTACTTGGAGCAGGTTTATTTACTAAGATGTTTCATCTGGAATGCCACAGAAAAAGTAAGAGTCTTATCTCCACTACTAAAGCTTGAGTCTGGAAAGGACATCATGTGGGAGGAGACACATTGAGTAACCTTCAAGGCCATCAAAGAGTACTTGATTATGACACTAATTCTCATTCCGTTAATGCAAGGAAAACCTTTGAAGATTTATGTCTCTGCTTCTGAGGAATCTATTGGTGGTTCATTTGTACAAGACAATAAGCAAGGATACGAACAGGCTGTGTTCTACCTTGGCTACTGCTTAAATAAATGTGAAATAAATACTCTTCAATGGAGAAACTGTGTCTATCTTTGTTCTACACATCAATAAAATTGTGACATTTCTTGGCATTTAACATACGTGGTTGCTCAGACAAATATCCTTAAATACTTGCTAGATTGACCTTTGATGTGGGAGAGATTGAACAAGTGGAGTATTGCTGCACTTCAGTTAGAGTTGACCTATGTGTCACAAAAGTCAATCAAGGGTCAAGCCTTAAAAGACTTTTTAGCTAACCACCCAAGCATTCATTTCAGCTTAGACTACGTTCCTGACCAGCTCCTAGTTGTGGAAATGGTGCCTTGGAAATTATACTTTGATGGATCAAGGCCCAATTGAAGTGCTGGAGCTACAATTGTAATAGAATCCCCCGCTGGAATAATCACCAAATTAGCAGTCACTTCAATTGGCAAATGTTCAGAAAACATGGCGGAGTATGAGGCATTAATAATAGGCCTACAGACTCTCTTAGAAATGCAAGTCCTCAATGTCATCATTAAAAGTGATTTGCAGTTGCTGATTTGCCAGGTAAAAGAGGAGTTTCAATGTTTGAGCGGCACCTTGAATAGATAATTTTTGGTAGTGCAAAAGCTATTGAATAAATTAAACGGTGTGCAATTTGAACATATCCTTAGACAACAAAACAAAACAGTAATGGCGTGGCATAGTTAGCTTCAAGGCACAAGTTTCCCAAGACTTGGTGCGAAGAAACTAAGGTCATCAAAAACCAAGGTTTTGATCCATAACGTTGAATTCACTAAGTATTTCAATTTTTAGGGCAAAGTCATGCCAATTGGGCACTTGGATTGAATTGAAACCCAACAAACTGACCTAAGTCGACACGAGGGCTAGAGGAAGCCTCTGATAGATTACTTCAAGAACCTTCAAGACTACATAAAGGGAAGAAAGATGAATATAATAGCTCATAAATTCTATCTAGATGATGAATCTGGAGAGTTATATAAAAGGGATGCTAATGGAGTGCTTCTTAGGTGCCTTGACTTGGACAAAGAAATGCTAGTGATGGTAGGAGTCCATGAAGGCATATGTGGATCCCGTCTAGAAAGAAACAAGACGTATTGGCTCATTAGACGTTATGGCTAATACTGGCCATCAATGATGGATGATTGCATAAAGTATGCCAAAGGGGTGCAAAGCATACCAAAGATATTTTCTTGTAGCAAGAGTCCTTGCAGCTGATATATATGTTATTGTCAAACCATGACCCTTTAGAGGTTGAGAAATGAACATCACAGGAGAAATTAACCTCCCTTCTAGCAAGCAACACACTTACATTCTTGTGGCCATAGACTACTTCACAAAATGGGTGGAGTCTAAACCATATAGGATTATCAATCAACAAGATGTGATTAATTTTATCAAAGAGTGCATCCTATGCAGGTTTAGTATCCCTAAGACTACAATGGTGGACCAAGCTAAGGTATTCAATGGAGTTGAGGTTAAGGTGTTTACCAAGAGTTTCAAAATCAAAATCTCAAACTCAACCCCTTACTATTCTCAAGCCAATGGCTAGGCAGAGTAGCCATACAAGATTCTGAAAGCCAATATTGAAAAGATGATCGAGGACAATCTTAGGAGGTGGCATGAATTGCTACTGGATACTCTCTAGGTTTACAGAGCCTCCAAACATAATGCATCTGGGATAACTCCCATCCATTTGACTCCCATGATGTCGCGCTCCCAATGGAAGTAATGATTAAGTTTAGTAGGTCGGCTCATCAATGGAGGTTCTCTGAACTTCAGTATAAGCAGGCTATGGTGGATAAACTAACTAACTTAGACACAGTTAGGGTTGATGCTTTTCACAAGTTAGAGAAACAAAAGAAGAGGGTGGCCAAAGCCTACCCAAAAATTTAAAACCCAGGTGTTTTGGCTTAAGGGGCATAGTCTGGAAAGTGGTTTTCCCCATTGGCCAGAAAGACCGTGTCTTTGGGAAATGGTCCCCAAACTGGGAGGGCCCATTTAGAGTCATAGAGGTATTTGGAGGCAGTGCTTACTTACTCCAAGACCAAGATGAAAGAACTCACCCGAGAACTATTAATCGAAGGTTCCTCAAGAAACATGTGCCATCAATTTTATATTCTAAGAAGGAAGTCAATAAGTATAGATTCCCTGAATTATGGGCTCAGTTTTAATATCAATGTCTTGAGGATCAACTCCATGATCCCTAAGTTAAGGAAATAAAGAAAAAGAGGAATCACCATACTGAGAGCCATATTTGACAAAAATGTGTATTTCATTAACATTATTGGAGAGTATATGGCTTACACAAAAAAAAAAAAAATTAAATACAAGTGACTTATATAGAAAAAATCTCATTACAATATCAAAATTAAGAGAGTTGAGTCTCAATCCTCACTAAGGATTACCCTGTTGAAGACAGTTGGCTGGTTGCATTGTGCAGCTCAGGGTCTAAGGGAAGGGCTTCTTCTTCAAGATCTTGGTAACTTCTTTGGCCTCTATGGTAGCTTCCTCAAGCCTACCAACCACAAAGCCTTGAGAGGTATGTTATAATCTCAGAGAAAGTAATTCTCCCCTTAGATGAATCAATCTATCCTCAAAGTGATGAATTTCATCGTCTAGCCCTATGGTCTCTTGAGTTTGCTGACTCTGGATCTTCTCAACTATTTGGAGTTCTTTAAACAAAAGCTGCAGGCCAGCTGAGCTCCCTAAGTCCCTTATGGCGCCTCGGCTACGTTGCTTTAGTAGAAAGTGGGTTGGGACCTTAGGGTTCACCTTCACAAGCACTTCCTCGAGGACTTCGAGTTCTATGGAAAAGGTGGGAGCCACCTTAGCATCCTCTTTTATGGCTTTCACACGGGACATAGCTTCTCGGAAAGTGACCCTTTCATCTTAGGTCAAAACATTGGGGTGTGCTAGCTTTCTTAGTCCCGGGAATTTTGGGGATACTTTATCTAACTGCTAAAAGGCCAACCTACTACTCGCTCCTAGCTTCTCTGAAAGAGAAGAGATTCCTTCTAATGTTGGGGAAGGAATGGCTCCTAGGGGTGTGACCAGTAAAAGGGTTAACATCAAAAGGAGTTAGATTAAAACTTGACTTTGGATGATAACCAAAGTTAGAGTTATCATTAGCTCTAAAACCTCAGATTGATGCAAAGGAGGAACTTCTGCGGGCATTCTCGCCACTATAACTCCTGTTGGCTCTTCAGCCACAGGCACGCCATCCTCTAGGGGAGCCCCTGGAGAATAATGCTCGCTGTCATGATTCTAGAAAATGGGGCATAAGAAATTAAGTAGTAATAAATCATTGCTTATAATAAATAGTTTAAGCCTTTAGTATAAGTCAATATTAGTACTTCACTTAGTCATATAGACGGTTATTAGTAGTTGGGAATAGATTTTGTATTGTCTTAGTGCATTGTATTAGTCAAGTCAGTTAGCCTAAGTGTCTTGATGCAATGTACAGAGCTTAACCGTATTAAGTGGTAGTTAGTATAATTCGGTGAATCTCTTGTAACATTGTCGTTGTTGAATGATATTGATATCTTTTCTCTCTCTCAACTCTAATTCTCTCTACTTCTCATCTATATTCTGTCTAATTCTCATCTTGATTTCACTTGTTGCTCATCGCAAATTCTTCAATCATAGGTTATAGATGTGTTTTTCTACGTCTATCAAAATTTAATATAAAACCCTACCTATTAAACACATATAAATTGAGTGTAGGGCGAGAGAGTGTCGAACCACAGGGACTGAGAGTGCGTGAATTTAATCTATGACCTAAATTGATTGAAGGAAAAGTGATATCTTTGTGTTAATTAATCTAGAAAATGACAATTAAACTAAAGTAATCTACTTCTAATTGGAAAAATGTATTAAATTG
The DNA here is from genome assembly GCA_018398585.1 of Simmondsia chinensis. Taxonomy (NCBI): domain Eukaryota; kingdom Viridiplantae; phylum Streptophyta; class Magnoliopsida; order Caryophyllales; family Simmondsiaceae; genus Simmondsia; species Simmondsia chinensis. The sequence continues at coordinate 23,054,771 of JAGTTD010000007.1, forward strand.
GAACCTAGGGTTTCGAATCTATCATTAGCCAATTATTTTTGCATTAACTCTTAAGTTGGGATTATTGATTGTCACACGGGTAGTGGTTTAGGCTATAAGCTTCAACCTACTAAGATAATGTTGTTAGTATTGCGTATTGACCCTATCTAACTAAAGTATAAGGAAAATAGGCTCTACTTAATGTATTGTTAATTATTACGTAATGACCCCATCTAACTAAAGCATAGGGAAGATAGGCTTTAATTAATAATTCGGTTAATACTATTGCTTGATTAATTAATCCTAAGGCTACAAGCACAAAGAATTAATTTAAAATATCAATATCAACAATTAAAGGTTACAAACTCAATAATCATATCAATTGAATAGACAATAAAAATATCATACTTCAAAGTATTTATCTCAACCAAACAATTCATGTAAACAATCAAATTAACCCGAATTAAAAGTAAACAAAAGTAAAAGCTAAGATTTTACCTAACCATAGAGAGCAAGTTAACTCTCCATCAAGGATGATCTGGTGAAGAAGAAGTTGAACAAACTCATATTGATCTCCACGCTAATTTCGCCCTCGTTCCAATTTAACGAAAAAGAAAGAAAAATAAAATAAACTAATATGAGAAAGAGAGGAAGAGCTGAGAGGAGAGAGAAACGGTGGTCAATCAAAACCCCCAACTCAGAACTGAAAATAGAGACGGCCCCCCAAACTCTCGTCACATCTCCTTAAATACCCTCACAACACCGACCTTCCCCTTCAGTGAACCCTACGTGCAGAGCTGGGCTGATGTGGTCTGGTGTGGGGGTGGGCCGAAGCGTGGGCCTGAGTTGGTGGTGACGAGGTGGGCCGGGCTTGATGAGTTGGGCCGGAGTTGGTGCGGGACGATGGTGGGTTGTTGGGTCTGGAGGTAGGGGATGATGAACAGTGCGGCTCGGGTACTGTAGCAGTTCCGGTCGAGCTTTTACATTCTTGTCCCGAATCTCGATTCACTTGATTTAATTATTTACGCATCGAATTTGTCTTATTTGCACCAACATTTGATAATTTTTAGAACTTTAATTTCAAACCTGCTAAACATAAAAATTGCCAAAATGGGTGTAAAATTATAATTAAATAGGTGCAAAATAATTAAAATAATAATTAAAAGATGCGTAAATACGAGATGCATCAGTTATGATCCAAGATTCATAGTGAATCATAATAATTGGTATCAGAGCTTGTGAATTTGCTTCCAATTAAGTTGAATTAAATTAAATTTGATTGAATTAGCATTAGATCAAGTTCATTTGATATCAAGCTCTTAATTAGATTGTGTTTGATCAAGATTTAAGTGTTTCAAATTTGGCCAAGAATTTGCTAATCATGAGTTGAGCTTGTTCAATTTGTGTTCGTGCTAACTGCAATAACATTGAATCGACTTCGATGCTTTGATTCTTGAATTAGATCAGCTGCATTACAGAACTAATTGGCTAAAGTTGTGTTCAAATCCTTTGGTCTGGCATTAGCTAGCTGAAGTTCACTCAAACGTGTTGTTATTGAGATCATATAGCTGAACTTTTAAGATATAGTAACAAAGCTCATCGATCCATTTGAAAATTGCATTTGATCTAGCTGAATCTGTACTTGAACTTGATGAAATTAACCTCAAATCAATCTTCAGTACTTCAATTTAGCTGAAGTTGCTCACGGTTTAGCTGAATAGAGTTGAATTGTGTTAGATTTGTGTTCGGTTGATGAATTGTGCTACATTGCTTTCTTTGTCTACAAAGTTCCTGAAGTTGGTGAATTGTGTTAGATTGAAATGGATGCTGATGCATTCACTGATTCAATTAAAAAAATTGAAGGACAATGAAAACCGAGCTGTATTGATGCCAATTCTTCAGTTCATAACGAATTGATCAAGATTTCAGTTCAAAGGCTTGTTGTTAATGCGATCTTGTAGCTGACTCTTGTGATCTTGTGATCTTGAATCATCAATCAATCTAGAATTGCATTCGATTCAGCTGATTCCATAGTGAACTTGATGAATTTACATTCGATCAAGCTTCGGAGTTTTGGTTCTTGGCACCAGATCATGCTGAATTGTTGAGTTTGTTGGCTGCAGTTGCATACATATTTAGGATAATGCAAGGAAGCTTTTGTGTTTAGGTTTGAATTCAAGGTTCGAATATGATTTTAATGTGAAGAAGTGAACTTCAAGTATTTCACATAGAAGGTGCTTGACAAAATGTCACAATATGCAATTCCGCAGTTGTTCGATCCAGCTTATGTTCAAGTCAATCCTTCCAATGATGGTAGGATTTTGATCAAAGTCTTGAAGCTAATTTACCCTACAAACGAGGACATTCTTTACCATGTATTTTATCTTTATGGTCCTCTTGAAAGTATCAAAGTGGTCTCATCTTCCATTATTGAGGTTACTACTCATATTAGCTATTATGAAAGAGGGAGTGCTGATTTAGCCTTCATTTCATTACATGGGAGACACATATACATTGAGTGCTGTGTTTTACACATAAACTACCTCAAGATGTGTAGTGATATGGAAGGGGAACTAGTGGTGATAGGACCCACTAATTGTTAAGCTAAGGAGCCAAGATCTAAGTCATTAGATCAAGCTTCTCTTAAGGAGATTGACATTTCAAGATTCGCAAGTGTTAATGAATCAAAGGTCAAAGTAGTTAAGGTGATTGGGACTTCGAATTCTAAGTTGAATCTGCAAGTAAGGAACACTCTTGCCGCTCATATAGTGACAAATCAGGCAAATTTAAGACCTCTTGATCCAGGAAAGGAGGAACTTAATGTTAATTGGGAAAATTAAACAACACTCGCGGCAAAGAATTGAGCAAGAAATTGAGCAAAACGCAACTGGTAGTGCTGGAGTAAGCTGGAATCTGGAAATTGCAGCAATGAGAAAGGCTAATGATGAAGCATTTCGACTTATGTTAGATGAGATAGTGTAAAAACTAGTTCTTGATACATATTCGAAGGCTATAGCAGTAACTTCAGTACAACAGTATGCTAACATCAAACAAGGTGATGTGAATTTACATATTCCTAATTCTGTAGCGTCTGAGGAGCTCATTGTTGCAAGCTTAACCACATCTCAATATAGAGTTGGATCCTCTCAGTCTGTCGAACAAGATTTAGTGCCATTGAATATTGCAGCAGAGAAGTTGCAAGTAAACATTGAATTTCTTAGCATTAGGTAGTTTGCAATTCAAGTTCACATTGTAGCAAGGTTTTGAGATCAAGTTGGCAATTTGTCTGAGCCACAAGAAGTGCTTTTCAAGTAAGAAATTAATATCATTGATCAAGAAAATCAGAGTCTATAAGGGAAGACCTCCAGATTTTCTACTTCTAAAGTCAAATGAACATGTTCTGGACAAGCTTTACATGCTTAAGAACACGAAATTGTGGTAGCCTAAGTTGTGATGTGGTTAATAGATAGCCTTGGGACTTGGTCATGGATCAAAAGGGCAATCAATTTGGCAAAGAAGAGGTGGAATCCAATCATCAAGAACTCAGGGTGTTTTCACGGCAGTTCACACATGTATAGCCAAGTCACTTCCAGTTACTCATTTTATGCAAGCAGCCGATTCATTGCAACAAGAAAAATGGAAAATTCGATCAAAGTGCAGGCTATATTGAGTGGAGCTGATGTGTATTTATCTTATAATACTAATCATAGGCCTTCTGATCTAAGGGAAATGGAGCAAAATGTTGAGCTCAACAGGGAAGAATTCAACAGCAAGGTTATGTTTATAGACAAATTGGTTGAACAGCCTTACTCTTTGCGTCAAAGGAGTGGAAGAATTGAGCTCAAAACTAGCTCCAAAGTGAGAAGCAAGGAGAGGAAAGCTCAATGGATGGCATATAAGAGCAATCAAGGATATTTCTTTAGAGGAAAATGCAAATCTAAGCCGATTGTGATGTGTTTTGAAACTGGAATTGCAAGAAATCTTGGACAGGAGTTGGAAGCTTAAGTAAGTTCAATTAAAAGCAAGGGGCATCCTCCTAGGGTACAAGCTAATATAAGGCCTCTGAAATTCTTTGGTTTTTTGTTCTAACTGCAAGTATATCATTTGGAAAGAGTAGCCAATTCATTTCGTAACCAACAAAATCGTCTTGTCGTGGTCTGTGAAGGGACTGCAGCAACTGCTCAGATCAAAAGCAAGCAGCAAAATGTTCATGCTCTGGAGCAAAGTATGAGATCAGGAGCATTCCCCATTGATAAAATGGAGCAAAGGTGCAAGAGTTACTAGCGAGAAGCATAGGAGATTTAGGCAAGGGCTGAAGGTTTTGAGAAGAATCTGATATGCAGGTGTTACAGGCAAGGGAAGCGGTTTGAAGAGTATGGTAAGGAGAAAAGGGAGGTTGTAGTTGAGAAATGGGCTCAAAGTTCGGAACAAGAAGATGTGAATTGTTGTTCTGCTGGTAGTACCAATCAAGAGGCCGGGAAGGAAACTATTTGGGAAGCTTGCGAAGTTGATCAATTTGCTATCAATTCAGACATTGGTGTAGGTAGTTGGGAAGCTTTTAAGAGAACGATGGAGAACAGTATTCAAGCTCGTGGAAGCGTTCATGTCATTATGGAAACAAGCAAGATAGAGATTTCATAATGCAACCTTACAAATGGGAGGATATTTGCCAATTGTTTACTTATATTGCCGCAGCAATGGATACTGTGCAGATGCATAAAAGTTACTTGATTGAGTTCTATGCTTAAGCTAGTGGAAGGAAGCATATTACTTGGTTGTGAGGACTTCTTCAAACTGCATGATCAACATCAGTGCTACTGTAAGTCAGTTTAAATTGTACATAGCGGGTGTACAGCAATATGAGCAATCTACAACAACTCTCTTTCGGCCACACTCTTCAGTACAGGTAGGGGTTCCTCATGTACCAATGCTCTACTTAGATTCTTGAGGACAAAAATCTTTAAAGGAGGGAGTATTGTCATGATTCTAGAAGATGGGATAGATGAAAATAAGTAATAATAATTCATTGGTTGTAATAAATAGTTTAGGCATCTAGTATAAGTCAATATGAGTACTTCACTTAGTCGTTTAGACAGTTATTAGTAGTTTGGAATAGCTTTTGTATTGTCTTAGTGCATTGTATTAGCCAAGTCGGTTAGCCTATGTGCCTTGATGCAATGTATAGAGCTTAGTCGCCATTACGTGGTAGTTAGTATAAGTAGATGAATCTCTTGTAACATTTTCATTGTTGAATGATATTGATATCTTTTCTCTCTCTAAACTCTAATTCTCTGTACTTCTCATCTATGTTCTCTCTAATTCTCATTTATATTCTCTCTAATTCTCATCTTGATTTCACTTTTTCCTTATCTCAAATTCTTCTATCCTAGGTTATGATCCAAGAAGATTCATCGTGAATCATAACAGTTGCATGTTAGAACCGAATATGGTTTAAGACATCAAAAACATAAAGAGTTGGGAAGCTAGATGACAAAATCTTACCTTCAAAGATCTCTTTAATGGGGATCGAGTCTCCCGGAAGGAGGAATATGTTGGAATTGGTGTCCTAGAAGACCCAATTAGTTTGTTTTAAAGATTAAATGAATTTGAATTGTTTTATTTATTTATTGTCAGATTGTGTTTTACGAGTCGAACATGCGTGTGATTGTTTTCTAAAATGTTCCATGAGATGGACGTTATCCAAGATGACATGTAAAGTTTTGTTTAAGTGGTCAATGTGATTGAAGCACAGATAGACTTAGATCAATCTAATGTTATGTTGTCAAAGTACATTGGTAGTCGCTGATAAGTTTGGACAACTTCTCTTATAAGACTATAATATGATACTTTTCATGACTTATCTTGGTCAGGTGGATAGGGATCCGAGAGTATCGTATTAGTGTTGTCAATAAGATTGGAACACTAAATAGGACCATCTGAATTAGTTGTTTTATTAACTGTTATTAGAAATAATTAATTCTTTAAGACGATAACACTAAATTTAGGAAACAGTCTAAATTCGTGTATGGATTGTTCGTTGCTTTGATGTGCCAAAAGGATTGGTCAAAGTCCGTGGACTTGAATCTTATGTAAGTTGGGTAACGGCATGAAGTGCGGTGGGAAGAGACGTTTTGCATGGAATCTATAGCCTCTAACAAGATAAAGATGTCCCCTCAGTTGATTCACGAATAAACGAATAGATTCTAGAATCTTTGCCCTGAGTATTCCATGTGTTTGATATTAGGAATTAGTATGGAAATTGTTTCTATATTATTAAATTGTTTGAGTGGGGTGAGTTGGGAACTATTGCAAGAGATGTAAGAAAAGTAACAATAGTAGTTAAAGTTACGTTTGCTCACGAATATCTTCCAAAGGGGTTAGTTGTTGCAATAAAAGTGTATTGGGAAATTCTTGAGTGAATACATTTAATTTTAGAGTGCAGTAAAACTTCTTTAGTAGAATTATATTTTACAAAATGATAATCAATTGTAATCATGAGAAGATAATGAGATTTGACTCATTTAGAGCTAGAGCTAGATTGTCCCTGTGATCCCTTCAGAAGCGTCAACTTAAGCACTGTTTGAAAATGTAAATGAATTCATGGGGTGAATTATTTATTTATGAGATAAATAAATTTTTGTGTTAAACAAAAATTCATGCGATGAATATTTTATATGAAAATTTTTTATGTAGTGTACTCGCCCACACCTGAAATTAAATTAAAAACAGAAACTGAGTGACGCTGACGTAAGAGCGACTGTGCCAGGGATTTAACGCATTGTACATGTGTATTTTTTTTTTTTTTTTTGTTGGTAAGTCAGCATTTTTTTATTACCAAAACGGAGCAAAGTATATGAGTATAGGGGCATACCCCTAACAAGTTCAACAGCCTATAGGCCAGGCCGGGCAAAAAAAGAAGCAAATACGAGCAAGCCACTCAAAGAAGAGAAACAAGGCAAAAAGGCCCGAGCCAAAGGAGAAAGAACTCCTACAAAAAAAAAAAAAAAAAAACAATGAAAAGAGAAAAGAATAAAAGAAAGAGACAAGGGGGGAATCAAAGCCCTGATGCAGCAGTGGCAGCGGCCTTAGCAGCTGCTCGAGTCATCCAACGCTCAGCCTTTCTTGAGTGACGAGAGGAGGCAACGGTCCAACCAGTGTATGAAGAATCCACAGCAAAAGAGGATTAATACATCACAATAGTAGTACCTTGGTGAAGAGGAGCAAAGCTTGTGGTTCAAAAACCCTTCAGGGGGTCAGAGCCAAAATCTGCAGATCATGAGAATTCGAAGAGATATAAAAATCAGAAAGTCCTGGAGGAACTAAACGACCACGATCCCGATCTAAGGTGGCATTAAGTCGGGGCTCAGCGGAGGACACCCGAGAGCCTGAGGAAGGAAACGTCATCAAAAGTAGGGGAAGCCAACAAAAAATGAGAATCCGAACATCCTGAGGTCGGACAGTCTCGAAACGAACCCGGAACAGTAGCAACAGCCTGAGTTGAAGTGGAAGGCCCAAGCTGAGTTGGAAGCACCGGGGCTTCCAGCCCACTAGGAGGCCCAGGTGGGCCTTCCCCACCCAGGCCCAAGGTCCCAGCCGGGGGCCGCACACCTCCTGCGGGGGCCGAATTGGGCCTGAGAGGCCCAATGCCTCTCAAGCCCAAGGTAGCACGGGGCAGCGCGCCCCCTGCTATCATGGAGGGCCTCTCGGGCCCGAATGGCCTGGGGGCCAGGCGCCCCCAGATTGTGAAACAGCAGGCCCAGCAGCTTGCTGGGCCAAGGGATGAGGTGGGCTATTGAGGCCACTAGCATGTGACACAATAGGAGGTTCTTGAATGAGAATTTCAAGGATTTGTCTTTGAAAATTAGGACCAGAAATATTTTGTGGGCCATGATCAGGCCTAATATCATTTGGTTCAATCACATCAACCCCAATAATTTTTGCCAGCCCACAATTTGCCCTCATTTTGCACGGCCGACTACGATGTCGGGTTTTAGCACCATAAACGATCTCAATCGGTGGACGAGGAGAAGAGGCTGGACATGAGTGGCCAAAAGTCGAACACTTAGAGCATATAGGGGGCAAACCTTCGTATTTGAATGTGATCGGGATTCGAAGATCCTCAAAATGAACCTCCATATCACTAGAAAGTGATTTCCGAGCATCAATTTCTATGCATACAAGAGCGCATTGAATAGTGGTCCCATTAAGATCGGTTGGTCCATATAGAGGGGGCGTCCAACCCCACTAGCAATCGAGCTTATAGCCTTACTCGTCCACAAAGGCGCATGAAGCCCATGAATTTGGACCCAAATCGGGAGAGTTGACAGTTCAACCCGAGGTGCGATGTCATCTGGGATCCAATGATGAAGGGCTAAGTAACGACCCTTAAAATGCTAAGAACCATCTTAGAAGACCTTATGAGCGTCATCATAAGTGCGAAAACGAAAGAAGTAACCCACTATAGAGGGGATAAAACATTCAAGGCCCCTCATTCCCCAAAGAGATGTAGCGATAGCAGTACAACACGAGAGCGCGAATCATAATAAGGCAACGATTCCACCTGGCAAAACCTTGGGCTACATCATCATGAGATACCGTTGCAACAATTGTGGCATTTATGGTTGTAAGGGGAACGTAAGAGAGGGTGCTTGACGAAGGAGGGTTAACACGAGCGTGCCAATCATCAAACGACTCCCCCGAGTTCTTGTCCCAAAAATCATACGTTAACCAATCCGGAAGCAACTCATTATCCCGAGACACATTTACCGAGGCCATACCAAGGGTGGAAAACAAAATATCTTTAAAGAAATAAAAATATCTTAAACAACCCAACAAACCACCTAATAAATTCAACAAACCCAAACCACCCAACAACCATCTCTAACCATGTACCACCCACGCACCACCACCATGCGCCTCAAACCACCACCGTCAAGCTAGGACCCCATGCCGGAGTGCCACCAAACCATAGCCCCCACCAAAACCTTCCCAAAACCAGTCCCCTCACCAACCATAAACTGCCTCCAACAGCTACCAACCCACCAAAACAACCCAATCCCAGTTGAAAAATAGGGGTAGAAAATCAGAAACTCCAACCAAGAACAAGCCAAGAACAAGAGGACCCGATCTCAAACAAGTTGAAAAGAGCAAACAAATGAGGATGACAATCAACAATCTAAGGAAGATCAGCCACTATGTAACCAAACAACAGCAAAACGAGGCCCAAACCGAGCCCCCTGTTCTACAGAAAATAGGGGTTTGGATGCCTAAGCCAAAATTGTGTAATAAAAACACGAATTAAGAACCAAAACAGCAATTTGGAACATACAAAGAGCAATTTATTTAGTAGTGAGGCAAGATTACCCAATTTGTTCCCATGCAGGATTCATTGCAAGTGAACTTCGAGGTGTGCACAAGGAGAGAGAAAATACCGCTAGCCACAAGCACTACCACATCAAGAGCCAACCAAAAGTTACCAGGGGGAGGGCAGATGAGATCTTGGAAGCAAGATCATGCGTCCTACGCGAATCATCCATAACCTTCAAACTCCCTCATGTACATGTGTATGGGTTGATGATAATTACTCTTCTTTTTTCTTTTTTTTTTGTATATTTGCATTTTTGAATTTAATTCAAATCAAGAGGTTTAAGTTTTTGGAACCTAGTTTCCTCCCATAACGAAAGCCCTGAAATTAGTTTAGGGATTTTCTAAAGTATTATTTCCGAAAATTTTTGTTTGGATTGATTAAAGGAAATTTTTTTTTCCCCCAAAATTTTCCTAAATTAAATGTTTTTGGGAGCCCACACTCGTTGTGCAAGAAGATGTCATTGCGAAGAAGACCTTGTGGTGCTAGAATTCTTCTACCATTTTCAGATCTTCAAGTAGGAGTTAGGATTCGTGCTTCAGGCATGTCAACTTAAATATATGATATTTAATTTGTTTTTCCTTTATTTAGTTTATTCTACATGCTATGTTTATACTTGTTTTATGCGATGCTTTTGTTTGTCATATTATGAAACTATTAGAGTATGATCTAGGTCTAGTTACATAGTTTAATTAGGTCAGGGCTTTATATCTAAAACTAAGAATTTTGAAATAGTATTCTGCTGCAGCAGCTCAAGCCATTTAGGGAAAATTTTTGAAATATGTCCCCAACAGAACATAGCCTTCACAATGCCCCGTTTTAGAGTAATGGGGAGGGAAACCTCTTCAATGGAGTATCTTATAATTTGCTTCACATCAAAGATGGCGATGTCACCTCCTTCATCCTCACTCGAGCTTAGTGGTTCAGTATCCTTACGGAGCTGTGGTGCAATTCCCTAAGGTTGAGAATCTGGTATCCCCACAATAATCGGAGATGGCTCTTCCTGTTGCTGCAAAGGCAAAAGTTAGAAGCGGCTTTGACAAAGATGAATCAGACACCTATTAAGAAAACCTAATACCTCTAGTTCAGGGGGCCTGGCTCTTCTTTTTCTCACTGACTTTGAGATGGGTACCTTTTCGTCCTCTTCCTCTGCTATTGCCTGAATGGCTCCAGTGGGGAGAGTTGGGGAAACATCCTTCTTCTACCCCTTCCTTAAGCCACAAACTTCAGTAGCTAGTGAAGTAGTTCTCGAAGGGGGTTTTCTAGCAACATTTGGGTGAAACTCTTGGTCCTTGCACTCCTAGGGTCCCTAAAGCATACTTCAAGGGAGGCTCTTTACGTGATTGTGGCTTATGTGAAGTTGGCTTGATGCTGATTTGCTCACTTCCTCACGAGTTAGAGCCTACAAGCTCAAAAGAAGGTGTAATATGCTGCTTGGCACCTCTAGCCTACAAAGAAAAGCAATAGGCTTGGAACCAAGCTACAAAACGAGTTGCGGCAAACAGGATGTACCGGCAGACAATAGGGTACCCATAGACGGATTTGAATTCTTGATCAAGCTCACAAAGCTCTCTATATTGATGGAGTTGAATGGAGACCCCCTTAGTCCACCGAAGGTTTTTGGCCCTTATACTGGGAAAGGGAATATCTTGGACCATTCCAAAGTGCCTGATAAACAACCCAGGCTTTTAAGTTTCTACACCGAGATGAGTCTGGTGGTAGAAAACAAGATATCGAGGGCACAAGATTGCCTACCAGATCTATGAATTGATGCCCACAGAGATATCATAGTGAAGGTCTAATTTTATGAACCAACATGTACCAATATTTCTCTCCCTAAAAGGAGTCCATTGAGTTGCTCGTCTACCTCGCAGAGACATTAATCCCTTAAGACATTGGTCAAAAGACCATCTTTAGGGTAAGAGGACCTCACAATGGGTAATTTGCTCCCTAAACAAAGAGACCCCCTTGCCTGTGGGAACATAGGGGCCTCTAGGGCAGAGCTCGGGGAAGTAGGCTTAGGCCTAAAGCTGGACCAAGAATAGTTGTCAACCTATTTAGACAGCATAGTTCTTAACTATGATGTCTCTAAGGCATTCATACACTTAGGCAAAAAATAATGGCCCCAGGGCTAATGGACTAGCGCTAAAGACCATGTTGTTGGCCATGGTCTTAAGGAATTTAACAACCAAGTTAGAGGAGTTAGCGGAGAAAAACTTGTTAACCAACATAGGTAAAAACATGCCTCTTCTTCTCTTAAACCATGCCTAATGTTACTAGCCTCTATGACAAACTTCATAAGAAAGGACTCATAACCACAGGGTAAATTGGTTAAAAAGAAAGAAGAGGCAAAGGCTTTAGCCTTTAAAGAAATAAGAGAATCCAGAGGCAATTCTTCTCTTCTTGGTGAGAGAGTTGTCAGGGCCACTATTTCTTCCAAGATAACACCAAGAAAACCATCGAGGAGGACAAAAGTGTTCTTAGGTGTTCTAGTAGTAAGTCAGCACTGACGTGATGGGATGATTGTACATGAGGGCAATGGTGGAAAGCCTAATGAGTTCGTGGATGCGAAAGGTTCTTCGATTTTTCTCCGAGGTTTGACATCAGTTTGTCAACCCATTCGACATACCTCGTCATTAGGAGCATCCATCCTTTAAAAGGCGCCACATTTTTGTAGATGCATCTTCCTCCATAAGATTTACCTTCAGAGGCCCTACAAAGTAAAGGGGATTTGGTAGTATTTGAAAATATGCGTTGAAGACTAGGGATGTCAAGAGACGGGTCAAAGATGGGTCCTAGGGAATAAGATGCAAATGAGGATGAAGGGTGAATCTATGGTAACCAAGAAAGATCCTCCTCAGTGATGTTGAGATCAATTGGACTTTAAATCACACTAGAGATCATTAAATTGTCAGATCGGAGTTGCATAATGGGTAATCAACCTTAGAAAGGGGAGAAACAATGGCAAAAGAGATTTAGGCCATTGTTAGACTAGTTTCAAGAAAATGCAAAGGGATGGAAACAGATTGAGTTAAAAATTACAGATTCAAAAGCAATGGAGAGCATGTGTTTCTAGAGCGCTTGATTACAGCAAAGAGAGAGAGAGCACAGAGCAAAAAAGTGGACATTTCAAGCCCTAACTATCGTACTAATAGACACACAAGAAGGAAGAGCGAATGACAAACAATACTCTCTCGAGCTCCCTATAGCCGTTGAGGGTCAAATCAACTGATCTTTTACTTGTTGTAAATTTACATTTACCGACAGCTATGTGTTTACACCCTAAATTTTAAGGAGTTAGGAAGATGCCATTTTGAGCAAAGTGCCTTGTGGATAACAAGTGACGTCCTCCTCAAGGAGAATTAGGCCCTTATATGCTGAAATAATGCCGTCTCGAGCCCAGAATCCCGAGAAAACTATCCCCTTAATAATGATATCAATTGCTCGAGTGTCGAGATGGTTGAAGGGTAAATAGAGCTCGAGCTCAAGGGACTGCCAAAAAGCTGCAAGACAAGTGGTTCCCAAGGTCTAGACAATTACTTAGAGTGAAATTTTCAATACTTAGGCACTAAGCTTAATCCAAGAGAACGTGGGGCTTCTAAAGGGGACTTCAGCTAGATATTGAGATGTGGGCTCCAAGGAACTCCCTCAAAAATTCAATAATGGACACATTCACTGATCATTCACAAGTAAGAGAGAGCTTAGTGGCCTTACTTGGGACAAAATGCCGTGGAATTTGGTAGCAGCAATTTTTTAGTTTTTCTATAAATAAGGGACTTTGTGATAGTCCAAATCAATTCATACACTAAATACTGAACTTCTTCAAGTTTTTTTTTTAAAGCACACTTATGCTCTTTTCTTAGAAGTAGAGTAACTTAACATAGCATAACTTGGTATAGAACTTGTTGTACTTGCTTCTTCAGTAATACAGTCTTTCAGGATTCATGCATGAACTTTCTATTTTAATCTATTCCCAAATTTTGACGAGTTAAGAATTGAGGTTTCAGTTTAAGGCATTGATGGCCATGGCTTGACCTTTATTGTGTGGTCTTAACAATACTATCACTACTTGATAAGTCCGGTGAACTTAGGTTTATGCCATTAATCAGGGCTTTTACGGCCAAGGCCTGACCTTGATTGCTTTGGTCCTTGTCTATTGACCTGAATACGGTTTCCTCCGTCTCAATCTTGTTAGACCCAAAATCATTCAAGTTATTATAAGTTAGGGGTTCTAGGCTTAAAAACCAGATTGACTCAAGCTTGTAAGCGGACTGCTGAGCTCTTAGGTTTGTCTCCAACCAAATTCCTAACTTTTAAGTGTATGACGAAAGGTGTTTGTGGGTCCTGCTCTGTCACTGTAACTGCTACTTGAGTTAGGTCCAAGTCCCTTTATTTCTTTGTCAATATATATACAAAAATCCACAAACACATTTAACCAGGTCTTCTTAATCGGAGCATAAGTTGAACTCACATTATAACCGAACTCGGATACACCAAAATATCATGACCATTTATCAAAAAAAAATTAGTGGTTGAGTTTGAAGATGTGTGGTTCGAATTTAGGCTCACTCCCTAGTCATAGAGAATTCCTTTTGTACATTTGTTTTGATTTCAATTTTTTCGACGACCATATCACACTCAGTTACAAACAAAATAAAGCAAACACCAAGACAACAACCTTTAGGGGTTTGCTTTGGTACCATTTAGAGAAGAAACTAGCTTGAGCAAAATGATGCTAGTCCTTTCAGCCATACATGAACACAAAAGAGAAGGCTACTTCGATAGAAAGTAGCTCAACACAGAGCTCTACTTGATACTTGTTTTGGCAAGATTTCTTATGAAGAACGTAGAGTTCATGAGGGCAAGTGTATTGAGTTTAGAGATCTTGAAGATCTAAGATGTGAATCAAGACCTTTAGACACCAATGCTAAAGGTGAGCCACGCAGGAAGCTTGAGAGATGGGCCAATTTCTCATCTTCTAAATGAAAAGAATCTTGATGGGATTAGGCTGTGAAGAAATCATTGGCTCAAAGAATATCTAATGCCGAGGAGGATTATAGTCCCCTCAGCATTAACTTAGTGGAACTTTTGGACCGCAACAATCTAACATGGTCTGATATAGAAAACGATTTCCATGCAGAAGACCTCCCCAAACCAATGCTGGAGTCTCAAACCCAGAGGTTGAGTTAAAAGATCAACCCCAGGATCAAGACATGCAAATTGATGCTAGTCTTAGGAAAGGGACAAGCCAAGGGATCAAAAAATAGTTTGGATCACTCCTTGATGAAGCAGATGTAAAACCTACCTTACTCCTCCCATTGGAGTTCGGGGCAACTTAAACATAGGGGTGTCCCGAAGGGGACGTATTAGCAATAGAAGGAGATCACCAGGTGGAGCTTGTGCCTGAAATAGAAGCACCTAAATGTAATTCTAATCCATTGTCTTTAAAGTTAAAACCGCGACATCCAAGTCAACCAATAATCTTCTTGATGTGATGAAGATGATAATTGATTGGCCTACTACCTCCAACAAACACAGTAAGCCTTTTATATACCAAAGCCAAATTCGATGGCGTCTTTGAAAATAGAGTGGCACAACCATCAATGTCTTGCATTCATACATGTTGGTATATTGGTAAATCTCGAGATAACTGGATAACTTTAAATGTAGAAATTTGTGGCTTTTTAGGGGCCACCACAAAATCTAAAGGGGTCATCCTGATTAAATTAACTGTTGACAACTTGAGTAAGTTAACTGCTTTCTTTGCAGTGGATAACACATCAGACTGAAATCCCTTCTTAGGGAGAGATTGGCTACATGTCAACTATTGTATCCCTTCTCTGCTTCAGTAGTTTTGATCTTTTAGAACCATGACAACCCATTGATGGCCTGCTTCAACTTCATTGAGGTAAAGTTCTACAAAGTCAGTGTGGGACCATTAGCTGTGAGGAAGACCACTCTTCAAATTACTCAACATGAACAAATGATAGCCATCTTTGACACCCTGCTAGCTAAAGCTAAGGTTGATTAGGTTGATATGGAGTCAGATGGTTCTCACTTCCTGGGACGTATGAGAGCCCTTCTTGATGAAGGGGACTTTCAAGGTGGACAAGAAGCCTTATAGTGGGAAAGCAAGAATTCCCATTAGAGGCCCAAAGGGCCATTTCCTCAAGCATTACAAAGCTAGTGGCTTGGAATGCTGAGGATCAGCTCTACGCAGAGCGGCCATTTATTTATGCGAATGGCTCTAAAGTCAAACTAACAAAAGAAAAAGAGCCAAAATTGTTGACCTAAGAGCAGCAACAGCTAAAATGGAGGAAATGAGGGCTGAAGTCCAAGGCCCTCTTGCTGAGGTTAACCCAATGCCTACTTATGTGAGTGCTTTGCCTTCAAAAGAGCAGAGAAAGCAGTATGTCACCTTACTCTTCATGTTAAAGGACTTCTTTTCTTGATTTCATCATAGGATGCCTGGCTTTGATAGAAACGTGGTTGAGCATACCTAGAGACGAATGTTCCAAAAAAGTAATAGATTTTATCAAGGAGGAAATTGAAAGACTCTTAAAGGCCAAATTCATTAGAATAGCCCGAAAAACCTAAAGTCTTCTTTATGCTACAAAGGCTGAGGTCTGCAAAAGACTTCAAGGGGTTGAAGCCACACCAACCTACTCTGGAGGCTATCAAAGGACTACTTAAACAGGTCACCAATGTTGATTCCACCTAAGCAGGGCAAACTGTTGAAGATTTATATGTATACTTCTGATAAGTCAATTGGTTGTCTACTTAACAAGTTGTGTTCTACACAAGCCGTTGTTTAAATGAGTGTGAAATAAAATATTTTTCCATTGAGAAATTGTGTCGATCCACGTTTTATGCATATGTGATGTTGAGGCATTACTTCTTGGCTTTTACATATATGTGGCAGTTCGGATAAATGTCCTTCAGTATATGCTGGATGAACCATTAATGAGAGGAAGATTAACAAGTGGGGCATTGCTCTACATCAATTTGAATTAGTCTACTTGTCATAAAAGTTAAACAAGTGCCAAGCTCAAGCCTACTTATTAGATGACCATCCAAACATTCAAACTAACACATGCAACGAGCCATATGAGCTCTGGGTGATTGAGATGGTCCCTTGGAAACTATATTTTGATTGTTCTAGGACCAAATCATTTGTCGGAGTTGGGATTACTATTAAATATCCTACGAAGAAAAAATTTTGTGAATAACTTTTAGTCTTGGGCATACCTGAGATGTCATGTTATGAATGGCATAATTTTTTTCGTCTATTGGATTTGAATGTCTGGAGATTACAAAGAACAGATAAACCTAATTTGCTTAGCTAACTGCTAAATTCAGTTACCTAGGTGATTGATGGGTTTTTTCTTAGAAAGATTGTTTTTCCTTTAGAATCTCAAAACATTGAGCCTCGATCATTCTTTTCTAAGAGAAGTATACTTGCTTCGAATTGTGATAAAATTCTTAAAAGCATGAGATCCTGCGCTTTCATGATTAGCCTTGCTCGAGGACGAGCAAGATTTAAGTTTGGGTGTATTCTAATAAGTCTAACTTAGTATATAATTATTAATATCATTTAGGTTCATTTTCAAAACATTTTACATTAAACTTTTATCGCTTTTGCTCTATTTATCTCCTATCGTTATTTCCTTGCAAAAACACCCATTTTATGCCAAACTATGCAAGTTTTTATCATCAAATTTAACAAGTGAATGAAAGATACATCAAAGAAAAGCAAAAAATGGGCTAAATACATCATTTTACATGGCTAAGCGAGGATGAACAATAAACTTGTACAATTTGTTACGAATTGCAAATTTGGGAGGCAGCATGGACAAGTGAAAAGCAAGGATATTTTGTACACTTCAAGAACATGTTCATGGTGATTTCAAGACTAAATTTGGGCGCCACCATGAAAAAAAAAACTAGATGAAATCGGAAAGTTGACGAGAAAAGCTGAATATGGGCGGCAAGGGTGGCAAAGCCAACAAATAAGAGATAAGCTTATGTAATTTTATATTCTATGTATCGCCACCCTCATGTGCTATAAATAGGAAGGTTGGGGAAGTGTTTTGATGAACTCATCCAAAAAAAAAAAAAAAAAGCACCAATATAAAGTAGAGAAATAGGGTATAAAACCGTAGGGAAGAATAAGGAGGACAGAAGAAGAAGTTTGGTTTGTAATTTCATATTTTCAAGTTCTTTTCTATCCTTTTCTTCTTTAAAGTTAATGGATTTTGTCTTAGTTTTGCTTTATAATATGTATTCCACGAGCTAATTTTGTCTTTCCAAGGCTACAATGTAGCCTAAGTTGTAATATATGCTCTTTTCTAATTCAACGTATTCAAAGTTTGTTTATTGAGTTGTTTGAGTGTTTATCATTGTTCTTCATGAGTTTTGAATGCTTCACCACCATTGAAAGCCTATAATGATATATAATGAGTCCAAAAGGAGATTTATAATGAATGCTAAAGTGGTATACACCACAAATTGAGCGAATACCAGAGATAGATTAACGCGATTTGTGTGGTCTTAAGTAAAAACCATGGAACTTCAAAACCCTTTTCTATTTTAAATTCACGCAAGAGATTGATGAGTTAATATGTAAAAGAGTACCCTAAATGTTTCTTGCTAGAGAATATTTAGTAAATTAGGGTTTTCAACAATCAACATGTAATAACAACTTGAATATCGAGAATAGAAAGGCGCAGTGATGGAACTAGGTGAAATCGGGTGCCTTAGATCTTATTAAATCAGTGCACCTTTCATAAAATCAGTAACCATTTTTTGTCTTTTTCATTTTGTTTTGTTTCATATCCAAAAATTCAATTTTCGGCCTTTCAAATTGTCTTAAAGCTACTAATTTCGACACTCACTCAATGATCAGTCCTTGTGGGAATTATAGTCTACTCACTCTATATTACTTGATACGACCTAGTGCACTTGTTAAGCATAAACACCAAGCACATCACACTCCGATCCAATCTTTACATCTCTTATGCTTGGCCTGGTAGAGGTACCAAACTTGAGTTCTATATACTCGGTCTTAGATCTACTGAATCTTAGACCTTTCGATTCCAAGGCTGTTCTTCAAAGTTCTAGTTTCTCATTCACCTCCTCCCTAGACTCTCTCACTAGAACTATATCATTCGCGAAGAGCACGAACCAAGACACGTCCCCTTGGATGTGGTTAGTAAGCTTGTCCATAACCAGGATGAACAGAAAGGGACTCAATGCTGATCCCTGATGTACCCCAACTGTAATAGGGAAGGCGTCTGTCTCCCCTACCATTATACACACATTGGTTAGTGCGTCTTTGTACGTGTCTTTAATGACTTGGATATAGGCCTGGGGGATGCCCTTCCCCTCCAAGACCCTCCAAAGGACCTCTCTTGGCACTCTATCATATGCCTTCTCCAAATCAATGAAAACCATGTGGAGGTCCATTTGGCTATCCTTGCAGTACTCTATCATCCTCCTTAAGAGATGGATTGCTTCTATCATCGACCTGCCATGCATAAACCCAAACTGGTTCTCTAAAACCCCTATCTGTTGTTGTAGTCTTTTGTATTCATCTCTATGCTCGAAAAATAGAGCCCCATGTTGTACTCATTATTCATTCAATCGAATTAAGTCATCCGCACAGGTTCAAAGATAAGTCGAAATTTTGTTGGATTATTGGGCTAGTGTGCTTTAATTTTGAAATCTTATGATTTTACCTCTATCCTGCATTGAAAAAATAGTGAAGGAGTGTCTAGTTTATATACTCCCTTCTCCTTGAGCTTGGTAAAGTATTGTGAGTCTAGAGTGGGTTTGCTGAACCACAAATGTGCACAGGCGTGCCCGCCCCCTTGCCTAGCCGCATCGTGGTCTGGTGTTCAAACATAAGGCTGTTCAGCCCGAGCCTTTGTCCATGGGTATTGGTTCAAGCTCAAGGCCTGTTGCTCGACCTCGAGATACGCATTTCACCATGTCTTCACCCACTCCTTTCCATAACTTTTTGTGCCTTGATTGTGCTCTTCCATATTCGCCGGTCTCCTTGTTCTGGATGAATTTCTTGCTGACATTCCTTAATCGATTCTTGCTTGTGCACTAAGTATTTTTTCCTATATATACGGTACTTTGGGGCATTGTTCGATACGCTGAATGAACACAAAACATCCCGTAAATTCTCTCTATTCTACTCTAGTTATTAAGCAAATTGGGGCATACTTCAACCCATTGCCCGAGATTACACTCCTATGTCGGGTATCGTGTTAACCCTAGGAGTTTGAGTGCCTAAAAAACCCATTTGTACCTTAGTAGGGGCATAAACGACTTAGGGCAGTGATAAACTTCACAGCTCAGCTATTTGCTGTAGTTCAATCTTCTTCCCTTAATCTTTTATATTTTAGTTGTTTACTTATCTTGTCTCAAGTCAAGTTGATCTAACACAAGGTCTGTTGAGTTTAGCTTTGTCATTATGTCCTTTATATATAGTCTGCCCCCATCTCTAATTAGTCTTACTGTATCAAAATTGAGAATTTGATTACTTATTTACCCGTACTTTCCAATAATCTAAGCCATTGATTAAAATGAGTCTTCAAAACATGGCTAACACTGGTTTATCATACCTGACATGTCAAAGACTAAACTTTAAGACAGGAAAAACAATAAAATTTGGTCTAACAAGATGGAGTTTTTCCTTGGAAAAATTGTTCATTACACCCTGTCAAGTGACAGGGGTCCTCCTAGGTCGAGCCGTGAGTTTTAATCGAACATGCAGGGGAATGTTGTTGCATTACATGAGAGCCCCACTTTACCAGAAATGTAGTGAGATGAAAAATGCTGAGGACATTTAGGAGGCCTCGTGTAACAAATACGGTGTGGATGATAGCGCCACAAAGAAGTATTTTTTTTGGGTAAGTTGCTAAGAAGTATGTAAGCGCTAAGTAGTTGTATTTCACCATGCTGAATGACAAACCTGTCCTAGATCAGATCCACGTGTATGATAACTTGTGTTATGATATGCTTAACAAAGGAATGGAAATGTGCGAGACATTTCAGGCGAATAGTCTCATTGCGAAATTGCCTCCTTCATAGGGAAATTATAAATCTCAACTGAAACATAAAAACAAGGATATGACTCTGCAATAGTTAGTTTCCCATATTAATCTCGAGGACTAGAATTGAAAACAAGCTAAAGATAGGTCCTCTGAGCACTTCTCTATGTCTGCTAACCTGGTTGAATTTAAGCATGTGAGAAAGAATGACAGGTTAAAGAAGCCTTTGAACAAGAGACGTTCCAACCGTGGCTCAAGCTCGAGCTCGAACTCGAAGAAGCAGACCCTTGAGAAGAGGCCTCAAACCAACCTCGAAGGCAGAAAGAAATAAGTCTTGCGAACATGCTGGACCTATGGCTAGATAGGCCATACCTTGAGAGACTATAAGAAGGGATTTGGACCAGGAAAGCCTAAAGAACACAAACCCCTGGCCAGCCTCACTGAGAGTGGAGATGTCTTTGTTGCTATGATCTTTGAGGTGAATATGGTAAGGAACATGGTCGAGTGAGTTGTAAATACTGGTGCGACAAGGCACATCTGCACTAATAAGGACCTGTTCTAGGAATATGAAAAAGCCGATATGGGGGAGTGTGTGTTTAAGGGAAATCCTAGTTCAGTGCTTGTTCTTGACAAGGGAAAGGTCATTTTAAAACTTAAATCTTGAAAGTCTTTATCTTTGAAAAATGTGTTGCATGTCCCTGATCTATGTAGAAATCTTGCTTTTGGTGCATTACTAAACAAAGCATATTCGCAAACTGTGAGTGCATTCATGTTACAGGAAGATCAAAAGACTTTTAATGAGGCCATAAGGTCCACAAATGCTCCACTATGGAGAGAGGCCGTTGATAATGAGCTAGACTCCATCATGAGTAATAACACTTCAGTGTTAGTGGACATTCCTGGGGGATGCAAGCCCATAGGGTTTAAAAAGGTGTTTAAAAAGAAATTGAGGGCTGATGAGTCAATGGATAAGTTTAAGGCCATATTAGTGGCTAAAGGGTACTCTAAAAAAAATAAGGTATAAACTTCTTTGATATACACTCACCCGTGACTCAGATAGCCACTATGAGAGCTTTGATTGCTATAGCGTCCGTACATAATCTAGAAGTACATTGGATGGACGCCAAAACCACTTTCCTGAATGGTGACCTTAAGGAGGAAATTTACATGGTGCAACCCGAGGGGTTCGAGGTTCCAGGTATGGAGCATGAAGTTTGTAGACTTGTAAAGTCCTTATATGGTGTTAAGCAAGCTCTTGAACAATGGCATCAAAAGTTTGATTGCACTTTGGTCATGCATGGTTTTGTTGTCAACAATAGCGATGCATGGGTGTATTCTAAGAATGTTGATAATGATTGTATGATTATCTGCTTATATGTTGATTACATACTTATTTTTGGAACGAGTGTGAATATTGTGAATGCTACTAAGTCTTTCTTGAGTTCATGTTTTGATATGAAAGACCTAGGCGAGGCTGATGTGATACTTGCAACAAAAATTGTTAGATCACCTGAGGGTTTGACATTGAATCAATCCCATTATCTGGAGAAAATATTGAGAAATTTTGGTTACTTCAATAAAACTCGCGCTAAAACTCCTTATGACCCAAATGTTTGCTTGAAAAGGAACATAAGTGATAGTGTGCCACAGGACGAATACGCGAAAATTATTGGTTGAGTTATGCTTTTGATGAATTGACTCATCTTGATATTAGCATGTCAGTAAATTGTCCAAGTGATGAACTCTAGGTTGCTTTAGTTAGGCTTTTTAGATACCTTCGATGTACCATGGACTAGGGTTTTTGTTATAAACGGTTCCCTAATGTTTTAGAGGGATACTGTGATGCCAATTGAGTATCTAATAGTTATGAGATTAACTCTACTAGTGGCTGATAAGCCCAATTTAGTATATAATTACTCATATTATTTTTGTTCATTTTGTAGCCATTTTACCTCAAGTTTTTATCGTTGTTGCTCACTTTTACTCTTTTTCGCTTCTATTGCGATTTCTTTGCAAAAACACTAATTTTGTGCTAAATCTTGCTAGTTTTTATCATCAAAATCAACAAGTGAATTCAAGATACATCAAACAAGAGAAAAAATTTGGGGAAAACACATCAAAATACATGGCTACAACAAGAACAAAAAGAACTTGCACAATTCATTTCAACTTGCAAAAATGGGTGGAAAAATAAACAAATCAAGTGCAAGGATGGATTAAAAAATACATTAAAATGTCCTAGTTGATGATAAGAGCGAATTTGAGTGGTGCAAAGCGGGCAAAAATGAAGAAAAATAGCAAAGAACAGAAAAATGCAAAGACTGTGCAACAACCAAGAACAATTCACTTCAACTTGCAAATTTGGGTGGCAAAATGGACAAATAATGTGAAAAAACCTCTTGTACACTTCATGAACATGTTTGAAGTTATGCTAAAGTAGATTATGGGTGGTATAAAGCAGTAAACAATTGAAAAAAAAAAGAACTTGAACAACAAGCTGCAGAACTGGGCGGCAAAAGCAGAAGTGTGGTGCAATAAGATTAAAGCTTGCAATATTTTTTTATTTTAAGTAATCCCAACCTCAAATAATCTAAATAGGGACTCTTGGGAGGTGTTTTATCATCAATTCATCCAGAAAAAACACAATACAAAGTAGGAATAGAGGCAGAAATTCATAGGGAAGAAGGAGGAGGAGAAAAGAAGAAGTTTGGTTTGTGATTTCTTATTTTCTAGATGTTTTTTATCCTTTTCTTATTTAAGTTCATGGATTTTGTCTTAATTTTGCATTGCATTATGTTTAGCATGAACTAATTTTGTTTTTTCGAGGCTACATGTTGTAATATATGCTATCTTCTAATTCGACGTTTTCAAAGTTTGTTTATTGCGTTGTTCGGGTGTTTATCATTGTTCTTCATGAGTTTTGAATACTTGATCACCATACATAGCCTATAATGATTCATAATAAGTCTGAGAGGAGACGTATGATGATGGCTAAGGTGATAAATACCACAAATCGAGCGAATGCTCGAGAGAGATTAACGCAATTTGTGCGGTCTTAAGTGAAAACTATGGATCTTCAAAGCTCTTTCCTCCTTTAAATTCATGCAAGATATTGATGAGTTAATATGTAAAAAAGCATGCTAAATGTTGCTCGAGAGAGAATATTTGGTAAATTAGGGTTTTCGACCATCAACACGTAATAGCAACTTGAATATCGAGAATAAAAAGGCGTATTGATGCAACCAAGTGAAATCGGATGCCTTGGATCTTATTAAATCATAAAAATATCTAAAAATAAAAGAACTTTATAAAAAAAATCAGTAAACATTTTTGTTATTTTTCATTTTGTTTTGTTTTATATCAACAATTTTAATTTTCGGCCTTTCGAATAGTGCTAAAGCTACTAATTTGGCACTCACTCAATAATCAACCTCATGGGAAAGGTACTCTGCTCACTCTATATTACTTGATATGACTTAGGGCATTTGCTAAGAATACACCAAAAAAAAATCAAGTTTTTGGCGCTGCTGCCGGGGATTGTTCTTATCTGAGTGATACCGATACCAACTAGTTTTGGTACTAATTTGAAATTGTTTTGCAAAAATATGTAAATTTTTGTTTACATTGGATGAAAAATCTCTTATTTCATTCACTTTACTCAATTTGTAAAGGTTTTTTTTTTTTTTTTTTTAATTCGTATACAATAAACTTCCCCCCCCCCCCCCCCCCCCCACCACTTTTAAAATTTGGTTTTTTTTTTTTCAAGTTTTTATATTAGATTGTTGTATTTTTAAGTTTTCTTATTAGTTGTATCTTTCCTTTAACTTTTTATACACCGAGTTATGTTTTTCAAAGTTAAATTTGTATTTTTTTGAAACTTTTCGAAATTACCCCCTGCCCCCTAAAAACTTGGTTTTTGTTAATTATATTGTTGTATTTTGGTACTTTCTCATTACTTTTATCTTTAAGTTTATTTTTCATATTTTGTATGTTAAGATTGAAACTTTGAAAAAAAGAAAGAAAAAAAAGAAGAGAATTTTAACAAAGAATTTTGCTGAAAGGTGATGGGTTGTTATAACTATATGAGACCTCAATATCATTCCATAGCAAGAAGACAATTGAGCATTCATGAAATTAATGCATTATCTGCTCAATTCTCACTAATTCAAAAACATTTAGATCACATTATAACTCTCAAAGTTGTTCGTACTCCTAGATGTGAATTTTGTGCAGGTAACTATGCTAGTACAAAGTGCCAAGTGGGCAGCAGTTTTTCCTCATTGGGTTTTAAACAATATAACTACACTTCAAATTATAACCAAACCCAATGCAATCCTTACTCTAGCACCTACAATCAAGGATGGATGAACCCTTCTTATTTTTCAAGGAACCATCATGAAGCACCTTGGCCACATTTTCGTCCACCTCAAGAAAAGAAGTAGGACTTAGAAGAAACATTTAGAGAGTTCATTCAAGAAACCAGGGCAGGCTTTAGAAATTAAGAAGCCTCTATCCAAAATTTAGAAACTCAATTACAGACCATATTGGAGGAACTTTTGGAGAGTTTCAAAGATTCCTTGCCTAGCAATGAGGGATGGGGACACATTAGAAGAACCACCTCAATGTGACATAAGCCCCTTGATTAACCCATTGCCACCAATGACCAAACCCATCTTAACCGACCCACTACCACAAATAATTGAAATAGAGTATCAATCTTATGTAACAAAGTCAGAGGCTTTCGGAGCCAAGGATGACTTAATGAAAAAATGCAGAAAAGATAAGAAAAGGGAATTCAAGTCTTGGCACATTAAGCTTAAGGACCCCATTATTAAAGAAGTTGGAGGTGGTCGTGTAAAGAAGGGTACAAAGAAGCTTCATGGAAAAAAATGGTCGTTAATAGTGGATGGAGGAAACACCAATCTTCTCCAGGACATGGGATAGATCATCGGCAAAAAGTCAATTTAACGACTATAACTTAAGCACTTCTTGTGAGGCAACCCATGTTTTCCTTTCCCTACTTCTTTTCTTTTAATTATTTTCTCATGTTTCTGTATATTTTTATTCAAACAGGTCTTTAAATCAAGTTTGGGGGCAACCAGATGGCAACATTCACAATAAAAAAGCAATCCTCAAACCTGGGAAGTATCTCTCACCTACTGCATCATTCTTTGTATTTGTTTTAACATTGAGGACAATTTTAACTTTTAATTTGGGGGTGGGAGAGACATTTTGTCACATTTTTAAAATTTTGAACAAAATTTAAGAAAAAGTTTTCTTGTCAGTCCTATTTTATCTTTTAGTGTGGGTTTTAGTGCCTCCTAGAATTCAGAACCTTTATATGGGGATGTAGATTGTGTCGGCCAACCAAAAGAATTTCCTTTTTCTATAGTTTAAATCAGTAGTCTTTTAATTATTTCTTGCATATTAAAACCAAAATTTTTTTTGGAGATCTTATCATCATGTTTTTTCGGAAATTTTTCTACTCTTTTTAGTTTGTTTACTTTACTTAGACTTCAATAACTTGAGAATCAATTGTTTTATGTTCTAATTGCAAAACATGATCTATTCTAAGGCACTATCCTGATAATACCGTGGTATTTGAGTTCACGAGTAAGCATAGTTGTTTTACCTTTCTTTCTAATTAAAAGATGCTCAAATTTGATTATATTGCATTAAGATTTTCATTTGCATAATAGATTTTGAAGAGTTATGCCTAAGTCTAAGTAAAAAAAAAAAAAAAAAAAATACAATATAATAAAAAAAGAGGGAGAGAATCACTAAGCACCGCTATCAAGTTAAAAACGTTTATCATTTGGATATGTGCTATGGTGTGATGGTTTCGTGCCTTTGTGCCTTGAGCAACTAGATCCCTAGCGGTGTTTCAACACTTTGTACCCTGGGCTAACTAGAACGGAAGCTGCCGTATTGAAAGCTCACTTCAAGGGGTTACTTAGAAAGCTAACAAGGAACTGAGCACCTTAAAAAAAGGAGCAAATTTGGTGAATAATTTTAGTCTTGGGCATATTTGAGAAGTCTTGTTATGAGTCGCATGATTTTTGTCTTCTATTCGATTTGAATATCTTGAGGAAAGAACGGATAAACTTAGTATGCTTAACCCACTTTTGAATTCGTTTACCTAGATGATTGACGGGGTTTTCCTTGAAAATATTGTTTAACCTTTAGAACCTTAAAACTTGAAGTCTCGGTCATTCTTTCCCATTAGAAGTAGTCTTGCTTTGAATTATGATAAATTCTTAAAAAAGCATGACATCCTACGCTTTAATGTTTAGCCTTGCTCAAGGATGAGTAAGATTTAAGTTTGGGGGTATTTTGATAAGTCCAATTTAGTATACAATTATTCATATCATTATAGTTTATTTTCTAACCATTTTACCTCAAGTTTTTGTTTCTATTGCTCACTTTTACTCTTTTCCGCTTCTATTGCCATTTCTTTGCAAGAAACTTATTTTGTTCTAAATCTTGCTAGGTTTTATAATCAAAATCAACAAGTGAATGCAAGATACATTCAACAAGACCAAAAATTTGGGCAAAACACATCAAAATACAAGGCTAGAACAAGAACAACAACAACTTGCACAATTCATTTTAACTTGCAAAAATGGTTGGCAAAATAAACAAATCAAGTTCAAGGATAGATTAAAAAAAAAAAAAAAAAAAACATGTCCTAGATGATGTCAAGAGTGAATTTGGGTGGTTCCAAGCTGAAAAATATGAAGAAAAATAGCAAAGAACAGAAAAATGCAGAGACTGTACAACAACCATAAACAATTCACTTCAACTTGCAAATTTAGGCGGCAAAAGGGACAAATAACGTGAAAGAACTTCTTTTTCACTTCATGAATGCATTCAAATTTACGTTAAAACAGATTTTGGGTAGTTTAAAGCCAAAAAATTGAAAAAAATCAACTTGACCAAGAAGTTGCAAAACTGGGCTGCAGAAGCTAAAGTGTGGTGCAATGAGATTAAAGCTTGCAATATTTTTTATTTCAAGTAATTTCATTAAAAATACTATAACTAAAGATGCTTGGGAGGTGTTTTATCATCAATTCATCCAAAAAAAAACACAATACAAAGTAGGAATATAGGTAGAAATTCGTAGGGAAGAAGAAGAAGGAGAAAAGAAGTTTGGTTTGTGATTTCTTATTTTCTAGTTCTTTTCCGTCCTTGTCTTCTTTAAGTTCATTGATTAGTTTTGTATTATATCATGCTCAGCATGAACTATTTTTGTTTTTCCAAAGCTACGATTTAGCCTAAGTGTTCGGAACAGTGTCCTGAAATCCAGATTTATTCTGGATAAATTATTTAATTAATAAATAAAATTGAAGTCCCAGTCGTTTCCGAGTTAAATTTGTGTAAGCTAGCATTTATACTGCATGTGAGTTTCTTTTGGGTAACATCCATGAAATGGGTGTAGTCCTCAGGCTACAATTTACATGTTTGTTATAAATGGTTTGTGAGACTAAGCCTCAAATAGACTTAGAACAAATGGCATGGATTGTTGTTTGAAAGGCTCGTAGACGAAGACAAGTTTGGACCACCTGTATGCTAAGGCTATAACATGACACTTTAGATGACTTGTCTTGGTCATGTGGATGGAGATCCAAAAGTGTTCGGTTGGTGTGTTTAATTAGATTGACACACTTAGTTGGACCATGTGGGTTACTTATTTCAGGACTACTATCGAAGATAAGTGATTCACGTTGTGCTGTTTGAACGATAACTCTAAATCTTGAGGGTATTCTGGACTTGTGTATGGAGCGGTAGTTACTTTGGTGCACTATAAGTAAGGTCTAAACACATGACTGAATTCCTACGTACACTGGGTAGCGGCGTGTAGTGTGACAAGGATCAGGTATTGAACAGGAAATCTATAGTCTCTTATGAGATACAGATGCCCCCCTTAGTTGATTCGCAAATATTTGAATAATTTGGAAACTTTGGCTAAAGTATTCCAAGTGTTTAAGTTTGGAGTGCAATGAGATTTATTAAGTGGAATTAAGTCTTATTAAATGGTAATTAAATTATTTCACGAGATGATTAATTAACCCATTTGGAGCTAGATTTAAATGTCCCCGAGGTCCTTGCGCAAGCCTTTGTATTTATTGTCATTGAAAAAATATTAAAGAATTCATGAGATGAATTATTCATCCATGAGATGGGTAAATTTAATTTTGCCAAATATTATTCATAAGATGAATAAAATTAAAAATTACAAAATAAAATAATTTTGGAAAAATTAAAATTTATAAGATGAATTTTTACATATGAGAAGCAAAGCCAAAAAAAAAAAAAAAAAAAACTGCACAAAACCACGATCCGTGTGCATTAAAAACAATGAACCAGCGTGCGACACGTGTCGCATGCTGGGATGCCCAGTCATTATCCACGTCCATGTACCAGGCCTAATGAGCGGCAGACACGTGGCACGCTGAATTCAAAAATAAGGATGCGTGAACAGACACCGAAACGATGCGTTTTGGCTCATTTTTATTTAATATGCTGTGTTTTTGCAATTGTAACTGCGAATCCCACATCGTTATTTTGATAATGTTTCGCTCCGCTATACTCCTATAAATAGAGGTAGTTGTTCCGAGGTTCGGTATTCGGTTTTGAAACATATTTTTAGGATTTCTAAAATTGTTTCAGAAGCCTAATTGGAGAGATAAATTTCCTTTAAAATTTCTCTTTCCTAGTTTAATATTTTTCGGAGCCCACCCTCTGGGCAACTCGAGGTCATTGCGCAGAAGATTGCGGGGTCTCGATTCTCTTGGTATTCTTTATTATTGGAGCAATTCCAGGTATATTCTTCTTTCCTTCTTCTTTTAGTTTTGCTTTTCTATTTATTTACAGCATTCGTTATTATGCTTGTTTAAGCTTATGTATTGTTATGAATGTGTCAGAGTAAAAGGCCTGTAAATCTAAATTAAGAATTTAGATATGTAGATTTAAATTATGAATTTAAATCTGTAGATTTAAAATTAGAAATTTTAAATCAACCCCTGGGTTCAGAATTATGAATTCTAAACCCCTTTCACTGCCTAAACTGTAGGGAAAATTTTTGAAATTTGTCCCAACAACCGATATTAGGGAAAAGGGTTTGTAGAGATAAACCTATTCCTGGGAACTCTCGCACGTGAGGTGTCACGAAGCGTGACTCTCTGACCGAAGGCTTAGGGAGGAAGAAGAGTATCCTACTTTAAGTGCTCTAATAGGTACCCCCCTGTTATGACCACAGTTGAAAAATTGTGAACCCAACGATCGGTATCAGAGTTGACCTTTTCAACATAAAATTTTTTCCCCCAACAATTGGTATTAGAGCCACTTTCCGATTACATTTATAATATACATAAATAGGTACATAAGACCGAAATAAATAGATATGTGATTTAATAAAATAATAATTTTATTAAGAAGGAAAGTTTGTTTGAATTAGGGATTTAAATTGTTTAAATCATTGAAGCATTAATTGCTAATTAGATTGTTTCTTTTACTGCATCGATTTAAATTGTTAAATCTTTAAAGGAGTTAATAGTTATTTAGGTTGTTTAAAGGAATGGTTTAAATTTTTTAAATCATTAGAGAATTAATCGTTAACTAAGATCTAACGACTTATAAATTCGGGATTACATGATCTTTATTATGAGATAGTGATCGTTGGGTTAGGATTTATAAAACTAGAAAAGATTAATCTTATGATATTAGATGATGCAATCGGATAAAATTAATCTAATGAGATTCTATTTAATTCTTTACTTTAAATTAAATTATTTTTATTTAAAATAAAAAAAAGGATAAATTTTGTTAGCAGACGTCGGACGTCAGCAGTAAAAATTAATTGAAAAATGGCTTTCATTATTTTATTTTTAGGACGTGTAGACGTCAGTACTGATTTACATAATAATTATAAATTAATTATTTTATTAATTAATTTCCTCTTAGATTGAGATTCTAAATTAGATTATAAGATAATCTAAGCTGTGAATCAATATTATTTTAAATGAAGGTTATTTTAAATTATTTTAAAATAAGATTTTGAAATAGACTATATGATAGTCTAAGTTAACTTTAATTTTAAAATAAAGTTAAATTTTAATAATTAAATTTTAGAATAAGATTCTAAACTAGACTATTGGATAGTGTAAGCTTACTTAATTTTAGAATGAGATTCTAAATAAGACTATAGCAGAGTCTAAGTTCTAATCACTGCTGTTTTTAAGTGAAATTGATTTTTATTAATTAATTAGTTTTAGAATTAGATTCTAAAAATAGATTATGAGATAATCTATATTATGCAATTATTTTGAATTAAAAGAAAATTTCTATTAATTTATTAAGTTTTAGAATGGGATTCTAAAAGTAGATTATTAGATAATCTAAATAATATTACACTATTTTTTTAAATTAAAATTATTTAAATAATTTTATTGATTAAATTTAGATTATTATTCTAAAGTTAGATTATGAGATAATCTATATTATAAAAGAATAATATTTTAATAAATTAATTAGGTAATTATGGTTAATTTTTAGAATGAGATTCTAAAGGGGGTTATGAGATAATCCAGATTGTAAATGCAAGTTAATTAAAAACCACTGGCTATAAAAATCAAGTAGGAGTGAGGTTTCAATTGTTGTAACCTCACGGTCTCCATTACTGGCCTATTAGTACAGTAGATCGATAGACCTCCCTGCAGAGGATGTCGGTTTGCAAATTACATGATTAGACTTTTATTGGGATAAGCCGAAGTGCAAAGAAATGATGCGACCACGCTGCCGAAGAGTATTACTTGTATTTGTATGGAGGTCTAGGTAATGGTTAACACTTGATCAGCGTAATGCATTAGCCTCCCTGAGGAGCTCTGTTGTGTCATGTTAGAGACTAAGGTAAAGTGGTGAGTTAATCACATTCAGTAAGAGTTACAAGAAAACAGGCTAACTGAGAATAGTTCTCACCCGAACTAGCTTCATGCGATCCCACTGCCGGGGAGTAAGGAGTGATGTGTTTGGGTCATCATTATATGCATGATAGTACAGTTTGGTGGATATCTTACTTATTGTGTATGCTAAATTGAAAGAATATATATCACTGCATTATACATGACTCTTGTTAGACGGTTACACAAATGTTTGCATTTACAGTATTTTTGATTTGGATACGGTTGGCGAACTTCTCTTGATTTCAAATACATAATGTACTCATTAGACCAAATCACTTTGCCTTGAAAAATAAATTAGACTTACTCATTACACACAAGGGACCTATTAGAACGAAAGGAAAGGGCAAGGTTGCTATTGTAGCAAGCAAGTCCATAAGAAAGTCAGCAAAAGAAATGTGTTTCTTTTGCAAGAAAACTAGGCCATTGGAGGAGAAACTACACTAAGTACATAGCTACTCTTCCTGCAAAGATTGCTAAGCCATCTGGTGGAGATATGTTGATATCTCACCTAGTTGAGTCATGTGCAATTGCGAGTCCACTAGGTTCCTGGCAGGTGGACTCAGGTTCAACTGACCATATATGTAATATGTTATAGGAGCTCAGGCTATGCTAAAGGCTACCTAAGGTAGAGTGTTTTGTGATTGAGCCACCCTAGGCCCTTCCGAAATAACGCTACTGGTGGCTTGGATCTATTGAACCTTCATGACGTTTTAGGCTGAGCTTTAAGCTCTTAATGTTGTCCATTGCCCATTGTGGTGGTTTGATGGAAGCACACCTAATGGACACATCGATATTGCCATGATGTGTCTGTTGGTGTTGGTTCGAGCTCAAGGCCTCTTGGTCGAGCACGTGATACGCGTTTGACCGCATCTTCTCCCACTCCTTTCCGTTACCGTTTGTGCCTTGATTGTGCTCGGATTATGTGCTTTTCCATATCCGTTGTGTAAAAAGAGGTCTATTGAGTTCAGCTTTATCATTTTGTCATTTTTATATTATCTGTCCCCATCTCTGGTTAGTCGTTGTTCGAGTAATACAGTGAATGAGTGACGAAAACATAACTCTTTTATTATAATATATTTGATTTCAAAATTATAAGAAAGATGAATGAAATTACTTTTGCAAAAGATCAGAAGGGAATGAATAGATCAAAGGAATTGCCGCGCCGTAGAGAATCTACTGCCCTAAGTCGTTTATGCCCCCACAAAGGTACAAATGGGATGAACAGCACTCCGACTCCCAGGGTTAACACGGCACCCACCTAATCAATATACTCGGAGGAAGTGGGTTGGAGTACGCCCCAACTTGTTCAGTAACAGAGGAGAGAATATTGACAGAGAAAAGAAAGCCATGAAGAAGAAGGAGAAATATCTGTGAATTTCGTATATAAATTATGTTTTAGCCTATATTAAACAGAACCCTAAAAGACAATATTTGTAGAGCAATTTCCTTGTTGGTTAAGGAAAATATCGTGGCAAAGAATCCGTCTCAAATAAGGAAAGTGGTGGATATGCGGGAACCTAAAATTCTGATCGGTTGTAGGAAAAATAAGTTAAGGAATGAGTGGGAACAGATGCGGTCAAAATGTATACTCGCGCTTGAGCTTGTGGCCTGAAGCCTCGCAACAGGACAACGAATGACTTCTCAAGGTAGAACCCTCAAGTCCAATGAACGAGGACATCTCGAGCTTGAGCCAAAGGTCTCGAGCACCACCTCATAACAAGAACTCAACTCGAGTTGGTTTGCGACAACTTAAACAAACACGAGGGTCATAAAAATAAAAGTACGTGGTGGAACAAGTCCACATCACATGGCGATGTGCTGGCTGGCTTGGCAAAGCAGGGCGCACACGAGCATCGGTGTATGGTTCACAAAACCCACTCTAGGCCCACAATACATTACCAAGTACAATACCACGGGGGTATTTAAACTAAACTCTCCTCCTCTAGAATTTCAATGTGGGATTGGAGCGAAATACAAGACTTTAAAAATTGAAGCACACTACCCCGCAAATTCTAACAATCCCCCACATGGTTCAATTTTGAGAAAGGAAGGAAAGAAAGAATGTTGCTGAGGAGTGACACCAACACTCGACGATGCTATTGTCATTTGAACTTGAAACAATACCTAGTGAATAAGCATGTCCTACAACCACCCATTGGTGAACAAGGTCTTGAACCATAAGAAGTCATTGTGTAGAAATTCCTAACCCCTTCGTGTGTTTCTCAAGGCTGAAATGCACTCTGCGAGTAGGACATATGAGGTCCTTAAAACATATATCCGAAACCTGGTATCACAATTGCTTCAGAGAGTGATCCCATACTCTCGACAGGAGGACTTTCTAACCCCACGATCCCGTAGGTGAGTGCTTTAAGTACGCTACCCTATACCACCATGAAGGTTATGGACATCATTAAGAGCAAAAATCTCATCCTCACATCATGGGCTATGGCAGTGTGTCCATCACGTGTGTTGCCCCACAACACTACAAAGGGCTTTAGGCAACATTAAGAGCACTACGCTATACCTTCGTCACGGTAGAATCAGCAAATCCTACAGCCACTCATATAGCAAATATGGGAAAGGTTCGAGCGGTTATCACAAATTTCTCGGTCTCTGATTTCCTTTGAGCCATTGAACATCAAGAGTAACTCCC
Source organism: Simmondsia chinensis (assembly GCA_018398585.1). Classification (NCBI taxonomy): domain Eukaryota; kingdom Viridiplantae; phylum Streptophyta; class Magnoliopsida; order Caryophyllales; family Simmondsiaceae; genus Simmondsia; species Simmondsia chinensis. Next base: position 23,088,788 of record JAGTTD010000007.1, read on the forward strand.
TAGATGGGTATCCGCTAGGATTAGGACACACATAGGGGCTTAAGACTCATTCCCTATGCTGTTTCGTTTATCAATTTCCCTGCAAGGCCTTTTATAAAAAGAATTGCTAGATTATTTTTTTTTCACTTCTAACAAATTCGAGTGAAATCACATTATTCATGATTAAATTTCTCATAACACCATGCCTGGGGCGAATATACCTCTGCTTGCCATTATAAATCTCACTTTGAGCAACACCAATGGCTACTCGTGAGTTCCAGTGCAATGACACTGAAGGCACCAGTTTCCCCCAACAATGGAATGTCTCTCAGGACACTTCTCAGCTATTCAACATCAAAACCTACCATCTCAAGAGCAATAAATTCGAACTCCATGGTCGATTTAGCAATACAGGTGTGTTTAAAAGATTTCCACGAAATAGCACAATTAGCAAGCACAAATACATAACCATTGGTGGAATGAATTTCATCCCAATTACACACCCAATTAGCATCAGAGTATCCTTATAACATAGCAGGGAAGCTTGTATATTGTAAACCCCCATTCAGAATACCCTTAAGAAACCTTAACGGCCTTTTGAAAGCATTCCAATGCTCTTTAATAGGGTTATGGGTGCAACGGCTAAGTCTACTGACGGCATAGGCAATATTATGACGAGTGTAGTTCATTGAGAACGTTATGCTACTATTAATCTTAATACACTCAGCCTGTGATACATTGTCTTCTGTGTTTCTTATCAAATGAACACTAGGGTCTTATGGAGATTTAGCTGGTATGTCATCAAAGTAACCAAACCTTCTTAAGATTTTCTCCATGTAATTAGATTGACACATGGTCAAACCCTCAGGTGTTCTAGTAATTTTGACCCCAAGTATCACACCGGCTTCACCTAGGGCTTTCATATAAAAACATGTACTCAAGAAAGACTTAGTGTCATTTACCATTTTCACACGTGTTCCAAAGATTAGCATGTCATCAACATACAAACATTTAATCACACAGTCATTATCAATATGCTTTCAATAACACATGCACCACCATTGTTTACAATAAAACCATGTGTGACCAAGATACAATCAAATTTATGATGCCATTGTTCAGTCGCCTGCTTAAGTCCATACAAAGACTTTATAAGTTTACATACCTTATGCTCCATTCCAGGAACCTCGAACCCCTTGTGTTGTTCCATATAATTTCTTCCTCAAGGTCACCATTCAAAAATGCAGTTTCAACGTCTACTTGGTGCACTACAAGATTATGCACAAATGCTAGAGCTATCAAGGCTCTCATAGTGGCAATCTTATTTACAGGTGAGTAAGTATCAAAGAAGTCTATTCCTTGTTTTTAAGTGTAACCTTTAGCCACTAGCTTGGCCTTAAATTTCTCAATGGACCCGTCGGTCATTAGTTTCTTTTTAAACTTGCACTTACACCTTATTGGTTTGCATCCTCTAGGAAGGTCCACTAACAATCAAGTGTCATTGCTCGTTATAGAGTCTAACTAATTACTTATGGCCTATCTGAATAAAAGAGTATCTATGGTTCTTGTGGCCTCGTCATAAGTTTTGGCATTTTTCTTTAGCATGAATGCACTCACAACATGTTCGTCAAACTCATGACATTCAGACAAGAATGTACTTATGAAGTGTGGTCCAAAACTAGTCTTAGTTTGAGCCACTTGCTTCTTCTATCCCGTTGAGCCACGAACTCAAGGAGCACATGACTAGATGATGATGATGTTGCTGATGCAACAGGAACCGAATCAGGTAGTGAAGCATGCATAGATTCTTTCATGGGAAATTTTTTCTTGAAGAATTAAGCATTTCGAGATTCCATTATCTTACCAAGCCTAGGGCTTGAGTCACTAATTAGTATGAATCTTTATATATAGCACAATTCACAGCATAACAAAAAAAAATTGCATCTATAGTTTCAAGACCAATTTTGCTTCTCTTGAATTCAGGAATTCCTACATTCGCTAGGCACTTCCACACATTTAAGTATTTCAGGTTAGGTGCATATCCCTTCCACAATTCATAAGGGGTCCTATCGAACTTCTTATGGGGAACCCTATTTAGTATATAACATGCAGACAACATGGCTTCCCCCACATGCTTAAGGGTTAGCCTGAGCTAATAAGCATGGTATTCATCATCTCTTGAAGGTTTCAATTTTTCCTCTCAGCTATATCATTTTGTTAAGGTGTATATGCGGCAAAGACCTCATGAATTTTTCCTTGTTTCTCACAATGTTCCTTCAGGAAGATAGTATCACACTCACCGCATCTGTTAGACCTAACCCTCTTGATCCTATGGTCTAATTGCTTTGCAACCTTAACTTTATAATTGAGAAAAATTTCCTCATTCTCATCTTTAGTACATAGGAGATACACCTTGAATCTCAAGTGTTCATCTACAAAAACGATGTAATATCTTTTACCACTTCTACTCATGGTGTTCTTAAATTCACCTAGGTTAGAATGAACTAGCTCGAGTGGACTCGAGGTCCGTTCTACTGATTTGTTAAATGATTTCTTTGGATGTTCGGCCTTGACACATATTTCACATTTATCAGGTTCGATTGAATCACCAATTAGGGATTAAACTCATTTGTTTAAATTTCTTAACCTAGTTATAGTTAACATGTCCAAGCCTAGCATGCCACAAATCAAGAGATTCCATAATATAAGCAGAAGTAGAAGCATTCTCATTCATCACATCAAGTACAAATAGACCACCATTATAAAATTCTTTCCCAATAAAGTCGGTATTTTTAGCGAGGATAAACTTGTCATACTCGAAGGTCAACTTAAAGCCTACTTTGTTCAACAACGCACCCATCAGGAACATGCAACACATTAAGCAAACATAGCATTATTCTACAGTTGAGCTTAAGGAGGACCTTTCCCTTGTCGAGGACAAGGACCGAACTGGAATTGCCCATGTACACCTTCTCCCCATCAGTGGCTTTCTCATATTCATGGAACTGGTCCTTATTGGTGTAGATGTGCCTTGTGGCACTAGTATCTACAACCCACTCTATCGTGTTCCCAACCATATTCAGCTCGGAGATCATGGCAACAAACATGTATCCTTCCTTGGTGAGATTACCCGGGGCCTGTGTTCTATGTGCTTTCCAACTCCATATCCCTTCCTTCCGTTCCTCTAGGTGTGACCAGTCCTACCATAAGTCCAGCATATTCCTTTGTTCCTCTTTTGAACATCATCAACATTTTATAGTGGCCTTTTTCCCGGAGAGTGGCCTTGTATGCTGCTAGAGCCTTCTTCTCAAGCATTAGGTCTACCCTTCTTCCAAGGCTTCTTGAACTTGCCTTTGTTTCCTTATTTTTCTCGACTCAACAAGGTTAGCCGCCAAGGAGGAGTGCTTAGAGGTCTTCCCCTTGGCTTCTTTGCGGTTTTGATCTTCCAAATTAATGTGGAAGATCAATTCATGTAAAATCATGTCCTTCTTCTTGTGTTTTAAAGACGCTTAATAATTTTCCCTGAGAAGGAGGAAATGTTTCAATTAAGCAGTTAATTAAAAAGTTTCACAAAACTTCATGCCCTTATTCAGTATATTAGCGCGTAAAGTTCGTATTCATGGGTTTGATCTGAAATCAGTTTTTCGTCAGCCGTCGTAAAAGCTAACCACTTACTATAAACATATTTCTTAGCCCGCTATCACTAGATCCATACTTGTTTAGCAATGCCTCCCATATCTCTTTCGCGGTTTTCATATTACTATAAATTTTTGAAAGAGGCGCGGTCGTATATTGGAGAAGCACTCCCCTATAAACACATTTATCTGTCTCAAAATCCTTATTGGACCTCGGTGGGCCTCTATCATTAATCGTAGAATAATCTATTTGGTCTAGGAAGAACTCTATCCTATCATCCCATATCTTTGTTATGAACCATATTTCATACCAGCTGTTAGGCTTGTTGTTAGCTTCTGTTAAGTAGAATGCTGCATTTCGTTGTAATTCTTGGCATGAGGCCTTAAAGGCTTTTGGTGCCAAAGTTCAAATGTGGTTAGTTAAGTTGGTTGCTAGTCAAGGGGAGCTTAGATCGAGTCAATTATGGCGCTCATGAACCATATTACACTTGAGTATAAGTAGCTTTGTTTCAAGTGTAATCCTCATTGAATGAAATACAAAATATCTTGTTTCTCTCTCTCACCGTATTCTCTCTCTAATTTCTCATCTCTTTCCCTTCTTCTCTCATCTAATCTCTCTTCTATCCTATACTTCGACTAGGTTAAGTTCAAGTTTGAACTTGAAGCTTAACAATTGGTATCAGAGCCAGGTTGCTGCTGATCGAGCAAATTTTGGTTGATTGGAGCTGGCAAAGCACAAGGAGAAAGAATCAATGGCTAGTGGTGTTATAACACGATCGGGAAATGCAAATGTTACAACAAATCCAACATATGCTTTAGTTGCTGGTGCCAGTGCTGCAGCAAGAGCTGAGTTTGTTACAGCTGATCAATTGAGGAATCAAATGGAGGAAATGTTCCCTTGAATGCAGAAATTACAGTTAGAGCAGGACTAAAAGAATGCTGACCGATTGATTCAGCAATCATAGCAGTTTGAGGAGAAGTTTGTTGAAATGCGGACTCAAATCAATAGACTAAATGCATCTTAAGGTGTTGGAATTTTGTTAGCTGCGAGCCAATAAGCTCAACCTTAGGCAACTAGTGTGGCAGCTGGACAACAGGATCAACCTCCTGCTCCAGTACAATCTCGAGTTGCACGTGTGACTCTTGGACAATCTGATCGTTCACTAGATCAAATGCAACATTTGAACTCTGGAACAAACGATGCTTCAGCCAGTAACAGAAGTGGCGGTTATAGGCAGCCAAGGATTCAAATAGAACTTTTCGCGGGTAAGCAACCTTAGTCATGGATTAGAAGATGTTAACGGTACTTTCATTTTTGTCACATTGCCGAAGCTAACAAGGTTGAACTAGCCATTGTTTACCTTCAAGGAGATCACAAGGTATGGCTTTACAGTCTTTGGAAGAGTAATCCTTCCTTGTCTTGGGCTGAATTTGTGGAACAACTTTGTGATCATTATGGAGATGAGGACTTCAGTGACATAGTTGATAACTACAAAAAGGTAGTGCAAGTTACATCTATGAGAGAGTATATGGCAATATTCGTAAACCTAAGGGGTAGTATGATCTCTACTTATCCTCTGGCCACTGAATCATATTATGTGTCCAACTTCATTATTGGTTTAAAGCCAAAGATTAAGAACTCTGCCAAGGCAATGGGTCCAAGAACTTTGTCAAAAGCCTATGCTTAGGCTAAATTGTTTGAAGCTACGGTTCTTGCATCCAATAAGGGGCCATGGAATAGGGGCGGTAATTTACATCAGCAACAGAAGGGACTAGTGAGGTCAAGGTCTGTTCGTTCTTATGAGAAGAAGGTCCAAAATTGTGTGTCAAATCTAATCATCCTTATTAGTTCGGACACAAATGCAATTCTAAGTTCCTTATGTCAGCAAGAGGAGTTGTTGTAGATGATAAATCTAAATATGAAGAAATAGAGGTTAAAATGGATAGTTCTGAACAAGATTCACCTGATGAGCCTATAAATGATGAAGTGGAGATTTCTATGAAGGCGTTGACTGGAAATGGAGTTCATATCACCATTACAATCAAAGGACAAGCAGGCAAGAAAGCCATTGTGAGTTTGATAGATAGTGGTAGTACTCGTAGCTTGATTGATCCGAAGGTGGTTAGGAATGTTAGACATGAAATGATCAAGACTCATCCTTTAGTCATAACTGTGGCAGATGGGAATTCCATCTTTACTCAGACTAAATGTCAAGGGTTCTATTGGTCTATACAGAATCACAAGTTTGCTTATGATTTCAAGATCTTGCCATTGGGAGGTTGTGACATGGTTCTTGGTGTAGATTGGATGAGATCTTTCAGTTGTGTTGTCATTGATTTTGCCCAATTGACTGTGTCCTTTGAGAGGTAAGGATCTACTGTAAAATTGCAGGTCAAGGCTAATCAGGACCAACTTCATCTGTTAAGTGGCATGAATTCGAGTAGAGGAATCAGGAAAAAGGTTTGTCAGGGTGTTGGATAGTTGTTTGCAATCTCAGATACTGAGTTGGGAGAGCAATCTCATCCTAAAGTGCAGGCTTTGATTGAGGAGTTCAAAAATTTGTTTGAGGAACCAGATTCATAGCCACCAAAGAGGAACTTGGATCATGCGATCCGTCTTAAACCAAATTCAGAACCTGTGAAGCTCATGCCTTACAAATGTCCACATTCTTAGAAAACTAAGATAGAAAGGCAGGTTGAAGAATTACTCAAGACTTGCTTCATTCGATAAAGCCACAGTCCTTTTGCGTCTCCTGTTATCTTGGTTGAGAAGAAGGATGGCACGGCTAGGATGTGCATTGACTATAGACAGCTTAACTGACTTAGAGTTAAGGACAAATTTCCTATACCTATTGTTGATGATCTCCTAGATGAGCTACATGGTGCATATTTCTTCTCCAAGATAGATTTAAGGCAGGGCATCATCAGATCAGGGTGAAGGAGCAAGACATATACAAGACTATATTTAGGACTCATCATGGTCATTTTGAGTTCATTGTTATGCCTTTTGGATTAACTAATGCTCCAGCTACTTTTCAGGCAGTGATGAATGATGTCTTCAAACAACTTTTAAGGAGATTTGTGTTGGTGTTCTTTGACGACATCTTGATTTACAGCCCAACCTTGGGATTGACCAGCTATTCCAAAAAATTTGTGGCTGATTATGGAGCAATTGCCAAGCCTCTAACTAAGGTTTTGAAGAAGGATGCTTTCAGATGGTCGGACAGGGCTCAAGATGCTTTTGAAGCTTTGAAGGCAGCCACGTATGCAGCTCCTGTTCTGGCAATGCTAGACTTTGATGAAGAGTTTATGTTAGAAATTATGGAAGTGCCATTGGGGCAGTGTTGTCTCTTAAGGGAATGCCAATAGCTCACCTTAGCCAAGCTTTAAGTCCTAAGAACAAAGAGTTGTCCACATATGAGAAGGAGTATTTGAAGTCCTTCTAGCAGTTGAGAAATGGAGACATTATTTGGAAGGCCATTGTTTTATCATCAGAACAGATCATCAAAGCTTGAAGTTCCTGCTTAAACAAAAAGATTGTTCCCAGGATTCAGAAGAAAGGCTTGATGAAGATGCTTGTACTTGATTATGTAATTGAGTATAAGAAGGGAAACGAGAATCAAGCATCAAATGCCTTGTCTCAAAGATTGGAAGAAGCTGAGTAGGGTTATTGTGAAGCTGTATCAATGATTCTTCCAGCCTACGTTGAGGAAGTATACAAGTCCTATGAGAATGACAGCTTTGCACAAGATTGTATTACTGCCTTTACCATCAATAGATCCAACAACATTACTCCTGATGCTGAAGTATCTGTTATCAAGGGAATTATCAGATTAAAGGTGAAATTGTACATTGGATCTTCTACTGATTTGAGACAACAAATCATTAGTGTTTCACATGATTCAGCTTGGGGAGGACAATCTGGCATTAAAGGGCCATATCAGAGGATCAAGGCATATTTCAATTGGACAAGAATGAAGAAAGATGTTAAGGAATTTTTGCATACTAGTGAGACTTGCAAGTAAATCAAGTCTAGAGATCACAAATATCAGGGTCTTCTCCAAACTCTACCGATTCCTGATGGTGCTTGGTAGCACATAAACATAAATCTGAGGGCAAGGAAGTTATTTGTGTAGTAGTGGATTGATTTACAAAGTTAAGCCACTTTGTTGCATTGGCAAGACCAGTGACAGCAGAGAAACTTGCAAGGGTGTTCCTTGACAATATCTATAAGCGTCATGGATTACCACAATCCATAGTTGCTGAACGGGACAAGCTCTTCACTTGTAATTTCTTGAGAGAATTATTCATCCTTATGAGCACAACTTTGGCTTTGAGTTCCTCATACCATCCTCAAACCGATGGCCAAACAGGGAGAGTAAATTAGTGCTTCGAACACCATCTTCGGAGCATGATTTTCAATCATCCAAAGGTTTGGGGAAGTTGGTTGTCTTTGGTAGAATACTGGTACAATACACACGTTCATACTTCTATAGGCACCACTCTGTTCAAGGCTTTATATGGATATGATCCTCCTTCACCCTTGGTGTTGTAAAAGTTGGTGACATCAGTCCCTAAAGTGGTTAATTTGATGCAACAAAGAAGACAATTGGTGCAACTTCTGAAGGATAATCTTCATCAAGCTCAAGCAAGGATGAAGTATTGTGCTGATAAGAAGCGTGTGCATAAATACTTTTAAGTAGGAGACATGGTCTATTTGAAGCTTCAGACCTATAGACAAGCCTCAGTGGAAGTTAGAACAAATGTCAAGCTATGTGCTAGATACTTTGGGCCTTACAAGATCATTGAGAAGATTGGGAAATTGGCCTATAAGTTGGAAATGCCTCCCGACTCTTACATTCACCTGGTGTTTCATGAATCTCTTTTGAAGAAATAGGTGAAGAAAGGCAAGGCAAGTTCAGTTCAGCCTCCACAAATAGGTTCCAATGGTGCCTTGCTGTTACGCCCAACTGCCATCTTGGATTCCAGGGTGCAGCACACTTCTGGAAGAACAATCAAGGAGATACTAGTGCACTGGACTAATCTGAAGCAGGATGATGCTTCATGGGAAGCGTTGCAATTCATAAGAAGTCAATTCCCTACCTTTCATTCTTGAGTCAAGAATGTTTTCAAGGGGAGGGTATTGTTATGAACCATATTTCGTACTTGCTGTTAGGCTTGTTGTTAGCTTCTGTTAAGTAGAATGCTGCATTTTGTTGTAATGCTTAGCATAAGGTCTTAAAGGCTTTTGGCGCCAAAGTTCAATGTGTTTAGTTCAGTCAGTTGCTGGTCAAGGGGAGCTTAGATTGAGTCAATTGCGGCAGCTGCTGATTTGAGTAAGTCGGTCACATTGGTCTTGGTCCAATGTATCTAGATTGAGTATAAGTAGCTATGTTTCAAGTGTAAACCTCATTCAATGAAATGCAAAATATCTTGTTTCTCTCTCTCATGTAATTCTCTCTCTAATTTCTCATTTCTTTCCCTTCTTCTTTCATCTAATCTCTCTTCTATCCTATACTTCCACTAGGTTAAGTTCAAGTTTGAACGTCAAGCTTAACAATCTTATAATTTTTCCCATGTAAGGCCTCAGTTTTATACATATCAGGGATGATATAGCCCACTTGTGTTGTATTATGATTACTCATTATAATCAACGACTTAGATTGTTGGAGTAATAAGGTGAATGAGCGACCAAAATATAACTCTTTTATTACAATATATTTGATTTTGAGATAACAAGAAAGATGAAAGAAACTACTTTTATAAAAGAACAAAGGAGAAAGAACTGACTGAAGAAACTGTTGTGCCGTAGCGAATCTACTACCCTAAGTCGTTTATGCCGCCACAGAGGTACAATGGGATGAACGACACTCTAAATCCCAGGGTTAACACAGCACTCGCCTCAGCAGTGTGCTCCAAGAAGTGGGTTGGAATACGCCCCAACTTGCTTAGTAACGAAGGACAGAATATTGACAGAGAAAAGAAAGCTGTGAACGAGAAGGAGAAATATCTGTGACTTTCGTATATGAATTATGTTTTTGCATATATCAAAAAAAGTCCTAAAGAACGGTATTTCTAGAGCAATTTCCTTGTTTGTTAGGAAAATATCATAGCAAAGAATCCATGTCAAATAAGAAAAAGCTCGAATATACAAGGACTGAACCAAAAAGATGGCATGGCAAGCACATCACGAATAGGGGATTCGTAGTCGAATAAAAAGTTTTACTTTTTAACTCTCGCTTACGACTTTTCCAAGCGAAATTGCACTCCAGATCATTAGGACTATTTGTGGTAACCCGTGTCTTTCCAAATTGCACAGTCGATATTCAAGATGAGAAGAAGGGCACATTCAAAGTTAATGGTCAAAGGCTGGGAAAGCCTAAAAATTCGGTCAGTTATGGGAAAAATCAGTTAATAAAAGAGTGGAAAAAGACACAGTCGAAACGCGTACTCGAGCTTGAACTTGAGCTCGTAGCCTTGAGCCTCAAGACAAGACTATGGACAACTTACCAAGGTAGAACCCTCGAAGTCAATAAAGAAGGACACCTCGAGCTCGAGCCAAAGGCCTCGAGCACAACCCAATGATAAGAACTCAACTCAGGTTGGTTTTCGACAACTTAAACAAAGACGAGGGTTGTAAAAATAAAAGTTCAGGTTAGAAAAGAGTCTAAGGCTCGCGAGACAGGGTAGGCAGGCGCGTGCGTGTGTGGTTCACAAAAGCCACCCTAGGCCCATAATACATTACCAAGTACAATAACAAGGGATATTTAAACTAGACTCTCCTCCTCTAAAATTTCAATGTGAGATTGGGGCAAAATACAAGGCTTCCAAAATTGAAGCTACTGCAGCGCATAAAGTGCAATTTTGAGGAATAGGAAGGAATCAAAGGCCTTCCGTTTAATTTATTAAACTCTAACAAAAATTACAAGGAAAAAAGATAAAATTCATCCTAATCTCACATTTAAGAATAGAAAAACCAAAACTCATAAAATTATTCTAAAAAATTGACTACCAAAACAATCTAATTTCCCTTGTATTTATAGAGGGGCTATTAGAATTAAAACAGAATTCTAAAAGATAAATATAAAGGCCTAAAGATAACTAAAACACGTAAGATTTAAATAAAAAAACTAACGAACTAATCCTAATCAAACTCAAACCCTAACCTTCACCGCACTCTCTTTAGCCGTGACGCCGAGATCTTTTCGCCAACCATGCATTTGCCAAGCTATGCGCCAATCTCGAACGCAAGGCTTCTTCCCGTCTAACCGTGGCGTCCTAATCTTGCTTATTCCTGCCTCGTCCATCTCGACCCACCTGACTTGCCAAAGGCAATTTGAAGCTCTATCATTCTCTCTCGGTTGAAGAGAATTCGTCCTCGAATTCGCTGGGTCAATTGGGCCAATGCCGCCAAGCCTTGATCTACCACGCCTAGAATCTGCCCTGCCAAACTCCAAGCTTCCAAAGTGATTCATCATCCCGGCTTGCCAAGACTGCATCAATTTTTCTCTTGCCAACCCTTTTGGATCCTCCTCCTTATCATTGATGGGCTCATCGTATGCGGCGTCATCAAATATGGGGGGAGATGATAAGTCGAGATATGGGGCATCATCAAAGACAGGTCCTCCGGGGGTAATGCCTACTGGTGTCGACGCCAACTTGGTCTCGCCAATCTCATTAGCATTCATGCCTGCTGATGCAGAGTGCAGTGGAAGATACAGGGGGACGGGAAAAAAATGACGGCCTTCCCTTTAATTTTATTAATTGACTAATAGAAACAAAGAGGAAAAGGGTAAACTTAATTTCTCACAACCCGAGAAATAGAGAAAGAAGGGAATTCAGAGAATTATTCATATTTTTTTGATAATCAATAACTAACTAAAATCCTAGGTTCCCTTCTCTTCAAATAGAGGGGTTTATCTAGTTTGACTCAAACTAATTTAAAATTTAAATTAATTCCTAATTAGAACCAACGACTGAGATCGTAATCCGTGCACTCCTTTTTAAATAAAGAAAACAAATAAAAAGGTTTAAATCTGAATTTTAAAACTAATCCTAATCCTAATCAAACCCTATCTAAAGACTAATTGCCAGCCGCATTTTTCGTCAGCCGTGACAGTGGTGGCGCCAACTTTTGGTGCCGCCGAGATGGTGGCGCCAAGATTGTCCTCTTATCTCTTTCTTCACAGCTGCTAAGTAAACTAAGTCCAACTCATTGATGCCGCCAACCGTGTATCCTTTGAGCCGCCAACCATCCTTTTCCGCCAAGCTATGTGCCACTCACGGACGTGAAGCAGCTTTAGCCTGATTCTCCTTCGCAGCTGGATCTCTATCCTAGGGTTTGTGTTCCTGTTAGCCTTTACCTGCCAATCTCTAGATGGCGGCTGCATCATTCTCTCCGACTTGGGGAGAAATCGTCCTCGAATTTGGTAAAGGGTCTTTTTTGCCATGTGGAATCCTCTTATCCCAGCTGCCTAGCTTTTTGCGCTCCAGTCCACACGCCTTCTTGTCATGCTTTGTACTTTCCAGTGAATAAGCTGCCAAGCTATCGGCCAAAGAAGGCGAGGCTGCATCATCCTCTCCCGATTGGAGATAATTCGCCCTCGAATTTGTTGACGGATCATAGGGGTCAATTTTGCCCGGTCATTTACCTTCACGCCTAGACTTCGTCTCGCCATCCCTGTCAAGCCATCTGCCAATGGTGAAGAAGACTCATGGTATCTAGTGACCCCGGTGGCAAACCTGCAGTCAACATCTTCACGCCATAGCTCGTCTTTAATCGGAAAAAGAAGCAGTGAACCCTAATCGGTAATGGAGCTAACCCGGTAACTCTCTCGATTCTTGCCCTTGTGTTGTTTCACCATCAAGGTATTCCCACCAAGTCCCATCCTTGGTTGGAGTTAGTATAGCATATCCGCCTTTCCGCCTCGCCCGAATGTAAATCATCACAAGCAAACTCCACATTTGGCAACTGACGTTCTCGTGCCCTGCAATGCTTGTTCGGTATAGCATCCAATTTCTCTGTAAGGCATCTTCAAGATCCCAATCTAGCTGGCATTGTTCTTTCCTTGTTGGTGGTACACAATACACAGACCTTTTTGGACGAGCCTCCTTCGATAGGCTCCCTACCTCAACTGATTCCTCCTCCTCGTCAAAGATGGACTCATCATACGATGGCTCATCAAATATGGGTGGAGAGGATAAGTCTAGATGTGGTGCCCCATCAAAGATAGGTCCTGCCTAGGTAACGTCTACTGGTGTAACGCTAACTTGGTCTCACCATCTTCAATGGTGTTCACGGCGTCCTCTTCTTGCGTTGGTTATACGGTCTTTGACTCACGTGGTGCCTCAACCTTCTTGGCCGACAAGATTATCCTCGTTACCGCGAAGATGAAGCTATAGGTGTTCTTGCTCCCATCATGCATGGCACCCATATCATATTGCCAAGGCCGCCCCAACAATAGGCGGCAAGTGTCCATGGCGATGACATCACACCACACGCCATCCTTGAACTTCGACCCAATTGAGAAAATCACCAAGCTACGTTTTGATATGGTTACCTGATCGTCCTTCTCGAGCCATGACACCTTGTAAGGGTTTGGATGATCCTCCATCTTTAGCCCTAGCTTCTGAACGGCTTCTTCAGAGATGGCGTTCTCACAACTCCCGGAATTAACGACTAGACAACATACTCTATCACCAATTGTGCACGCTGTCTGGAATATGTTGTGGCGCAACTAATCTTCTCCTTCTGCTTCTTCAGGCATGAAGCCAACTTGCCTGACTAATAGCAAGTGACCCTCATCACTTGCTATCTCCTCCTCGCCAAGTGAAGCCAACTCGACCTGAGTTTCTTCCAACACTATGGCGCCGTCTTTTTCAAACTTAGAAAATTCATCACAAAGGCCAGTGTCCACCCTCTGTTCTTCAACGTTGGTGATACCAGTAAAGAGCCGATGCTGCCTTGGCTCGGGGTCCGGTGGACCAGCACCCAATGTTGGATTCTTGATCTCGTCCTTCACCTTTTCTTTGGCACCCAGTGTTAATGGGCGTTGGGGCTGGGTTCCCATATCTACCTTAGGATTTGGCCCCAGTTGAATCAAACAATGCCCGATTTGCCTAAGTCTCTCCTAGAACATGTCTAATCTCCGTTCATTTTGCGAAGTACAGTCTCGGTTAGAAACTTCCTCGATGTTAGTGTACCTCTGACGTCTCGGGGCCATCGTTTAGGAAGCGTTCTGTGCTCTGATACGAACTGATGCAGTGCTAAAGTGGGATTTTGCTGGGAACGGGAAGTAATCGTAGGCCTTCCCTTTAATTTTATTGAACTCTAATAAAAATTACATGGGGAAAGATAAAATTCATCCTAATCTCACACTTGATAATAGAAGAACCAAACTCATAAAATTATTCTAAACAATTGACCACCAAAACAACCTAATTCTTCTTGTGTTTATAGAGGAGCTATTTGAATTAAAACAGAATTCTAAAAGATAAATATAAAGGCCTAAAGATAACTAAAACATTTAGGATTTAAATCTAAAAACTAAGAAACTAATCTTAATCAAACTCAAACTCTAATCTTCACCGCAATCTTCATGCGTCTCTCTTTAGCCATGACGCCAAGATGTTGCCGCCAGCCATGTATCCACCAAGCTATGCGCCAATCCCGAACTCGAGGCTGCTTCCCGTCTAACCATGGCATCCTAATCCCACCTATTCCTGGCTCGCCCGTCTCCAGCCACCTAACCCGCCAAAGGTTATTTGGTTGCTACATCAGAAACACACTATTCCCAAAATTCCAACAGTTTTAGTATCTCAAATTTGAGATTTTGATGACATATTTACCCATACTTTCCAACCAATTTCACGTCCTCAAATGAGACAAAAAGCATCGAGGAAGTCAGCAAGGCATGCAAATATACGGGTGGGTACAAAACTGTCAGTTGGCTGTTTCCTGAAATTTTAGACAATGAAATTGTGTTTTATAAGAAGTGGCAGCCAGGTCGATTTTGGTTGGTGAACTTGGACCTATAAACGATCGCTTTAGTTGCTGAGTTGTTCCCTATTTAGAATGGAAAATGAAAATTGGACATTGAAAATTCCATATGCTAGGAGACAACTTTTTTAGGTGGAAAAAGAAAATTTGAACATTTATAAGTGGAATAGACAGCTCGATATTTTAACATTTGTAAGTGGAAGGACAGTATGGCTGGATAATTTTTAGAAGGCAGAGGTAATGTTAGGCCATCCCCATCCCATGCTTTATTTTTAAAGCCACATTTTTGTCACATCTAAAAAATGGGACTTATAAAAAATGGGCTTCTGTCTTCTAACCTAAGCCCCTTTTTTAACTATAGTTTTATATTATTTTTTTATTTTTATAGTTAATAATATTTATAATAATTGAATTATTTCAAGGAAAAAAGACAAAAATACATTAAAATAAAAGAAATGAATATACATTTAAAATAAACACATGATAAAAAATAATTAACTACATTGTCTAATTCTTGATGCGCCACAAATACTCAATCAGGTCTGCCAGTAGTTGATCGTGTTTAGCCCTATCGTGAGCTCGAATATGGTTTTGTAGGTATGTTTCATATTCATCCAAAACATCATGTGAGACTTTAGCATCTACGTAACTGCTATCCACCTGATCGAACGAATGGTCGAGGGAATGGTACGAATTTCATTTTCCTTCGACAATCATGTTGTGTAATATGATTCAAACCCATATTATATCACCTGGTGTGCTTATGTCATAAAATTGTTCCAAGCCATATAATTGCAAAGTGATTTTTGAACACCCTAAATGATCTCTCAACATCCTTCCTAGTTGATTCCTGGGCTTTGGAGAAATACTTGTGTCTTTCTCCCTGTGGATAAGGGATTGATTTCACAAATGTTGCCCATGGCGGGTAAATACCATCCGCAAAGTGGTATCGTGTATCGTAGTCATGACGATTTATTACATGTCGTACAAGAGGGGCCTATCGACTATAAATATCATCAAAAACAAGTGGTCAATCCAACACATTTATATCATTACACGTACCAGGAAGACCAAAAAAGACATGCCATATACATAAATCATATGAAGCAACGGCTTCTAGGATGATGGTTGTAACATTGTGTTCCCCTTAAGTGTACTATCCTTATGCAACAGGACCATTTCTCCATGTTAAGTGAATACAATCAATGCTTCCAACCATGCCTCGAAAGCCACGCATCTCCCTATACCTATTAAGCCATTGGATGTCATTGAGATTTCGTCTTCCAAAGTATTCATCATGGAATATCACTATTACACTGCAAATGAATTTCCTTAATGAATGAGCAGCAATTGATTCACCATTCGGTACATAGTCATCCATACCATCCGCTGTGACTCCATACGCGAGCATATGCATTGCAGATGTGCACTTTTAAAGAGGTGGTAGCCCATTTCTACTAATAGCGTCTTTCTTTTTTCATGAAGTAGGGGTCAAGAGTTTCAAGTGTGTTCATAATACGAAGGAATACGTGCCTTCGCATGCGAAAAAAACTCCTACGGAATTGAGTTTCACTGTGCACTGGATTTAGGGCAAAATAGCCATCGTAAAGGCGGATGTGGCGTTCTTCTCAATGTCTTTGTTTGTGAGTCCTTCCCCGAAACCTCCCATTGGATAATGAGCTTTCGGGGAACTTGTTGTGTAAATGAAGCATACATATTGAGCAACTCCATCGTCTTCATGGCCAATCAAGTAAGGATGAACCAACGTACTACTAGCGTTGGTATGCTCTCAGGGATGCCACATAACCCAGGACCTGCTGGGGCATACTTCATCGCAAATGAAGTACATGGCTATTATGATCAAGGGACCTACCCAGGGTTTGGGGGCAACCGACGTTCCCATACCCAATTGTGGCGGTTGCTCAGGGGTATCCAGCGGATCCGACTCGAGATCCTCAGGCACTTGGGAGACAGTGGCAGGCACACCATCATGTGCCTAACCTTCCCCTCCAGGACTAATTGGCCGCCCTCATCATACAGATGCATGGACCACGCCTCGCGAGGGTCAATAAACACTAGTACAATAATCCTTACCCTGAGTACATGGACAAGGATTACCCTTTTCTTCAAGGATACAAGATCCCTGAGTTTACCCTTTTCCCAGGGGAAGAGACGGTTTCTGCTCTCGAATACTTGGCGAGATTTAATTGCCAATGCAAGGAAGCAACACACAAACCATGTCTAAAGCTAACGTTGTGTTATGATTCAAATCAATCTTGAATCATAACCTAGGATAAAAGAGAAAATTGAAATGAGAAGTAGAAGAAGGATATGAGAAATAAAGAAAAATAGGGCTGAGATAAGAGAATCAAGATATTATTATTCAATCAATCTAATTATAAGAAATATCTAGCTATTTATTCTAATTGAAGCTAAACTAAGATACAAGGAAACGGACAAATAAGCCAACCAACTTAACTAGAAGTTGTAGCCACCAAAACACTAAACAACTCACAAGCCAAATACCGTCAACTAACCTTCTTGCCAAGAACCAATTCAAACCTTATTCAATATTTACAGCGTTAGATATCATTATTTGAAGAAGATAACAAAAAGCAGGATACTACTGATCAAACAAGCCTTGATCATAACAATACCCGCCCTTCAAGAACATTGTTGCCCTCAAGAATGAAATAAAAGAAATTGGGTCTTGATGAACTTCAATTCCTCCCATTTATCATTCTTGTGTTCTAGATTTGCCCGTTGAATGAGCACTTCCTCTTTGCTTCTATCCTACTGCTGCACAATACGAGTGCCCAATATATCTGTAGGTTCTTGCAAGAGCATTCCATTATTATAAGCTGCCGGTGGTGCTGCAGAACTTGTCATGCCTTCGACTACATGCTTTTTAAGGAGAGACGTGTGAAATATTGGATGCACACACGAATCTGGAGGCAATTCCAACCTATAAACTATAGCTCCCAGCTTCTCTAATACCTTGTCAGGACCAAAGTATCAAGCACACAGCTTTAAATTCTTATGAACTGCTACAGAAGACTGCATGTATGGCTGCAACTTCAAGTAATCCTAGTCACCAATGGAAAAAGACTTGTCAGTTCCTTTCCTATTAGTGAAAAATTTCTTCCTTGATTGAGCTAATTGCAAGTTATCCTTGAGCTGATGTACTAGCTGTCTCCTCTGCTCCAGTAATTCATTAACTTCTGTTACTGTGAATATAGCTCCTTGTGGTCCCATTGGTGAAGGTGGATTAGAGCCATATAGTGCTTTGAAAGGAGTTGTTCCCAAAGCTCAATGAGCATGTGTGTTGTACTAATACTCAGCCAGCGATAGCCACTTGTGCCATTGCTTGGGATGGGAAAATGTCATGCCTCTCAAATATTATTCATTGCATTGATTAACCCTTTTTGCTTGACCATACATTTGGGGACGATAGGAAGAGCTAAAAGCGAGTGTGGAACCAAGCAATAGGAACAATTCACTCTAGTGTTGCTGGTAAACAATGTATCTCTATCAGAAATGATAAATAGGGGCGGTCCATGAAGTTTGTAGATGTGGTCCAAGAACAATTTTGCAAGTCTCTCAGCTGAAATTAGATGATTGAGGCCAATAAAGTGTCCAAACTTGGTGAAGCGATCTACCACAGACCAGATGACCTCTTTCACCTCAAACTTAGGCAAGCCTTCTATGAAGTCCATATTGACGTGCTGCCAAGCCTTCTTCGGAATAGGTAAGGGCTGAAGTAGCCCTTGGTAAGGCACATGATCACTATTTGTTTGTTGACACACCTCACATACTTGCACACAATCCACCACATTCCCTTTCATGCCTATTCAATGAAAGTATTGCTTTAACCTCTAATAAGTGCCTTTAATTCTAAAGTGTCACACGCTGAAGCATGGCAAGCTAGAATTACTTACCTTCTGAGATTTGTTTCAGACCCTATGTAAACCTTTACCTTGACGTGTATAACAGCATTACTCATAGCCTCACCAGAACCATCATTTGATGAATGCTTAACACTGAAGGCCGTAATATAGTCGGCAGCAAAGCTGTCACCTTCAAATGATTTTTGCACTTCTACCATCCAAGATGGCAGAGCTAACGAAATAGCATGAAAAGCTGCAGATTTCACCTCATCCCTTCTCCTAGATAGAGCATCAACTACAAGATTCTCCCCTCCACTTCTATATTTAATCGAATAATCCAGTCCTAACATCTTCATGAGCCCCTTGCGTTGCACTCGACTAGTGATCTTCTGCTTAAGTAAGTGCTTGAGGCTTTGGTGATCAGTTTTAATAATGACGTTATGTCCTTCCAGGCAATGTCTCCATTTCTGAATTGCCAACAAGATTACAAGATATTCCTTCTCATAAATAGACAAGCTCAAATTCCTTGGACTTGAAGCTTGGCCAAGATAAGCCACAGGTCTACCACCTTGAGAGAGAACTGCTCCTAACCCTTTGCTACTAGCATCAGTTTCCAAGATGAAAGTCACCAAATCAAGTACTGCTAACACAAGAGTTGAACACGTAGCTGGCTTCAGGTGCTCAAATGCTTCTTGGGCTGCTCACAAATGCATCTTTCTCGAGAATCAATTAATGGCTTAGCTATCGTACCATATCAAGAAACAACTTTCAGTAATAACAAGTCAAACCTAAGAAACCCATTAGTTGTTTGAGTAAAATAAGGGATAGCCAGTCCCTCATTTCTTGAATCTTTGATGAATCAGTTGCCACTCCCTCACTGGATATGATATGCCCATATATTCAACTTGAGAACGGGAAAAAGAACACTTAAAGATTTTAGCATACAACATATGATGTCTCATTGTTTCAAACTCCTATCCTAGATGCACCACATGAGAATCCAAGGTAGGACTATATACCAAAAAGTCATCAAGGAACACAAGAATGAACTTCCTCAAGAAGGGCTTGAACACTGCATTTATTAAAGCTTGAAAAGTGGCTGGAGTATTGGATAACCCAAGGGGCATGACCACAAATTCATAATGACCACAGTGGGTTCCAAAAGCAGTCCTGAAAATGTCCTGATCTAATACTCGAATATGATAATACCCTTGCCTTAGGTCCAACTTGGAGAAGTAATGAGAATCATGTAATTCATCCAGAAGATCATCAATGATGGGAATTGGGAATATGTCTTTGATCGTGAGAGAATTAAGTTGCGTGTAGTCAACACACATCAGAGAGGTCCCATCCTTCTTCTTCACCAATATAACAGGGACTATGGCTACGTCTGATGAAATTTGTCTTCAGAAGCTCCTCTACTTGCCTCTTAATCTCACTTTTCTGACAATAAGGATGCTTGTAAGCTCTGAGGTTCACTGGATTTGAGTTTGACTTCAAAAGAATAGCATGATTTAGTAATCTCTGAGGAGGCAGGGCTGTTGGTTGCTCAAAATGGTATTAGTAGTCTAGAAGGAGCTTGTCAATTAAGGGATTCAACTTCACCAGAGCTTCCATAGGCCTTGTCTTAATAGAAAACAGGTCGCCAATCCATTAATAGGCCCCTTTCTTGATCACTCCTTCCAATTGTTTGCCCTTCATCATCTGTAATTGCCCTTGCTCTATGATTCCCTATAATTGAACACTTTGGCCATCTCTTTTAAACGTAACTAATAGCTGAGAAAAATTAGACACAATGGCACTAATTGTTTTCAACCAATCCACTCCAAGCACCATGTCACATCCACCTAGCCTTAGTACTTTTAAATCATACACAAAATTATGTCCCTACCTCAGCCAACATGATTGCTTGCACTTAGTCTGCGTTAACATAGAATTTCCTTCAACAACTTTTACTGCCAAGGGGCTAGTCTTGATCATCTCATGCCCCACTGCCCTCACAATATTTGGATCCACAAAACTATGCATGGTTCCACTATCAATTAAGATCATTAGAGGCTTGTGACCAATTTCTCCCATGATCCTGATTGTGTTGTGAAAGCCACTCCCAATCACGGGTTTAACAAAAGTTTCCATCTCTTCATCATCAGACTCCACAGCTAGCTCCTGCTCTTGAACTAAGATCTGCATCCACTACAAGAAAAAGGGTCATTAATGACGGTGATTATCGTCATTAAAAGTCTAGTTTACTGTCGTTAATACTATTAACGACGGCGGAAAATTCCCGTCGTTTGTCGTCGTTATTGCTTCTGACGTTAATACTATGTGGGATCAACGACTGCTAAAATGAGCCGTCGTTAAAAAGTATCTACGACGGTATATTATGTCCGTCGTTAAAAGTGAAATCAATAACGACAGCACATGTTGTCTTTAAAAGTAAAGTCTTTAATGGCAGGTGGCACCCTCGTTAAAGAGCTGATTAATAATGACAATAATTGTTGTTGTTACAAATATTGACCGTCTTATTGGAAAAAGTTTTAACGACGAGAAAAACCGTCGTTAAAATTTTTCGCGCTACTAATTGAAAATAGTAACGACAATATAGGCCGTCGTTAAAAAATAACAACAATAATGAATCGTCGTTAAAACCTCTTCCATCTATTAATGACATCAAAATCCATCATTAAAAATGCTTCCCCCATCAAAGAGAATTCTAACAGAAAATTTAGCGACGTTAAAAATCCTATACATTCATACAGTGCAATATATACATTCATAAATACCTATACATTTATGTAATATAAAAATAATTTTCTGATTGTTTACAATACCTGTAAATTCAGATAAGGACAATTATCGGGTTGTTCATAGCACCTGTATATAAATGTAGTATAGCGATATTTAATTTTAATATAACACTTATAAAATAGTACAGTATAATCATACAGAAATAACTCTTACATATCATTCAATGTAACAACGAATTCTAATAAAAAATAAAGATGTCATTGAAACTTAAATATTCAAATACTTATAAAAGCCAATTTACATACAAAAAACACTAAAAGCGTACATTGTTAAATTTGTCACTTAACAACTTAGCAAACTATAAATCCGACAAAAGTTCGCAAATAAAAGTTCCAAGAAAAATAAGAATTTCCAGTGCAGTCTTCCAGCACCTGAAAAAAATAAATACAACACTCATGTTAGAAAATTCTAGTCATATGAGCAATAGTACAGACACATAACAGACCAAGCAATAAGAAAAATAAAACAGATAAAAATAATTTAAAGTAATCAGCATAAAATTGACCAAAAAGGAAATTCGTATGCTCTTTAATACAATACAATCGCAAACCCAATCTCCACGTTATAGAACTCAATCACGGTGTCACAAATTCAAAACATTCTTAAACTCCCGCTAGAATTCAATCACATAGTCCAAACTCATCAACAATTCCAAATAATTCATGGTAATCAAGTCTATCATGACATCAACATGAAATCCAAGCTAAACATGCAATTCACCAGGAATTCAAGTTAGCCAAATCAATTCATACATTGCATCACAAAACTCCGATGGTGCAACTAAATGTGAGACCTCCTGAAGTTATGCAGCATAAGGAAGATCGAGCTCCTGTGAATTCAGGTTCACCATGGCCCCAGAAGCGCAAGTTGGGAAGTAATGATCAAGTGTTGTTTCTTGGGAGGTAGGCCAGCCCTTGCAGCAGGAAACTAAGTTTGAAGTCGTCAGATATGCTGTTGACAATGTTAAATTCAGTGGGAATATAGTATCTGCAGCTGCCAGTCTTGAGCATAACTGGATTGATAATTTGGGTGGGCAACCTCAACCTTGCAGCAGAGGAAATGGAAGAATTGAGTTTAAATGGAGTTCCAAAATGAAAAGTAAGAAGAGGAAGTCACAAGGAATGAGGTGTAATGGCAAGCAAAGGGTCAAGTCTGGACTTCAGTTGCAACTTGAACTGAAATGGTTGGCTTTGGAGGCTGAATCAACAGTGCAGTTGCAGCTGTTGCAGAAGCTTAGGTGTGATCTTTGGAGAGTTTGCAAGCGGGTTGTAGTAATGATTGATCAATTCGAACTTAAGCATCAAGGAGTGTTGTTTAAGAGGTTAATACAAGAGAACATCTTGGGAGTTATGGGTTCGTGGATCATAAAGAGGATCAAATTGACAAAGGGGACATCGGATCAACTCAACAAAAATTCAAATGTAGCAAGAATTCAGGGAGTTTCCGTTGTAATCCACGCAACTTCTATCAAGTCTCTTTCGGTTCCTGATCTTTTGTGTACCGCAGAAACATTTCAGTTGGTAGCAGGAAAAATTGAGCGGGCCGATCAGCAGGCATTCAACGATGTTAATGGCAAGCCTCTTGACTACTTTCATTCCAGCAAGACCGATACATGTTGCAAACAACCAAGCTGTTCCGTTCTGAAAGTGAAGGGCAATTGTTTCCTACCCAAGCTGTTCTTTTCTGTTCTGTTTTGAGAAGCATCAGGAGGCAAAGGAAGGTGCTTGTTTCATGGGGTTTGAAGCTTCAAGAAGGAACTAAAGGCATAATAGATGAATGGAGTTCAAGTGCTACAGCCAACCATGCCAATAGCTGCTCTAAACCAAGAAAAGAGCTGTGTTTTGCAAGGCTAACTGCAGCAGACTGAAATTCAGATTGAGTGCTAAAGAACTTGGGTTCTGCACGATTAGACACTCGAAGCTCAAAATTGGGACTGCGATTTGTGTATCACAGTCGTTACACTACAGGTTATTCGTGCACAACAACTATAAGACATGGATGTTTGGCTGTAATAGTGGTAACAAGTGGTTCTCCAGAGTGGATACTGATTTTGGTGTTTGGCTGAACTGGTTTGGTCTGGGCAGACCTCCGGAGGTGAACATTGTAGTCAGATGCAGTGAAGCAAGAACCATATTCAAGTGTACATCAGGGTCTAAAGCACAACATGAATAAGCAAGCACGGTTTGTTACAAGCTGCAAATTCAGAATGTGCTCTTCAGCTGCAATTTCAGTAAGGGGTTCATCTAATTCAGCTCCTACATCTACAACAATAAGTGTTCTTCAAGTCTCTACTCTCTCTTAGATTCTTGAGGACACGAATCTCTTAAGGGCGAAGTAATATCATGGCCCGACTATATTAGTATTGTCAAGATATAGGATGTGATGTAGGGTGTGAAGTATTAGTAACTCAGTGATGTAATAAGTAGTTTAAGTCTTCTTTTAGCTTATATTGGTTGCTCTTCAAGTCAAGGTAGCTAATGTAGGTCAATGTCGGTTGTCCTTGAGTCAAGAGTGGCGGCTGGCCTAGTGTGGCGGTTAGCTGAGGAGATCTAGATGCAAGGTATCTCATTAAGTGAAGCATTAGTATAAATAGGTGAGTCAATCATTGTAAACTCAATCATTCAATCAAATACAAGTATCTTTTGATATTCTTCTTTCTGTCATCTAACTCTTTCTCTAATTCTCATCTCCTTTCACTTCTCTTCTCATCTAACTCTCTTTTATCCTAGTTCATGATCCGAGATTGATTAGGGACATGACATGATAAAGTTGAAAATTTATCTACCATTAATCAAAACAAAATCATCTTGGTATAGAGAAAAAGATGGTTATGTCTTCTAATTGGAGATTCCTTGGATCCAGAGCTAAGGTGAGACTTTTGGTGAGCGTTTTCACAACCTGCTATAATAAAAACTAGTATATTGAACTAATATAAAAAATTGAATTATAACTTTTAGTTCACGCCCCACTTGTACTAAAATCCTAAATCGGCGACTAAATCTAATTTAAATAATCTTTATAGTGTACACCAATCCAATCCCATAAGTTCAATATACTTTTTATCATCTAATTCTTGTCATCTAAACCTATCCTCTTCTCATCAAATTCTATTGATTTCTCTTCTATCTCTCTTCTAGTTCTCTTCTATTCTTATCTGAACCTATCTTCTTCTCATCAAATCCTTGTCAATTCTTATCCAATTCACTTCTTATCACAATTTAATGCCTTAAAACCCTAGGTTATGATTCAAGTTTAGCTTGAATCATAACAGTGATCAAAACATTTTCTTTAATTTTCAACTTAGTTGTAAGTATTGTATCAAAAATCATACCAAATTCACACTAAAATATGAAAGTTGTAAATAAAACTAATGACTAAAAACCTGAAATATGCACGAAAAATATATTAAAATCAAAGAAATATGATATACCACCACAATCCAAACCCAAGAGTTGATAGAACCTTCTCAATATCCAAACCTAACAACCTCCCACCACAAATCTACACAACAACTTGCACGACCAAGATAAATTTCAGCAAATTCATGTCTCATATAATAAATTCACACGTTTTAAACAAAATCAAATGTAAAATGTACATAAAACATTCATGTTTAATACCAGAAATTTAGGGCATAGAGCTTGGGGTGAGAATGGACGAACGGACGGCAGAGCAGCGGTGGCCGGCGTGGTGGCTGTAGAGTCAAAGGGTGAGAATGGACGGCCGGACGGCAGAGCAGCGGTGGTGGGCGTGGTGGTTGTTGAGTCGGAGGGTGAGGCGTTGGAGAGAAAAGGGTCCTATACAGGTTTTTTTTTTTTTTTTTTTTTGGATGTTAGGGTTTATTTAGTATTAAATTATAAGTATTGGGAGAAAATTTTAGGTTAGAATTGTAAGTATTGGGGGAAATTTTTGAGAGGGAAAATAAAATTTTGAGAAGAAAGAGGAAAAAATAAAGGGGGGAAATAAAAATTGAGTAAAAAAAAAAAAATTTAATACTACAAATCTTTTTAATTTAAAACTAATAACTTTGTTTGTTGGTAATGATTCTTTAATGTTGTAAAATTAATATTAGCAATAAATTTATTTGTTGGTAAATGTCTCTATTAGTATTGGTTCAATATATATTAATGACAGTTTGTGAGCAGAATTAACGACCTTATTTAGTGCCTGTCGTTATATGCCCAACATGTACCACCTTCTAACGACAGTGCTTTAATCCCGTCGCAACTAGGCACTACACACACTTTTAACGACAAAAAAAATTCCAGTCGTTAAATTTGGTCGTTAAAAGCCAGCTTTCTTGTACTGATCCCCCTTTCGATCCACTGAATCTTCTTCAGTATCAGCACCAGTGACAGCCATGAAAAACTTAGGATTGCACTTGTGATCAAAGAAATACTTTTGATTGCACTTAAAGTCACAATTTCTGAGCCTTTTCCTCCTCTAAACTTAGAGGCTTATTGTTTACTGAAGCAGTTGTTCGCAAGGGAGCCACAGCTTGTTGACTTCTGAAGCATTGCCCCTTTGGTGCTGCTAAAACTGTGTTCTCAATTGGCCTCGCTCTGGAATAAGCTTGAGACAATGTAGAATGATTCAAATCTTTAACAAGATTCTTGATTTTAAGTTTGAAGCTACTAATAAAGCTTGCAACATAATAGGCTTCACTGGCTCATGGATTCACTGCCATCATTTTAGCTCGCAAATTCTAAAATCATGTCATATATTCTTTAACTGATGTTGTTTGTGACACTATGTTAAAATTGTCCACCACATCACCAAGATCTTCTTCTCCTTATCTCTCACATAACTCATCCACGAACTCAGGCCAAGTCAAATCGTGTCATATATTCTTTAGCTAATGTCGCTTGTGACACCTTGTTAAAATTGTCCACTACATCACCAAGATCTTCATCTCCATATCTCGCTCATAACTCATCCACAAACTTAGGCCAAGTAACAGAAGGATGGCTTGCAAATTCTCAAATCGTGTCACATATTCTTTAACTGATGTTGCTTGTGACACCTTATTAAAATTGTGCACCACATCACAAAGATCTTCATCTCCATATCTCCCACATAACTCTTCCAGGAACTAAGGCCAAGTAAAAGAAGGATGGCTCAATATTGTTAAAATTGAATTTTATCGAGATCCAATTTCCTTTATTTCATTCTCGAGGGCAAGAATGTTCTTGTGGGGCGAGTACTGTTATGATCAAGGCTGGTTTAATCAGTAGTAGCCCACTTTTGGTTATCTTCTTCGAATCCATGATTGAGGTTGTATTCCATCAAAAGGCTCAATTTTCACTTTAGGTTAAATCCATTGTTCTTTGCCACAACCACTCCATCTCCACTATCAATAGACACTTGAGGCTACGAAGGCTCTGGTGGTCTAGCATGCTGACTAGCAGCTGATAATAGACCAGCTCCCGCAGGTAGATTTTACCTAGTGAACTACTCTTGAAATCCATTGAGCTACTATTATAACAGCTGAGACTGCTGCTCCAGCTTTTGATTCAATATCTAATTCTGATTTTGTGCCTGAGATTTCTGCACTGCTGCAACCACATCTTGAATTTGTTGCTTAAATGATTCAAACTAATCAGTTTGATTAACTCCAGCAATAGCTGCAGCATTAGCAGCAACATTGGCTCTAGTATGAGCTCCACCAGCCATTACAGTTATCTTATTTCTTCTAGCCATATCATTCTACAATTAGACACATTTACCGCAAGTTAAGAATCTGATCAATAGCAATCCGGTTAGATGAGCTCGAACTAATTAAGCTTGATCTAATGCTAATGCAATCAAATTGAATGCAATTGAACTCGATCGGAAGCAATTTCACAAGCTCTAATACCAATTGTTATGATTCAAGATCAATCTTGAATCATAACCTAGGATAGAAGAGGAAATTGAGATGAGAAGTAGAGGAAGGAGTTGAGAAATAGAGAGAACTAGGGTTGAGAGAATAGAATCATGATATTATCATTCAATTAATCTAATTACAAGAAATATCTAGCTATTTATATTTTTTGAAGCTAATCTAAGACACAAGGAAAAAGACAAATAAGCTAATTGACTTAACTAGAAGCTGAAGCCGCCAAAACAGTAAACAACTCACAAGCCAACTACCACTAACTACCCTTCCCGCCAAGAACCAATTGAAACCTTGTTCAATATTTGCAGCATTAGACAGCATTATTCACTGGAACCGCTTCCTAGTTGCATATCAGTCTTCCTTCTAATTCTATCTATTGTTGGGACAATATGACCAGACATTCTAGGCCCAATTCCCATGAATGGAGTTTGGAACTTCCATGTCAGACTTAGCTCAAATGAGTAAAAAGCCAGGGGAGTCAGTGGATGAATATAATACCAGTTCAAACAAGTTAGATTAAAGTGCACCGTTGCACTTCCTTAAGTTGAGTGTACTAAGCTCGACTTTAATTTCTTTGACTTTAACTTTATATTGCTTCTTTAGCTTGCTGATAAGTCTAATTTAGTATATAATTATTCATATAATTTAGGTTCATCTTCAAATCATTTTACATCAAACTTTAAGCGCTTTTATGCCTTTTCGCCCTTATTGTAATGTTTTTGCAAAAACACTAATTTTATGCTAAATCTTGCTAGGTTTTATCATTAACATCAACAAATGAATGCAAGATACATCAAACAAAAAGAAAAAAGGGGCAAAGCACATCAATTTCACGCGGCTAAGCAAGGAAACACCAAGTTCATGTACAATTCACTTCAACTTGCAGTTTTGGGCTACAATTCAAGCAAATCAAATGCAAGAACTTCATAAACACTTCAAGAACACATCCAAATTGATGTAAAAGCTTAATTTTGGGTGGCAAAGCAGAAGAAAATTGAGAAAAATCATGAAGTTGTTTAAAAAAAAATAGTTTAGGGTGGCAAAGGGTGGCAACAAGAACAAATGAGATTAAAGCTATTATAATTTTTTACTTCACTTATTCCCAACTTCATGTACTATAAATAGAGAGGTTTGGTAAGATTTTTTTCATCAATTCCATCCGGAAAAAATCAAATAGAAAGTAGAGAGAAAGGGAGGAAAACCAAGAGGAAGAAGAAGAAGGAAGAAAGAAGAAGTTTGGTTTGTAATTTGCATTTTAAAGTTCTTTCTATCCTTTTCTTCTTTAAGTTCATGGATTTGTTTTGGTTTTGCTTTATATTATGTCTATCATGAACTAATTTTGTCTTTCCAAAGCTACGATGTAGCCTAGGTTGTAATATACGCTCTTTTTTAATTCAATGTATTCAAAGTTTGTTCATTGTGTTGTTTGAGTGTTTATCATTGTTCTTCATGAGTTTTGAATGCTTGTTCACTATTCAAAGCTTGTAATGATTTATAATGAGTTCAATAGGAGATTTATGATGGATGCTAAAGTGATAAACACCACAAATTAAGCAAATGCTAGAGATAAATTAACGTAATATGTGTGGTCTTAAATGAAAACCATGGATCTTCAAAACTCTTTTCTTATTTAAATTAATGCAAGAGATTGATGAGCTAATATGTAAAAGGGCATGCTAAATGTTTATCGAGAGAGAATATTTAGTAAATGAGGATTTTTGACCATCAACACATAATAACCACTTGAATATCGATAATAGAAATGTGTATTAATGCAACTAGGTCAAATCAGATTTCTTGGATCATATTGAATCATAGAAATCTTCTAAAATCAAGGAACGTTTCCTAAAAATTAGTAAACAATTTAGTTCTTTTTAATTTTGTTTTGTTTCAAATCAAAAACTTCAAATTTAGGCCTTTGAAATAGTACTAAAGCCACTAATTTCGATACTCATTTAATAACAATCCCCATGGGACAATAATATGCTAATTCTATATTACTTGATATAATTTAATGCACTTGCTAAGCAAACACCAAGCATCACTTGCAGAATATGCCGCTAGATATGAAGCAATCCTAAAGGAAGAAAGCCTTAAGAAAAATAGCATGTATGGGACTTATGTGCACGACCTGATATAGGAGGAGGATGAGCTTTCTTATGAGATTGACATGGCTGAATACGTCAAAGGCCCTCCTATGATTTCAATCCTTTAATCAAGAAGGATGTCAAAGCCAAGAAGTCTTATCTGTAAAAAGATTTCAAGAAATATTCACTTGACCTTTCCCGAGTCGATACAATATTTGACTGGCTCGAGGTAAATAATAAACTCAAGATTAGGGGTAAGCACAAATAACCAAACCCCAATACAAGTAAGGGGAAGGTATACTATAAAGGACACGATTTTTTGTCTCATTTAACGAAGAACAACATAATCTTTAGAATCATGGCTCAGGATGCCATAGAAGGGAGGGAGTAAATTTTCTCACAAGGACATATGGGTGTCGATGAAGACCCTTTTCCTAATCCTCTGCAAGTCAACATTTTCGAAACTGTTGACAAAAATGTACCTTGTTTTGTTTAGACTTAACCTTTTTCCTTATACAAGAGAAAGATAGTCCTTAGTGATAGCCATAAGGCAAAGGTGGCTAATCACCTTTTTGAACGGCTAGTCATTGAAGGGGTACTCTGGTTCCTGAGAATAGCACGCACTTTGCATGAGGCAATATGCCTGTGGCACATGACTAAGCTCCACCCTACCAATAAGTGCCCTGTTTTCAAGAATCTGGTGGTCAAGCTCACAGGGATTCCACCAACATGTTGATAGTGGTGGTAATTCGGGGTCATCACAAAATCTAGCCAGCTGGGAAAGAGTTTCTCAAGGTCTGGAGAAGATGTCTTACTCGACATGTGACTAATGTTGTGTGAGAATATAGGCTGCAATAAGGAAGCTTAGGCTACTTCCCCGTACATATCTCCTACTAACCCTCTGTTAGAACTAAAGATGCCATGTGAGAAATCAGAAAGGGAGAGAACGGAGCAAAAGTGACGACTTCAAGCCCTAATTTCCATATTTATAGACGCAAGAAGGAAGGAGCAAAGGATGAGTTATCTCAAAAGTCCCTATAGTCATTGAGGGTCACATCAAACTTATTTTACCCATTGTAGATTTGAATTTACTAATGGCTAAAAGAGGGCCATTTGTTTACACCCTAATTTTTTTAAAGGCTAGGACGATGCTGCTTTAGACAAAATGCCACCTGGACATCACATGAGGTCATCCTCGAGGAGATTCTGACCTTTGGATATTATGACAATGGCTTCATGAGCCTAGTACTCGAGGCATCTCTGCCTTTTCTAAAGGTAACAGCCACTTGAGACTTGAGTTGGCTAAATGGTGATATAACCTCGAGCTTGAGGGAATACCACAAAGGCTGCAAGAATGGTGGCTTCCAGGCTTAAGCTAATTACTTGGAGCGCAATTTTAGTTACTTGGGCCTAAAGCATAATTCAAGAAGACACGGAGCCTCTGGAAGGGATTTGTACCAGAATTTGCACACGTAGGCACCAAGGACTTCCCTCCAAAACTCAAGGCACATTGAGGATAACCGCGCGCAGGAGAGAAGGGTAGTGGAAAGATGATGGTGGAGTTGCCATTCATAGGTGAAGCTATTAGTTTTATTTTTCTACAAATAAAGGACGCTGCGTTAGTCTAAAGTAGCACACACACTCGCACAAAACTTTGACAACTTTTTCTTCTTTTTTACAGCACCCTTGTGCTTTTTCCCTCGGCATAGCATAACTTAAATAGGCATAGCGTAACATATATCAACTGTAGTACTTAATTTTGTTTGCAATACTATCTTTGGGCTTCAAGTATGGTTATCTAGATTTAATCTATTCCCAAAATTTGATAAGTTATAGTTTAAGGCTTTGATGGCCAAGGCTTAGTCCCTTGGTTGTGTTGGTCTTAAAACTACTATCACTACTTAATAAGTCAGTTCAACTTAGGTTCGCGTCATTGATTAGGGCTTTGACAGCAAAGGCTTTGTCCCTTGATTGTGTTGATCCTTGTCCAATGTCTTGAATACGGTTTGTTCCACCTTAATCTAGTTAGACCAAAACTCATTCGATTTATTATTAATCGTGGGTGTGAACCTTAAAAACCTGATTGATTTGGGCTTATAAGTGGACTCCTGAGCTCTTAGGTTTGTCTCCACCCCAGTTATTTGTAAGTGGACTCCTGAGCTCTTGGTTTTGTCTCCACCCCAATTATTAAGTTTTAAGTGTACAGGGAAAGGTGTCTGTGTGCCCTACTCCATCACCGTAACATCCACTTGATTTAGGTCCATATCCATTTCTTTTCTATCGATTAAAAAAAATAAATAAAAATACAAAAATCGACTAAAATATAAAACTCTTCTTAACTAAAGTGTGAGCAGAACTCACGATATAACCGAAGTCGAATACACCAATGTATCACAACCTTTTCTTTGAAAACGGTGACTAACTAAGGTCAATGAAGTGCGGTTCTTCTTTAGGTTCACCCCTCGTCGCGGAAGAGCCCTTGTTTAACGTTTGTGTTGTTTTCACACATGCACGACGACCACATACAACACTTCAAACAAAATCGAGCAAACAGCAGCATCTTTCCTTGAATGTCCCAAATGGTGAATTCTCTGTTAAATTACTTTCAAAACAAAGTCATTTTTTCTGGACATGGCATGTGTCGAAACACTGATTACAATAAGACTCAATGAGTGGTTTGTGTTGACACAACTTACAAACACTGCCAGAAAAGGGGCAGTGTTCCGACGCATAGAGATGTGTCCACACTAAAGATAACTTCTTTGCCTGTATTTTTTATTCGGGTTTTTATGACTTTTCGAAAGGAGTTTTGGTATTGTGGGAAGAGACATGGGTCTTTAAGAGGCACTTGATTGCCTATTAGTACACCGATTCCATTCTTAAGATTACTTACTTGGTTTTTGTATTAATATTGTGTTTATTAAATCTAGCAAGCATGTTCTCTACAGATATGCTTGACTTTGTAAGTTTTATTGGCATGCCTTAGACTACTTTGTAAGGCCAAAATAAGTCTTGAAATTAGTCATTCGCTGCACGTCTCGATGCTAATATCAGGCTTTTAACACCCTCTTACATATAAAATATGTAGCAATTCTCTAGGCTTATTTTATGATATATGAAAATGACTTCACTTTGTGAGCTAACTCCAGACTTTATGAAATTGGATCGTTTGTGGAACCTTTCGACGATGGTCAAGGAAGTTGCACTTCCTTACTACTTGGTTTGAGTCTTGGACACCCTAAAGCCGTCACCCACTTGGGGCAAGACTGTCACGACCCTAGCCGTGACAAAGTCCTATGCAGCAGCCGAGAGCACCAAGGAGAGAGGTTCGGGTGTCAGGGTCGGATGTCAAAGGCTCACAATGGGGTTTCGCCCAGTTCGCAGCAGGATCGTGTCAAAGTCGCAGAGGTTCATGGTCTGGGTCGGGCCAGTTCAGGACCTGGCAGCGTCACAGGGTCGGCCAGGCAGTGTCAAGGGCTTGTCCTAGGCACCCGATAGTCCAGTCCTAAGCACCCGATAGTGTCAATGGTTGGCTTTCAGCTTCAAAACGACCGTTGCAAGTGTTCTAGCAGCTCCTAAGGCACGCCTATATCTGGAAGCATCTAGAATAATCTAGAAATGGCCAAGTTGGATGCTCCTCCAACTGCTTTTCCTGCCAATTATTTGAATAGTCCCCTTTTCCCTCCATTATTTGAATTGTTGGTTATTTCCCGCCATTTATTTGTATTTTTCAGATCTAGGATTAATTCTAGGAAGTTCTAGATTTTTCATTTAATTCTCTATAAATAGGGAGCATTAGCAATGTAATAAGCATCTATCAATCTAACAATTCAATGAAACCAATTAAAGAATGAATCAAATGATTCTTCTTCTCATCTCAAGTGTTCTTTCTATTTCTCTCTCTCACCTAAACTCTATTTCTCTTCTCATCTAAAACCTATCTCAATTCTTTCTCTCATCTTAATTCTAATTCTATCTCTCATCTCAAACTCTCTCTCTAAATTCTATCATTCTCAACTCAATTTATCAATTCACGTTCCAAGTCCCATCTGAAACAAAGTCACGAATTCAAGGATCGTTACAAGTGGTATCAGAGCCATCTTCGATCGGAGGCTCATTATTAAAAAAAAAAAAAAAAAAATTCCGTTGCACTCATGTTTCATTCATCTTGAGATCAAGGATCTTTTCATCAAAAAAAAAAAAAAAAAAAAAAACAATTCAGAACCGAACCAGTGCTGTTAGGCTGTTGCGCAGACGACACCAGCGAGCTAACACTGTCAAGACAGTGGTCCCAGCTCAAGCAGCAGCGAGTGAGATCCAGCAGCTGAATCACTTTGCAATCAGCAGTAAGTGAAGTGCCCGCAATAGAATCAAATGTCATTGCCCAGTGGATCAGCTATGCCTTCTAAAATAATCACAATGGAATTTAAAAAAATCACAATGAAATTAAAGAGATTATAGCAACCATCGACTCCTTGGATAAGAGGCTGAAGAATTACACGCACAACCAAGGAATTGATCCCACAGACCATCCTAACATTAGTCACAAGATCGAGACTGTGGATAAACCGGTTTCCTCAACCATCGTTGAGGAAACCGGAGGCAACCTTGATGAGGACATAGACATAATAATCGTTGAGGAAACAACCGAGCCATTTCCAGACGTAGCACCAGAACCTGAAGAACATCTGGACAGCCAAGAACTCAGCCTTGACCAGCTACTGCAGCCTCATGAATGGCCTAGTGATGTCAGAGAACAACAAGTACAATCATTCCTTGAGGAATCACATGAAACAATAGCCGTGCGCAACAACATGGTGACCTTGGCAGTACCTAGTGACCAACAGCAACATGATGATCCAATGCACAAAGAACCGTGGCTGTGGGTAACCAAGGACGTGCAGCAGCGAAGGTTACAAGGTTACATTGTCAATGCCAATGTCAAGGCCCAAGTATGGGAGCGCTTCCCTCGGACTGGAATTGGCACTGAAACAGCTCATTTAAACCTACCTTTTTCTGACTTGACCTCAAGAAAAGGAATAGGGTAGAACTCTTTGTGTACTTAAGTACTTAGGGGTTAATATGATGTAATAAAAAAAAAATAAAAAATCTAAGTACTTAGTAAAAGATGCTAGAAGTATTTGTATTAGGAAAGTATATTGTAATAGCTAGAAAGTTAATAACATCCTTGAGGACAAGGACAAACTGAAGGGGAAGGGATTGTCACGACCCTAGCCGCGACAAAGTCCTATGTAGCAGCCGAGAGCACCAAGGAGAGAGGTTCGGGTGTCAGGATCAGATGTCAAAGGCTCATAGCCGGGTTTCACCCAGTTCGCAGCAGGACTGTGTCAAGGTCGCAGACGTTCATGGTCTGGGTCGGGCCAGTTCGCGACCTGGCAGCTTCATAGGGTCGGCCAGGCAATGTCAAGGGCTTGTCCTAGGCACCCGATAGTCCTGTCCTAAGCACCCGATAGTGTCAATGGTTGGCTTTCAGCTTCAAAACAATCGTTGCAAGAGTTCCAGCGGCTCCTAAGGCGCGCCTATATCTGGAAGCATCTAGAATAATCTAGAAATGGCCAAGGATGCTCCTCCAACCGCTTTTCCCGCCAATTATTTGAATAGTCCCCTTTTTCCCTCCATTATTTGAATTTATTTCCCGCCATTTATTTGTATTTTTCAGATCTAGGATTAATTCTAGGAAGTTCTAGATTGTTCTTTTAATTCTCTATGAATAGAGGGCATTAGCAATGTAATAAGCATCTATCAATCTAACAATTCAATGAAACCAATTAAAGAATGAATCAAATGATTCTTCTTCTCATCTCAAGTGTTCTTTCTATTTCTCTCTCTCACCTAAACTCTATTTCTCTTCTCATCTAAAACCTATCTCAGTTCTTTCTCTCATCTCAATTCTAATTCTATCTTTCATCTCAAACTCTCTCTCTAAATTCTATCCTTCTCAACTCAATTTATCAATTCACGTTCCAAGTCCCATCCGAAACAAAGTCACGAATTCAAGGATCGTGACAAAGACCCTTGCTAAGCAACAATTCAAGATAAAATCGGAGAATGATTGCCATCAGTTAGCATATCTTGGGGACCTTTGTCCAATGCTTTCACATCTCCCTCAAGGCCGTCTTGAGTATTGGTTTCCATGAACTCCAATAGGAAGAGCGGGCTATTTTTAACATCAACTTTCTTAGGGAGTGTCCCAAATTGTTTTTGGACCCCTTACTCAGTTTCCTTTTCAAGGCTGTCATCCATTGGCACGTCTTACTTTTGAGAATTTCCATTCGTTATCATATCCTTGTCTAGAGGTTGGTTTTTTGGGTTAACCCCTAGAGTTTGAGACTCCTCCATTGGTTTGGGGAAGTCCTCCTCATGGAAGTCAGTCTCAATGCCAGACTACGTAGGGTTAGTGTAGCAAAGAAGCTCCATTATATTAATGCTGAAGGGGGAATAATAGTCATCACCATTATATGACCTCCGAAGCAGTGAATTCTTGGCAAGCTAGTCCACCAAGATTCCTGTCCTTCAGAAGATGAGAGACTAGTCCATCTCTCAAGCTTCTTATGTTGTTTCGCCTTTCCAGCTGTGGTAAAAGGCTAGGGCTCAATTGTTGGATCCCCAAGATCCATAGGCGTAGTTTGTTTGCTCTTGCAAACCCTGGAATCTTCTTCAGAAAGCCTAGTAAAGCAAGTATCAAGTAGAGCTCTTCGTTGAGCTGCTTTCTTTCTTGACTTCCTCCTCTTCTAAGGTCGAGTAAGACTGAAGGAACTTGCATCCTCTTAATCAAGGTGGTTTCTCCTCCAGATATTACCGAAACGGACCCTAGAAGCCTGGTGCCTTGACTATCGTGGGCCCTGGTTGGCATCCCTGTCAAGTAGGTGGTATTTTAGATTTCACCTTGGATGCCCAATCCACATGATGATTTGGGTATTTGAAGTAAGTCCTCAAACAGGTCCCATCAGTGATGTCTTTGTTGAGGGAGCCGGCTTTTTCCTTGAACAAAGGCTTAGTTTCTTCATTTCAGACACCAAATTGTGGCCACAACCTAAGGAAAGGTCATGATATGGAGTAAGCGTTTCTTCGACACTTGCTTCTTTGTAGTGAAGACAGTTTGCCAATGGTCGCCACTGACATTCCCATGGCTAGCTCTTCTTCCTTACAGATGACAACTCCAACCTCTAATTGTTTCTTAAAGAACCTGCTAAACATGGCACAATCGCATGATGAACGCTTAGTTGTGATGTGCCACTTGCAGTAATCTTTTGACAATACCACTGAGGTTCTTGGAAACCTGAGTGTCCTTGACTCTAGTAACCTGTCAAACAATGTGCTGGCTACAGCCAGACTGTCTTTGTCTCCCCTCATCGAGCATAAAGATCTGCCATTAGTTTGATGCGGGAACTATAAGATTTTGCTACCTCAATTATATTGACTTGGGGCAAGACTAGGGAAGGGTTCTTTATCAACGCCGTTTGTCCTTTGCCTCTATGGCATGTTGAACCACGTTTCTAAAGGTCATGTATTTTTTCGTTGAATGAGTCAACGAATCATGCCATTTATAATATGCCTTCTCCTTAGTGGAATTTGGGACAGGTTTTCTATATTTACCCCTAATCTTTAGTTTTTTATATGCCCCTAGCCAATCGGATATTACATCAGCTCTTGAGATGTCAAACAAGTATTTTCTCAAGTCTTGAGACTGATAAGACCTCCTAGCTTCGATGTCCTTCTTGACCAAAGGATTACAAACCATAGGAGGTCCCTTGATGTATTTAGCGATGTCAATCTCATAAGGGGGATCCTCATCCTCTTCTATTAAATCATGTACATAAGTCCCATACACGCTATTTTTCTTAAGGTTTTCTTCCTTTATGATGGCCTCATATCCAGTGGTACATTTTGCCAACTGAAGGACCGTTATGAAGTTTGAGCCTTTGAACTTCTTCGGAAATTCAATTTCCAAGCCATTAAAGGCTAGCTTGGCATATTCAACATTCGAAAGGGCCACACTAAACTTTAACATGGCTCTTTTGAACTAGTTAATGTAGCCTTTCACTTATTCACCTAGCTTTTATTTCATTCACGGGAACTGAATCCCAATAATAAATGGAATTAGGTGATAGGCTAATATACCACTGAAAAGAAGTCCCTTTTAAAGAACTCGGGAACAACCTAAGCTTAAGATATTGATTGTCAACTGCTTCTTTACACATGGGAATTGAACGTTGCCGAGTGTTCGAGGGCATACACGGTTCCTTCTCCTGAGAAAAGGGTAAACTCTAGGATTTTGTATCCTCGAAGAAAAGGGTAATCATTGTCTATGTAGTCAGGGTACGGTTCACTATAAAAGGGTTTATTGACCCTCGCAAGGCCTGGCCTGTACATCTGTTTAGTAAGGGCGGCCAGTTTGTATTGGAGGGGACGATATCATGTGGCTGCAATTTTCCTACATGTGGGTGAGGATCTCGAGGGGAATCTGTGGGATACCCCTGAGCACCAATCACAATTGGGGTGAGGGAATGATGGTTGCCCTCCATACCTCGGGTAACACCCTTCATCATTCTGGCCATGTGTTTGGTTGGCCAGGAAGTATGTTCCAGCAGAACCTGGGTTATATGGTATGCATGAGGGCACACCAATATTAGCAGGCTATTAGGTTATTCTTGTCTGACCAATCCCCAAATTATGATATTGAAGACGTGGGTGGTTAGCTTACGTCCTAGTGTGTTAAGCATGTAGAGGCTTAAGGAGGAAGGTTTGGTCCCCAGCAATGGGTACCAGTCCTTGCACTCTAATTTCAAGGCCTTGAGTGGGGCTCGAGGCAACCTTTCCTACTTGAGGAGGGCATGAATGGTTATGTCCCCCGTCAGAAGGACACCGGCACATGGGGAGAACGATATGAATTTTGGGAAGGAGAGTATTAAGGGAATGGATTAAAATTATGGCAATTGGGATCCATTTTTTGAGCAATAACTTGGTAACTAGA
Source organism: Simmondsia chinensis (assembly GCA_018398585.1). Classification (NCBI taxonomy): domain Eukaryota; kingdom Viridiplantae; phylum Streptophyta; class Magnoliopsida; order Caryophyllales; family Simmondsiaceae; genus Simmondsia; species Simmondsia chinensis. The sequence continues at coordinate 23,127,056 of JAGTTD010000007.1, forward strand.
TGGAAATAGTAAGTGAAATTTGGTGTGTAACGTTTGGTGGAATTCGGGATGTATTTGTCGGTAAAATCCACAATTTTTTATTAATTTTTAAAAAATCAAAATTTTACACCCAACGGCTATGTGGCCAATGGGGTTTCAAAAAAGCAATTTCGCACAAACCTACAGGTTACCATTATAAAAGACAAAAATAACATTAAATGCTGTGTTTTGGCCAAAAATTTTCCAAAACACAGCATTTTACCTTTTTTAAATAAAAAAATAAATTAAGTAAATGGGGCTCCAACATTTCAGCCCCTTTTCCAGGACTCCCGTTGGGGGATGCTTTAGCGCAGCATCTATCTACTCTAGATAGCCAGAGTCGTCTATGACATCTGCCCTTGAAGACTCATCGTTGCAACACTATTAGTGTACTTGTTGCCTTCATGAAACAAGAACAACTAATTTATTTGTTAGCCCCTTTTTAGATAGGCGCACCATATAATTCTCAACAAATCTATGCAACAAAGTATAATTGCCCCATATTATTATCCTAATTTTCCCAAGAAAATGAAATTCCTTTCGAAAAACAAGAACAACTATTAGGCTGTCACCCTCAAGGTGAAGGCGTCTTGCTCCCATTTCTAGGTTTTTATTGACGCCATCTCTTTTAGCCATCAATGCCAACAGATTCATAGTGGAGCATCCTTCCTTGAATTTTCCAAATGATGAATTCGCTGTGAAAGTATTTTCAAAATAAAGTCATTTTTCTTGGCATGGTGTCTATCGATACATAGATTACAATAAGACTCAATGGGTGGTTCATGTCGATACGACTTATAAACACTGCCTAGAAAAGGGGTCGAGTCCCGACACACAGAGATGTTTCCGCACTAAAGACAACTTCTTTGCCTGTATTTTTTGTTCGGCTTTCTAAGTCCTTTTGAAAGGTGTTTTTGGTATTGTGGGAAGAGATGTGTCTGTTTAGGAGACACCTAATTGTCTTCAAATACACCCCTTCCATTCTTAAGATTGCTCACTTGTTTTTTATATTGTTATCTTGTTTATAAAATCTCACAAGCATGTTCTATGTACATACGCTTGACTTTTATAAGTTTTATTGGCATGCCTTAGACTATTTTGTAAGGCCAAAATAAGTCTTGAAATTAGTGGTTCGGTACACGTTTTGAAGCCAATATTAGGCTTTTTACACCCTCTTATGTATAATGTATGTAACAATTCTTTAGGCTTATTTTATGATTTTTGAAAACGATTTCACTTCGTGAGCTAACTGCAGACTTCACGAAATTGGATCATTTGTGGAACCTTTTGACGATAGCAAAGGAAAATGCACTTCCTTAATACTACCGTCAATGTCGTATGACTCTTGAACACCCTAAATCCTTCACCCTCCTAGTGCAAGACCCTTGCCAACAATCAGTCGAGAATGAAGTCGGAAAATGATTACTACATACGTACAGGCCACATTCCCAAAATAAAGTGACTGATGTACTACTCAATATTTACTCTAATTTACCGTTTGCTATGGAACCTTAGGATTTGCATCGCTTCTCAATGTTTCTATTATAATAGATAAGAGCAATATCCACTTAGACCCACGTTTTCTATAGTCGTTGACTTTGGCTCATATTCTACTTGTACCATTGGAGCTAAATCTTGTATTATCTATTAAGGGTAATTAACAGTCTTTTTGCTTCCTTTCCATTTTCTGTATATATCGTATTACAATTTCAAGGGCCTACACCAACAAAAAGATATCCATCTGAGTCATGCAATTTGATCCCACAAAAGATCGAGGGGCTACACAATAGCTAAAACTTCCTATCAAATGATCCAGCCATGCCTTTGAGCTTGGCGGGTTGCCTAGGGGATAGAACGTGGGCACTTGTGTGCCTTATATTTATGTATCTTATTGCTCATTACTACTACATGTTCAGCTTTTGCACATATGTTTCATTGCAATCTAGGTACAGTTAGGCTTGGAGTGCAACGGGAAAAAAAGTTTGAAAAGTTATGAAACTAAGCATAATCCTGGCATATACTCCAAGAAACCCAACTGCGTGTATCAATGAAGGACCAATCAAATCGTAATTCGGTAGCTCAAATAGATCTCATAGAGTTTCTAGTGCTAAACGACAAATCGGCACAAAGTTCCAAATGGTTAGCAGCTGGCAATAGGATGATCTTATAGTAGGACTACCAATCAATTAGGAAATAGGGTCGATCAATTGACTGGCTACAGAAAGCCAACCGATGATCGGCCCATCCCACAGCATGACCAAGGCCACGCTACAAGTATAAATAGGGGGGGGGGGGGGGGGGGGGGGGGGCTTATTTTTGGATCTTTTGTCTCGGCACCTCTTCTTCTGTCCTTCCCGAAGCTGCTACAAGATTGAAAGGTTTCTCAAATGTTGAAGCTCTAGTAGTTGGAGTGCCGGGGAATTAAAGCAAGGATTAATGCCCACGTCAATTGAGGGGGCCTTGAGTTCTAGTTTTTATTCATTATTTTCTTGCTTAGATTTTATGATGCTTAAAACTCCCATGAAGGATAGGCTTGTGGTTTAGGGGTGAAGACTGGGTGAAGACTGGGTAGCAGTCTGTAACCCAGATTTATATTATGCTTTTGACAATGATTTTGTTATGTCATTTTCGCCACCCTATGGGGACTTATTCATTGTTGTTTGGTTTTCTTTTCGTGTGCTTGTAGCCATGTTAAGACCTCCAAATTGTTAGCATTTGTGTATGAGCCTATAGCTAAGACCATAGCATATTGGTTTTCACACGTGGTTAGGGTTGAGGTTGTACCCAACCCTGAACACAATCTTTTACAGAAGTTAATATTGAACTAGGAGCAAGAAAGGAATTGAGTAGTGCTAATGCGATAACATATGCTAAACTTAGGATGGTAAAATATGTTATGCCTTTATAGTAGTTCATTATCCTAAGCCCTAGTTTGAATATTAACCTATTTTTAGTGCTTGTAGCTCAAGCCTCTTAAACCGTTGTTATAGTAGAATATAATGACGGGATAAGAATGAAGACGCCCTGCGTTCATTCCCTAAGCTAATCTCACTTGAATTGACATCCTTAATTCATAGCTAGTTCTGTTAAATTAGTCAGCAAATCATTCAAATCATTCAAACCAACAAAAATCGAATTTCAGCCACTCATTAATATCTGCATCCGACTTAACTCCAATTCCTATGTATATGACACCCGAATACCCAATTTAGCTACAACAAACTCATACATTGCGAGTAGACAGTTGCAAGGCACTCTTTAAAACTAAACCAGGCATCTTAGTGGAATGGTGAGATGCGCATCAAGCAGTGAACGAGCTTGAGAAGATTCCTGGCTTGGTGGCAGTAGTAGGGTAAATTGAAGATTGAGACATAGGAAAAGTTGAAGAAACACATGCAGAATGTGTTGCTTCTCCACAATCACACCAGGGTGATGTATCAATTCCTTCAAGGCTTGCATCATGGTTTTCAATTTGTGGAGGGATGCATTGCAAAAATCTACTCCCTAGTTGGAAGGAATGACTTGGCAGAATCAGACGATCAAATTGCTAATAGGTTATTGGCAGGTTGATGGAATCGATACGGGAGCTGTCGAACATGTTCGATGTCTTTTCAGTTTCAGAAGTAAGTCAGAGGGTTATGAATGTCAAGAAGCAACATAAGCGATGTCAAACCAGTGGTACTTGGTACACCTAGAATAGTGTGCATGATCAGGTACGAATACTAATCAACTTGGGCATGCAAGAGAAACCGATTGTCACTAATCCTGGTGAGCCGAGTAACAAGGACTTGGCAGGTAACTCAAGGACTCGTTGTTTCAAGAGTGAAGAAAGGGGCACCGTGCCGCTGAGTGTCAGAAAGGTGATAGGCCTTGTAATGGGCTATACCTTAAAGGTCTTCATGCTGAGGATGGCGTGGTAATTGAGGAAGAGATTTAGGATGAGTTGGTGCCCAATGATAAGGAAGCAGTTGCGGGCGACAAGGGCCATCTTCGAGTGGTCAGCAAGTTTATTTCATGCCTTAAGATGAAGAAGGGGATGGTTGGCTTAGAAACCACATCTTACATATGACATGTACAATTGGCGAAAGAGTATGATGCCTAGTCATTAATTCCAGAAGTTCTGAGAATATTATCTTCGAGGAAGTAGTCCAGAAGTTGCAATAGAAGACGAAGGAGCATCCTAGCCCTTACAAGTTTTCTTAGTGTAGGAAAGGAAACTAGGTAACAGTCTCGAAAGCGCTGTCTAGTTAATTTTAGTAGTGAAGCAAGGTACTGGGATGGGGTATGGTGTGATGTGGTTACCATGGATGCATGCCACTTGTTGCTGGGAATCCAATGGCAATTTAACTGAGGTGGCTCCAATGATAGGTGGAGGAACACGTGTAGCTTTGGGTTTGAGGGAATAAGGATCTTTCTTCACCTAAGTAGTATGAAGCACCGCATGCGCTAGTAGCTAAGAATCCAAATCTTCTGAATAGGGCCATATTCGCCAAGGAGTTCGCAAAAATAAGGTTGTGCTTGTGTTGATTGGTAAGGAAAGTTAGGCAAAACCTGAAAAGATACGAAAAGAGGTAGAGGATCTGTTAAAGGGTTTTGCTAATGTGTTTCTAAAGGACTTATTGGATATTTGACCGCCTTTGAAGGACATCTAACACTAGATTGATTTGATGCCGGGAGAAGCCTTACCAAATAAGCCTCACTATCGGATGAGTCCTGCGAAGCATGAGGAGCTTAGGCAAGAAGTAGAGGAGTTAGTCCCAGGGCCTTTATTTCGGAAAGCCTAAGTCCATGCTTTGTTCCAGCTCTTTTGACTCCAAAGAAGGATGGTACTTGGTAGATGTGCATAAACATTGGAGCCATCAATATGATCATGGTATGTTATTTATTTCTTATTCTGAGATTTCATGACTTACTTGTTCAGCTACAGAACTCGCAAGTATTTAGCAAGCTGGACCTAACGAGTGGATTCCATCAAATATGTATCTCACCAGGTGATGAGTGGAAGGCCACCTTTAAAACCCCCGAAGGGTTATATGGGTGGCTAGTGATGCCGTTTAGGTTATCTAACACGCCAAGTGCGTTCATGAGGTTCATGAATCGAGTAGTACGGCTGTTTATGGGGTGGTTCATTGTCTTCTACTTTGATGACATCTTGATCTACAGCCAGAACCAAGTTGAGCACGTGGACCACCTTTGGTAGGTGTCGACTACCTCGAAAGAGCAGCACTTATGCACCACCTTGAAGAAGTGAGAGTTAGTGAAGGGCCGGGTGACTTTCCTTAGGTTTGTTTTATCCAAGGATTGAATTCCAGCAAATGAAGGGAAGATTGAGGCAATATCAAATTTGCCACAGCCGAGGACGATAAGTACGGTATGTAATGTCCATGGCTTAGCTTCTTTTTATTAGACAGTTTTATCATGGCCCCAATTACGAATTCCATGAGAGGGAGTTGCTTTAGTTGGACTCAAGAGGCATCTGACACCTTTGAAGAAGTGAAGCAAAAGTTGACCACGGCATCGGTACTAGCCTTATTAGATCTCTAGATGACATTCCAGTTGCACACTGATGCCTAAAAGGTTGGTATTAGCGCAGACCTTAGCCAGGAGGGACGTCCTATACCATACTTCATTGAGAAGCTTGAAAGAAGTAAGTTCAACTACTCAATTTATGATGTTGAGACCCATGAGTTGGTGAGAGCTTTGAGGCATTTGAAGGCGTATCTCGACAAAAAGGAGTTCATGTTTTACTTGGACAATGGTGTGCTAAAATACATCAATTATCAAGACAAGCTTTCTAATAGTCATGCAAAGTGGCGAGTTACATCCAGCTCTTTCAATTTGTGATTAAGCAAAAGTCCAAAGCTGAGAATAAGGTTGCTGACTTCTTGAGTTGGCATACATTGATCTTAATTAATAGTCAAGTTTAAGTGCTCCAGTTTGACTAGTTGGCTGAACAATATCATGATGATCCCTCATTTGGGGAGATTTTTCGGGAAGCTCAGACCGGGTCCGTACTAGGTTACTCGATATATGACAGATTTTTCTTAAAGGAGAATCAACTGTGTATTCCAAATTTGAGTTTTCACCTTTAGATAATTCAAGAGAAGCACAAAAAAGGGCATATGGAGAGAAACAAGACGCCCAAGCTGGTGAGCACTATGGCCTTCAATGCGAAGGGAGATTGAACAGCTCGTCAAAAGGTTCCGCATTTGTAAGATACCAAAAGGCGGCATGTCTAATGTGGGTTTGGATCTTCCATTACTGATTTCAAGTCAGTCTTAGGTAAATATCACTATGGATTTTGTGCTCAGGTTGCTGAGAACGCGGCAGGTATAGATTCGACCTTCGTGGCTGTGGATCGATTCTCCAAGATGGCTTACTTTATAGGTTGCAAGAAAGCCACTGACGTAGGACATGCGGCTTAGTTGTATTTCCGAGAAGGGTACACACTTTATAGGTTGCAAGAAAGCCACTTGACGCAGTACACGTGGCTTAATACATGTGCGGTTTGTGAACCACTTCTGGAAGACATTATGGAAGATGGCAAACACCTCTCTTTCCTTTTAGCCCTGTTCATCACCCTAAAAAAGATGGACAGACTGAGGTGACCAATAGATCTCAGGGTAACCTTCTCCAGTGTCTTGTTAGTGAGAACGTCAAAGGTTGGGATAAGAAGTTGTACCAAGACAAGTTCATTTACAGCAAATCAATAACCAAGAGCATGAGTTTTTCACCACACAAAGTCGTCTTCTATTTTCTCCTTTGTTCTCCGATAGACCTTGCTCCAGTACTCGATCTTCCTAATCCTCATGGCATGGCAAATGAATTCATCTCTAACCTTTAGAAGATACACGAGCAAACTTGAGCGCGGCTACTTGAGGCAAGCACCAAGTATAAGTTGGCGAGTGATAAATGGCACACGGCAGTTCAGTTACAGGTTGCCGACAAGGTTTGGGCGATTCTGACTAGGGAATGGTTTCTAGCCTGAAAGTATGGCAAGTTGATGGCACGGAAGAGTGGTACTATGCGAATTCTAGAGAAAGTCAACAATAGTGCATATCATCTATAGTTGCCAAGTGGTAGGAGGACTCTAGACGTCTTAAATATCAAGCACCTTGTCCCTTACTTTTGTGAGAACGGTATTGCTGATCCGTTGGCGAATTCGAGGGCAAATTCTCTCTAACCTGAGGAGGATGATACAGCTACACCTTTAGGCTTGGTGAGACACTTGGTGGATAGAACTTGGTGAGACGGGCATCTTGGCGGGATGGTGAGACGCTCACCATAGATGAATCAGCTTGAGAAGTTAACGTTAATTTGACAAGCTTAGTCTAGATTACTAGATTTTGTTATTTATCATGAATTTATCTCTATTAATTTTAGTCTTTTATTCTAGGTGAATTAGCTCCTATATTTAAGGAAGAGGATTACATGCCTACATGCATGCATTATTCGCATGATCTCTAGGCTTTACATGCTTTATATGCTCTTCATACAGGCTTTTCATGAATATCATAACTATTATCAACTATCATCTATTAGGTTGGGGGTCCTCGAAAAGATTCTCTCATTAGGGTCTTATCTTAATGGGGTAAGGCTGCGTACATCTTACCCCCCCCCCCCCCCCCCGGCGACCCTGCGTAAGCGGGAGCCCTTAAGGCATTGGGACTGTTGTTGTTGGTGTATTTAAGGAAGAGGATGTCCACGGTTCTTATTCTTTCAATTCGATAGATTTATATTTGTTCTTTTTAGGGTTTTCTCTTCTTCTCAGGTTGTGAGAGCCAAGATTAGACTTTTCATCGGAGCAATGTCCTGAAAATCCAAAATTGTCATGTAATTATTACTTTATTATAGAATGAAATTTGAGCTCCGTCGTTTCCTTGTTAAATTTGCGTGAGTATATATATTGCATGTGATTTTCTTTTAAGTAACATCGATAAGCTGAATGCAGTCCTCATACAATATTTACATGTTTGTTCTAAATGGATATGAGATTAACCCATAGATAGACTTGGAGCAAATGGAAATAAATGTTATTTGAAAAACTCGTGGTCAGTGAATGGTTTAGACTACTTCTCTACTAAGGCTACAATGTGACTTTTTGGACTATCTGTCTTGGTCATGTGGATGGTGATCCAAAAGTGTTATGTTGGTGTGTTCAATAAGATTAATACATTAAGTTGAACCATGTGATTTACGTATTTCTGGACAACTATTAGAAATGAGTGATTCATGATGTATTGTTTGAATGACAACTCTAAATCCTCAGAGTATTCTAGACCTGTGCATGGAATGTTAGTTATCTTGGTGTGTTATAAGTAAGGTCTCAATAAAAGGCCAAATGCATTGGGTAATGGCATAAAGTGTAATAAGGATCAGGTATTCAATATAGAATTTATAGTCTTTTATGACATACATATGTCCCCTCAGCTAATGCAGAAGTGTTTGAATTAATTCGAAAACTTCAGCCAAAGTGTTCCAAGTGTCTGACATTTGAAATTTATACTATGAAGTTTTTTAAGTATAACTGAATTATTTGAAAAAAAGAAAATTGGGAACTAATGTTGAAGTTGTGAGAAAAATAGTGGTAGTAATAATAGTTATTTTTCTCATGGATATCTAATAGGGGGATTGTTGTTACCAATATACTATGTTCAAAAATTATCGAATAAATAATTTAATTCCTGAGTGTAATGAAATTTATTCAGTGGAATTAAGTCCTATTAAATGGTAATTAAATTATATCATGAGATGGTATTTAATTTAACATGGTATCATGAGATGGTAATTAATTTAACCCAAATGGAGCTAGATTTAAATTATCCTTGTGCAAGCCTTTGTTTAAATACCGTCAGAAAAATATGAAAAAATTCATTAGATGAATTATTTATTCAAAGAGATGAGAAATTTTAAATTTACTAAACATTGCTCATTAAATGAATAAAAGATAAAATTATAAAATAAAATAATTTTATAAAATTAAAATTCGTAAGATGAATTTATATATGTAGGAAACAAAAGCAAAAACAAAAATAAACAAAAATTAGTAAGAAAATAAAACATGGAAAATCCGTGTGTTTTGAAACGAATTAACCAGTCCTACAAAGTAGCGATCCGAGCCAAAACGCGCGCCCGAATCAGCCAGCGCCATGTGGCACTCACTTGCTAGGCAAGGCGGTTTTGCAGTGTACACCTAAATGACATCGTTTTGTATTTTTTTATTTCATTTTGTTGAATCCCCCATTGACTTTTTCATAATTTTTCGAAACAGTAGCCTACTATAAATAGGAGTTCTAAAATTAAAGTTTAGCACCACTTAAAAAAATTTGAAGTTGTCTGAAAGTGTTGACCTTCGGAGAATTAAAAGAAAGTAAATTTTCGTTGAAATTTTTTCTTATAGTTTTGTATTTTTTGGAGCGAGTCTCGATTTTCTTTCTTGGAGCGATATCCAAGTATTCTAGTATTTTATTTTTAGTTTTTCATTTCTCTATTTATTTATAGTATTTTATTATAGTAGTTAATATTCATGCTATTGTTATGAATGTTTTTAGTGTATAAACTCTTGGATTGAAAATTATTTTAAGCCCATTGATTTAAAATTAGGAATTTGAAATCACCTGTAGGTTTAAAATAAAGAATTTTAAACCATTCTATTACATTAATCTAATTAATAAGGGAAAATTTTTGAAATTCTTCACAACAAATGGTATCAGAGCTAGCCTATAAATATATTCATAATATACATCATATGCATAGTAAAGATCGAAATAAATAGATTTTGCGATTGAATATATAGTGTTTTTATTAAATAGGAAGGAAAGATGATTTAGTTATTTGTTTGATAACGATCATAATTGAAGATTGGGTTTTAAGTTGTTTGAAACACTGATTGAATTAATAGTTAATTCAGATCTGTAGATCTCAACTTATGAAAGTCGTATTTTGTATATGTATGACTATTTTGCATATTTTGTAAAAAAAATTGTCAATATTAGATAAATTAATCTAATGAGGTTAGAATAGTTTTTTTAATAATAATAATAATAATAATAATAATAAATAATAATAATAATAATAATAATTTTCCTTAAGTTCGCAGCTGACGTCATGGTGTTGATGTTAGCAAACTGCTAATGTTAGCGCTAAGGTGGAATTAAAAAAAAAATTTTAGGGACACGTAGATGTCGGTACTATATTAAAAACATTAATATTAAATTAATTTATTTTAGAATGTGATTCTAACCCAGATTATGAGATAGTCTAGCTGTAAATACAAATTTTAGTAAAACTGCTAGTTTAAAAAATTTAAGTGAGAGCAAGGTTAAATGGTTGAGGCCTCGCAGTCTCCATTACTAGTCTAGCAGTATAGTGAATCGACATCAATCCTCGTGGATGGTGTCGCTTTGTAGGTTACAAGGTTAGGCATTTAATAGGTTAAACTAAAGTACAAAGAAACGATGCGACCACCCTGATGTAAAGCATTGCGTCTATTTGTATGGAGATTTATTTAATGGTTTATACTTGACTAGCATTATACATTAGGGCAACACCCCCCCCCAAAAAAAAAAGGACCTCTGCTGTGTTACGTTAGAGACTACATAAAAGTGATAAGTTAATCATGTTTAGTAAGAGTTACAAGAAAGCATGTTGATTGGGAATAGTTCTCACCTAAACTAATTTCGTGTGGCCCCGCTACAAGGGAGTAAGGAGTGGTGTGTTTGGGTCATCATTGCATGCATGATAGTTTAGTTTTGTGGACACTTGGCTCATTGTGTTTGCTAAAATTAAAAGAATAGATATCATTACATTGTACATGACTAATGTTTTAACTTTAAATAAATGTTTGCATTTACAGAGATTTATAATGGCTTCAACAGATGCTCTTCATTTAATTCTTAAGGACAATGCCTTAATTGGACCAAATTTCTTTACCTAGAAAATGAATTTGGACATTGTATTAATATACGAGGGTCACAAGTTTGTTCTCATTGATGCTTGTCTTACGGTGTCAATTGTTAATTCCATAACTATTGTTAAAGAGCATCATGAACACTGGCATAAGGCTAATGAGTTAGCCACATGCTGCATTTTGGCCTCTGTGTCAAACGTTCTCAAGCATCAGATGCTTGAGATTGAAACAACAGCTAAGATGATCAAACATTTAGCAGAAATGTTTGGTGGTCATGAGAGGGCAGCTAGGCGAGGGCTGATGACAAAGGTCCTCAATATGAGGATGTCATAAGGAACACTAGTTCAAGAACACGTCATGAAGATGATGGCCTGTTTATCTTTTAGTTGGAAATTCTTGGTGCCAAAATTGACTGTCAGACTCAGCAAGACATCATTCTCAATTCTCTGTCCAGCTCATTCACCCAGTTCCTACTCAATTATATAAGGAATAATAAAGATTATTCATTGCCTAAGCTGATGAATCAGCTGCAAGTTGCATAGGGCGTGATGCGGGCCAAAGGGAGTGCCCACTTGACCCAAGCATCCAGGACATGTGGGAGCAAGCAGTCTAGGGATTCGACTTGAAAGAAGGGGAATGGAAAAGTTTCTAGTGTAGTAATTAAGACTAATAAGAAGCCGGCAAGGGGAAAGTGTTTCTTTTGCAGTAAAATGGACAACTAGAGGAGGAACTATACCAAATACTTAGCTACCCTTCTAGCAAAGACAAGCAAACCATCTGGTGAAGGTGTGTTGATATATCACTCAGTTGAGTCATGCGTATTTGAGAGTCTACTAGGTTCCCGATGTGTTGACTCAGGTTTAACTGGCGATATTTGTATCGTGTTACAGGGGCTCAAGCTAACCAGGAGGCTGGATGATAAATAAGTGTACCTGACGGTTGGAGATGGTACAAGAGTTGCAGTTTTTGGAGTAGCAGATGTTAGGTTAGTCATTAGTGATAGGGTTTGATTTTAAAGGATTGTTTATTTGTACCTGCATTTAGAAGAAATCTGATTTCTATGTCTCGATTAGTGGGTAATGGCTATTCATTTAATTTTGCTTCTGAACTTGTTATTATGAGAAATAAATTATTTATTTACAAAGGTACATGTGTTAATGATTTATTCATGTTATTTTCGAATCAAAACAATAATAATTGTTTGAATGAATTTTACACAAGCTCACTTGTTCAATCTTTTAAAAGAAAACATCGTGAATGGGATAATGCCTTCACATGGTGTCAATGTTTAGGTCACATTAGTTCGAATAGGATCAAAAGACTAATAAAAGATGGACCGATAGAACATTTGGACTTGAAGTCCTCGCTAGTCTAGGAATTCGGTATAGAAGGTAAGTTGACTGTCTATCTTTAAAAAGAAAGGTGACAAGGTAAAGGTGACTTACTTGAACTGGTTCACACATATGTTTTTAGACCACTTAATGTTCAAGTAAGAGGTGGATATGAGTACTTCATCACATTCAAAATGATTACCCTTAGTATGGATATATTTACCCAATGAGACATAAGTTGGACTCTTTTGAAAAGCTCAAAAAGTACAAAGCTAATGTGGGAAAGCAATTAGGTAAACAAACCAAGTCATTTCAATCATTGAGGTGGAGAATACCTTTCAGAAGAGTTTCAGGATTTTCTAAATGCAAGCGGGATAAGGTCTCAGCTTTTCGTTCTGGTTACACTGTAGCAGAATGGTGTTGCAGAAAGAAGGAATAGGACATTATTGGAGATGGTAAGGGCCAAGATGAATGATGCTGCTTCACGAATCTCCTTTTGGGGTTATGCCTTGGAAACATCAGCATATCTCCTTAACTTAGTTCCATCAAAGTCGGTTCTTAAAACACCTGTGGGGTCATGGACTGGCGAAAGCTAAGTTGAGGGTTCCTTCGAATTTTGGAGTGCCAGCACATGTGTTAAAAAAAAACCCAAACAAGTTGGAATGAAGGATAGAGGTGTGTATATTTGTAGGTAATCCCAGAGGAACAAGGGAGGTCTTTTCTACAGTCCTTCTAAAAAAAAGTGTTTGCAAGTGCAAATGGAAAATATCTAGAGGAGGATTTTGTAGTAGACTACAAAAGCAAAAGTAGAGTAGTGTTAGAGGAACTGAAAGACAATGAAACTATTTCTGAAAAGCTAGACACATCTCAGGACACAGTGCATGTATTAGATGCATCTACAGATAAGGCTGAGAATGTTCCAAGTACATGAGAGCCTAGGCATAGAGAGAGGATTATTAAGACACCCAACAGATTCATGACAAGAGCCTTAGTAGTTGACTGTGACATTGAGTCTTATCCTCTCAACTACAGTAAGGCTAAGATAGGGTCTATGTATTCTAATTAGGTTTTGGAACTTGTATAGGTTCCGGAAGGCATTAAACCCACTGAATGTAAATGGGTCTACATGTGAAAAAGAGAAGTGGATGAGAAGGTAGAGGCCTTCAAGGCAAGACTGGTTGCTAAGGGTTTTGCCCAAAAGGAAGGAATCGATTATGATGAGACCTCTCACCAGTACCCATGGTAAAGTCAATAAGGATACTCATATCTATTGTAGATCATTATGATTTTGGGATTTGGAAAATGTATGTCAAAATGGCTTTTTGAAGGTTGATCTTGCAGAAGACATCTATATAGTGCAACCATATAATTTCATTAGTAAAAATAGGAGCATATAGTATGCAAACTGAAGAAGTCCATATATGGGCTGAAGCAAGCATCACCTTCATGGAATATTAGATTCAATGACGCAATTAAATCTTATGGGTTTGAGCAATTACCTGATAAACCATGCATGTATAAATGCCATACTACTCATTTGGAATGATGTAGGTCTTTTATCAACCTCAAAGATTTTGTTGTCAAGTCAATTTGGTATGAAGGACGTTGGAGAAGCCAGCTATATTCTTGGGATCAAGATTAAACGAGATTGTAGGAGTAGCATGTTGGGTCTTTCTCAAGCCGTTATAGTTACAAAATATTGTCAAGGTATCACATGGAGGGCTCTAAGAAAGGACTTTTACCTTTCAGGCATGGAGTCCCTCTTTCTTTCGACCAGTGTCCTAAGACACCTTAAGAGGAAGAACAGATGAGGAATGTTCCGTATGCTTTGGTTGTGGAAAGCATCATGTATGCAATATTATGCACAAGAGTAGACATCTGCTATGTCGTAGGCGTGGTGAGTAGGTATCCATCTAACCTAGGTCCGATGCAAAGGTTGGTAGTGAAGCATATTCTCAATTACTTGAGAAGAACTAAAGATTATATGCTAAACTTTCTTAGTGACGAACTAGTTTCAATTGGTTATGCTAATTCATATTTTCAGTCAGATAGTGATGCCAGACATTCGGCACCTGGATATGTCTTTACTCTTGGAGGTGGAGCCAACATTTGGGGCAGTGTCAAGCAGTCTTACATTGCTGACTCAACCATGGAAACCGAATATGTTGCAACTACAGAAGCCACAAAGGAGGCATGTTTGCTCGGGAAGTTCCTGAAATATCTTGAGGTAGTTAGACAAAGTCTAACACCGGTTGCCATGTTTTGTGACAAGTCAGGTGCGGTGCCTAATTCTAAAGAGCCTAGAAGACACAAGACGTCTAATCACAATAAAAGGAAATACGAACTTATTCGAGACTATGTAGAGAAGGATGAGATAGCGATATTGGAGATAGATATAAGCAATAATCGTATAGATCCTTTTACAAAGACTTTGATTTAAAAGACTTCTGAAGCACATTTAGAAGGGAAGGGAATAAAGTGTACTAAATTGGAATTATGACAAGTGGGAGATTGTTAGGAACAATGTCCTGAAAATCAAAATTTATCATGTAATTATTACTTTATTATAGAATCAAATTTGAGTTCCTGTTATTTTCTCGTTAAATTTGAAAAAGTGAGCATATGTAATGCATGTGCTTTTCTTTTAAGTAACGTTCATTAGATGGATTAGTCCTAAGACGACATTTACGTGTTTGTTCTATGCGGATTATGAGATTAACCAAGTGATAGACTTGGAGCAAATAGAATGAAATGTTATTTGAAAAACTCATAGTGAGTGGCAAGTTTAGACTACTTGTATGATAAGGCTAAAATCTGACACTTTAGATGGCCTATCTTGGACATGTGGATGATGATCCAAAAGTGTTACTTTGGTATGTATGATGAGATTGATGCACTGAGTTCGACCATGTGAGTTATGTGTTTCTAGACTACTATCAGAAACGAGTGATTTATGATATACTGTTGAAATGACGACTCTAAATCTTGAGAGTATTCTGGACTCTTATTTGGAATGTTAGTTATCTTGGTGTACCAAAAGTAAGGTCTTCATAAATGGCCGAGGTCCCATGCGGATTGGGTAACGGCATGAACTGTGACAGGGATCAGGTATTCAATATGGAATTTATAGTTTCTTTTGAGATACAGATGTTTCCTTAGTTAATTTCTCAAATGTTTGAATTAACTCAAAAACTTTTGCCAGAGTGTTCCAAGTGTTTTGACATTTGGAATTCATACTGTGAATTTGTTCAAGAATAAATGAATTATCTCAAAAAGAGTGAGTCGGGAACTAATGGTGAAGCCGTGAGAAACATAATGGTAGTAATAATAGTTATTTTTCTCATGGGTATTAAATAGAGGGGTTGTTGTTATCAATATAGTATATTTGGGAATTATCAAACAAATAATATAAATCTAGAGCACAATGGAATTTATTTAGTGGAACTAAGTCTCATTAAATGGTAATTAAATTTTAACTTGAGATGGTAATTAATTTAAACATTAAAGAAATTATGAGATGGTTAAATTTAAATTTGCTACACAATATTCAATCGATGAGTAAAAGTTAAAAAAATAAAATAAAATATTTTTTTAAAATTGAAATTCATAAGATGGATTTTTACATGTGGGAAGTAAAAGCAAAACATAAAAAAATAAATAAAATAAAACAACATAGAAAACTGCGTGTTTTGAAATGGATGACCACGCTGGGCGTCCTACCAGGCAGCTATCCACACCAAAAGGCACACGCGCTAGCCTACTAAACGGCGGGTTTACACTATATACATAAACAACGTCGTTTTATGTTGGTTTATTTCGTTTTGTTGAATCCAACATCAACTTTTTCGCAATTTTTCGCTCCAGTAGCCTACTATAAATAATGGTCCTGAAATTAAGTTTTAGTATCAATTTAAAAAATTAAAAGTTTCTAAAAGTGTTGATTTTCGGATAACTAAAAGATAGAAAATTTCCATTGAAATTTTTTTTCTGAGTTTAATATTTTTTAGAGCCCACACTCTAGGGTTTTTTAGGTGATTGCATAAAAGGTCTCTAGGTCTCGGTTTTTTTCTTGGAGCGATATCCAGGTATTCGCCTTTCCTTTTCTTTTAAGTTTTACACTTCTCTATTTATTTACAATATTTTATTATGCTAGTTAATATTCATGCTATTATTATGAATGTTTTTTTTAGTAGAGACTTGTAGATTTAAAATTAGAAGTTTTAAGTCTATAGATTTAAAATTAGGAATTTTAAATCTCCTTTAGATTTAAAATTATAAATTTTAAACCGTTCCACTATTAATCTAATTAATTAGGAAAACTTTTTAAAATTTGCCCTAACAATGTTTTTCAATAAAAATGATGCAGCACCTAATTCCAACCACTAACAATATCAGAGCCTATAGTTAGCACATAGGATGAGTCCGATGTTGATTCATCTTCTCCACCTATCTTTGATGAGCCTATCTAGTCATATGTGATTTATCTTTCTCCACCTATCTCTGATGAGCCTATCTATGATGAGAAGAACATCAAAGATATTGAGATCGTCGACCTAATTCCGCCACCAATGGCCACACTTCCACCGCATCCATTAACACCAACTTTACAGTTGGTACAACCTCGACCACCATCATTAGCTCCACCAAAAATGTCATCCATCCACCCATCATCACAAGCACCACCTACGGCATCTCTACATCAAAAAACTTCGGGCCACAAATTGGGAGCCGTTGATTTTCCCTGTGGACATCTTCACTTGCTGACAAGATTAACGGGTCGAATTCGAGGATGAATTGTCTCCAGGTTGGGGCGAATGAAGCAGCCCAATACAATCAGGATGGCAGATATACGACGCGGAGGAGCCGCACGGTTAGAGATAGGAGTTCGAGTTCAATCAGGAAGAGATTAGGTTATTTTTTTTTCAGGTTTTATATCTTTTAGAGTTTATATTTGTCCTTTAAGTGTTTAATTATCTCTTAAAATTTTATTTTAAGTCAAATAGCTCCTGTATATGTACAAGAGGAATTAGGTTCTTTTATTCATCCAATATTTTCAGATTTTAGCCTGTATTGTAAGAGTTCTCTCTTCTCGGGTTGTGAGATGTGAGTTTATTTTCCTCTTTGTTTTATTAGTGTTCAATAAAATTAAAGGATGGCTGTTGACTCCTTCCCGTCTCGCCAATTTTCCACTTACATGCTGCATCAGGTGGTCTCGGAGCTCAGAACGGTTTCTGAGATGGCCCGTGACATTTACGATCGTGACCATCAAAGACAGACCGAAAGGAGATCAGAGGACTTGGAAGCGAATCCTGATTTAAAGTCGGGAATCCATCCCCAACGCCTATTAACATTCAGTGATGAAGAAAAGGAGATGGATGGGACCCAGAATCCGGTGTCGGATGCTGAGCTGCTGGATCCTAGGCTGAGGCAACATCGGTCTATTACTGACAACGCCAACGTTGATGAACGGAGGCGGAGATCCGGTCGTCTGTTAAGAACTTGGAGCTTGAAGAAGAAGGCGCCATAGCGATGGATGAAATTCAGGATGAGTTCGCGTCACTTGGCAAAGTGGAAATGAATGGCTTTGACACAACATATTCCAGACACCTTACACGATTGGCGAGAGGGTTTGCCGCCTAGTCATCGATTTTGGGAGTTATGAGAATACCATCTCTGAAGAAGCCATCCAAAAGCTAGGGTTGAACATGGAGGAGCATCCGAACCCTTACAAGATTTCATGGCTCGAGAGCAGAGACAAGGTAACCATGTCTAAACGTTACTTGGTGAATTTTTCAATTAGAGTGAAGTATAAAGATGGCTTGTGGTGTGACGTAGTGACTATGGATGCTTGCCACTTGTTGTTGGGGAGACCGTGGCAATACGATAGAGGCACCATCCATGACGGATGACTTAACACATGTAGCTTCGTCTTTGGGGGAATGAAGTTCATCTTGTCGCCCATGAAGTTTGAGGCGCTATGTGTGTCGAAGGCCAAAGACCCAAAGAGAGAGTCGTGTCCATAAACGAAGTTGGCGAGTCAGAGTTCGCGTTTACACAAGTAGGTGTTATCAGGGGAGGACCTATCTTAGTTGAAGTGACACATCTTGATTTGTCTTCTTCACCCATATTTGATGAGCCCATGTATGATGAGTCCATCCATGACGAAAAGGGTGTCGGAAAAGGTATGGAGTCTATCAAAGGAGGCCGATACAGAAGGGTTGGCATATTTCTTACCGCCAATATGGGAGAAATAATGTTGGCTAGGTTGGTCTCCTGAAGATGCCCTACCAAGAAGGAAGATTCCATACTGAGTAAGCCTTGAGCAGCATGAGGACGTCAGGCACCAATTGTGGAAGCTAATTGCTAGGAGCTACATCCTAGTAAGACAGAAGGGTGGATTGGCTATTTCTGTAAGAAAAAAGGTCATTAACGACAGTGATTATCGTCGTTAAAAGCCTAGTTTACCATCTTTAATAGTATTAACGACGTGGCAAACCTCCCATTGTTCATTGCCATTATTGCTTTAGACGTTAATACTATCTGGAATTAACAACCGCAGGCTGAGCCGTCGTTAAAAAGTATCTACGATGGTATACTATGTTTGTCGCTAAAAGTGAATTCAATAACGACGGCACAAGTTGTTGTTAAAAGTAACGTCTTTAATGTTAGGTGGCATCATCGTTAAATAGTTGATTAATAACAAAAACAATTGTCATCGTTAAAGTGTTGATTAATAACGACAACAATTGTCGTCGTTACAAATATTTACCGCTATATACTACAAAGCTATAATGACGACAAAGACCATCGTTAAAATTTTTCGCGCTGCTAATTGAAAACAGTAACAACAATATAGATCGTCATTGGAAAAAAAAATAGCAACAAGAGTAAACCATCACTAAAACATTTTCCATCAATTATTGAATACAAAAGTTCTGGTTAAAAATACTTCCCCCCATCAAACACAATTGAAATGAGAAAAATTTATCAATGTTAAAGACCCTGTACATTCATATAGTACAATGTATACATACATAAACACCTGTAAATTCATGCAATATAATGGTAATATTTTCTGGTTTTTTACAATATCTATACATTCATGTAAGGACAATTTTGGAGTAATTTATAGCACTTGTAGTTAAATGTAGTATACGACACTTCTTGTCAATTATAATACCTGTAGAATAGTACAATGTAACCATACAGAAATAACTCTTACATATTATTCATTGTAGCAACTAATTCTAATAAAAAATAAAGATTTCATTGAAACTTAAATGTCCAAGTACTCAAAAAAGCCAATTTAAATGCAAGAGACACTAAATGCGTACATTGTAAAATTTGTCATCTAACAATTTAGCGAAAATTACAAATCCAACAAAAGTTCACGAATAAAAGTTCCAGCAAAAACAAGAAGTTCAAGTGCAGTCTTCCTACACCTAAAAAAACACAACACTCATGTTAGAAAATTGTTGTCATCTGAGCATTAATAATCAATAGTACAAACACACCACGGACCGAGCAATAAACTAAAAAATACAATAGTAAAAAACTATATTAAAGCAATCAGCATAAAATTGGAAGAAAGGGAAACAATTCTTTTGCTTTTTAAAAGAAAACAATTGCACACCCAATCTCCACATTATAGAACTCAATCACAGGGTCACAAATTCACAACATTCTTAAACTCCACATAGAATTCAATCACATAGCCCAAACTCCACAACAATTCCAAACAACTAAATAATGTATTCTTAATGAATACCAAAATGACTGCAAACTCTAACTTCATAGTGAATCACAAAGTCCTAAATCCACAAACCTCAAACTCACATAAAACTCAATCATTGTGTCCAAATGCATCAACAATTTAAAACAAGTGAAGAGTGACTTTTTTTTTTTTCTGATAAAAGCGAAGACTCGTAATACAAATCAGCGCGCACCTACCAAAGAGGGCCCCAGGATAATGGACAATCAAAACCCAAACAAAACAAGACAAAATACAGCCTAAAGGCCATGATACATCAAATGACCTAGCAAGATGCAAGATCAAAACAACGTGAAACTATTAGCCCACACTTAGTTCAAAATGCCAATTACACATCACAAACGCCCCATAGAGCCTAACACACCAAAGTTTAGCAACATAAAAATACCCTTCACAAGACCTTAGGCCTAGAGCTTGGAATAGTAGAAGCCTAGTGAATAATGTATTACTAATGAAGATAAAAATAATCACAAACTCAAACTCCACGTAGAACTCAATCACAAAGTCCAAATCCTTCATAATTTCAAATAACTTAATAATGTATTCTTAATGAAAATCTCTATAAATTAGTAAACTCTAGTATATAACTAATCACACACCCAAAAAGCAATATCAAACATATTAGTGTTGGAATAAGTTATTTACCTTGAAAAGATACTTAAATCAAGTTCGCTAAGTTGGAGTCGGTTGGATGACCAGGGAAATGAGCAACTTGAGCGCGTCAATGGACCAAGAAGTAAACACAAAGAAGGACACGAATCTACCAACGATCAACATGCATGGACTTATAACAAACACAAATTGCTAACTAATTTGTTAATTCGATGAATATAACATGGATGACCAACATAAAAGGGACAAATTCGGTTTGAAGCTTTGTAAATCTAGCAAAAAAAAAAAATATTCAAAATTTAGGTATAATGGGTCAATACAGCGAAGAACCGAATTAGGGTTTCTAATCACTAACAAACAACAAACATAGGCTTATAACAAACACGAACTACCAACTAATTTGTTAATTTAGTGAAAATAACACGAACTACCAACATAAAAGGGACAAATTCGCTTTGAAACTTTGTCAATCTAGCAAAAAAAATCATTTAAAATCTGGGTATAGTGGGTCAATATAGCGAAGAACTAAACTAGAGTTGTCAATCACTAACAAACAATAGACATGGGCTTATAACAAACACGAACTACCAACTAATTTGTTAATTCAGGGAACATAACAAGAACTACCAACATAAAAAAGGACAAATTCCGTTTGAAGCTTTGTAAATATAGTAAAAAATCATTCAAAATCTAGGTATAGTGGCTCAATATAGCGATGAACCGAATTAGGATTGTTAATCGTTGAAAAAATAGACATGGGCTTATAACAAATATGAATTACCAACAAATTTGTTAAGTCAGTGAACATAACATGAACTACCAACGTAAAGGGGAAAAATTCACTTTCAAGATTTATCAATCTTACAAAAAATAATTCAAAATATGGGCATCGTTGGTCAATATAGCGAAGAACATAAATAGGGCTACTAATCACTAATAAATAATAGACATGGGCTAATCACAAACACGAACTACAAACTAATTTTTTAAATCAATCAACATAACACGACCTACCAACATAAACGGGACAAATTCTGTTTGAAGCTTTGTCAATCTAGCAAAAAATCATTCAAAATCTAGGTATAATGGGTAAATATGGCGAAGAACCGAATTAGGGTTGTTAATCACTAGCAAACAAAAGGCATGGGCTTATAAAAAATACGAACTACCAAATGATTAGTAAATTCAGTGAATTTAACAAGAACTACCAACATAAAAGGGGTAAATTCACTTAGAAGCTTTGTAAATCTAGCTAAAAAACATAATTCAAAATTTGGGTATAGTGGGTCAACATAGCGAAAAACTGAATTAGGATTACTAGTCACTGACAAACAATAGAGTTGGGCTTTTTAAAAACACAAACTACCAATGAATTAGTTAAGTCAGTGAACATAACACGAACTACCAAGATAAAAGGGATAAATTCACTTTGAAGATTTGTCAATCTAGCAAAACATCATTCAAAATTTGTGTATAATGGGTCAATACAACGAAGAACTAAATTAGGGCCGTTAATCACTAACAAACAACAGACATGGACTAATAACAAACACGAACTACCATATAATTTGCTAATCCGGTCAACATAACACGAACCATCGATATAAAAGGGACAAATTTGCTTTGAAGCTTTGTCAGTCTAACAAAAAATCATTCAAAATCTGAGCATAATGGGTTAATGTTGGAAAGAACTGAAATAGGGTGGTCAATCACTTACAAACAATAGACATTGGCTTATAACAAACATGAACTGCCCACTAATTTGTTAATTTAGTGAACATAACAAGAACTACCAACGTAAAAGGGACAAAATCGCTTTTAAGCTTTGTAAATCTACCAAAAAACCATTCAAAATCTAGGTATAGTGGGTCAATATAGTGATGAACTGAATTAGAGTTGTTAATCACTTACAAACAACAGACACGGGCTTCTAACAAACACGAACTACCAGCCAATTTGTTAAGTTAGTGAACATAATACGAACTACCAACATAAAAGGGACAAATTTTCTTTGAAGATTTGTCAATCTAGCACAACAATATTCAAAATCTGGGTATAGTGGGTCAATATAACAAAGAACTAAATTAGTGCCACTAATCACTAACAAACAATCGACATGGGCTAATATGAAATACGAACTACCAACTAATTTGTTAATTTAGTCAACATAACATGAATTACCAACATAAAAGGAACGAATTCGCTTTGAAGCTTTGTCAATCTAGCAAAATAAATCATTCAAATTCCAGGTATAGTGGGTCAATATGGAGAAGAACCGAATTTTGGTTGTTAATCACTAACAAAAAATAGACATGGGCTTATAACATACACAAACTTCCAACTGATTTGTAAATTCGGTCAACATAACACCCACTGCCAATATAAAAGGGACAAATTTGCTTTAAGCCTTAGCTGATCTAGCAAAAAAAACTTTCAGAATCTGGGTATAGTGGGTTAATATGGCGAAGAACCGAATTAGGGTTGTTAATCACTAACAAGCAGTAGAAATGGACTTATAACAAACACGAACTGCTAACTAATTTGATAATTCAGTGAACATAACACAAACACCAACAAAAAAGGACAAATTCACTTTGAAACTTGTCAGTCTAGCAAAAAAATAATTCAAAATCTGGGTATAATGGGTTAATATAGCAAAGAACTGAATTAGGGTTAATAATCACTAACAAACAACAAAAATGGCTACAAGCACGAACTACTAACTAATTTGTTATTTCAGTGAACATAACACGAACTACCAACATATAAGGGATAAATTCGCTTTTAAACTTTGTTAATCTAGCAAAAAGTCATTCAAAACCTTAGTATAGTGAGTCAATACAGTGAATAACCAAATTGGGGTTGTTAATCAATAACAAACAACAAACATAGGATTATAACAAACATGAACTACCAATTATTTTTTTAATGCAGCAAACACAACACGAACTACCAACGATCAAGACAAATTCGCTTTGAAGGTTTGTCTATCTAGCAAAAAATCGTTCGAAATCTTGGTACAATCATTCAATATAGTAAAGAACTGAATCAGGGTTGAAAATCACCTGCCTTGCTGCTTCATTACTTTGCTTCGCTTCATGTGAGGGTTAGGGATTTAGGGTTTTAGATGGGGTAGAGGAGAGTGACGGTAAGGGAAGGAGGGTGGGAAATGGTTTATGTCAAAAATTGGCTTCAAAGTTTACTTGATGTCTATTTTTTAAAATTATTTTACATATTAATTTTTTTAATTAATAAATTATATTGTAGTAAATTAAATAAATGATTATCAAGTACAATTGAAGTATACCAAAAGAGTTAAATATCGAGTTATATATTAATTGGGATATTATTTGATTCTCAAATTTGGATTACAATATAGATGGGCAAAATGGCAATTAGAAAATATAAAAGAATAAAAAAAATGGCAATAATAAATTTAAAAAAAAGCACCTAATTTTTAAAAATTAATGAATTTTAATTTTTAAACAAAAATTTTACCACTTACTTGAGCTTGTAAACGAATGTTTGGGAGTATTATTAACGACCTTATTTAGTGCCCAGTGTTATAAACCCAACGTGTACCACCCTTTAAAGATAGTGTTTTAGTCCCGTCACTACTAGGCACTGCACACACAATTTGAACGACTAAAAAAAAATTTGTGTTGTTATTTTTTGTCGTTAAAAGCTAGTTTTCTTGTGGCGTGTATTGACGCCTACAAAGGTTGAAACTTGGCGGCTTAACCACTGGCGGGTACGATGGGTGGCAAGTAGGCGTGTGGATTGGAGCTCGACAAGCTTGACGGATGGAGTGTGGAAGCTCTACATGGCGAGAACAACTAGGAAGATCCCTTGGAGAATTCGAGGGTGAATTCTCTCCAACTGGAAGAGAATGATGCAGCTGCCATCTCGGTATTTGCGATATAATACAGATTGGATGGTGACGCCATGGCAGGAGGCATGGCTGAGAAGGATATACGGGTTGATGCAGTCCCTTGCTCGAGATTGGCAGATAGCTTGGCAGTAATTGTTGGCAGCATTATCTTGGTGGCAGGGCTAAAGAGAGACGTGGTGAAGATAGCAGTGAAGATAGAGTTTGACATAGATTAGGATTAGATTAGTTTATATTTTAAATTTGTTATCTAGTGTTTTATTTATCCTTTTAGCATTTTTTAATTATTTCTTCGAGTTTTATTTAGAGTCAATTAGCTCCTCTCTAAATATGGGAGGAATTAGGTTGTTTTCATTTTTCAATTTCTTAGATTATTTTGATGAGTTTAGTTCTTTCTATTCTCAAGTGTGAGTGTGAGAAAATGAGTTAGTGAAGTATACCCAATAGGGTTGCTAAGGCATATATTTATACTAACGAGTACATGAATAATTACTGAATATTATCAGAATAATATCAGAATAATAATAATACTATATCCTAATATGCCCTCTCAATCTGTGCGAGGGGGACCTACGTGCAGATTGGCTTTATGGAAGCGGAAGCAATTAGTAGCCAAACCTTTGGTGAATATGTCAGCAACCTGTTTGGTAGTAGGTGTGTACCGAACTTGGATATCACCCTTAACAACCTTCTCACGAACATAATGAAAGTCAACATCTACATGCTTGCTGCGATCATTAGAGATAGGATTGGCAGCCAGGTAGGTAGCAGAGACATTATCACAGTAGACAAGTATCGGGCCTATGTTTTATCCAATTAATGGATCCTCTTCCAAGGGTAAAGACATATCTAGGCATCGAACCTATATCATCTCTATCTGACTGAAAGTCTAAATTAGTATAGCCAACTAGAACTAGCTCGTCACTTTGAAAGATTAGTATATAATCTCTAGTTCTTCTCTAGTGGTTGAAAATATGCTTCACTTCCACATCGGACTCGGGTTAGACTTATGTTTGCTTACCATGCCCACTGCATAGGAAATATCTGATCTCGTGCACAACATGCCAAAGCATTTGGAACATTCTTCATCAGCTCCTCCTCTTGAGGTTTCTTAGGACACTACTTTTAAGAAAGAGGGACTCCATGTCTGAAGCCCTTTCTCAAAGTCCTCCATACAATACTTTGAAAACATCTTGTCAAATTGTCGACATGAGTGGCTTGAGAAAAACCCAACGTCCTACTCTTGCAATCTCGCAAAAGCTTAATCCCAAGAATATAGTTGGCATCTCCTACGTCCTTCATATCGAACAAACTTGACAACCAAATCTTTAAAGTTAATGACACCCCTACATCATTCCCAATGAGTAGTACATCATCGACATACAATACTAAGAGAGTCACTACTTTCTCTTGAGGTCGTTTGTACACGCATGATTCATCAACCAATTGCTTAAATACATAAGACTTAATCGCTTCATTGAATCTAATATTCCATGAGCATGATGCTTGCTTCAATCCATTTATGGATTTCTTTAGTTTGCATACCATATGCTCCTAATTTTTGCCAATGAAACTATCTGGTTGCACCATATAGATGTCTTCTTTAGGATGACCATTTAGAAATGCCATTTTGACATCCATTTGCCAAATCTCATAATCATAATGAACTGCAATTGATAGGAGTATCCTTATGGACATTAGCATTGCTACTGGTGGGAAGGTCTCTTCGTGATCGATTCCTTCTTTTTGGGTAAAACCCTTAGCAACCAGCCTTGTCCTGAAGGTCTGTACCTTCTTGTCCACTTTTCTTTTCCTCTTATGTTCTCATTCACAACCAATGAGCATAATGTCAATAGGCGTCTCTACAAGATCCTTTACCTAATTATAATACATAGATCCTATCTAAGATTTCATTGCTAAGACCCATTGGTCAGCGTCATTGTTTTTAGTTGCCTCGTTGTAGCTAAGAGGACTATATTCAATGCCACAGTCAACTTTTAAGGCTCCTATCATGAACCTTTCAGGTGCCCTGACAATCCTCCCATTAAGCCCAGGCTCTCGTGTACCTGGAACATTCTTGACCCTATCAATAGGTGCATCTAATGCATCCACTGTGTCCTAAGTTGTGTCTAGCTTTTCAGAACTAGTGTCATTTTCTTTTAACTCCTCTAATACTACTCTACTACTGCTTTTGTAGTCTACTGCAAAATCCTCCTCTAAACATTTTGCATTCACATTTACAAAAAAAATTTGATCAGAAGGACTGTAGAAATGACCACCCTTGTTCTTTTAGGATAACCCTAAAAAGAGATTGGCAAAGCAGAGTGACTCATCATGGACCTTACCATCTCTAACAATGTCCTATTCCTTCTTTCTGCAACACCATTCTGCTATGGTATACCTGAAGCAGACAGCTTAGATCTTATCCTAATTAAAGTTAGATAATAATAGAAACTCACTGTCATAATTGTATAATGCTTTAGTATACATTTTAGAGAATTAGAAGTTAGTTACAAGTTAGTTAGCTAAGTGTAGGTTTTTGGGAAATTTAGTTGGGGTGTTTTCAAGTTTGTTATGATTTGCTGATTGAGCTTGTATTGTAATGCATAATATGTGTGAATTGATAATTGAATCATATAGCTCTTTCTTCTTTCTCATCCCAAACTCTATTCTTTTTTTGCTCGGCTATGATCTTAGGATCACAACAATTGCTATCAAAGCCATTGATCGTCGGATCGATTCTAAGGAGCATGGTTTGGTATGGGACGGACCCTGCTCTGGAGCCCTGTTCGGTCTGGTATGGCACGGGCCGTGTGTGATGGCCGTGCTTGACAAGCCACACGTAATGGGCCTAGTTTTAGAAAGGGCTACCTAGAGTAGAGTGGAGCCGACTATATTGGAAAAGGGCTGCCTACTCCGAGTGAAGCTACCTAGAGTGAAGCTGTTGAGGAAAATGGCAGTGGAGCATGGTGGTTTAATACAAGTCAAAATGTTGAGAAAAAATAGAAGTGAATCAAGCCACATGTTAGGGGCCCTAGTTTGGAAAAAGACTACCTAGGAGAGGGCTACCTCGAGTAGAGTGAAATCATTAATGAGAGAAAAGGGCTACATGTTTAGAGTAAAGCTACCTAGAGTGAAGCTATTGAGGATGACGGTTGCGAAGTGTGGTGGATTAATACAATCCCACATAGGTGGGTGGAAAAGAAATATACCATCTTATATACTATTGGAGCTACTCCACCCATTGCCAATTAGTTTTTTGGATGGAACCTCCTTTGTTATGCCAAAATTGGTATTAAAGCTTGATCTTGAGCTAATTGCAGCAAGAAGTTCAAGATCTAGTAGTACCCGCAATCAATCTCAAGAATAGATGCAATAACAATTGCTAGTGATATAAGAAAAGATCAACAAGAATGGAGTAGCTAATGTTTATGATACTCTCTCTCCCATGTTTCCAAATGCAAAACCCCATAACCCCTTCTTTTTTTGAAGTTGTAAGAAACATACCATGAAAGGAACTCCACCATTTCCATGAAGAAACATACCAAGAATGCAACTCCATATTCAAAATCTTCAAAATTTAAACCCATTTTGAAACAAAAGGAGCAGGCGCCTCAAGCCCAACAGATTTTCTCGATTTTCAGTTCTTGTCAATGGGTATGAGTGGTTCGCAAAGAAGCTCACGGAATGATTTAAACAAGAAAGAAAGGAAGACTGAAGGTTGGGACACTATCCTAGGATCGGGATTCGTACAAGAAAAATAAGATATTGATGCTGATTTTTGTAATTAATCCTTGAGGACAATGATTATTTCGACGACCCAACAAGCCGGCAGGTACACAGGGGGTCAGTGGCACGGCATACGGAAGGGAATTGGTTAGCCTACTTGGATGTACACGATTGCTACTTGGTGCTAATCAAGTGGTACAACTTAGAATCTTTCGAACTGGAGGGTATGATGCTACTTGAGAAGATTATCAATTCCTCAACAGTTAATTCCCTAACTTCGATTCTTAAGGACAAGAATCCACTCATCGGGGAGGTATTGTCATGATTGTGTGATGGTTAGTAGATATTTTAGAGAATTAGAAGTTGGTTACATTAGTTAACAAAGCTTAGGTTTGGGTGGGAATTTAGTTGGGGAGTTTTCAAGTTGGTTATGATTAGTTGATTTTATAAATAGCCAAAGCTTATATTGTGAAGCACAATATGTGTGGATTGATAATGGAATCATATATTCTCTCTCTCATCTCAATCTCTTTCTTGTTTCTCATCCCAAACTCCAATCTTCGTTTGCTATGTTATGATCTTAGTATCATAGCGGCCACCCTAAAGATATTCACCACCTCGATACGATCGAAGTGACTTAACTTTTTTACATATTAGCTTTTCAACTTCAGCTTTGTACTCTTTGAACTATTCAAAAGAGCCCGACTTATGTCTCATTAGGTAAACATATCCATACCTTGAGTAATCATCAGTAAATGTGATGAAGAACTCATACCCACCCCTTGCTTGAACGTTCATTGGTCCACATATATCTATGTGAAACAGCTCAAGCAAGTCAACAAACCTGTTGTCTTTACTATTAAAGATAGACTTGGTCATCTTACCTTCTATGTAGGATTTGTAGATAGTTTCAAGTCCAAAGCTTCTATCAATCCATCATTTACCAATCTTTGGATCCTGTTCGAATTAATGTGACCTAAACGTTGTGCCATGTGTAGGCATTATCCCTTTTAAGTTGTTTTCTTTTAAGAGATTGAACAAGTGAGCTTATTTGGAGAAGGCATATGATAGAGTACCGAGAGAGGTCATATGGAGGGTCTTGGAGAGGAGAGGCATCCCACATCCCTACATACGAGTCATCAAAGACATGTACAAAGACACCCAAACGTCCACACAGTGGAAGGAGGTATAGACTATTTTCCCATCATAGTAGGGGTACACCAAGGATTGGCTTTGAGTCCCTTCCTATTCATTTTGGTTATGGGCGAACTCACTAGGCACATACAAGGAGACGTGCCTTAGTGCATGCTTTTTGCGGACGATATAGTATTGGTGGGTAAAACTAGGGAGGAGGTAAATGACAAACTTTAACTTTGGAGGATGGCCTTAGAATCCAAAGGTCTAAGGCTCAGTAGATCGAAGACTGAGTACATGGATCTCAAGTTCTGCACTTCTACTACGCCAAGCGTGAAAGCTGTCAAGATTGGATCAGTGTGCATACCACAGAGAGGATGTTTTAAATACTTAGGTTCCATGGTGCAACAAGATGGAGAAATCGACGCAGATGTCAACAACAGGATTAAAGTGGGGTGGCATAAATGGAGCATGGCCTCTGCGGTACTGTGTGATAGGAGGTTCCCGCTAAAGTTAAAGGGTAAATGCTATAAGACAGTAGTAAGACCGGCTATGTCCTACGGGGTAGAGTGCTGGCCAGTTAAGTGTCAGTATACGCAGAAGCTGAAGGTAGCGAAGATGAGGATGTTAAGATGGATGTGTGGACACACAAGGAAGGACAAGATTAGAAATGAAGTTGTAAGAAGCAAATTAGGTGTCGCATCGTTAGAGGATAAAATGAGGGAGCAGCGGCTAAGGTGGTTTGGGCATATTAGGAGGAGACCAACCAATCCCCCTGTCAAGAAGTGCGAGCAACTACATATTACAGGTGGGAAAATGGGGAGGGGCCGTCCAAAGAAGAGTTTGTTGGAGACGATCCCAAAGGATCTCGCCTATCTCAACCAAAACGAAGAGATGGCCCTACATAGAGATCAATGGAGGGGTAGTATTAGTGTAACTGATATTGCAGTATAGGAGCGTCGAGCTCTCGTACAACACAAGGATGACTGTTGCTTAGTTGTTTATACGCAATTATGGCACTGGTGGGTGGCTCAGTGCTTCTAGGGTTAGATGGAGACAACCCAAAGGAGGGGGAAAAGAGGAAGCGGCCGGCCAAAGAAGAAAGAGGAATCGACTGGAGACCCATCACTACACCGAAAAGGAGATGAGAACAAACTCATATTATAGGCAGGATGAGAGGAAGGGGCCGACCAAATAGTTAATAAGTTAATAAGAATTGAATAAAAATTGGATGGACTTTTTTGATAGGACCTTGCCTATCCCAGCTTCAACGAAGAGATGTCCCTAGTTTAGAGCTTAGTGCAGGATTAGTATATGGATAACCGATTTAGCGGTATAGGAGCTTCGAGCAGTGATACACGTTGTTGATACCTTTGCACTCTCACTCTCACTCTCTCGCTCTCAACCCCCCCCCCCCCCCCTCTTCTCTCTCTGTCTTTCTCTCACTCTCTCTTTCCTCTCCCTAGACGTATTACTCTCTGTATGTTTGTGTGTGCCTACTTGTTTGCCTTCACCTTTTGCCATGAAAGCGTTGCTAGGTTGGGGGTCCTCGGAAACAGTCTCTCGTCAGGGTCTCACCCTGATGAGGTAAGGCTGCGTACATCCTGCCCCTCCCAGACCCTACGCATGCGAGAGCCATTGAGGCACTGGGTATGTTGTTGTTGTTGTTGTAACAAGTGAGCTTCTATTAGATTTATTTAAACAAATATGAGAGTTTTGAGCAGCAAACAACATAAATAATTCATTGATACATGTATCTTTGCAAGTAAAAATTTATTTTGCATAATAACAGGTTTACAACAAAAATTAACTGAATAACCATTATCCACTAATCGAGACACAAAAATTAAGTTCCTACACAATTTAGGTACAAATAAACAATCCATTAAAATCAAAACTCTTCCACAAAATACTAAGCTAACATCTCCTACTTCAAGACCGCTACTCTTGTACCATCTCCAACTATCCGATACAGCTCTCCATCATGATTAGCTTGAGCCCTTGTAACATATTACAGACATGGTCAGTTGAACTTCAGTCTACACACAAAGAACTTGGTGGACTCACAACTACTCATGACTCAACTAAGTGAGATATCAACATATCTTCACCAAATAAACTCAGCAGTCTTTACAAGAAGAGAAGCTTAGTACTTAGTGTAGTTCCTCTTCTAGTGGTTAGTCTTCCTCCAAAAGAAACGCTTTCCTTGTACTGACTTCTTTATGGACTTGGTTGCTGCACTAGCAAACTTGTCCTTTCTTTTCTTTCCAGTAGGTCTCTTGTTAGTAATAATTAAGTCCAACTTGTTTTTCCAGGAAAAAAAAAAATTTGGTCCAGTTAAAGAATTATCTTTCAAAATTGAATGAAGTGTACCATTCACAGCCATTTGAAAACACAGTAAATGCAAACATTTGTGTAATTATCTACATGAACAAGTACAGTGCAATGATATCTTTTTTTTTTCAATTGAACAAACATAATCTATCAGGTATCCAAAAAACTATACTATCATGCAAGCCATGATGATCCACACACAACACTCATTACTCCCCGATAGCGGGGTAGCACAAAATTTGTTAGGGTGAGAACTATTCTTAATTGACATGTTTTCCTGTAACTCTTACTAAACATGACTAACTCACCACTTTACCTTAGTCTCTAACATAACACAATAGAGCTTCTCGGGGAGGATAATGTATCACGCTAGTCCAGTGTAAACCATTACCCTGACCTTCATCCAAAACATGTAATACTCCACTGTAACATGGTCATATTGCTCTTTTGCCCTTTGGTTTATCCTAATAGAAGTCTAACCTTATAATCTACAAACTAACATCCTCGGCGGGGAGGTTTGTCAATCTATTATATTGCTAGATGGGTAATGGAGATAGCATGGTTTCAACAATTGAACCTTGCTTCCACCCGATTTTTAAAAAAATAGTGGTTTTAATTAGCTTGCATTTCCAACTTAGATTGTCTCATAATCTTCTATAGAATCTCATTCTAAAAATTAAATTAACTAATAAATTTTTTTATATAAAATATTACTGACTTACGACTTAAATTTTCTCATACTTGACTTTAGGATCTCATTCTAAATTTAAACTAATATATAAAAAATTAATTTTTCAATTGTTATAAAAAATGATGAGATTATCTCATAGTCCGTTGATGAAAATTTTTTAATTAAAAATTAATTGAATCTAATTTCATTAGATTAATTTTTTTGATTTTGTAAATTTTGAATAAAAACAAACAGCCTCATCATACAAACATCATGAGTGCAAATTAATGAATTGACATATTTGAATTAACTATTAATTTAATATCAATCTAACAATTTAAACTAGTACGTAGATTATTATCTATGTCAAATTAAACAAAATTTCCTTCCTTACAAAATCTCTATTTTATTAAATCGTAAGTATATTTATTTCGATCTTATTATATCTACAACAACAACATACCCAATACATCAAGGGTTCCCGCTTATGCATGGTTTGGGAGGTGGATGTATGCAGCCTTACCCCTTCAGGGAGTAACCCGGCCAAGGGGCTACTTCAGAGGACCCACAACCTTATGGGATTGGCAACACGAAGACTTCCCAGGAAGTCATCCATCCTGGTACTACTCTCACCTAAGCATGCTTAAATTCGGAGTTTTAATGGGATCCGGTGCATTAGTGCCGGGTAAATGAACCCTTATCTTATTATATCTATTCATGTATATTATGAATGTAATCAGAGGCAGCCCTCTTAGACCAATTGTTCGGATGAGTTTCCAAAATTTTTCCTAATTTAATAAAGTTAACGCAGCGGAATGATTTTAAATTCTCAATTTTTTAAATCTATGGTTGATTTAAAATTTCTAATTTTAAATCTACATATATAAATTCCTAATTCAAATCTACATGCCTCTATTCTAATACATTCATAATAGTTGTATGGACTATAACTAGTATAGAAAATTGTAAATAAATAGAAAGAGAAAAACTTAAAAGAGAAGGAAAAAAGAAAATCTGGAATTGCTGTAAAACAAGAAAACCATAAGAATAATAAAGAACTCCAGGAAAGCCAAGAAAATTGAGAAAGCTGTGATCCATAGGTCTTTTACAGAATGACTTCAAAATGCCCGGAGAATGGTTCCAAAAAATATTAAACTAAGGAAAGAAAATTTTCCAATTAGATCATTAAAGCCAACAATTTCAGGAACATTTTATTTTGAATTCGATGCCAAACCTTCAAATTGGTAAAACAATTTATAATAGGATACCGGAGGGAAAAAAGGATGAAATTTCAATGTGGGATGCGTGAACTCTCAACAAAGTTCAACGTTTTAACCAAAAGCACAGTCAAAACGCAGTGTTTCAACTGCATGCTATTTCCCTTGCCCCCGTGTACTAGCGCCTAAAGGCACGGATCATCACCCCGGGCAGATCGCGCGCCAATGTTTCATGCGGATCACCACACCTTTGTACGATTTTGCAATTTTTTTTTTTTTTTTGCTTCGTTTCTCTTCTGTAAAAGTTCATCTTATGAATTTTAATTTTCAAAAAATTATTTTTATTTTATAATTTTTAACTTTTACTCATCTCATGAATAATGTATGAACAATTTAAACTTATTCATCTTATAAATAAATAATTCATCTCATGAATTCTGTAATATTTTTTTCATGGTAATAAAAATAGAGGCCTGCGACAATTTAAATCATGCATCAAATAGGTTAAATTAATTATCATCTCATGATAAAAATTATTTACAACTTAATGGGACAAAATTCCACTAAATATATCTCGCTGTACTCTATACTTGAATCATTTATTTGATAATTCCTAAATTGAATGTATTGATGACAAGAACCCCTCCACTAGATGTCTATGACAAAAAATAGTTATAACTACTATCATT
Organism: Simmondsia chinensis; assembly: GCA_018398585.1. Lineage (NCBI taxonomy): Eukaryota > Viridiplantae > Streptophyta > Magnoliopsida > Caryophyllales > Simmondsiaceae > Simmondsia > Simmondsia chinensis. The sequence goes on from JAGTTD010000007.1 coordinate 23,161,359, forward strand.
ATTTTTCTCACAGCTTTTCCATTAGTTCCCGACTCGCCCATTTCCGAATAAGTCATTTATACTTGAACATATTCACAGTATAAATTTCAAATCTCAAACACCCGAAAAACTTTGGCCATAAATTTGGAATCATTCAGACACTAACTGAATCAATTTAGGGGACAGTTATATCTCATAAGAGACTATAGATTTTGTTTGTCATGTTTAATAGGTGTTTGGGAGAAGCTAAACTCAAGCTACTTAAAGATTATCGAGATCTCTGTTATCCCTTGGTTTTTGCCCATCCTTCTTACATTTCCCCTTTTTTTTTCTATTTATAGTGGTACGGTGATATTTTTTGTATTTGAATAAGTGGTTTTCTTACAAATTAAGCTTCTTTTTTTTTATTATTTTTTAAAATGTATCTTAAAAGAAGTGAAAATGGATAAGTTTGCTTTGTTTGGTTATTATATGGGCGAATTATGTGAATTTTAACCCCAACTGGGCGAATGATGTTGATTTTTTTCTCTACCCGGGCTAATTGTGTTGATTTTCCTCTTACTAGGTGAATAATATTGATTTTTCTCTCTGCTAGGTGAATAATGTTATTTTTTAACCCTACTGAGTGAAATGTATTGATTTTTCTCCTACGAACTTTGATTTCTTTCTCCTACTGGGCAAATAATGCTGTTTTTTTTACCTCTATTGGGTAAATTACATTAATTTTTAGTTATATTTTTGAATTACAAACATATTAGCCCCCCACCTTTCAAACAAATTTTGTTCTTTTGTTTGGATAGTTTTACTTATTAATGTCCCCTCTTTTTTCTTATAAATACACCTCTTGGAATAATTGTTCTTTACTCTCTCCACCCTTCCTTTTATAAATATTATCTTAATGTGATAATTTTATTTTACTTTCAATTTTTACTTGTAATGTTTAAGTTACTTCTTTTTCCTTTCTTTTATAAAACAACTTTTGATAACTTTTTCCTTATTTTTAGTTTTCTTGCTTGTAACGTTTTAGGATGGAAATTTTTTTGACATATATTTTGTCTCTTATATTCTTGTGATTGTCTGTTAGGGCCTTAAATCGATGTCGTGTAGTTTTTCAATTTTCTCGTCAGCTTTTCGGGAGAATTTTTTTAAACATCAATCCACGAACTACTTCTAGCATCCAGCAAATAATGTGCTTATCTTAAATGGGTATTGTCCTCCCTTTGGCAAACATGTGGAGATGCATTCATTACACCCGCCGTTTTTCGCACCTTACCTTCTTCCCAAGTCCGTACATTTTTGACAAAGGATAGAGAAATTGTAGGGGAGAGTAATGGATTAGTCTTATGTAGGGGCATCCCTTTTTATGGGCCCATGGGCGTATCTATATGTAATCCTACTACAAGAAAATATCTTCCACTCTTCTTACCTAAAGAATTACGCTATCTGAGTTGTACTCTTAATGTGGTGTTTGCTTGTTCTGAAGATGTTTCTCTTTATTCTTTTAATTACTATATTTTCGTGTTTGCTCTTAATCTCGAAGCCAACTTGAGAGGCGACTCCTGAGCTGAAGGAGATTGGCATTTGGTTTTTTACTTTGATCGTGGTGTCTGGCGTTATCAGGCAGATGTCAATACTAGTGGGGGAAAAATAGATTTTACTAGTTCAGTGTTTTGTGATGGGATAATGTACCTTTTATTAGAGCGTAGTGGTTATTTTATTCCAGACTTCTCGTATTTTTATCCATATATAGTGCCTTGGGATATGAGGAAAGACTCTACTACACTCTTATTCCTTTTTTCGTATATTCGTGATGAAGTCATTCGTAGTAAAAGTTTAGGAATTTTCCATTAGTAGGGATGTCTTTATTTGGCTGCATTGCATGGCTTGGCTCTTTCTTTACGGAGTCCTTCATATTGGAGGGATGCGAATTCATGGGTTTTGGTTCGAAATATCTTCTTCAATATCCATCATCCAAGAGTGCAGGGGAGTGTAGATGTGACAGGTTTTACAGTGACAGACTTTCTCGTAATCTTTTCTACTAAGTTTAAGGTTTATAGTAATACTTTTTTCGACCTGATCATGGAGCACTTCGGGTCATATGTCCTCATGGTTACGGGGAATGAGCACGCTTGTATGCATATTGGAGTTCACTTTATCCCTGTGGGGCTCTAATTTATGCTCGTGGAATACTATGTGACTAGGATGTGTACTGAACTTGGTTTGTAAAAATTTGGTTGTAACTTATTTGTTTGAGCGTGGTGCTGTTGTTTTTATTTTTGATGATTTCCCATGTATATCGATGGTAGGTGCTGTAGAAAAATAACTCTGTACTTTGTCAGGGTTAGTCCTAGGCTATCGGATGAGCTTGTCTTATGTATGTCATGTAGACATGTTTGTATGAGTGAAAAATAGTGTTTTGAGTGTGCTATGAATGAAATAGGTGAATTATGTGCATCAAGGATGTACCACTGTTTGATAATTTTTATTTGGGCACTTACTTGGCCAATCCTCTTGTCTCATTTCTTGTAGCAAATAACTTGGTTAAGAATTCTAAATAATTTTTAATGTGGGAGGTTATCCTTTAATTTTTATGTCTGTAAGCATTTACATAGCTTCTCAGGGGGCAAAACAATTTGTCATTTTAATTCCTTATATTTTCCATTTGTATATTAGCTAGGGTTTAACATAATTCCCAATTTATAGACCTATTTATAATTTCAACTACTTGTATCTCCTATTTTTTACACTAGTGGGTGTTTAATGCAACCCCCATTGTGTAAAATATTTCTATCACTTATATCTCTCCTTTTATACTAGTGAGCGTTTGACGTAGCCCCTAGTGCAAAAAAGAATTTCAAGTACTTATATCTTCCAATTTTTAAAAATGGTTGGTGTTTAACGTAGCCCCCAGTGTGTAAAATAATTTCAATCACTTATATTTCTCATTTTTTTACACTGGTGGGCGTTTGACGTAGCCCCCAGTGTATAAAATTATTTCAATCACTTATATCTCCCATTTTTTTTTTTTATAATGATGGGCATTTGACGTAGCTCCCAATGTACAACAACAACAACAACAACAATAACAACAACAACAAACCTAGTGCCTCCAAGGGCTCCTACCAAAGCAGGGTCTGGGGGGTAGATGTGCGTAGCCTTCCCCCTTCAGGGGGCTACCTTGAAGAGAGTCTGTTTCAGAGGACTCCCAATGTATAAAATAATTTCGATCGCTTATATCTCCGATTTTTAACACTGGTGGGCATTTAACGTAGCCCGGGGTGTATAAAATTATTTCAATCACTTATATCTCCCATTTTTCACACTAGGAGGCGTTTAACATAGCTCCTAGTGTGTAAACTTATTTATAAACACGTTTATAATTTCAACTATTTGTATCTCCTTTTTTTTACACTGGTGGGCATTTAAAGTAGCCCCCAATGTGTAAAATAATTTCAATAACTTATATCTCCATTTTCTACACTGGTGGACGTTAAACGTAGCCCCCAAGGTATAAAATAATTTCAATCACTTATATCTCCCAATTTTTACATTGGTAGGCATTTAACGTAGCCCCTGGTGTATAAAATTATTCCAATCACTTATATCTCCAGATAAGTCTAATTTAATATATATTTATTTATATCATTTTGGTTCCCTTTTAACCATTTTACATTCATACTTTTATCGCTTTTACTCAGTTTTGCTGTCCTTCGACGATATTGCTATTTTCGTGCGAAAACACTTATTCTATGCTAAATCTTGTTAGGTTTTATCATCAACATCATCAAGTGGAAGCAAGATACATCAAATAAAAGAAAAATACATCCCAAAGCTCACGGTTTTAGCAAGAACTACAAAGAAATGACAATTTGATACAAACTGTTTTGGGCGTCAACTTTTACTGAACTAAAGAGCTTAAATTCATTGTATACTACTAAAAAATCATCAACTTGGTGTGAAGAATTAGTTTTGGGTGGTGAAAAGCGAAAAAAAAAAAAATTACACAAAATAAGGCTAGCTAGGCAAGTTGATTATGAGCCACATGACCTAGCAAATAACAAGCAAGCTCGATGTTGGTTTTTTTTTTTTAATATTTTCATTACCCTTCAAAAACTAAAAATAAGGGTCATTTGGGAGTGTTTTCATCATCCCTCAACTCAGCAAAAACAAAGAAAAATAGAAGAAGAAGAGGAGAAAAATCGAGGGAAGGAAGGAGAAGAAGAAAGAGGGAAGTTTGGTTTGTAATTTGGTATTTTTTAGTTCTTTCTATCCTTTTCTTCTTTAGGTTCATGAATTTAGTCTTAGTTATGCTTTATTTTATGTCAATCATGAACAAATTTTATTTTTCCAAGGCTACGATGTAGCCTAAGTTGTAATGTACTCTCTATTCTAATTCAATGTATTTAATTTTTTTATTGCGTTGTTGAAGTGTTTATCATTGTTTTTCTTGAGTTTTAAATGCTTGATCACCATTTAAATCCCATAATTATTCATAATGAGTTCGAGAGGAGATTTACGATGATTGCTAAGGTGATAAGCACCAAAAATTGAGCGAATGCTCAAGACAGATTAACGCGATTTGTGTGGTCTTAAGTTAAAGTCATTGATCTTTAAAAAATTTTTCTTATTTAAATTCATGCATGAGAGTCAAGGGTTGATATGTAAAAGGGTATGACAAATGATGCTCAAGAGAGAATCTTTAGTAATTCAGAAATTTTCGACCATCAACACGCAATAACAACATGAATATCGAGAATAGAAAGGCGTATTAATTCAACTAGGTGAAATTGAATTCTTGGGACCTTATTAAATGATAAAGCCCGACAAAAAATAGTAAATTTTAGGTAAAAATCAGTAAACAATTTTTGTTTCCTTTTATTTTATTCAATTTTATATCAAAAACCTCAATTTTAGGTCTTTCAAGTAGCACTAGAACTACTAATTTCGGTACTCGCTCAATAACAATCATCGTGGGAATGATACTCTACTAACTCTGTATTATTTGATACAACTTAGTGCACTTGCTAATTGTACAACAAGTAAAGCATCATGTTTTTGGCATCATTGCGAGGGATTGTTTTTATTTGTGTGATATTGATACCATTTAGTTTTTGTACTAATTTGAAGTTGTAAAAACTTGTAAATTTAGAAAAAGAAATTTGTTTTCTTTCATTTATTTCATGCGCTTGAATTTACCTGTAAAGTTCTTTTTACGTGAAATATTCATATAGCACCCCCCCTAAAATTGTGTTTTTGTTAAGTTTGTGTTATTTTGTTGTTTTTCTTATATTTTGCCTTTATTTTCATCTTTATTTTACTTATAAGTTCACTTTGCTTAAATTTTGAAAGTTTAAAATTATTATTGTTAAGATTTTCAAAAAATTAGCATTACTGCCCCCTCCCCTTTTTCTCATTACTTGTAAATCTTATTTTATATTCTGTGCAAAATTCATTTATTTTATTTATTACAAAAATTATAGGCTATATATATGCATTTATTTATTTAGGCAATTTTTTATCACAAATTTTCATTGCTACACTAAATAGTAATTTACGTATCATATTTTATTTTTATTTTCAGAGAAAAAATTTCGATTTTTTTCTAAAATTTGAATTTTTTTTAAAAAAAAGTGAAAAGCAAATTTTTTTGTATTTATACTTAAAATAAGATTTTTAGTCAAGAATTATTTTACTGACTTTTTTGTGTTTTCTTATTATGTTTGGCTTTTTTTGTTCCTGCTGGATGTGACTTACTTTGAGTGTGTTGTTTGTTGTTTGTGGTAGTTTATTATTTTGGTCGTTGTGTGTTTTGCCCTACTCATGCTATGATGCTCTTCTACTGACAGGTCACATGCCATTTGCTGCGAACCGGCTTCCCAGGTTGGGGGTCCTCGGAAATAGCCTTTCTTCAGGGTAGCCCCCTGAAGGGGGAAGGCTGCGTACATCTACCCCCCAGACCTTGCTTATGCGAGAGCCCTTAGAGGCACTTGGTTTGTTGTTACTGTTGTTGTTATTATGTTTGGCTTTTTTACTGATTTAAATTTATTTTGTTTAAACTTGTAAATCTTGTTTAAATTTGAAGAAGTCAGTTTTTCATTTATTTCACTCATTTAGATATATTTTTAGAATTTAGGATTTTTATTTTAAGCTTCTCAAAACTTCAGTATTACTAAACAACACCCCCCCCCCAAAATTTTTTTTTTTTTGTTTAGTCCAGTTTTTTAGAGTCGACTTTAATGCTTCTTAGAGTTCGAAGCCTTTTGTATGGGGATGCAAATAGTGTCGGCCAACAAAAAGATTGTCTATTTGCTACAGTTTTGATCATTAGTCTTTTTAAAATTTCATTAAAAAAAAAAGAAATAAAAAGAAGACGAAGAACTTATCATCATGTTCTTAAGGCAATTTTTCTACTATTTTTAGCTTGTTTACTTTAATTAGAGTTGAATAACGTTATAATCAATTGTTTTGTGTTCTAATTGCAAAACATGATCTAATCTAAGGCACTATCTTGATAAAACCATGGTATTTGAGTTAACTAGTTAGCATGGTTATTTTACCTGTCTTCTGCTTAAAAGATGCTCAAATTTGAATGGATTACATTAAGATTATCATTTACATAATAGACTTTGAAGAGTTATGCCTAAATCTTAAAAAAAAAAAGAAAGAAAGAAAGAGGAAAGCATCTCTAGCACCACTATCCTACATAAACAATTTTAAGATATGTACTACCCATTAGGAGGACATCTCATTGGCAGCTTCTCTTACTTATAGGTCATCGCCCAGGAGTCGGAGCTTGATTCTCACTGAATATATACTCGGGAAGTCATAATGAAGGCATCTCAGTGATGGCGTCTCTTACTTATGAGTCATCGCCAATGAGTCAAAGCTTGATTCTTGCTGAAGATATATTCACACGGTAATATTGGAGGTGTCTCAGTGGTGGCTTCTTGATGCAGTACAATAATAAGACAAAATATGGGACTCGTGAAGATATCGTGATTAGAAGGAGTTTAAGTGTATGTGTGACTTTTAAATTGTTTAAATATTAGTTTATCCTTTGGAATTTACTGAGTTTAAATTAGATTAAGACTATTTAGGATTATCTTTTATTTTAATTAGACTAGGATTATATTTTAAGAGTTTGATTATTTTTATTTCCTAGTTAAATTAGGATTATACTTCTTTAATTTTCTGATTCAGGGTTCCTATTCTATAAATAGAACCCTTGTGTACTTTATAGAGATATCTTTTGAATGAGTAAAAATCCAAAAATTGAGAGTTGAGTTTGAAATCTTTTGTTTGTCCTTTTGTGCTACATCAATTTTCGTATCAGAGCAAAATCGATCCAATTTTTGTTCTCTTCCAAAATACAAAAAAACCCTTGTTTGACCCTACAATTCCTCCTTCCGTCCTCTGCCACCCTCACTACCCATCACCAAGATCTAGCCTTGCCACCTAGAAACCTTACGCCCACCACCGAAACCCAACCGCCATCACCTACCCTCGAAACCACCACCAATTCGAATAGTTTCGAAAAGCTTTGAACCCTGAACCTAAATTTTGAACCCCAACTTTGAACCCGAGCCCTAACCCCGGTGTCATTTTGTCTTCAACTCTTGCGGTGCGACCATGGTCGATGGTCGACCCTAGCCGATCGGCGAGGACCCTTTGACGTCTCTGTCACTATTTCTCAAGGAGAGGGTTGCTTTGAGCCTAGCGTTCACTTGCAAGTTCAGAAACACAGCAAAACTTTAATAATAAGGAAAGAAGGTGAAGGTATACGTTATTCTCATTGAAAACTATTTCATATAAGATGTGTATCTAATGGGACTTGAAAAGGGGCTAGAGGAAAATCACAAGGTAACTGGATATTGGCTATGGGGTGATTCTAATGATAGATCTTTAATAGTACAGATTCACAATGTTTCCAAGCCCATTACCCGTGGGGATCTACATTGGTTATTTCGCCATTATCAATCTATAGAGAATATTACTTGGGTTGATGATACTTACATTGCATGTATACAATTTTATTATCGTGATGATGCAATTTATGCAAAGCAAGTACTACAAGGGACGTACATCTATCGTGATTGTTGTTAACTTGATATTGAGCTCACTAGTGAATTGATGCGTCACAAGATCATAGGACATCTAAATGAGTTTCTAAACCATTATAGCAGATACCTTAACTATAATTACAACAAAACTGCCAACGAAAAAGTGGAAGAAAGTCAAGCAAAGCTTGTTACTATTGATAGTACGGTAGAAGCAAAGGTAGAAAAAGAAATAAATAGTGAAGGGTAGGTCCAACAAACTATTCATATTGAAGATAATGAGGACGACATTGATGAGGTATATAAAGAATTAAAGCAAAATGCATTGAAGGTTGAAGAAGAAGAAAGGGATGAAGAACTCCCCCAGATAGCAAATGCGTTCAACAACGAAGGACATGAAGGGAAGCCTATACAAGTTAACAATCTCAAGGTTGATGTAGAGCATGTCCACCATGTTGAGTTCATAATCCTAGATAATTTTTCTGACAACCTTCCTGAATTTTTTTCAAAAGCCTTCATTGGACATAGCCAAAAGTGCTTCCTCAAGCTAAGATCATGGCCTATGATTCTCCCTTTAATTCTCACCTTCCACAAAAATCGAGGACGAGTTTTTCGTAACTGGGGGAGAATGATGCAGTACAATGATAAGATAAAATGTGGGACTCGTGAAGATATCGTGATTACAAGGAGTTTAAGTATATTTTTGACTTTTAAATTGTTTAAATCCTTATGGGGAACAAGATGCTTGACGAATGGCAGAAGAGCACACTGGTCCCAATCTACAAGAACAAAGGCGACATCCAATGTTGCGCCAACTATCGGGGGATCAAACTAATGTGCCACACTCTCAAGTTGTGGGCACGAGTCACAGAAATGAGGCTATGGCAATAGATGGAGGTGACTGAGAACCAGTTCGGGTTTATACCTGGGAGATCAATAATAGAAGCCATCCACCTTTTTAGGTGTACGATAGAGCAGTATGAAGAGAGACAAAAGGATCTCCACATGGTTTTCATTAATTTGGAAAAGACATATGATAGAGTGACAAGAGAGGTACTATGGAGGGTTTTGGGTAGGAGAGGCATCCCCATGCCATATATCCGAGCCATTCGAGACATGTATTAGGAGGCACACACTGATATGCGCAAAGAGGAAGGGGAGACATACACTTTCCCTATTACAATTGAGGTACACTAAGGTTCTGCCTTGAGTCCCTTTCTGTTATCATGGATGAGCTCACTAGACACATCCGAGAAGAGGTGCCTTGGTGTATGCTTTTTGCAGATGACATAGTTTTAGTGGGGGACTCCCGAGCGAACATAAATGAGAAGTTAGAATTTTGAAGAAGCACTTTGGAATCGAAGGGATTATTGATTAGCAGATCTAAGACCGAGTACTTTAAATTCAAATTTGGCCATTCCATCGTGACTAGTACAGAGGATGCCAATATAGAATTTAAGACTGTACCGAGTAAGGAGAGTTTCAAATACTTGGGTTCCTTGATGCAGCTGAACGGTGAGGTTGACGAGGATGTCAACAATAGGATTAACGTAGGCTGGCAGAAGTGGAGGATGGACACCAGGGTACTTTAGGATAGAAAGTTCCCACTAAAGCTGAAGGGAAAATACTACAGGACGGTAGTGAGAACGGCTATGTTGTATGGGGCAGAGTGTCGCCAAATAAAATAACATCAAACCTAGAGGATGAAGGTGGCAGAGATGAGGAAGCTGCACTGGATGTGTGGCCGCACAAGGAAGGATAGGATCAAGAATGATGTAATCAGAGGTAAATTAGGTGTAGACTCGATCGAGGATAAATTGAGAGAGCACCGCTTGAGATGGTTTGGACATGTTAGCAGGAGACCGACCATAGCTCCGGTCAAGAGGTGTGAGCAGCTGCATACTACGCTAGGCAGAACATGGAGGGGTAGGCCAAAGTGGAGTTGGCTGGAGACAATCCAGCACGACCTAACCTACCTAAACCTAAGGGAGGAGATGGCCTTAGATAGAGCACGATCGAGGGCTAGTATAGGGGTAGCGGATGTGGTAGCGTAGAGTAGTGTGGCGAGTGACTGGTAGTTTAAGATTTCTAGACAGTCATAACCCCAGGTAATGAACTTATCTGTTGTTTGGTTGCTTCCCGATTATTCGTCTATTATTGGCCATGTACTATTTGCTTTACTATGTGCCTTATAGTTGTCTTCTGTGGGGTATATCTTATATCGCAAGTTTAATGCGTTATCCTAAGCTGATGCTTTGTGGCTTCCATGGCTTCCAGGATACCATGTTCTCGTGACGACTCGATCTTCAGGATGGGGGTCCTCGGAAACAGCCTCTCTTCCACCTAGAAGGGGGAAGGCTGCGCACATCCACTCCCCCAGACCCTACTTCGTGCGGGAGCCCTTGTGGCACTGGGATTATTGTTGTTGTTGCTGTTGTAAATTGTTTAAATATTAGTTTATCCTTTAGAATTTCCTGAGTTTAAATTAGACTAAGACTATTTAGGATTATCTTTTATTTTAATTAGACTAGGATTATATTTTAAGAGTTTGATTATTTTTCTTTCCTAGTTAGATTAGGATTATACTTCTTTATCTTTTCTGGTTTAGGGTCCCTACTCTATAAATAGAACACTTATGTACTTTATGGAGATATCTTTTGAATGAGTAAAAATCCTGAAATTGAGAGTTGAGTTTGAAATCTTTTGTTTTTCCTTTTGTGCTACATCACTTCTCTTACTTATAGGTCATCGCTCAGGAGTCGGAGCTTGATTCTTGTTAAAGATATACTCATGAGCTGAGATTGACTTAAGCAAATAAATTTCTCAGAAAAAAAAGAAAAAGAAAAAGGCATTTTTTATGAATAATTTAGTTTTAGGCATGCTTGATAAGTCATGTCATAAGTGGTATGATTTTTATTTTCTATTCGGTTTGAATACCTTGAGAGTAGAAAGAACAGATAAAAGTAATTTGCCTTGCTAACTTTTGAATTTGGTTACCCATGTAATTGACAATTTTTTTTCTTAGAAAAGATAGTTTGGCCTTTAGAACCTTAAACTTTCAGTCTTGGTCATTGTTTTCTAAATAAAAGTACAAATGCTTTGAATTGTGGAAGAATTCTTAAAAAGTATGAGATCCTGTGCCTTAATGTTTAGCCTTGCATGAGGACGAGCAAGATTTAAGTTTGGGAGTATTTTGATAAGTCTAATTTAGTATTTATTTATTTATATCATTTTGGTTCATTTTTAACCATTTTACGTCAATACTTTTATAGCTTTTGCTCAGTTTTGCTGTTCTTCGACTATATTGCTATTTTCGTGCAAAAAACACTTATTCTATGCTAAATCTTGCTAGGTTTTATCATCAACATCATCAAGTGGAAGCAATACATCAAATAAAAGCAAAATGCATCCGAAAGCTCACAGTTTTAGCAAGAACAACAAAGAAATGACATAATTTGATACAAATTATTTAGGATGGCAACTTTTATTGAACCAAAGAGCTTAAATTCATTGTATACTACAAAAACATCATCACCTTGGTATGAAGAATCAGTTTTGGGCGGCGAAAACTGAAAAAAAATTACATGAAATAAGGCCAGCTAAGCAAGTTGATTATTAGCCGCATGAGCTAGCAAATAAGAAGCAAGCTTGATGTTATTTTTTTCATATTTTTATCACCCTTCAAGCACTATAAATAAGGGTAATTTGGGAGTGTTTTGAGCATCCCTCAAGTCAGCAAAAACAAAAAAAAAAAAGGAAAAAAAAAGAAGAAGAAGAGGAGAAAAACCGAGGGGAGGAAGAAGAAGAAGAAGGAGGGAAGTTTGGTTTGTAATTTTGTATTTTTAAGTTCTTTCTATCCTTTTCTTCTTTAATTTCATGAATTATATCTTAGTTATGCTTTATTTTATATCTATCATGAATTAATTTTGTTTTTCCAAAGCTACGATGTTGCCTAAGTTGTAATATACGCTCCATTCTAATTCAACGTATTCAATGTTTTGTTATTGTATTGTTGAAGTGTTTATCATTGATCTTCATGAGTTTAAATGCTTGATCGCCATTTACAACCTATAATGATTTATAATGAGTCCGAGAGGAGGTTTATGGTAATTGCTAAGGTGATAAGCACTACAAATTGAGCGAATGCTCGAGAGATATTAACGCAATTTGTGTGGTCTTAAGTGAAAATCATGGATCTTTAAAACACTTTTCTTATTTAAATTCATGCATGAGAGTGATTGATTAAGATGTAAAAGAGTATGCTAAATGTTGCTTGAGAGAGAATATTTAGTAATTTAGGGTTTTCGACCATCAACATGCAATAACAACATGAATATTGAGAATAGAAAGACATATTAATTCAATTAGGTGAAATCGGATGCTTTGGACCTTATAAATTGATAAAACCCAACAACAAATATGCAAATTTTAGATAAAAATCAGTAAATAATTTTTGTTTCCTTTATTTTATTTTGTTTCATATCAAAAACCTCATTTTTCGGTCTTTCAAATCGCACTAGAACTACTAATTTTGGTACTAACTCAATAACAATCATCATAAGAACGATACTCTACTCACTCTATATTACTTGATACGACTTAGTGCACTTGCTAAGCATACACCACGTAAGCATCATCTCCCCTTTTTCGTACTGGTGGGCGTTTAACGTAAGCCCCAGTGTGTACAATTATTTCAATCCCTTTTATATCCCATTTTTTATACTAGTGGGCATTTTTATAACAATATAAATTATATTTTTCTCTCTTTTTCCTTTATTCTTCTTTTTCTTTTTTCTTTTTCTTTTTCTTTTTCCTCTTCTCTTTCCCCTTTTTTTTGTTCTTTCTTCTTTTTCCCTCCTTTCTTCACCGTTTTCACTTTTGTCTCTCTTTCTTCCTTCCCAAGATTTCCTTCATCCTTCAACATGGTTGTTACTAGCTTGTTTTTCCTTTATTTCCTGTCATTTTCGTGTGGTTTTGACATTACATATGGTGTCTTTTATCATTTTTGCCTTAATTTTGTAGGAATAGATGTGGCTTTTACCATATGTTGAAATGGAGGTGGTTGGCTATGACTTTTCATGATTTTTGTGTGGATTGGGGTTTAGATTAAGGTATAATTTTGATTCTACCTTAGTTTTACTGAAAATTTTGCAGAAGAGTTATGCCTGTTTTCTTTTTGTCATGTTAACTTGTTAATACTTAATATCTTGGTTTACATGACCTTTGTTAAAACGTGACTTACTATTTTGCTTTGCTTGTAACGTAACGTGTGCCCTATCATGTTGGTTTGCGGATGTTATTAACTATAGTTTGCATGACTTTTATTAAAACCGCCTTTGTCCCAATGTAACGTGTGCCTTGTCATGCTGACTTGAGGATGTTATTAACTATTTGTGGGTGTTTTTATCTGTTAATTTAGTCAAAACCTCCATTGTAACCTATGCCATGTTGGCTTACGGGTGTTTAACAACTTTAGTTCACATGTCTTCAATTAAAATCTCTCATGTTCTAATATAACATGTGCTTTGTCGTGCTATTTTATGGATGTTATTAACTGTTTGTGGATGTTTTTATCTATTAGCTTGGTCAAAATCTCCTCCACAACACATGCGTTGTTGGGTTGCGGGTGCTAATAGTTTCATTTTATTTGTCCTCCTTGTTGTGTCTACTCATCTTAAAAGACATAAAGTCTTTTTTTTTGTTGTGGTCAAGGTGGTTTTATTTGTGAAAATGAGCTCAGGTGCCAACAGCCATAGTTCTTTCTACTATCGGCGTGTTTTAGATATTCCTGTAGTTCCCCGTAGGCTAGAAGATATTTTATCTCCTATGAATCAGGGATTGGTTATCACATCGCCTCTACCTTTTTTCGTATCAAGAGGGAGGAGCATTGCCTCCATTCGCATATACATACATGTTCTTTGATTCATGTTATACTTATTAGGGTGATTTTAATACAGATTAAAAATGGTTCAGGGTAGAAGTAGGAGTCAAAGTATGGATTGAGGAGATCAAGCCGAAAACTGGCCTTCCACTTCGAGTCCCGCGTCTAATCTTACTTCTACTATTATATCTTTTAATGAAGCTAGAGTTCGGGCCGAATTCCCACATATTGTAAATATTAGGCCTTTTAAAAGGTATGCTCAACATTATTTGAATGTAGAGAAGATAACTTTTATTAGAGAGAAGTACTATTTTCCTTTGGAGTACAAAATATGGGCTCCTAAGGAAACTGACAGCATATTATTTCCCACTCAGCGTGACTGTTTTGCTATGAGTATTTTGAATGCTGGGCTTAGATTTTCGCTTCCTTTTTTTGTGTCTAATTTATTAGAGCGGTATACCCTGTGCCCAAGCGAAGTGACCCCTAATGGTCTTTGGAATGTACATGGATTTTTGATTACTTATTTTATGAAGGGCTTTACAGCTTCTGACAAGGCGTTTGACTATTTATGTAAAGTCAAAAAGAGTGAGCACCTTTTCTTTCGAGAGTCGTGGGAGTTGACGTTTTGTTGAGGATAATCCATCCAACCTTAAGACTTGGTTGAGCAAGTTTTTATGGGTTCGCCCACCTACTCTTCCTAGCTATTCCGTGGTGTGGCATAAACTAACCCGTGCATCTAGACCATGTCTAGAAGAGTTGGCTCCCTCAGATTGGGCGACTGTCAACTATTTTGGCGCGAATTCTAATGAATATCATTTTGTAGCCACTCGTTCACTTCTTAGTAAAGACATAGCGCTTGCAAAGGTCAGGTTAAGTGGGAGACCTTTTCCGGGTATATGAGTCTTGAATGTTTTGCTTTTTTTGTTGAATTATTCTATTTTTACTATATGATGGTGAGTGTTTATTGTTTTTTACTTTTGTTGTTGTTTCTCTTTTTAATGCAGCGGAGGAAGTAGACAACTTGAATATCGCCCACTACTTGGTTTCGGACTCTCCTCAGGGCAGCTCGGAGCATACCGAAATGGGTGCTTCTGCTGAACCCTAGGTACAACCTCCTTCTGAGGATCCCCCTCTTCGTGTTACATAGCCAGTTTCTGAGGGTGAAGGCTCTACTCAATGTCGCGTACGCAGCGGCATTACACAGCCACCTCCTAAGGGTTGGTCTACTAAGTTAAACTTACATCCTGAAGGGAGGAACGTTCGAGCACTTTTTAAGTCGGTGTAAAATCTCGCTATACTAGATGCACCTGCTATCATTCGTTTGCCGCTACCTCCTCCCTCTCCTTCTGTGAGAGATTTTCCTGTAGACTAGACCTCGGCTTGTGGGGGGGATACTTCTACTTTCCCTTGTCCCCTGCCTGATTTTTCCTCTTTGCTCAGAGTTTTCGAAGACTGCCACCTCCTAGGACAATTAATCCTCAGAGTTCTTTCAGCCTGTCAGAGGTGATGGCTTGTGCTTAATTTATTTATTGCCCTTCTCCTCTTTCTTCTTCCTATTATTATTTCTTACTTTTGGTGTGTCTATATGACTTTTTTTTGTGGCATCTAGGTGTCCTAGGTTATTTGAGTCAAATGGCCTCATCTTATACAGATGCCATGGCCCGTTGTCAAAACTTTCAAGAGGAGCTCCAGGATGTTCGAAGTGCATCTTTGAGGCACTAAGAAGACTTTATCGTTAAAGTGGAGTAGCTTCAAAGGAGGTTGGATGAGGCACGGGGTGATAATTGTCGTCAAGCAAGAGATTTACATAATGAGGATGTGCAGATTGAAAATCATTGAGTTACACTTCTTCGAGCTTGTGAGGAAACCGTTGCGACCTTTAAGTCTAGCTCTGATTTCAAATCACCTAAAGTGACTTTCATTGGGCCAATATGGATTCAGCTTTTGCTCGCTTATCCCAGAAACTTGGTGATGGTCGCCCCAACTTTACTCGACATATGGTAGATTCCTTAACCTCTCAAATTACTAACGAGATTAATGAGGAGTTATCTCAAGGGTAATGCTTATTCCAGAGCTTAGGTCTTATGAGGTTACAGTTTTATTTTATTCTTTCTTCTTTTCTTGTTGGTACTGTGATGGTTTTATTCGCTGTATGATGGATAAACATGGGAGATGGCATCTTGGTATGTGAGAAGCTATTTGCCAAATGGGAAGTTTGTTTTGTTAATATATGGTTGTACTTTTAATAGGTGCAGGATAGTCTTTTTAACAAGTGGAGAGTTGTGTTGTTTAATTAACAACATCATGTTATTTTGTATCCTTGATATGTATAAGGTAGCTTTCTCTTTTTAACAGGTGAATGGTTGTACAGTTAATTGAGAATTTCATGTTGTGTTGTTTCATGTGATTTGTAAGTATGTGATAGCCCGCTTTTTAACAAGTAGGGAGTCACGTCGTTTGATTGACAATGTTGCGTTATTTTGTATCATTGGGAAGTGGATGGTGACCATAGGAGAATGGTTGCACCTTGCACCTTCAATAGGTGAATGGTTGCACATTTAGTGGGTGAATGGTTGCACCTTTAGTAAGTTAAGGGTTGCACCTTTAGTAGGTGAACGGTTGCACCTTTAGCAGGTGGGTGGTCGCACCTTTAGTAGGTTAATGGTTACACCTTTAATAGGTGAATGTACGTAGTTGCATCTCCTCACCTTTTGTTTTATGGTTTATGACTTTATTGACCAACGATGCCAGAAGTCCCTGATGCCTGTCCACTTAAAATTATCTTTTAGTACTCACCGAAAAGAAAAAAAACCTTTACACTTTACATAACTGCTGTCACATTTATTCAACGTGTATTTACAAATGTACAAGACAGCTAACATACATTTACAGAAAAAGAAAGATAATTATATGCCTCAGGATGCGGAATAGTTACAGGTAGTATTTTCTGAGGTTGTGCACATTCCAGCTTTTGGATATCTCGGTTTCGTCTAAGCGGCATAGTTGATAACTTCCCTCACTTAGGACTTAGATTACTTTGTAAGGATCTTCCCAGTCATGTGTGAGTTTTCAAAATTCGGCACCTTTTCCTGCAGCTTCAGTGCATCTTAAAACGAAATCTCCTACTTGGAATTGTCGTGGTCTAACCTTACAGTTAAAGTATTTTCCCATTGCTTGTTTTTGTGCTACCATGTGTAACAGAGCTTCAGATCGGACTTCTCCCACTAGATCCAGAGAGTTTGCCATTGGTGCCATGTTTTCTTCTGGATGGTAGTACTTTATACTGAACGTAGGGTTCTGTATTTCTATTGATAGAATAGCTTATGCTCCATACATCAGCAAAAAAGGGGTTTCTCCAATTGCTTTTTTTTGCGGTGGTTCACTAAGACCATAGGATACTAGGCAACTCTCCAACCCATAAACCTTTTGCTTTATCTAACCTTCTCTTAATGCCATTTAGTATTTCCATGTTAGCTGCCTCGATCTGTCCATTAATTTGTGGGTGGGCTATGCCAGAAAAATGAAAATTGATGCCCACTTCTTCGCAATAAGTTTGAAACCTGGTTGAGCTAAATTGGGATCCATTATCTGCCACAAGTATTCTAGGTACTCCAAAGTTGGTAATAATATTTTTCCACAAGAAGTGTTGTGCTACTGGGTCTGTTATTTTTGCTACTAGTTCGGATTCAACCCATTTCTTGAAGTAATCGATGGCTACTATCACGAGTTTTCTTTGTCCCGAGGTCAGAGGAAAGGCATCCTATCAATACCCCATTGCGCAGCAGGTAGTGGACTGATCAATGTCTTCAAAGTGGTGGTAGGCGCATGATAGGTTGGTGCGAATCGTTGGCAAGCTTTACAATGGCGTACTAATTCTTTGGCATCTTTTTTCAAGGTGGGCCAGAAGAATCTTGCTCACAAAGTTTTACTTGCAAGTGCGTGTCCTCCTATATGTCCTCCATATTCGTCCTCAGGAATTTCTTCTAGAATCTTTTCTCCTTCATCTGTTTCCACACATTTGAGTAAAGGATGAGAGTGAAATTGTTTATAGAGCTAGTCCTCTATGAGCACAAATCGAGAGGCGTTTTGTCTTAACTTCTTGGCTTCAAGAGGATCTGAATGTTGTTTTACGTATCGGGGATATTCGATTACTTGTTGTGTCCAACTAGGTTGCGTTCTGAGATAACATATTGCTTTTACAGCTTCCCCTGTAGAATCCTGAGGGTATATTTATTGAATGACTACTTCAATATTTTCAGGAGCTGCTTGACGAAAGCTAGCTAACTTGCTGAACTCATCAGCCATGTGATTATCATTCCTATCGATGTATGTTACCTCTACCCTTACAAAGTTCACATCCAGTTCTTGAAACATTTTAAGGTATCCAAGCATGTTAGGCTCCTTAGCTTTGTATTCTCCATTTTCTAGGCTAGCTATTATCTATGAGTAATTGTGAATTCTTACAGAATGTGCCCTAGCGATTTGTGCAAGACCAGCTTCGTGTATTAAGGCCTCATATCTAGTTTCATTATTAGTCAGCAGGTAGTGGAAACGTAGGGCGTACCAATACGTCGCCCCTGGAGGATCTTGAATGAAAATTCCAGCTCCTGAATCCACTTGGCATGAACAACCGTCTACAAATATGTTCCATATCGGGAATTTTTCCAATGTCTCAGCACTTGAATCTTTGGTCTTTCCTTGCTTTTCCTCAATAACATTTTCTTGCTCAGGACTCGGCTTGACCTCAATGTTGCATTCGGCAAGGAAGTCTACCAGAGCTTGTGCTTTTATGGAAATTCGTGGTAGAAAATGTAAGACATATTCTGATAACTCTACGGCCTCGGCTAATAATCGACCCGAGCATTTTAACTTTGATAATAGTTTCTCAATGGGTTGATCTATTAATATGTTTATACTATGTGCTTGAAAGTAAGGTTGAATTTTTCTTGAGGCCATTATGATCGCGAACACCATTTTCTCTAATGGAGGATATCTTAACTCAGCCTCTTTCAACACCTGGATGACAAATTATATCGGGATCTGTCCTTTCGAGCGATTGGCTTATAAAATGATGCTAATGGTCTTATATGTGGCTGCTACATATAAGGTTAAGATCTCTCTTGGATTGGGCTTAGCCATAGAAGGTAGATGTGCAAGATGTTCTTTGACCTATTGGAAAGCATGTTCACACTCCTTATCCTAGAGCTGACCCTTTTTTTCCTCAGCATTTGAAAAAATGGAACTGCTTTTTCGGCAGACTTGCTGATAAATCTATTAAGTACGGCTAACCGTCCCGTAAGTTGCTATATGTCGTTAATCATTTTCCGATTTCGCATTTCTTAAATGGCTTTTATTTTACCGGATTGGCCTCAATTCCTCGAGCACTAACGATGTAACCCAAAAACTTGCCCTCAAGTATGTCGAACGAACACTTGCTGGGATTTAGTTTCATTTGATATTCTTGCAGGATTTGTAGAGTCTCTAGTAAGTCTTTTATATGATTTTCTTTAGTGCATGACTTGAAAATCATATCGTCAACATAAACTTCCATATTACGTCCAATTTGTTGTGCGATTACCTTCTTACCGAATCGTTGATATGTCGTACCTCCGTTCTTTAGGCCAAAGAGCATCACCTTGTGACAGTAGGTTCCTTCGTTAGTAACAAATGATGTTTTCTCCTCATCTTGTAAATCCATTTTTATCTGGTGGTAGCCTGAGAAAGCATCCATACAACTAAATAACTTTGTCCCCATTGTAGAGTCCACCAGTTGGTCAATCTTGGGGTGGGGATAGGAATATTTGGGCAGAATTTGTTCAGATTTGTGAAATCAATGCACATTCGCCGTGTAACATTTGGTTTTTTCACCAACACAACATTGGCTAACCATTCCGAATATCTAACTTCCGATATAAAACAAAAGAAAAGAAACTTTTGCACTGAAAGTGGGGAAGCCATATATGTTTGTGGTGTTCAGTAGGTGTTTGGGAAAAAGCTAAACTCAAGTTACTTAAAGATTGTCGAGATCCTCGTTATCCCTTGGTTTTTTTCCGTCCTTTCATTTCCCCTTTTTTTCTATTTATAGTGGTAGGACGATGTTTTTAGTATTTGGATAAGTGTCCTTTTCCTTTTTCTTACAAATTAAGTTTCTTTTATTATTATTTTTTTAAAATTTATTTTAAAAGGAGTGAAAATGGTTAAGTTTGCTTTGTTTTGTTACTATATGAGCGAATTGTGTGGATTTTTACCCCTACTTGACGAATGGTGTTGATTTTTTTTTCCTTCTTACTGGGCGAATAATTATTTTTTTATCCCTAATGGGCGAATTGTGTTGATTTTTCTCCTATTGGGCGAATAACGTTGATTTTTCTCCCACTGGCCAAAGAATGTTGCTTTTTACCTCAATTGGGCAAATTGCATTAATTTTTTTTTATTTTTTTGAATTACAAACAGATTCCATATTGAGTACCTAATCCTTGTAATACATCACACCGCTTCCTAATGTACGTGGGAATTCAGTCATTTCTGTAGACCTTACTTAAAGTACACCAAAGTAATTAACATCCCATACATAAGTATAGAATACTCTTAGGATTTAGAGCTGTCATTCAAACAGTACAACATAAATCACTCCTTTGCTAAGTATTTTAGAAACAAGTAATTCATATGGTCCAACTCAGTGTATCAATCTTGTTAAACACACCAACGTAACACTTTTGGATCACTATTCAAATGACCAAGACAAGTCATCTGAAATGTCACATTATAGTCTTGGCATACAAGTGGTCCAAACTTATCTTTGACTACGATTTTTTCAAACAACAATTCATGCCAGTTGTTGCAAGTCTATCTGTGGGTTAATCTCATAAACGACTTAGAACAAACATGTAAATTATATTCTAGGGACTACACCCATCCCATGGATGTTAATAAAACGAAAATCACATGCAACATACACGCTCAATTCCACAAATTTAACAAGGCAACAACTGGAACTTCAATTCTATTTATTAATAAAATAATATGTATAGGAAAATTTTTTATTTCCCGAACACTGCTCCTAACAAACTGCTCCTGGGCGGACCTTGGTGATAAGTATTGCTCCCGTGTGGATGATTGCACCAGGGTAAACTATGGTGATAAGTATGGCACCCATTGCGGGTGATTGCGCCTGGGTGGACAATGGTGACTAGTATTGGCCCTGTTGCAGATGATTGCACCGGGGTGGACCATGGTGATAGGTATTGCACCGTTGTGGGTGATTGGACCGCAACAAACAATGTTGATACTTATTTCACCCGTTGCGGGTGATTGCACCACGGCGGGCCATGGTGATATATATTGCCCGTTGTGGGTGATTGCACCAAGGTGGACCGTGATGTTGAGTACGTACTTGGATAGCCGTCAAGTGTCATGTATAAAATCTCTGAATAAAGCTGAGCATAACCGGGGCAACAAACCAGACCAAAATTGGTCCATATAATAATTGTATTATAACGAATATGCTAATAAATATCCAATTAAAGACAAGTTTCTAGAAATAATACACTTTTAAGGCTATTAAATGCCGAGTAATTTACCAACCATATGCTATCGTCATTGAAGGATATCCATGGTCCATATTGTTTTATCCTCGACATTTATCTATAAGATTATAAGCTTTGATTTATCCATGTATTTTGCAATTGAATATATGCGACACTTGTTTTTTGGAAACGAATTAATAAAGACAAGTTCGAAACCCTTGTTCTCCAAAACATTTGATATGTAGAGTTGTAGTATAAGGTAGGAATTAAGAGATTTCAAGGGAAAAGATATTATTACACTCCCCCATGTAACTTGGTTTCGTGTGTGAAAGAACAAAAACAACAAGGAGTGCAAGGATAAGGAATACTTGTTAAATGTGTTGCTTGGTTACTGCTTAGGTGATTGTGATGGTATTTAATAAGAGCTTAGAGCTAAGCGGATTCAAACAACATCTTGCTCCGATCTTGCTAAGTTGTTGACTAGTAGTGGTATTTAGCTAGCAGAGGGTTGGTCAAGGTGTGGCTTGTAACTGTAGGCGTGTTGGACTTTTCTTTTAGAAACATTTCATCGAGTTGTGATAAGTGGCTAAGTTTCCTAATTATAATTTAATCTTTGACTTGTAATGGGTAACGAAGTGTCTAAAATATGTCAAAATGTTGTGTTACATGACATGTTTGAGGGCGAAGGTCACCAGCTTCGAAAGGGATTGTATCTCACGAATGAGTAGTTGCTGACTTGTACTTGTTGTGATAAAATTCACATCGTGTGAACAAAATGTATTCTCACTAATTGTTGATCGTGAATCCTTTTGTCTAGAGAATGGTGTACCCTTTGTGACGGAAGTGATGTCTAGCCTGTGTCTTGGGGGTAAAGTCTCCCTGTCCTAGGATAAGGAAATTTAAGTTGTGAGTTAGGGAGAAGTCCCTCAGCCCTAAAATGTTCTTGCTGTCAAGATAAAGAAAGGAAATATAATTCGTGACTGAGGTGAAATCCCCTAGTTTGAAAGTGAATTGCCAATAGAATAAGAAAAAACTGAGATAAAGTCCTCCAATCCTAAAATGACTTGCCACCAAAGTAAGGAAATGATTGAGACAAAGTTCCCAAGCCCTACACCATCAAGACGAGGAAATGACTGAGGCAGAGTCCCCTAGTCCTCTAATGACTTACACCATCAAAATGAGGAAATGAATGAGGTGAAGTCCCCCAGTCCCAAATTAATTTACATCAACAAGTTGAGGAAATGACTGAGGTGAAGTCCCCCAGTCTTAAAAATTACTTACACCATCAATACGAGGAAATGACTGAGGGGAAGTTCTCTAGTCCCAAAACGATTTAGACCCTCAGGATGAGCAAATGAATGAGGCGAAGTCTGCCAATCCTAAAATGACTTACACCATCGACATGAAGAAACGACTAAGGTGAAATCTGCTATGACCCTAGATCAAACTAGGATCATGAACTTGAGATATAAGAGTATGGGATGAGAAAGAAGTGAAATAGATGAGAAATAGAGAAGAATTAGGGTTGAGAGGGAGAATTAGGTCACTTTTTCATTGAATCAATCTTCAAGCACTTGAATGAAGCTTATTTATACTCTAATTGCAAATGGGAAGCTAAAATAAAGAAAAAACCAAGCTAAAGCATTACAACAATTATTCCCGCCAAAACACCCAAACCAGCTAACAACCTTTCCCGGTAAAAACTGAATTTAAATTCAAATGAGAGTTTAACATCAAAAATCAACTAAAATGCATCAGAATCCTTCACAGTCATGAGAATACCCTCTCCTCAAAATCATTCTTGTCCCAAGAATGAAGAAGAAGGGAATTAACTGTGTAAGAACTGCAATTTCTTCCAGCTGGTTTGTGTTGAGTCCAAATTGGTCCATTGCACTAGAATTTCCTTCTCAGTTTTGCCTTACTGTTGTACCAAATGTGAGTCTAAAATTGATGCAGGAGCCTATATCAAAGTCCCACATTGTGCTACTACAGGAGGCTGCTTAGAACACTCTTTCCCTTCTTCCTTGTGTTTCTTTAAAAGCGAGACATGCAAAACACGATGCACAATGGAATGAGGTGGTAGCTCTAATCGATTAGCTACATTTACCACTTTCTCTATGACCTTGTAAGGACCAAAGAAACGAGCCCCTAACTTCACATTCTTGTGAACTGCTATGAAAGACTACTTGTAAGGTTGGAGCTCGAGATATACAAATCTCCAACTTCAAAGGATCTATCAGAATGTTTCTTATATGCATAGAATTTCGTTCTTGATTGGGCAAGCTGTAGGTTGTCTTTTAATTGCTGAATTAACTGCCTTTTTGTTCAAGAAGATCATTAACCTCTGTCACATGAGAAATCAAAACTTGTAGCACCTTGGGGGAAAGAGGATCATACCCATATAAGGCCTTAAAAGGGGTGTTCCCAATAGCTGAATGGAAGTGAGTGTTATACCAGAATTCTGCTAAACCAATGGGACTAGTGCTTAGGAAAGGTGAAAGTCATGCTTCTAAGATATTGTTCCAAGCACTAGTTCACCCTCTTTGTTTGCCCATTAGATTGAGGATGATAGGAAGAACTGAAAGCAAGCATAGAGCCCATCAATAGGAACAACTCCTTCCAGAATTGGCAAGTGAACATCCCGTCTCTATCAGATATAATGGATTAATGCAATCCATGCAATTTGTAGATGTTATTAAGGAATATCCTGGCAAACATTTTAGCTGAGATTGGGTGATTCAAGGCAATGAAGTGGCTAAATTTAGTAAATCGATCCACAATGATCAAGATTACTTCCTTGCCTTCAAACTTTGGCAAGCCTTCCATGAAGTCCATGCTTATATGCTGCTAGGCTCTATCAGGAATTGGTAGGGGATGAAGGACACCAGGATATTAAACGTGCTCGGATTTGATCCTTTGATTGACATCAAAACTTTACACAAACTCTTCTACTCCTTTCTTAGCTCTAACGCAGCAAAAATGCTGCTTCAATCTCATGTAAGGGCCCTCTATACCCCAGTGACCGCCCCAAGCTGAAGAATAAAAGGCTTGAATGATCTGTCTTCTCAAGTCAGTAGAAGCTCCTACATAGATCTTCCCATTAATTCTAACAATTCCATTCAAAACAGTGACTTTAGCTATTGAATCGTATGAATTGCTCACACTGTAGGCTTCAATGCAGTCTGAAGCAAACTTATCCCCAATCAGGCAATACATAAGAGATGGCTAAGCAAGAAGTAGACTCCCCTTCTTCCAACCTCTGAGAAAGAGAATCAGTAACAAAGTTCTCTTTCCCATTGCAATACTCAATAGAATAACTCCGCCCAAACATTCCCATGAGTCCTCTCCTTTGCACTATAGTGGTAATCTTCTGCTCCAAGAGATATTTCAGACTCTGATGATCAGTTCTTATGATGAAATGGTGCCCTTCGAGGTAATGTCTCCACTTCTGGACTGCTAACAGGATAGCTAAATATTCTTTCTCATAAATCGAGAGTTGCCAATTTCTTAGACTGAGACCTTGGCTGAGGAAGGCTATAGACCTGCCCTGTTGAGAGAGCATTGATCCAATTCCCATGCTGCTAGCATCAGTCTCTAGTATAAAAGGCTTCCCAAAGTCTGGCATAACAAGAACTGGTGCAGAACACATAGCTAATTTGAGGCTTCAAAAGCCTCTTGAGCCACATCGGACCAGTTGAATGCATCCTTCTTCAGAAGATCAGTAAGGGGCTTGGCTAGCTCTCAATACCCAACTATAAACTTCCTATAATACCTTGACAATCCCAGGAAACCCCTCAGCTGCTTAAGGTTTTTAGGAATAGGCCACTCCTTCATTGCTTGTAGCTTGCTAGGATCTATGGCTACACCTTCTTTACAGACTATGTGACCCAAGTATTCCACTTGGGTTTGAGCAAAAGAACCCTTGGAAAACTTAGCATACAGCTTATTCTTGCACATGTAAAATACTTGTCTCAAATGCCTGATATGTTCTTCCATGGAGGGGAAATAAACCAGAATATCATCAAAAAATACCAACACAAATTTCCTCAATTGATCTTTAAACACATGATTCATTAACGCCTGAAATGTTGCTGGAGCATTAGTCAAGCCAAAAGACATGACCACAAATGCATAATGGCCGTGGTGTGTCCTGATGTCAGTTTTATCAATATCTTCATCCAACACTCGAATCTGGTGATAACCTTGCCTCAACTCAAGCTTCAAATAATAATGTGAACCTCTTAATTCACCAAGCAGATCATTAATAATGTGAATTGGAAACTTATCCTTAATGGTGAGGAAGTTTAGCTGCCTGTAATCCAGACACATTCAAGAAGAACCATCCTTCCTCTTGACAAGAAACACTAGGGAAGCAAATGGATTGTTGCTATGATAAATGAATTTAGTCTGCAGTAGCTCTTAAACTTATCTCTCAATCTCACTCTTCTAATAGTGAGGGTATTTGTAGGGCCTCAAGTTCACAGGATTGGAGTAAGCCTTGAGAGGAATGGCATGATCCAGCATCCTCTTAGGGGGCAAGGCAGATGGTTGGGCAAACACATCTTCATACTCAAGCAGCAACTGTCTAATAAGAGGATCTGAAGTCTAGTGTGAAGCATCAGCTCCAGAAGTAATTGAGAACAACTGACCAATCCACTAGCACTTTCCCTTCTTGACAAGCTTCTCTAGCTGCTTCCCTTTCATTATCTGGAGCTGCCCTTTCTCCATAATTCCTTACAGAAGCACCTTTTGTCCATACCTTTCAAAAGATACTGATAGCTGAGTGAAATCAAAGATTAAAGGGCTGACGGTTTTCATCCAACCAACTCCAAAGAACATGTCACAACCACCTACCTTCAAAACTCTGAAATCATACTCAAACTGGTGCCCTTGCATTCTCCAATAGAATCCTTTGCACTTCATCTGTGTGATCATCGAATTAGCATCAACCATTGTAACAACTAGGGGATTGTTTTTTATCATTTCGTGCCCAACTTGCTTCATAACTTTAGGATCCACTTAGCTATGTGTAGCCACTAATGATCAACATCAACATATGTTTGTGTCCTGCTTCTCCTCTGATTCTAATCGCATTGTGAGACCCATTACCAGTACGTGCTTTAACAGTGATCTCCATTTCATCACTCTCATATTTTGTTGTATCCTCCTCCTCCAATTCTTTAGAAATCTCCTCTAACACCTGATCTTCAATATCCTCCCCAGCTTTAGCTCCAGTCACAGCCATTAACAACTCGGATTACATTTATGTCCAAAGAAATACTTCTGATTGCACTTGAAGCAGAACCTTTGATTCTTCTTTTCCTCCAAGCTCAAACCAAACACCTTAGGAACACTCATAGAGATAGCCTGTTGTTGAGAAGATGATTGTGGAGCCTTGGTTTTAGATCCATTAGTACCAGCCAAAATCGTGGCCTCCATTAATTTAGCCTTTGAAAAGGCTTGAGTCAGAGTACCTGAATTCAACGCCTTCACCAAGTTCTTGATCCATGGCTAACGACCACTAATAAAACTGGATATATAATAAGATTCATTAGCTCTTGGAGTAACTATCAAATTCCTTGCTCTCAAATTCTCAAAACGAGTCATATAATCTCTCATAGATGAAGTTTGAGTTAGTTTATTAAAGTGATCAATCACTTCACCAAGATCTTCTTCTCCAAATCTCTCACATAATTCATTCCATGAATCAAACTATAATACCAAACCTTTTAATCTCCTTGGAGATAAACAATAGCTAATTCAACTTTCTCAGATTCATCAATGTGATAGAATCGAAAATACCTTTCACACCTCCTTATTCATGATTGAGGCTGTCTTCCATCAAATGCATCAATCTCCATTCGTGGCTACCTGTGTCCTTGAGTCCTTCCACTAATAGATCCATTCTCACTGGATCCAGCAGACTGATGAGCAGGATCAGGGGGACGATCATGATGGCTAGCTGCAGATAACACTCTAACTATTGGAGGCTGATTTTTTCTAGTAATTTGCTGATGTAATCCATGGAGCTTCGATTCAATTTGCTGTGAATGCTGATTTAACTTCTCAGCTAGCTTCTGATATTGCGATTGCTGCATTCCTACAAAAATTGCCTCCATCTGAAGTCTCAATTGCTCGAATTTATTGACCTCCACACCAGCACTAGTATTGGAACACACAACAATAGCATAAGTCATATTTACTGCAGCACTGGCTCAAGTAGTTACTCCACCAGCCATTGGCACTGATTTCTTGCATCTAGCCAGCTCCAATCAATCGATCAAGCAATCAATCAGCAATAAACACCAGCTCTAATCCCAATTGTTATGATCCTAGATCAAACTAGAATCATAAACTTGAGATATAAGAGTATGGGCTGAGAAAGAAGTGAAATAGATGAGAAATAGAGAAGAAATAAGGGTTGAGAGAGAGAGAATTAGATAACTTTTTTATTGAATCAATCTTCAAGTGCATGAATGAAGCTTATTTACACTCTAATGGATAATGGGAAGCTAAAACAAAGAAAAAAAAAAAAAAAAAAACCAAGCCAAAGCATTACAATTATTCCCACCAAAACACCCAAACCGACTAACAACCTTTCCCGCTAAAAACTGAACTTAAATTCAAATGAGAGTTTAACATCAAAAATCAACTAAAATCAACTAAAATGCATCAGAATCCTTCACAGTAATAACAAAGTCCCCCCATCCCAAAACGATTTACACCATCAAGATGAGGAAATGATTGAGGTGAAGTCACCCAGTACTAAAATGACTTACCCCACCATTGAACAAGTGACCGAGGTTATGTCCCCCAGTTCCAAAATGACTTAGACTACCATAATAAGATTTGACTAAGGCGAAGTCTCCCAGCCCTAAAATGATTTACGCGAGCATTAAAGAAATGGCCAAGATGAAGTCCCCCAATCCTCAAATGCTTGGTATCATCATTAAAAGAAAGATCGACCCACCTTAAATTCATAGTTATTTTTTGGTTATATTAAGTTAACTTTATCTTCAGAGGCTATTATAGAGTCATCAATGTAAAGAGAAGATGAAATTGCATGGTTTGGCGAGTAGATCGAGAGTGGTGGGATTTCATCTTGTAAGTTAAATAGTTCTTTTGTTAGTGCATAGGAAGATTGCGGATGAGGTGGCACATAGCTGATAGCTAGGATCTCTAGATGTGGTGTGGCATTCTAAGCTTGAATTTGATCAATAGTTTGTTTAGATGGTTGCCTTGTATGCGTATAAGATTGGCAAGTAAGAGATTCGTGGAACAGTTGAATCAATTATGAATGAAGTAATCTTACGAGAAGAATCAAATGTTTTGTAATTTTTAAAACAGTTATGAGGTCTCTTAAAGTCCTTTACATGAATCTTGTAATTTGTTGTAGATCCATTTACCTCTTCTACACATTGTACTTATATGTGCTTTTTGATTTGCACTTGTACCTTGGTATCCGCCTATGTGCTTGGCTTAAGATGCCAGAATCATTAGAAGTTGTATTGATGGCCTTGTTCCTCTATTGCAACCTATCATGAATTATTGACTTTTATTATCTTGATAATTGAGGAATAAGAAACTTGGTGAAACAAAGTTCTTTATAAGAGGGATTTGGTGCGAGTGGCATTCGTCTAGCATACGAGCTAGCGAGTATCCATATGATAACATTTTTTTGGACATGGGAGCAAGTTCAGGATTGAATGGGATAGAGATTGTAATGAAAATTAACTTTTAATGTTTATGTTAAACTAAGATTGTAATCAAAATTAACTCTTTTAATGTTGAATTAAATTAAGAATGTGTCAAAAATTGACCCCTTTATGATTGAATTAAACTAAGATTGTAATGAGAATTGACCCTTTCAGGGCTGAATTAAACATAGATTGTAATGAAAATTGACCCTTTTACGGTTCAATATAGGAGAGAGAGATCCATTGATGGTGGTGATTGGTACGGGCTGCTGACGGTGACACAACGGCACTGAAGCAAGGCGAACAATGTGACACGACGAGCAACAGTTCAAGGTGATCCAGGTGTGGGTGTTAAGGTTTCAAAGATTGCTCTTGAACCTCAACCTTGGTTGAGATAGTGAGAGTATGAGATGAGAAAAGAATATAGAGTTTAGATGAGATAAGAAGGGAAAGGAGATGAGAAGTAGAGAGAGATATCAAAAGATATCAAATTCATTCATTAAAGTTCTTCCCATTACAAGCTAGAACCTCCCTACTTATACTACTTACAAGATATGATCTAATACATTGGATCTAGACATCACAACCAACCAACTTACCAAAATATCTAAAGCATATGAAAATATCTACTAACTAACTTCTAAGCTTATTGCCAAGACAACTAACACAACCAAAACCCACATAGCCTGCTGCTGCAACGCATTACCCAAGCAATCAACTAAGGCTTAATACAACTTTATTCACTAAACTATCATCGTATAGCATGATAACAGCAGCAAGTACCCGCAGCAGCGAACCCCACAGCAACACAGCCTCTACCAGCCCATGCCTTGGATTCTCGAATTCATAACAATCCCTTCCCCTTGAAAACATTCTTGTCCTCAAGAATCGAAGAGAGTTGGAACAATGCATATGACTTAGCTTATGAAAAGATAGCTGAAGTGTTGAACTTTTTGCTGAAATCTGCAGCTGGAAGGACATCCGAAGCAACTCCATATGAATGCAGCAGAACACATTAACACAATGCTTGTTATGCACAAAGTCTTCTGGTGGTCTACACTGATCAAACCAGACCAGCAAAACCTCAACAACCAACCCATGGCACAACTTGATGCAGTTTATAAAGCTCACTGCACTATCTTGATGCACAGACCCATAAAACGCATCAATGCTTCTGAATTCCTGCTTGTAGTAAGCTGCATAACTGAATGTAAATATCATTAAACCCATAAGACTACATATGAGGTCCTTTAACATCTCAGGAAGCCTTCCAAACTCAAACCAAGAGAACCAAGGATCAAAATCAGCTTGAAGAAATTCCCAATTACAGCCCAAACGACCCCATATCTTGATCTTAGTGACAACACACATTGAAATTCCATAATAATGCAGCTGCAACTCCTTCATCTTGGATCTTATCCAAAATTTGTATTGCTTAAACATCCGCTTACTAAACCATCTCAGACCAAGCTCAACAAACTTTTGATTGCTTTCCAATTCCACCTGATCTGTTGCAGAACTCAAAATTGTAGTAGTGCTAAACCGATGCATCACATAGTGACAGATTTCCGCTCGATTTCTGTCCATATGGGAGCTTCACGATGCGAACAAGTTATTACATCTTCCCAAAGCCTTAATAGCACCAACGACACTCAATCTGAACAACTCTTTCACTGCTGACAGTGAAAGGGCTGGGTGGAGTTAAGAATGTTGTAAATTTGTGACACTGTGATTGAGTTCTATAATGTGGAGATCAGGTTTGCGATTGTTTTGTATTAAAAAGCATAAGAATTGTTTCCTTTTAGCAATTCTATGCTGATTACTTTAATATAGTTTTTATATGTTGTATTTTTTGTTTTATTGCTAGTTGGTGGTGTGTCTGTACTATTAATTATTGATGCTCATTTGACAAGAATTTCCTAACATGAGTATTGTATTTATTTTTTTCAGTGTTGGAAGATTGCACGGCAAATTCTTGTTTTTTTGGAACTTTTATTTGTGAACTTTTTTTGGATTTGTAATTTTTTCTAAATTGTTAGGTGATGAGCGCTTTTAGTGGTTTTTGTATGTAAACTGGCTTTTGTGAGTACTTAAATATTTAAGATTCAATAATATCTTTATGTTTTACTAGAACTCGATGCTGCATTGAATGATATATAAAAGTTATATATGTATGGTTATATGGTACTATTCTACATATGTTAGAAAATAAATGAGATGTTATAATACATTTATGTACAGGTGTTGTAAACAACCCAAAAATTGTAATTATATGGATGTATAGATATTGTAGACGACTAGAAAATTATCATTATATTGCATAAATGTACAAGTATTTTTGAATGCATGCATTGTACCATATGAATGTACAAGGTCTTTAACGTTAATAATTTTTTTTAATAATTGTCCTTGATGGGGGAAGAATTTTTAACAACAGTTTTTTTTATAATTACTTGGCAGAAAATGTATTAACGATGGTTTATTGTTGCTATTTTTTGTACCAATGATGATCTATATTGTCATTACTATTTTCAATTAGTAGCGTGAAAATTATAACGACGATTTTTGTCATCGTTATAACTTTTTCCTATATAGCGGTAAATATTTCTAACGATGAAAATTGTTGTCATTATTAATCAACTCTTTAACGATGGTGCCACCTAACGTCAAAGACTTCACTTCTAACGACAACTTGTGCTATCGTTATTGATTTCACTTTAAGCGACAGACATAGTATACTGTCATAGATCCTTTTTAACAACGGCTCAGTTTAACAGCCGTTGATCCCAGATAGTATTAACATCAGAAGCAATAACGACGACGAACGACGGGAAGTCGTTAATAGTATTAACAACTGTAAACTAGGCTTTTAACGACAATATTCACTATCCTTAATGATCCTTTTTCTTGTAGTGTCTTTAGAATTAGCCACTGCACTCGAGTTATCACAAAACTGCAATTGGTGTTAGACTATCTCTGACAGCCTCAAGATCTATCAGGAACTTTCTGAGCCAACATTCTTCCCTTGCAGCTTCTGAAGCAGCAACATACTTAGCCTCCATGATGGAGTTAGCAATACAATATTGCTTAACATCCCTCCAACTAAGGGCTCCCCCTCCAAGGGTCAAGACATATCCAGAAGTCCAATGTCTAGCATCTCTATCTGACTAGAAGTTTGAATTAGTATAGTAAACTGGAACCAGCTCATCACCTTGAACCATCAGCATATAATTCCTAGTTCTTCTCAAGTACTTAAGAATATGCTTCATTGCCACCCAGTGCATTGGACCCAGGTTAGACTGATATTTGCTTACCATACCAACAACATAGTAGATATATGGTTTCGTGCATAGCATGGGATACATTAGGCTTCCCACAGCCAAAGCATATGGAACATTCCTCATTTGCTCCTCCTCTTGAGGTGTCTTGGGATACTGCTCTAAAGAAAGAGGGACTCCATGCCTAAAAGGTGAAAGCCCTTTCTTAGAGTCCTCTATGCATTGCCTTGACAACATCTTTCAATATAAGTGACTTGAGAAAGACCCGACATCCTACTAAATATGATCTCGCAAAAGTTTGATCCTAAGAATATAGCTGGCCTCTCCTAAATCATTCATACCTAACTGACTTGACAACCAAATATTTACAGCAGACAACACCCCTACATCACTCTTAATGAGCAGTATATCGTTGACATATAATACTAAGAAAGTCACTACTTTCTCTTGATGCCATTTGTACACGCATGGTTCATAAATCAATTGCTCAAAACTATATGACTTAATTGCTTCATTGAATCTAATATTCTCTGAGCCTGATGATTGCTTCAGTCCATAAATGAACTTCTTCAGTTTGCATACCGTATGCTCCTAATTTTATCCAATGAAAATGTCTAGTTGCTCCATATAAATGTCTTCTTCAAGACAACCGCTCAAAATGGTCATTTTGACATTTATTTGCAAAATCTCAAAATCCTAATGAGCTGCAATGAATAGGAGAATCCTTAAGAACTTTAGCATGGTTACTGGTGGGAAGGTCTCGTCATAATAAATTCTTTCCTTTTTGGTAAAACCCGTAGTAATCAGTCTTCCCTTGAAAGTCTCTACCTTCCTGTCCTCTCCTCTTTTCCTCTTGTAGACCCAGTTACAACCAATGAGCTTAATGCTAATAGGAACCTCTATAAGATCCCATGCCTGATTAGAATACATATATCCTATCTAAAATTTCATTGCTAAGGCCCATTGGTCAGTATCCTTATCTTTAATTGCCTTATTGCTGTAGAGAGAATCATATTCAATGTCACGATCAACCATTTAGGCTCCCGCCGTGACCCTGTCAGGTGCCTTGACAATCATCCCACTATGCCTACGCTCTCGCATACTTAGAACATTCATGTCCCTATCAGTTGGTGCATCTAATCATCCACCTTGTCCCTGGTTATGTCTAGTTGTTCTGAATTGGCATCATTTTCTTTCATTTCCTGAAACACTACTTTGCTTTTGCTTTTGTAGTCTACTGCAAAATCCTCTTTTAAATACTTCATATTTGCACACCTTTGTCCTTGATTCCACAGGATCCTTTTTCAATACATGTGTTGGGCACCTCCTAATACCAAGGTAACCTAGACTTGGCTTTCACCTAGTCCATAACTCCATAGGAGTTTTAGGAATTGACTTAGATGGAACTAAGTTAAGAAGATATGCTATTGTCTTTTGGGCGTAACCAAAAAAAGAGACTGGTAAAGTAGCATGACTTATCATAGACCTAGATCAGCGTACTTGTATCAGAAAGCTAAGATCTTATCCCATTTCTATTTAGAAAATCATGAAATTCACCCGAAACATATTCACCACATTGATTTGATTGAAGTTTACTTAACTAGTTTAACTAATTGATTTCCAACTTCACCTTTGTACTCTTTGAACTTTTCTAAAGAGTTCAACTTATGTCTCATTAGTTAAACATATCCACACCTTGAGTAATCATCAGTAAATGTGATTAAGAACTCATACTCACCTCTTGGTTAAACGTTCATTGGTTCACATATTATTGTGTGAACTAGCATAAGCAACTCACCAAACCTATTGCCTTTATTATTAAAGACAGACTTGGTCATCTTACCTGCTATGCAGAATTTGCAGACTGGTAATGACTTCAAGTCTAAAGGTTCTATCAGTCCATCTTTTTCCAGTCTTGGATCCTGTTTGAATTAATGTGACCCAACTGTTGGTGCCATGTGGAGGAATTATCCATTATAGGTTGTTTTCTTTTAGGAGTTTGACTAAGTGAGCTTGTGTTAGATTTATTTGAACGAATATGAGAGTTTTGGGCAACAAACAACATAAATAATCCATCGACACATGTACCTTTGCAAATAAACAATTTATTTCGCATAATAACAGGTTCAATGCTAAAATTAACTGAATAACTATTTTTCACAAATCGAGACGCAAAAATCAAATTCTTACGTAGTGCAGGTACCAGTAATTAATTATTTTAAATCAAAACTCTCCCACTAATTACTAAGCCAACATCTCCTACACCTAAGACCTCTACTCTTGTACCATCTCCACCTGCCAGGTACAAATCCCCATCATGCAGCCTTTTGGTTAGCATGAGTCCTTGTAACATTATTATAGACATGATAAGTTGAACCTAAGCCCACACGCCAGGAACCTAGTGGATTCTCAATTGTGCATGACTCAACAAAGTGAGATATAAATATAGCTTCACCAAATGGCTTAGCAGCCTTTGTAAGAAGAGAAGCTAAGTACTTAGTGTAATTCTTCTTCCAGTGGCCAGCCTACCAGCCAAAGAAACACTTTCTTTTTGCTGACTTATTAATGGACTTTGTAGCTACACTTACAACCTTGCCTTTTCCTTTCTTTCTAGTAGGTCCCTTGCCAGTAATAATTAAGTCCGATTTATTTTTCCAAGCAGAGCAACTTGGTCTAAGGAGTACTTTATGCATTAGAGTCATGTGAAGTTCACATGCGATATGCATTTCAGAACATACACTAAATGCAAACAATTGTTTAACTATCTTATAAGAGTCCTGTATAATGCAATGATATCTATTTTTTTTTTTAACGTTAGCATACACAATTAGTCTAGTAACCACTAAATTGTACTATCATGCATGCAACGACGACCAAAACAGACCACTCCTTACTCCCTGGCAGCGCGGTAGTATGAAATGAGTTTGGGTGAGAACTCTTACTAAACATGATTAACTCACAACTTTACCTTAGTCTCCAACATAACACAACAAAGCTCCTCGGGGAGGCTAATGTATGACGCTAGTCAAGTATAAACCATTACCTAAACCTCCATACAAATACAAATAATACTCCACGGAAGCATGGTCGCATCGTTTCTTTGCACTTTGGTTTATCCTAATACAAGGCTAACCGCAACCCTGCAAACCGACATGCTACGTAGGGAGGTCTATTGATCTGTTATACCACTAGACAGGTAATGGGGACCGCGAGGATTCAACAATTGAACCTTACTCCCCACTTTAGTGGTTTTTTATTAACTTGCATTTACAACTTAAATTATCTCATAATCTCTTTTACAATCTCATTCTGAAATTAAATTATGCAACAAAATAAATTAATTAATTTATTTTTAAGTTAAATTAATATAGTCTGACGACTTAGATTATCTGATAATCTACTTTAAAATCTCATTAAAAAAAATTGACCAAAAAAATTAATTTATTTTTTATTTTCATTTAAAATAGTATCAATTTACATCTTAGATTATCCCATAATCTATTTTAGAATATCATTCTCAAATTAAATTAATTAATTAAAAATAATTTTTTTGATTATTATGTAAACCAATACTAACGTTTACATGTCTGAAATTTTGTTTAATTTACACAATTTTGAGGTCAGCACCATGTTAGCATTGACATTTGACGTGTGCTGAAATCAACGACTAACTTCAGCATAAGAATTCCTTTTTCTAATTAAAACACTTAATATGAAAAAAATTATTGAATCTAATCTCATTACATCAATTTTATCCAATATCTTGAATCATGATCGAATATGCATAATCTCATTATATAAACAATGTAATCGCAAATTAATAAATTGGCACATATGAATTAACTATTAATTCATTAATGATTCAAAAAATTTAAATCGCTATCTTAAATAATCTAATTAACTATTAATTTATACGATTTAAATAGTTTAAATTATAATTTAAACAATCTTTCCTTCTTAATAAAATCTCTATTTTATTAAATTCAGGTCTATTTATTTTGGTCATATTATATTTATTCATGTATACAATGAATATAATAAGAGGCTAGCTCTAATACTTATTATTGGGTGAATTTCAAAAATTTTTCATGATTTGATAAAGTAAATGCAGTGGAAAGGCTTAAAATTCTTAATTTTAAACTTGAAGTTTGTTTAAAATTTCTAGTTTTAAATCTACAGATTTAAATCCCTAATTTAAATCTATACGCCTCCAATCTAATACATTCATAACAATTACATGAAATATAACTAGCATTAAAATAAAACTTAATAAATAGAAAAGTGAAAACTTAAAAGATAACAATAGAAAGACATAACCGAAATTGCTTCAAAATAAGAATAGTATAATAAATAACTCCAAGAATATAACAAACTCCAAGAAAGCAAAGAAAATCGAGACCCAGCTGCCTTCTACACAATGGCCTCGAATTGCCCAGAGAGTGGGCTCCGAAAAGTATTAAACTGTACAAAGAAAAATTTCAACAGAAAATTTTCTCTCTAATTAGGTCCTAGAAAGTCAACACTTTCTAAACCCTTTATTTTTAATTGGATGCCAAACCTCGAAATAGGTACCTCTATTTAGAGTAGTATACCAGAGCGAAAACATCGCAATGTTTCCATATGGGACGTGAAAATACAAAACCAAATGCAGCGCTTTACATCAAAAACCCTCAAGACGTTGTGTTTTAATAACACGTGCTTTGCCCTGTCACCGCGTGCCATGTGGAAGCACACGATTGGTCAGCCCCAAGGCATGCAGATATTTCCCCTGGGTAGCCTAACCCACGACACATGTGTTTGAATAGGTGTTCTAGAAAAACCCAATTAGTTTTAAATATTAAATAAACATAATTGGTTTGTTTATTTACAGTATGATTATGTTTCACGAGTCAAACATGCGTGACTATTTTTCTAAAATGTTCCAGAAGATGGACATTGTCCAAGATGACTTGTTAGGCATAGTTTAAGTGGTCAATAAGATTGAACCATAGAAAGACTTAGATCAAACTAGTGACATATTGTTAAAATATGTTTATAGTCTATGAAGTTTGGACAACTTGTCTGATAAGACTATAATATGATGGTTTTGATAACTTGTGATGCATGGTATTTGCTTAGCAAGTGCACTAAGGCGTATCAAGTAATATAGAATGTGTAGAGTATTGTCCCACGTGGATTGATTATTGACTGAGTATCGAAATCAGTAGTTTCAGCACTATTTGAAAGATCGAAATTTGAGGTTTGTGATGTGAAGCAAACAAAATGAAAAAGAATTAAATGTTTACTGATATTTATGAAAAGGTTTTTGATTTTAGGTGATTTTAATGATGTAATAATATCCAAGGCATCCAATTTCACCTAATTGCATCAATATGCCTTTTTTTCTCGATATTCAAGTTGTTATTACATGTTGTTTGTCGAAAACCCTAATTTAATAAATATTCTCTCTCGAGCTACATTTAGCATGTTCTTTTACATATTAACTCATCAATCTCTTACATGAATTTAAATAAGAAAAGAGTTTTGAAGATATATGGCTTTCACTTAAGACCACATAAATCATGTTAATCTATCTTTAGCATTCGCTCAACTTGTGGAGTTTATCACTTCAGCAATCATCATAAATTTCCTCTTGGACTCATTATGAATTATTATAGGCTTTGAATGGTGATCAAACATTCAAAACTCATGAAGAAAAATGGTAAGCACTTCAACAACGTAATAAACAAAACATTGAATACGTCGAATTAGAAAAGAGCGTACATTACAAATTAGGCTACATCATAGCCTTGAAAAAACTAAATTAGTTCATGGTACCCATAATATAAAGCAAAACCAACAAAATCCATTAATTTTAAAGAAGAAAACAATAGAAAGGACTTAAGATGTAAAATTACAAACCAAACTTTCCTTCCTTCCTTCTTCTTCTTCCTCTCGGTTTCTTTCCTACTTCTTCTACTTTCTTTTGTGTTTTTGCTGATTGAATTGATGCTAAAAGACCTCTCAAACACTCTTATTTGTAGTGTTTGAGGTTTGGAATACTTGAAATAAAAAAATTATATAAGCTTCTTCCCCATTGCACCACCTTGCCACCCGCCTTTACAGCTTGTTGCAAGTTGCTGCCTTTATGATTTTTGTTTAGTTTTTGCAGCTTTTCACCTCCCAAATTCAGAGTTTACCTCAATTTGGACATGTTTCTAAAGTGTACAATGCATCCTTGCTCTTGATTTGTTCATTTTTCCTCCCATTTTGGCTTGTTGATGTGAATTATAAATGTTCTTGATGTGTTCTTGCTTAATTGTGCGAAATGTATTGTTTTGCCCAACTTTTTGCTTTTGTTTGATGTTTCTTGCATTTATTTGTTGATTTTAATGATAAAAACTATCAAGATTTAGCATAGAATGAGTGTTTTTTCAAAGAAATAGCAATAGGAGTGACAAAGAGCAAAAGAGATTAAAAGTGATAAAAATTTAATGTAAAATGGTTAGGAATGAAACTTTTTGATATATTGGACTCCTCAAAATACCCCAAAACTTAAATCTTTCTCGTCCTTGAGCAAGGCTAAAGATTAAAGCCCAAAATCTCATGATTTTTAAGAATTCTACCACAATTCAAAGCATGTGTACTCTTATCAGAAAAGAATGACCGTTGCTCAAAGTTTAAGGTTCTGAAGGAAAATTAGCCTTTCCAAAGGAAAAATCATGTCAATCACCTCGGTTAGTGACCTCATAAGTTGGCTAAGCAAATTAGGCTTATCTTTTTTTTGTCATCTCAAGACATTTAAACTGAATAGAAGACAAAAATCATATCACTCACAACAAGACTTCCCAAGTATGCCTTATCATGCAAAATTTTCTCCCTTTTTTATATTTTTTTATGAGGGATTGATCTACCCTAATCAACCCCAGCCTATGAGTATATCTCCATTGAGAATGAAACTCTTGACCCTCGGGCGAAGACCGCATAGGTAAGAAAAGCCACTAGTGGGACGCCCTCATTTCGACTACGTGAGTATATCTTATCGAAGAATCAAACTCCTAACCCTTGGGCGATAACCGCATAGGTAAGCGAAGCCACCAGTGAGACGCCCACATTATCACTTCACAAGTATATTTTCAGCGAGAATTAAACACCCGACCCCTGGGCGATAACCGTATGGATAAGAGAAGCCACCACTAAGACACCCTCATGAGAGGTAGCACATATCTTAAAATGTTTATATGGAATAGTAGCACTTAGAGATACTTCCCTCTATTTTTTTACCCATTTTTTTCTCTAGACTTAAGCATAACTCTTCAAAGTATTTTATTCAAATGATAATCTTGACGCAATCCATTCAAATTCGAGCATCTTTTAATCAGAAAGAAATGTAAAATAGCCTTGCCAACTAGTGAACTCAATTACTACGGTTTTATCAAGATAGTGCCATAAAATAGATCATGTTTTACAATTAGAACACAAAAATACTTGATTCTCAGGTTATTCAGGTCTACTCAAAGCAAACGAGCTAAGAAGAGTAGAGAAATTGCTTAAAAAGAATGATGATAAGATCTCAAATTATTCTAAGGGTTTTAAATTAGTTCCAAATGTGCAATTAAATTAGAAAGACTACTGATTTAAAATATAGAAAATAGAAAAACTTTTTGTTGGCCGACACTATCTACAATCCCATACAAAGGCTCTGAACTCTAGGAGGCATTAAAGCGGACTCCAAAGATAAAGTAAGACTAAACAGAAAAACTATTCAAAAAAATTTGTTCACATTTTTTTTAAAATGTGACAAAATATCTCTCCCACCCCCAAACTTAACGTTAGCATTGTCCTTGATGTTAAAAGAAATACAAGGAATGAAGCAGTAGGTGTGAGATACTTCTCACATTTGAGGATTGCTTATTTGATCGTGGATGTTGACATTAGGTTAATTTCCAAACTTGTTTCAAAAACGTGTTGAACAAAGTGCACAAATGCATAAGAAAATAATTAAAGGAAATTGATTGAAAAGAAGTAAGATAAAACTTGGGTTGCCTCCCAAGAAACGCTTAAGTTATAGTCGTTTGCTCGACTTTCAATGATGTTTTGTCCCAGATCATTCAAAAGAATGGAACTTCCCCCATGCACCTTTAGTGACAATCTCTTCTATGGACCTTTTTCATGCCATTCTTTACATGTCCACTTCCACCTTCTCCAGCTATGAGGTCCTTAATTTTAATGTGCCGCTCCATGAGTTTTTTTCTTATAATTTTGGCGCCTTTCTTAACTGAATCATCCATGGATCCCAAAGCCTTCGACTTAGTTGGAGAAACTTGATCTTTAATTTGAAAACAAGTGTCCTTCTCGGATGAAAGTTTTATGGGTTTAAAAACATTGAGGGTCACTTGCTCATCTTCAACCCTTAAGATCAATTTTCCTTCCTACAAATCTATCAAGGCCCTTCCCGTAGCAAGGAAGGATCATCTTAAAATAAGAGGCATTTCTTTATCCTCCTCTATGTCATGCACTATAAAATCAGCTGGAAAGATGAACTTGTCTATTTTCACCAAGACGTTCTCTACCACTCCTCGCGGATACTTGATGGATCTGTCTACCAATTTGAGTGATACTATGGTGGGCTTTACTTGCCCTAGACCAAGTTTTCTGAAAATAGAGAGTGGCATCAAATTTATACTTGCACCTAAATCACATAAGATATTATTAAAAGTACTGGGGCTAATGGTGCAAGGTATTGAAAAACTCCCTGGATCTTTGAGTTTAGGAGGAAGCTTCTGTTGTAGTATTGCACTACATTCTTCATTCAGTGTCACGGACTCGAACTCTTCCAGTCTTTTCTTGTTAGATAGGATTTCTTTCAAGAATTTTACATTTTTGTGTTTGTTGCATGACACTTCTGGTTTCTTATATAAACTTATTGAACATATCTTCAAGATCAGTTTTCTTTTTTCTGGTTGTGCATAGATGGCTTGGTTTTGAATCCTATGGTTACTCCATGAAAAATTTGGGTGGTTTCTCCACCCGGAATTATAAGTGTTGGGGTAAGGATTTTGTAGTGATTTTTTGAAAATTTGAAACAAAATTGGCTTGATCATGATTTGAATAGGCTGTAGCGAAGGGGTTCCATGTCTAACATTCTATGCTCGTGTGATTTCCAACACAAAACTTGCATGTTAGGATAGGAGATTTTAAGGCATTAAAATCTATGTTACCCAACTATTTTTGAATCATTGAAATTTAAGCTGATAATGTGATTAATGCGTCTACTCGTGAATATCTGCAGGTTGCCTTTACATTTTTTGATAAGCTATTTTGACATAGTTGTTGCTAGCCATTACCACTAGCAACTCGTATGCTTCATCTGGTGTCTTGTTGTTTAGGGCTCCTCCAGCAGCCGCGTCCATCATTGTTTTGGTGTTAGGTGCGATGCCATTGTAGAAAGTTTGGACTTGCATCCAAACTAGCAAAACAAGGTGTGGGCACCTTCTTAAAAGCTCTTTACAGCGTTCCCATGCATCATACAGTGATTCCATATCGTATTGTGTAAAAGAGGTAATATCATTCCTCATTTTGGTTGATTTGGCTGGTGGAAAATATTTAGCAAGAAATGTTTGTGCCAAACAATCCCATGTGGTGATGGTACTTGGGGGCAATGACATTACCCATGCCTTGGCCTTGTCTCTTAGTGACAATGAGAATAGTCTTAAGTGAATGGAACCAACACTGTTGCCATTGTGCTTAAATGTATCACATACCTCAAGAAAGTGATATGTAGATTAGGGTCCTCACTAAGTAGACCGCCTAATTGAACAGTCCATTGAATCACTTGTATTATCGCGGGTTTTATTTCAAAATTATTTTCTTGTATGGGTGGGCATCGAATGCTGGAAGTGCATCCAACGATAGTTGGGACATCATAATCATTTAAAGCTCTTTCATTGTCATTATTTTCAATAGGCATTCTTTCTATTTGTTTGGTTTTCTTGATTTGTCGAAGCGTTCCTTCGATTTTTAGGATCCAAAGGGATTATTTCATTTTCATTTTGATTTTAAATGCAAAATAAGAAACAAAAAGATAAAAGTGAAAAGAAAGATAATAAGAATTAGAAAGAATCAAAATACTACAGTATAATAGAAAGCTTAAAACCTTTTTTTTTGGGGGGGGGGAGAAGTAGCAATACTAATGTTTCAAAAAGTTTCTATAAAAAACTTAAAAAATATAACAATCTAATACAAAAATTTAACAAAAACAAAATTTGAGAGGGGGGGGGGGGGGGGGGGGGGGGGGGGGTGGTGGTGTTAGTGACACTAATGTTTTGAAAATCTTAAAGTTAACAATTTTAACTTTCAAAACTTTTTCAAAGTGAATTTATAAGCAAAATAAAGTTGAAAATAAAGAGATAATACAATTAAAAAAAACCCAACAAATTTTAAAAAAACTTGACAAACCACAATTTTAGGGGGGGTGTTGTATACGAATTAAAAAAAAACTTTACAAATTTAACAAAGTGAATAAAATGAAAGAAATAAAATATTTTTCTTCAAATGGCAACAAAATTTACAAGTTTAACAACCCCAAATTAGTACCAAAACTAGTTGATATCGATATCACTCAAATAAGAACAATCCTCGGCAACTGCACCAAAAACATAATGCTTGGTGTTTGCTTAGCAACTGCACTAAGTGATATCAAGTACTATAGAATGAGTAGAGTATTGTCCCATGTGGATTGATCATTAAGTAAGCACTGAAATTAGTTGTTTCAGCATTATTTGAAAGACCGAAATTTGAGGTTTTTAATATAAAACAAGACATAATGAAAAAAAAAAATAAATGTCTACTGATTTTTATGAAAAGGTTTCTGATTTTAGATGAGTTTAATGATTTAATAAGATCCAAGGCATCCGATTTCACCTAGTTGCATCAACAAGCATTTCTTTTCTCGATATTCAAGTTGTTATTACATGTTGATGGTCGAAAATCCTAATTTACTATATATTCTCTCTCGAGCAACATTTAGCATATTCTTTGACATATTAAATCATCAATCTCTTGCATTAATTTAAATAAGAAAAGAATTTTGAAGATCCATGGCTTTCTCCTATGACCACACAAATGGCATTAATCTATCTCTAGCACTCGCTCAATTTGTGGTGTTTATCACTTTAGCAATCATCATAAATATCCTCTTGGACTTATTATGAATCATTATAGGCTTTGAATGGTGATCAATAATTCAAAACTCATTAAGAACAACGATAAACACTCCAACAATGCAATGAACAAAACATTAAATACATCGAATGAGAAAAGAGCGTCTATTAGAAATTAGGCTACATTTTAGCCTTGAAAAAACAAAATTAGTTCATGGTAGGCATGAAAGAAAAGGATAGGAAGAACTTAAAAAATTCAAAATTACAAACCAAACTTTCATTCCTTCCTCCTTCTGCCTCTTGGTTTCTATCTGACTTCTTCTACTTTCTTTTGTGTTTTGTTGATCGAATTGTTGCTCAAAGTCCCCCCAAAAACTCCTATTTATAGTGTTTGAGGTTTTGAATACTTGAAATAAAAAATTACATAAGCTTCTGTTACGCTCGGGATTGATTCCCGAACATAAGCTAATATAATTTTGATAGGATTGAGAGTTTGGGATGAGAAAGAATTGAAATTGAGATGAGAAGATAGAATTTAGAATTAGATGAGAGAAAGAAGGGAAAAGGAGATGAGAAAGAGGATTAAAATCTCAAATGAGATTAATGTTCAGATTTGTCATTTTTTAAATCTGAATTATAGCTCAAGCATCTACTTATAACAAAACAAACCAAGCTAAGAACAATCTAGAAACATCTAGAATATACTAACTAACATTGAAATCCTAATTTTGGCGCCAAACACAACAATTAACAGCAGCAGTAGTAAGTGCAGTAGCAGCAGGCACGGACAGCAGCAGCAACAGCATAACAACCCAATATGCAGATCAGCAACATCAGTAGCAGAAGCAGCAACGCAGCAGTAAGCAAGTCAGCAGCAGAATATGCAGATCAGAACAACATTAACAGAATTTAACTACCAACAGATT
Source organism: Simmondsia chinensis (assembly GCA_018398585.1). Classification (NCBI taxonomy): domain Eukaryota; kingdom Viridiplantae; phylum Streptophyta; class Magnoliopsida; order Caryophyllales; family Simmondsiaceae; genus Simmondsia; species Simmondsia chinensis. The sequence goes on from JAGTTD010000007.1 coordinate 23,205,844, forward strand.
TTCCCGCCATTTAGCCAATTTAAACTCAAGCCTCATATTCTCGGTTTGTAACATTCCCTTCCCCTTGAAAACATTCTTGTCCTCAAGAATGAAAGAGAGTTGTAACAATGAATAACACTTGCTGCGTATGAAATGACAGCTGAATTGATGACTTCTTGCGGAAATGTGTCTATGAAGTAGTGAATACACCTGAGTAGTTTACTGAAGCCTGCATTTGTATCACGGCTTGAACCTGTTATTTCACATCTGATTTGGAGAGTTGACCTCAGGTGGTCTGCCCATATCATACCAAATCATCCTAATACCGGCGCAGCAAACACCACCCAAACTCTATATTGCGGATGAGAATCATATAACGCAGCAGCACCACTGTAATTCTGCTTGTAGAATGCTGCTTGGCAGATGTTACATGTTGTTAACCCCATAAAACTGAGTGTGAAGACATTTAATAACTTCGGAGGCCTTCCAAACTCAAACCAAGAAAACCAAACATTAAATTTGCTTGTAAACATTCCCAAATGCAGTTCGAACAGCTCCAAAACAAAATTGTTTCATTTCGAACTTGCAAATCGGCATGCCGATTGTACATTTCAGCCACTATACCTTCGTAATCTCTTACCCAACACAAGATACCTTGCTCAGCCTCAAAGATGATGTTGTTCTGGTCCCAAGTTAACACTCCATCATGCCCAAAAATGAACTTAGACACGTCCTGCTCTATAGTTGATGACACTGCGGCAGAAACAACAAAATAGCACTGCTTATCAGAGAAAGCATTTCGGTTCAGCCCTCCATCTTGCCATGGAGTATCCCTTAACAGATTTGGAGATGTATTAAGTGATATTACAGCAGTAACATCTACTTTTTCAGTTGGAATTTCAGATTCGGCTGCATCCAACCCTTGTATACCAACCCACATTTCAGAATCTTGTATACCAGCATGTAGATTGGTAAAAGCATCATCTTGAGTTAGTTCTTGCTGATCATCAATCATACTAGGTTGAACCACAACCACATGCATCAATTTTGGCTTGAACAACTTCTTTTTGCCCACAACATCTCCCAATGCTTCACTTAGACGATTTCTCTTCGACTTACTCTTTGCCTTCTTAATCATTTCTCGGACATGTGAATCATGTTCCCAATCAGGATGCATGTCTTGTTGTAACTCTTCACCTTCAAAATACTCTAACTCTAGCAAAGGATCGTCTTGTTCAAACTCAAGTTCTTCAAGCTTGTGTTCATCAATTTCGGCATTGTCGTGGTCGAATTCATCCTCAACAACAATCGTATCTATTACAGCTTCCTCTTTGTGCTCAACGTCGAGCTCTTGCGATAGAACTACTTCCGTTAGTGGAACAATCTGGCTAGAAGGCTTAATTTGTTGCACCCGATCTTCTTTGTTCACATCCTCTCCCAACTGCTTCTTCAACATTTGTTGAATACTATCAAGCTGGCGGTTATACTCGATAAGCTCAGCAGTCCTCTGCTCAACTTTGACACAAAACTCCCGGAGCTGATCGTTAAGGGAACACTGAGGTTTGATTGTAACATTTACGCCAACTTTCGATCATGTCATAAATTCATCAGTCATATTTGCAATGAATAACAACTTCGATCTGAATCAGGACAGTTCGCAGAAGACGAGTTCGAAAATCGCAGAAGAATGAAACTTGTTTCGCAACTCCTCAACAATCAATTTCCTAATGAAGTTGTACTCCTTAGTTCGGACAAACAATTCGCTGCTATTGGTTCCATAATCGTCAACGACAATAAACCCTAACTGATAAATTTCGAGCAAAAGTTCGAACAAACCCTAACCCGAACGAATTCTGACAGCCACGTTTAGTCGCAAAATTCGACTGTCACTTCAGATTTAGGCTCAATCCTAACCCAGAATCAAGTCCTCAACACAACAGTCAAGCAATCTTAACGAACGAAGTCGGATTTCAAAACTTTCGCTCCTCCTGTTCACTGTCAGAATTTCGCCTCTGCTGACAATTTTCGCCTAACAAATCTCGACTTGCTAACATATAATTCCCAAGAAATCAAAGCAAATTCTGATGAATTCTCACTACTTATATGCTTATCAACACAATTCAACACAATCCAGCCAGAAAATACAGATTCGAATCGAATATGAACTCAACTTCAGGAAGTAGTTACCTCAAGCACAACTTCTAAATTATAGAACCTTATTAAACCTCAATTCAGCTGGTTCCACTTCTGCAACAAAATGCTTGATCGATGCTATTGAATTTCGTTCTGAATAAGCTTGATGTTCAACAATTACTGATAAATGGAGCCTACTTCAATGTAATTTGATCACTTAAATCCCCAACCGAAGCAATTTTCCCCAGGCTTACAGTAAATTGATTCAGAAACGCCAATAACCACTTCAAAAATACAGATTTGAATTCTGACACCAACTTGTATTAAATCGGTATCAAATCTTTTTTTGTTGATTAATTGCAACACAATTAATCAGATCTCTTAAAATTTTTTTTTTTTCAGATATGAGCTTGATTCGGAAGCCGAACGAGGCTCTGATACCACTTGTTATGCAGGGGATTGATTCCCGAACATAAGCTAATATAATTTTGATAGGATTGACAGTTTCGGATGAGAAAGAATTGAAATTGAGATGAGAAGATAGAATTTAGAATTAGATGAGAGAAAGAAGGGAAAAGGAGATGAGAAAGAGGATTAAAATCTCAAATGAGATTAATGTTCAGATTTGTCATTTTTTGAATCTGAATTACAGCTCAAGCATCTACTTATAACAAAACAAACCAAGCTAAGAACAATCTAGAAACATCTAGAATATACTAACTAACATTGAAATCCTAATTTTGGCACCAAACACAACAATTAACAGCAGCAGTAGTAAGTGCAGCAGCAGCAGCAGGCACGGACAGCAGCAGCAGCATAACAACCCAATATACAGCTCAGCAACATTAGTAGTAGAAGTAGCAACGCAGCAGTAAGCAAGTCAGCAGCAGAATATGCAGATCAGAACAACATTAACATAATTTGACTACCAACAGATTTTCCCGCCATTTAGGCAATTTAAACTCAAGCCTCGGATTCTCGGTTTGTAACAGCTTCTTCCTCATTGCACAACCTTGTCGCCCCTCTTTACAACTTATTGCAAGTTACCCCTTTTTGCTGTTTTTGCTTATTTCTTTCAGCTTTGCACCTCCGAAATTTAGATTTTACACCAACTTCGACATGTTCTTGAAGTGTACAATGCATCCTTGCTCTTGATTTGTGCATTTTGCCGCCCATTTTTGCTTATTGAAATGAATTGCCCAACCTCTTGCTTTTGTTTGATGTATCTTGCATTCACTTGTAGATGTTGATGATAAAACCAAGCAAGATTTAGCATAGAATGAGTGTTTCTGGAAAGAAATAGCAATAGAAGCAAAAAAGAGCGAAAGCGATTAAAAGCGATAAAAATTTGATGTAAAATGGATGGAAAATGAATCTAATTGATGTGAATAATTATATACTAAATTGGACTTATCAACTTGTCTTGGTTATGTGGATAGGGAGCCACGAGTACTACGTTGTTGTTTTCAATAAGATTAGAACACCGAGTAGGACCACCTGAATTAGTTATTTCTTTGCTGCTATCATAATAATTAATTCTATAGGATGATAACTCTAAATCCGGGAAATAGTCCGAACTCATGCATGGAATGTTAATTGCTTTGATGCCCAAAATGATGGGGTTAAAATTGAATAACCAGGATCTTACGTTGTTGGCCAATTGCATGAAGTGTGGGGAGAACATATATTTTCTGGTAATCTACAATGTAAGATGTCCCCCTAGTTGATTCACAAATATACACGAACATATTGTATAATCTTTAGCCAAAGTATTCCAATTATTTGATGTTTGGGATTAATATGAAAATTGTTTCTGTATTATGAATTGTCCGAGAAGGGTGAGTCAGGAACTAAGCTAATAAATGTGAGAAAAATAATGTTACAATAACAACAACAAAAACAGTAATAGTAGTGAAAATTGTTTTTGCTCACGGATTGTCGTCATTAAATTATTTCGGAAATTCTTAAATAAATATACTTAATCCTAGAGTGCAGTAAAACTTATTTAGTGGAATTAAGTTTTAATAAAGGGTAATCAATTGTTACTATGAGATAATAATTAGATTTAACCCATTCGGAGCTAAAGTTAGATTGTCCCCGAAGTCCTTCCGCAAGCCTCAATTCAGGCATTGTTTGAAAATATTTAAATTAAATTCATGGGATGAATTATTTGTTCATAGGATGAATAAATTAATTTTTTCTAAACAAAATTCATGAGATGAATTATTTATTTATAAGATGAACAAATTAATTTTACAAAATAATATTCACAAAAAGAATTTAATACATGTGGGAATTTAAACAAATAAACAAAAGAATTAATGCATGTGATGAATTATTTGTGTATGAGACAAGAGTCATATGTATATATTTACACATATGGGACAGCGCCGCGAGTTTTTAATTAAAATTTTTGGTTTTAGAATTTGGAACCTAGTTTTCTCCCATGACGAAAAACCTAAAATTGCTTTAGGGTTTTTGTAAATTAATGTTTAGCATAATTTTTCTCAAAAAATTATTTTTCTGAAAGATTAAAAAGAAAAAATTTGTTCCAAAATTTTTTCTAAATTAAATATTTATGGAGTCCACACTTTGTTGCTAATAGAGGTCATTGCGAAAAAGATCTCGAGGTGTCAAGAAATTTCTACTTCCAATTTCAGATCTACAAACTTGAAGTTTTGATTTCCGCTTCAAGTATATCTAAGTTAAGTATTCATAATTTAATTTGGTTTCCTTTATTTCGTTTTTTTTTACATATTTTGTTTATATACAAGTTTACACATATTTTATTCGATGTTTTGTTTCTTATACAAAAAAATTAGAGTAAGAATTAGGTATGATAAAATAGTTTAATTAGATCAGAGCATTAGATTTTAAAATTAAGAATCTTAAATTGGTTTTTCGCCGCACTCGCTCTAGTCGTTTAGGGAAAAAATTTTAAAATACATTCCGAACAACGTGTCATGTGTTGTTTTCCGTTGTGGAATTTTGCAGTGTCCCTATGGTCCCTGTGCAATTTCCTGTAATAATTGGCTACCACTATTTCACTAAGATCGCTAGACCTGTGCGAAATTTTGCACTTTTTTGCTTTGTTTCCCACATATAAAAATGCATCTTATGAATGTAATTTTAAAAATTATTTTATTTTATAATTTTTAGCTATTATTCATTTCATGAATAATGTATGAAAAATTTAAAGTTACTCATCTCATGAATAAATAATTCATCTCTTAAATTCTTTTATATTTTTTCGATGGCAATAAATATAGAGGATTGCACAGGGACCTTAGGGACACTTTAAATCTAGCTCCAAATGGTTAAATTAATTAACAACTCATGATAAAATTTAATTACCATTTAATGAGACTTAATTCCACTAAATAAATCTCACTACACTCTAGACTTAAATAATTTGTTCGATATTTTCGAAATACGATGTGTTGTTGACAACAACCCCTCCATTATATTTCTATGACAAAGAATAATTATAACAACTACCGTTATCCTTCTCACAGCTTCTTTATTAGTAATCGACTCGCCCTTTACTGAATAATTCATTTTATACTTCACCATATTCTATAGTATAAAATCCAAATGTTAAAACTTTGAATAATTTGGCCAAAGATTCTGAACGATTCAAATGCTTGCGAAACAACTAAGGGGACATCTATACCTCATAAGAAATTGTGGTTTTCGTATTAGATACATGATCTTTGTCATACTTCAAGCCGCTACCCATTGTATGTGGGAATTCAGTCATTTTTTTGTACCTTACTTATAGTACACCAAAGTAACTAATGTTCCATGCACAAGTCCAGAATACTCTATGGATTTAAAGTCATCGTTTAAATAGCACAACATGAATCACCATCTCTGATAGTAGTCTGGAAAACAGTAACTCACATGGTTCAACTTAGCGTGCCAATCTTATTAAACAGTCCGACTTAACACTTTTGGATCTCCATCCACATGACCAAGACAAATCATCTAAAGGTTCGAGTCAATATTATCATAAAAGTAGTCCAAACTTATCATCGACAATGAGTTATTCAAATAACATTCCATACCATTTGTTCCAAGTCTATCTGTGGCTTAATCTCGTTATCCACTTAGTATAAATATGTAAAATGTAATTTGAGGGCTCTTTCCATCTCATGACGATACTTAAAAGAAAATCACATGTAGTATATATATGCTTATTTGCACAAATTTAACGAGGAAATGAATAGAGCTTCAATTTTATTCTTTAATAAAATAATATTACAAAATAAATCTTCATTTTAGGATACTATTCCTTACATGAAGACCCTATTCACTAGAATGTCATCTAATTTGTCCTTAATGTGCAGGGGCTTCATGTGGTTATTGGCAGTATTAAGCCCTTTAAACATCATTTTCTTATATCATATGAATCATCAGGCTATTTAGATGTTGGGGTATTAACCCTAAAAGGCAAAGGATTGGATTTGCCTTTGCTAGCTACTATTTCTAACACAAGTTCAATCAGGGGATCCTCATCTATAGCTATAACATCCCTCTTTGGTCCCTCCTGAGTGCTAGTTGCCCTGAACTCCAAGGGAAGAAGAAGGGCAGTTCTAACATCGATCATTTTAGGAAGCATCCCGAATTGCATCAGGGCCCCTTGATTTGTTTCCTCCTTAGGGTTGCCAACCATGGGCGCGTCCTTAAAGATTGCCATCATTCAACATGTCCTGCGCTAGAGGTTGGTCCTTCAGATGAACTACTCGGGCTTGAGACTCCTCCATATGCTGGGGGAAGTCTTAATTCGTGGAAGTCATTCTCGATATAAGACGATGTTAGCTTAACACATCCTAGAGGTTCCACTATGTTGATGCTGAGGGGAGAATATGTCTTTTCATCATCAATAGAGTTTCGACCCGATGAACTCTTGGCAAGCCGGTCCCACCAAGATTCCTGTTCTTTCGAAGATGAGAGACTAGTCCATCTTTCAAGCTTCTTGTGTGGTTTCCCTTTTTGGTAGTAACAACAGGTTTGGATCCAGTTCATAGGCATAGTTTACTTGCTCTTACGAACCCTAGCTTCCCTTGTGAGAGGCCAGTTAAGCAGGTATTGAGCAAAGGCCTTCGTTAAGCTGCCTTTTCCCTTAGTTGCCTCCTCTTCTAGGTTCGAGTAAGACTAGAGGGAACAACCTCCTCGTCATCGAGGTGGATCCTTCTCTAGAAATTACCGAATTGGACCTTAGAGGGATGGTATGCTTGCTGTCATGGTCCTTCATAGGTGTCCACCTCCAGTAGGTGGCTATTTTTATTTAACTTTGGATGCCCTGTCCTTATAATGACTTAGTTTTTTGGAGGAGAACCCTCATCCGGCTCTTATTTATGGGACTTCGGTAATGGCATTCTCAGTTCCAAGTGGGGGTCAACAGGGGAACTATATTGGGGAAGCAATTTGAGTTTTCCCATTTCTGCCTGTATTTTCCTGCAACATTGCTAGCACGCCTTATAGGGCACCCTCTCCAAGTCTTAAGATATTCTTCCTAAGCTTGTAAAGCCTAGCGCCCTTGGCTACTACTAATGTCCATAGCAAACACCTCAGCCACGCTCATCATAATGGTAGAGTCATTGCGGAGTTTGATCAGCAAGTGTTTAAACACCACACACTTGCTTGTTGGATGGAGTTTGGTGATATGCCATCGACAGATTCTATCATCCAACATGAGCGCGAGTCTCTGGAAGCTCAATATCCCTTCAATGACCCACATTTCAAATAGGTGGTTTTCCACCTTTTCCTTCTCATTGTCATCGAGGGCCATTTTTCTCCTTTAAAACGGAAAAGGGTTAGTCTGGGCACAACATGGATTGGTTTGGACAATAGTGTTAATAACACTGACTTGAATAGGACTAGAGAAGGAGCGTTTTATCCGCAGCCACCTATTCTTCTACCCGAAAGATTAATTCCCTTGCTTCTATGGCATCTTGAGCCACGTTTCTATTAGGAATAGTGCCCTAAAATCTAGATTTATTCTATTAGTATTATTTCATTAAGGAATAAAATTGAAGTTCTAGTCATTTCCTTGTTAAATTTGTGTAAGGGAGCATTTATAGTACATGTGATTTTTTTTTTTGGTAACATCCATGAGATGCGTGTAGTCCTCAGACTATGTTTTACATGTTTGTTCTAAGTGATATATGAGATTAACCCAGAGATAAACTTAGAACAAAGGGTATGGATTGTTGTTCGAAAGACACGCAGTCAAAGACAAGTTTGGACCACTTGTATGCTAAGATTACAACGTGACACTTTAAATGACTTATTTTGGTCATGTGGATGATGATCCAAAAGTGTTATGTTGGTGTGTTTAATAAGATTGGCACACTGAGTTGGACCATATGAGTTGCTTGTTTCTAGACTACTATCAGAGATGAGTGATTCATGTTATTTTATTTGAGCGATGACTCTAAATCCTGAGAGTATTCTTGACTTATGCATGGAGCGTTAGTTACTTTGGTGTACTATAGGTGCGGCCTAAATGTATGACTGAATTCCCACGTACATTGGGTAGCGGCATGAAGTGTGACAAGGATCGGGTATTCAATATGGAATCTACAATCTCTTATGACGTACAGATGTCCCCTTAGTTGATTCACAAATATTTGAAAAGTTCGGAATCTTTGGCCAAAGTATTCCAATTATTTGACATTTGGAATTTATACTATGAATATGTTCAAGTATAAATAAATTAATTAGTGAAGGGTAAGTCAGTAACTAATGGAGAAGCTGTGAGAAGGATAATGACAGTAGTTATACTTGTTCTTTGTCATGGACATCTGGTGGAGGGATTGCTATCATCAGTACAGTTTATTAGAGAGATATCGAATAAATAGTGTAATTAAGTCTCATTAACTGGTAATTAAATTATATAATGAGATAGCTAATTTAACCCATTTGGAGCTAAATTTAAATTATCCCTGAGGTCCTTACACAGGCCTCTATATTTATTGCCATCGAAAAAATATTAAATAATTCACGAGATGAGTTATTTATTCATGAGATGAGTAAATTTTATTTTGTGAAACATTATTCATGACAAGAATAAAAGTTTAAAATTATAAAATAAACTAATTTTGAAAAAATTAAAATTCATAAGATGAATTTTTACATATGGGAAACATGTAATTCATACATAGAGGATTGAAACATTGTGTTTTGCTGAGGATTGAAACACTCCACTTTTCCTTCATTTTAATTGAATCGATGCGTTTCATTTTTAATTGAGCAATTCTCACATCGATTTCCCAGCTCTTTTTCGACCCAAAATCTTATTATAAATAGAGGTACCTATTTCATTAGTTTGGCATCAATTCCAAATTTTGGCTTCTAGAAAGTATTGACTTTCAGGAACCCTAATTGGGGAGAAAATTTTTCGTTGAAAAATTTCTTTTCTAGTTTAATATTTTTCGGAGCCTACTCTCTAGGAGGCTCAAGGTCGTTTCGTAGAAGGCCACTGGGTCTCAGTTTCTCAGCTGTCTTGGAATTATTGTCTCTTTGGTTTTCTTATATTGGAGGATATGTTCTTCTTTCCTTCCCTTTTAGTTTTCAGTTTTATATTTATTTACTGCTTTTCTTATTTTGCCTATTATAAGTTCATGTTATTGTTATGAATGTATTAGAGTGGGGGCCTTTAAATTTAAATTAGAAATTTAAATCTAATTTAAAATTAAGAATTTTAAGCCCTTCCGCTGTGTTAACTTTATTAGGGAAGATTTTTGAAATCCAACCCAACAATAAGTATTATAGCAAAGGGATCTATAGAGATAACTATATTCCCAGAAACTATCGCACATGAGGCATCATGAACCGTGACTCTCTGATTAGGGGATTAGGTAGGATACTCTAAATACTTTGATAGGTGCACTTTGTTGTGGCCACCGTTAGAGAACTGTGAACCCAACAACTGGCATCAGAGTTGGATAAATTAATCACTAGGTTAGTTTTTCCCAATATTTGGTATCAGAGCCAGCTTTTGATTACATTCATAATATACATGAATCGGTATAATAGGATCGTAATAATAATCTACGTATCGCTTTATATTTTTTAAATCGATAAAGAATTAGTAGCTAATTCTGATGATTGTTTAAAGTAAGGATTTAAATTTTTTAAATCGTTAATGAATTAATGGTTAATTAGATTGTCTAAGGTAATGATTTAAATTCTTTAAATGTTAATGAATTATTTATTAATTTGTATTTGTTAATTCATAAAATCACATTCATATTATACGCATGATGAGATTGTGCATATTTAATCATGATTTTTTTAAATTGGATAAAATTGATCTAATGAGATTAGATTCAATTAATTTTTACAAAACCAGATAAAGTTGATCGGATGATATTAGATTCAATTACTCAAATAAAATTGATATAATGAGATTAGATTCAATTCTTTTTAAATTAAATATATTAATTTTATCAAAAAAAATTGACAACATCAGCGCTGACGTTAGCGAATTAAAAAAAAATTTGGGGACTTGCAGACATCAGTACCAATTTACATAATAATTAAAAATTAAATTGTATTAATCAATTTAATTTTGGAATGAGATTCTAACAATGGATTATTAGATAATCTAAAATGTAAGATGGTACTATTTTAATTAGAATAAGATTCTAAAATAGATTATGAGACAATCTAAGTTACGGTATTATTTTAAGTAAAAATTAATTTAATTTTAGAATGAGATTCTAAAATAAGATTATGAGATAATCTAAATTATAAATCAGTACTATTTTTAATAAAAATTAATTAATTGATTTAATTAGTTAATTTTAGAATGAGATTCTAAAATAAGATTATGAGATAATCTAAATTATAAGTTGGTATTATTTTAAATAAAAATAATTAATTGATTTTTTTGGTTAATTTTAAAACGAGATTTTAAGGCAGATTTTGAGGTAATATATGTTGCAGAACGATAATATTTTAAATAAAATAAAAAATTAATTAATTAAACAACTAGTTTATAAAAATCAAGTGGGAGCGAGGCCCAATTGTTGAAATCTCACAGCCTCCATTACCGATCTAGCAGTGTAGTAGATTGATAGACTTCAATGCGGAGGATGCCTGTTTGCAGATTATAGGGTAAGACTTCTATTGGGATAAGCCAAAGTGCAAAGAGGTGATGCGCCCACGCTACTGTGTAGTATCACGTGTATTTGTATGGAGGTTTAGGTAATGGTTTATACAGCGTGATGCATTAGACTCCCCAAGGAGCTCTATTGTGTTATGTTGAAGACTAAGGTAAAGTGGGGAGTTAATCATGTTTGGTAAGAGTAACAAGAAAACATGTTAACTAAGAATAGTTCTCTCCGAAGCTAGCTTCGTGCGACCCTGTGGCCGGGGAGTAAAGAGTGGTGTGTTTGGGTCGTCATAGCATGCATGGTAGTACAATTTTGTGATTGATTGTGTTTGCTAAAATAAAATAATAGATATCATTGTATTATACATAAATCTTATAAGATAGTTATACAAATGTTTACATTTACAGTATTTTGAAATGGATATGGCTGGTGAACTTCACTAATTTCTAATACGTAATGTACTCACTTGACCAACTTACTTTGCCTGGAACGACAAGTTGGACATAATTATTGCTCACAAGGGACCTACTAAAGAGAAGAGAAAGGGTAATGTTGCTAGCCTTGCAACCCAGTCCATAAAGAAGTTAGCAAAAGTAAAGTGATTTTGCGGGAAGACTGGCTACCAGAAGAAAAACCACACTAAGTGCTTAGCTTCTCTTCTTACAAAGACTTCCAGGCCATCTGGTGAAGATTTGTTGATATCTCACTTAGTTGAGTTATGCGCAGTTGAGACTTCACGAGGCTCCTGGTGTGTGGACTTAGGTTCAACTGACCATGCCTATAATATGTCATAGGGGCATAGGCTAGCCAAGAGCCGCATGATGGGGAGCTATACCTGATGGTCTGGGATAGTATAGGAGTAGTGGTCCTAGGAGTGAGAGATGGTAGCTTAGTATTTAGTGGTAGAATTTTGATTTTAAAAGATTGCTTATTTGTACCTTCACTCCCGGAAGGGGTAAGGCTGCGTACATCACCCCTCCCAGACCCTGCTTTCTGTAGGACCCGCGAGGCACTGGGACTATTGTTGTTGTTGCTTATTTGTACCTTCACTATGCACAAATTGATTTTTGTATCTTGTTTTAATGGATAATGGTTATTTAGTTAATTTTGTTTTTGAACATGTCATTAAAAGAAATAAATCGTTTATTTGTAAAAGTACACGTATAAATGGTTTATTCAGGTTATTTCCTGATAAAAAATATGGTATTTGTGTAAATGAATCTAACACAGGCTCACTTATTTAATCTCCTAAATGAAAACATCCTGCAAGGTATAATGCCTACACATGGCACCAACGTCTAGTCATATTAATTTGAACAGGATCTAAAGACTAGTCAAGGATGGATTGAATGAGGCTTTGGACTAGAAGTCATAGCCAGTCTGCAAATCCTGCATAGAAAGAATGATGACCAAGTCTATCTTTGAGAGTAAAGACAACAGAGTTAGTGACTTGCTTGAGCTGGTTCACACATATGTATGTAGAAAAATGAATGCTCAGGCAAGTGGTGGGTATGAGTAGTTCATCAAATTTACTGATGATTATTTAAGGTATAGATATGTTTACCTAATGAGACATTAATTGGACTCTTTTGAAAAGTTTAAAGAATGCAAAGCTGAAGTTGAAAAGTAATTAGGTAAACAAGTTAAGTCACTTCGATTAGATCGAGGAGGTGAATATCTTTTGGGTGAGTTTCTAGATTTCCTAATTACAAATGGGATAAGATCTCAGCTTTCTGCTCCAATACACTAGAATAGAATAATGTTGCAGAAAGAAAGAATAGGACATCGTTAAAGATGATAAGGTCCATGGCGAGTCATGCTACTTTACCAATCTCTTTTTTTGGGTTAGCCCAAAGGAACAAGTGTGGTCTTTTCTATAGTCAATCTGGTCAAAAGTGTTTTGATAAGCATGCAAAATTTTTAAATGATGATTTTGCAGTAAACTACAAAAGTAAAAGCAAAGTAGTGTTAGAGGATTTAAAAGAAAATGACTCTAATTCTAAACAGCTAGATGCAGCTCGTGATACATTGGATGCATTAGATGCACCTACTGTTAGGGTTGAGAATGCTCTAAGTATATGAGAGCTGAGGTGTAGTGGGAGGATTGTCAGGGCACCTGACAAGTTCATGGCAGGGGCCTTAATGGTTGACCATGACATTCAATCTAATCCTCTCAGCTACAATGAGGTAGCCAAAGACAAGAATGCTGACCAATAGGTCTTAGCAATGAAATATAAGTTAGGAAATATGTATTTTAGTCAAGCCTAGAATCTTGTAGAGGTGCATGTTGGCATTAATCCCATTGTATGTGAATGGGTATACAAGAGGATAGGAGGAGTGGATGGGAAGGTAGAGACCTTCATGGCAAGACTGGCTGCTAAGGGTTTTACTCGAAAGGAAGGAACCCATTATGATGAGACCTTCTCACCAGTAGCCATGCTAAGGTCCATATGAATGCCCCTATCTATTGTAGCTCATTAGAAGATCTAGCAAATGGAAGTCAAAATGGTCTTTTTGTAAGGTTGAATTGAAGAAGACTTCAATATGGTGCAATCAGACAACTTCATTGGCAAAAATCAAAAGCATATGGTACACAAACTGAAGAAGTCCATATATGGAAGCAAGCATCATGGTCATGGAATATTAGATTCAATGAAGAAATTAAGTCTTATGATGTTAAGCAACTGGTTGACGAGCCAAGCATATACAAACAACGTCAAGAGAAAGTAGTGACTTTCTTATTATGGTATGCCAATAATATACTACTCATTCGAATGATGTAAGGGTGTTATCAGCTATAAAGATTTGGTGAGCTAGTTCCAGTTGGCTATATTCATTCAGACTTCCAGTTAAATAGAGATGCCAAACGTTTGACGTCTGGGCATGTCCTTACCCTTGGAGTAGGATCCATTAGTGGGTTGAATGTCAAGCAGTGTTGTATTACTGACTTCACCATAGAGGCTAAATATGTTGTAGCTAAAGAAGATGCATAGAGAGCATGTTAGTTCAGATAGAATAATTGATCTAGTAGACTTTTGAATCATACACAAAAGAGATGGGTATAAAGCTTGTCATAAATTGGATTTAGGACAAGTGGGAGATTGTTTGGAATAATGTCCTAAAATTCAGATTTGTTCTGTTAATATTATTTTATTAAAGAATAAAATTGAAGTTTGAACATTTCCTTGTTAAATTTGTGTAAGCAAGCATTTATACTGCATGTGATTTTCTTTTTGGTAACATCCATGAGATGGGTGTAGGTCTCAGACTACAATTTACATCTTTGTTCTAAGTTGTTTATGAGATTAACCCACTAACAGACTTGGAACAAATGGTATGGATTGTTGTTCGAAAGACTTGTAGTCAAAGACAAGTTTGGACCACTTGTATGCTAAGACTATAATGTGATACTTTATATGACTTGTCTTGGACATGTGGATGGCGATCCAAAAGCATTATGCTGGTGTGTATAATAAGATTGGCACACTGAGTTTGGCCATGTGAGTTGCTTTTTTCTAGACTACTATCAGAGACGAGTGATTCATGTTATACTGTTTGAGTGCTAACTCTAAATCTTGAGAGTATTCTAGACTTGTGCATAGAGTGTAAGTCACTTCGGTGTACTATAAGTGAGGTCTAAACATATGATTGAATTCCCACGTATATTGGGTAGTGGCTTGAAGTCTGACAAGGATAAGGTATTCAATATAGAATCTACAATCTCTTATGAGGTACAAATGTCCCCTTAGTTTATTTGCCAATGTTTGAATAGTTCGGAATCTTTGGCCAGAGTATTCCAAGTGTTTAACATTTGGAATTTATACTAAGAATATGTTTAAGTAAATGAAATATTCAGTGAAGAGCGAGTCGGTGACTAATGGAGAAGCTGTGAGAAAGATAATGGTAGTAGTAATACTTATTCTTCATTATGGACATCTAACGGAGGGGTTGTTGTCATCAGTACAATCTATTAGGGAGTTATCAAATAAATGGTTTACATCTGGAGTGCAGCAAGATTTATTTGGTTGAATTAAGTCTCATTAAATGATAATTAAATTATATCATGAGGTGGTTAATTTAACCTATTTGGAGTTAGATTGAAATTGTCCCTGAGGTCTTCGCATAAGCCTCTGCATTTATTGCCATCAGAAAAGTATTAAAGAATTCATGAAATGAGCAAATTTAATTTTGCCAAACATTATTCATGAAATGAATAAAAGATAAAAATTATACAACAAAATAATTTTGAAAAAGATAAAATTCATACGATGATTTTCACATATGGGAAACAAAGCAGGAAAAAAAAATAGCAAAATAATCTGCACATGGGTCAATCTATGTGCTTAAGGATCAAACAACCAGAATGCGACGTGTGTCGCGCACTCGGAGGCCTGGAGGCAATCTATGTGTTTGCCCTCCACATGGCACACATAATTCAAAAGAAGGCTGCTTTTGCCTGGGATTGAAATGTTGTGCTTTTCCTTCATTTTAATTGAAATGGTGCGTTTTGTTTTTAACTGAGCAATTCCCGCATCGATTTCTTCTCTCTTTTTCGCTCCGGTACACAACATTAAATAGGGGTACCTATTTCATTAGTTTGGCATCAATTCCAAATTAAGGGTTCGAGAAAATATTGACTTTCAGGGACCCTAATTGGGGAGAAAATTTTTCATTGAAATTTTGTTTCCTGGTTTAATATTTTTCAGAGTCCATGCTACGATCCAAGCTAATCTTGAATCATAAACTAGGGTTTCAAAGGTTAAAATTGAGATATGAGATGAATTAAGATGAGAATTAGGAGAATTAGCGAGAAGTAGATAGAATTAGATGAGATTAGATGCGATTGAGACTAGAAGTAGAGAAGAAATAAGAGATAGAGGAAATCTCGAGAGAATTTAGTGAGGAAGATCAAGTTCATTCATTAAAATATGAATTACAAGAGACATCAATCTACTTATACTAAGAGCTAATACAAGGCAATTGGACACCCAAACTAACCAACTTACACAAGCAAAGCCGCCACTCTTGACCTCATACAACTAATCAATTAACTTAGCTAACCGACATAACTACCATGAAGCCAAACGAAGGAAAATTACATGACCATTATTGAAAAGAACGACTGGACTATTACTTATGACTTATTACTACTTATCTCTAAATATCACAATTATGACAATACCTCCCCCTTTAGAGATTCTTGTCCCCATGAATCTTATTAGAGAGGATTGAGACTTGAAGAATTCTTATCAATGCTGAAAAACTTCTGAAATTTGCGGATGAAAATTAGGTAGTTTTGTGCAGATCATGATTTTGATGTAGGAAATAGCAACCAAATGCAGTAAGCTAGAGTTCGGACTTCTGACTTCTGATTTCTAGTGCATGCAGTCCCGCATTATGCTCCTTGATTCATCCACACCCCTTAGCTTCAAGGTCATGGGCCACTACCACTCCCGAATCATAATACTCTAAGCCATTCGCGCGATTCCCTTCTATTTCAGTTCCCGAGACAACAATTAATTATTGAGGATTACATTTATGACCGAAGAAGAATTTGCTATCACACTTGAAGCATGGATTTTGTTCCTTCTTCTCTTCCATACAGAATGTCCTTAAATCATCATGAGTGGCTTGCGGCAGGGGAGATGTTAATCAACTTCTATAACCTTCTTCAGGCATAGCTAAAACAGCAGACTCAAACAATCTCGCCTCTGCATAAACTTTGGACAATGTAGGAGGGTTGAGTGCCTTGACTAGGTTCTTGATCTTAGGTTTGTGCCCATTGATGAAGCTAGAAACATAGAAGGCCTCCCTTGCTTCCGGAGTTATGCACATCATTCTTGCTTTTAAATTTTCAAATATAGTCATGTACTCCTTCACACTACTCACTTGAGCTAACTTGTTGAAATTGTCCTCTGCATCTCTCGGATCTTCATCTCCATATCTTTCATACAATTCTTCCAAAAATTCTTGCCATGTTATATTGGGATTGCTAAGGATCAAACCATGATACCAAACTTCTTGATCTCCTTACAAATAAATTGCAGCCAATTCAACCTTCTCTATCTCTGGAGTAGCATAGAACCTGAAGTATCATTCACATCTTCATATCCAAGATTGTGGTTGAGTACCATCAAAAGCATCAAGTTCAGCTCTTGGATGCCTAAATATAGCTCTTCTCACCACTGCCACTATTTCTTCTTGCTCTTCCACTTGCCTATGAACTATATGATCTTGAGGTCTAACTTGGAGAGGTACAACTGGTGACTTTTCAGTTCCCACATTCACCACTTGAACCTGAACTCTTTCTTGTTGACGTACTTCAGGTAGGATTCCTCTACCTAGGCAAATGTCTTATTTATGTAGTCGTTCTTGCATTTCATTCAAACGTTGTTCAAACCTTTGCTCTCTTTGTTCCCGTTGTGCTTGAAACCTTTGCTCAAACTGCTATTGTTCAAAATGATCTTGTCGTGCTTGACTTCATTGTTCAAAGGCTAATGATAAGTCTTGCATTTGTTGTTATAATTGCTGCTATGAGTCCTCCGTTTGCTTTAGTGATTGTTAGTGTAATCTTGTCATGTGCTCAAGAAGATCAGCCGTATATCCTTCTGCATTAGCAAAAAAGATTGGATGTGTTTCCAGTTGCCATCTCCGCAGAAGTTGCTGCTTGAGATCGAGTAGTGACACATCCAGCCATACCTGGAGTTTGCTTCCTCAATTCGCAGTGCAAAATGATGTAAGGATCCACTAGTTTCAGTTGATCAATTTTGCTCCAGATTGAATTGACTCAGCACAACTTTGCTCGACTGAATATTGAACCACAAGCTATATCCATCAATTCTGCAGCATAAATCAATATTTTGTTGTCTTGAATTAAGTTCTGATCTGAATTTCATCCATCAAACTTCTAGAATTGAGAAGAATAGTAGCTAAAAATTAGGATTTGTTGCACTGAATGCTTGATCAATCTTACGAGCTTATATAGTGTGAACCTAGTTCAAGCCGAATAAAGGCTTCATGTAATGCAATTCCAAATCAGAAGTGATAATGCCGCACTTAAGCCTCGATCAACTAAGTTGAATCAATATCAGCACCACAAATCAATTGTGTAGCATCAGCATGACACTAGAGTCCTTTACTTTGCACTAGTGCTATTAATCAATTCATACTAGCTAAATCAAGATTTAATTGATTGAACTTGATCAAATGCAACTTCAGCTCAATTCTATGCAGCAACTAGGCTTGATCTTATTCAACTTCCATCAGCTCGATTCAACTAAAATTCGCATAGGCAGCTCACTAACTAAACCTTAAGCACAATATCAAATGAACAAATGCAATTAGATCAAAACTTGATATCAATTTATCTTGATTTAGAATCAAATTAAGGCTCTGATTCCAATTGTTATGATTCAAGCTAATCTTGAATCATAAACTAGGGTTTCAAAGGTTTGAATTGAGATATGAGATGAATTAAGATGAGAACTAGGAGAATTTGGTGAGAAGTAGATAGAGTTATATGAGATTAGAAGAGTATTAGATGAGATTGAGACTAAAAGTAGAGAAGAAGCAAGTGACAGAGGAAATCTAGAAAGAATTTAGAGAGGAAGATCAATTTCATTCATTAACATATGAATTACAAGAGAGATCAACTTACTTATACTAAGAGCGAATACAATGCTATTGGACACCCAAACTAAATGACTTACACAAGCAAAGCCGCCACTCTTGACCTCATACAACAAATCAATTAACTTAGCCAACAACCATAACTACCATGAAGCAAGACTAAGGACAATTACATGACCATTATTGAAATGAACTGCTAGATTGTTACTTATGACTTATTACTACTTATCTCTAAACACCACGATCATCACAGCCCACTCTCCGGGCGGTTCGAGATCATTACGTAAAAGGCCGCTGGGTCTCGGTTTCTCAGCTTTCTTGGAATTATTGCCTCTTTGGTTTTTTTATATTGGAGCAATTTCAAGTATGTTCTTCTTTCCTTCTCTTTTAGTTTTCTCTTTTCTGTTTATTTGTGGCTTTTCTTATTATGCCTATTATAAGTTCATGTTATTGTTTTGAATGTATTAGAGGAGAGGCTAGTAGATTTGAATTAGGAATTTAAATCTTTTGTTTTAAAATTAGGAATTTTAGAATCAACATTAGGTTTAAAATTAAGAATTTAAAACCCTTCCGCTACATTAACTTAATTCGGGAAGATTTTTGAAATCTAGCCCCTCAATTGGTATTAGAGCAAAGGAATCTTTAGAGATAACCTTATTCCCCGGAACTCTCATGCACGAGGTGCCACGAAGCGTTACTCTCCGACTGGGGGTCTAGGCCGCGAGAAGACTCTCCGACGCTGAGTGCTCTGATTCACTTTGTTTTGACCATGGTTGAATAACTATGAACCCAATAATTGGCATCAGAGTTAGATTTATTAATAACTAGGTTAGTTTTTCCTAATAGTTTCTAAAGATAACGAAGTTCTTTGTTGAATGAGTCAATGAATCGTGCCATTTGCAACATACCTTCCCCCTAGTAGAATTTGGGTAAGGTTTCCCATGTTCTCCCCTAATCTTGAGTTTGTTATTTACCTCAAGCCAATCAAATATCATGTCGGCTCTTGAGAGGTCAAAGGAGTACTTTCTCAAGTGTTGGGATTAATAAGTCTTCCTGGCTTTGATATCCTTTTCAACCAAAGGATTGCAAACCTTTGGAGGTGCCTTGATGTCAATCTCATCTAGAGGATCGTCATCCTCTTTGATTAGATCGTGTTTATAAGCCCCATGCATGCTATAATTTTTTTTTTTTTTTTCTAGCTTTCTTCTTTAGAGATAGCCTTGTATACAGTGGCACATTTAGCTAGCTGTTAGAGTATCATGAAGTTTGAGCTTTGATTTTCTTCCTAAATTCAATATCAAAGCCATTTAAGGCCATCTTGGCATTTTCAACTTAAGAAAGGCTTACAATACATTTTAACATGGCTCTCTTGATATGATTAATGTCATCTTCTACTGATTCACTTAGCTTTTGTCTCAATTTTGCCAAGAAAGAGATGGAAGTTCCTAGCTCCAATCTTAGAAATTGTGCTTGAAATTGCCTTGCCATGTAATCCTAATAATGGATGAAGTTAGGTGGTGGGCAAATGTACAATGAAAAACGATCCCAGTTAAAGAGCGGGGGAACAGCCTCAACTTGAGGCACTAATTATCTATCGCTTCTCTACAATAGCAATTGAATCTTGCCAAGTGCTCGAGAGCAGACACAGTCCCTTCTCCCGAGAAGAGGTTAAACTCGGGGATTTTGTAATCTCAAGAAAGGCATAGTCCATGTCCATGTAGTAAGGGTAAGGTTACCCTCTTGATCAATTTGGTAATGCACTTGGTTCACCATGAAGTGTGTTCTACCAGGACCTAGGTTATATCGCATGCTTGGGAACATAGTAGTATTAGTAGGCTATTAGCCCTTGCTTGATCAGTCCCCAAGTCATGGTCTTTATGAAATGGGTGATTAAGTTGCCCCCCATTGTGATAAGGATGAATAGGTGAAAGAAGGAAAGGTTGGTTCCCAAGAGTGGGTACCTATCCTTGCATTCTTACATCATGGCCTTAAGTGGGCCTCGAGGTAACCTCTACTACCTAAGGAAGGTATGAACAGTTTTGTCCCCTATCTCGGGAATAGGGAACACTGGCACATTCACGTGGAGATCCTTCGATGCCTGAAAAGAACTTTGATTCAGAGGTTCAGCAACCCCTAGGGGGACATTGTTCCTGCGACTGGATTCCAAGTGTGTGACACTTGAGTTAGCCATAACTAGATTTTTCGTTCTCTCAAGAACAATATAATAAACCTGGGTCACTAGTAATCGTGAACTCGAGGGAGCCTCATGGGGATATCTAGTTTGCTCTAACGAAAGAGGTGCAGGGCTAAGTTGACCGATATCCTCTCTAATAGCTTGAAACAATCCATTACGAGCCACAACCTATCTAACAAAGATTGGCTCGACCTCGACTATTGTCAGCCTTGCCTCTTCCTTTGCAAGAGGGATAGCAGTAGAGGACGAGGTTGAGTTCATTTAAAGTAAGACTTTGTCTTTGTGGAGCCTATCGTGCACTGAGGTTCCAACATTGTTTATCATGGCTCTCATGGCAGCATAGTTTTCACTCCCAGCCGCTAGTTTGCGTTCTATTTTAGAACGTTGTCTCTAAAAGGCTTCTCTCATTGCTTGTTGGATTCTTTGGTCCATGATTTCTAAACGGCGTTTAAGCATAGCCATGAAACTTTTTCGAGAATGGCCATCTATCTCTTTTCATTCATATTTTTAGATGTCATCATCACCAACGCTCTCACTTTCGTGGCAATGACTTGATTCATTCCTTCACATTATAGGGTTTTGTTCACGAGAATGCTTAAGGAGGAATCCAATTAGGGCTATGCCCTCTGGCTCCTCATGCTCTAGAGCACTAGACCTCCTGGTTCTGACCATTGGTGATTAGTCTAAAACTATGATATGGTAATCCACGATGGGCTAAAGACGTGGAAGTCTCATTTCAAGCCTCCCACAGTGGTCACCCGAAAGCGCGTTTGCTTTATTTTGTTTCTCATTAAGTGTTATGTGGTTGTTGTAAAATGATTAACAGAACAAACATGCAAAAAGCAATCAGGAAGTGAGCCAAAATTAGAACTCGATGCCTTTCACCTCAACAAGTCACCGTTTTTAGAGAAAAGGCTATGATATTTTGGTATAACTGAGTTTGGTTATACTGTGAGTTTAGCTTATGCTTCAACTAGGAAGACTAGGTTAAATATTTTTGTGGACTTTTTAATATATATTTTAGGTTAAATATTTTTGTGGACTTTTTAATATATATTTTTACTAAAAATTAAACGACATGGACCAAATTAAAGCGGCAGTAACAGTGATGGAGCAGGGCCCATAGACACCTTTTCTCGTACACTTCAAACTGAGGATCCAGGTTGGAGACAAACCCAAGAGCTCAACGGTCCACTTAGAAGCCCGAGTCAATCAAGGTTTTAAGCCAGGCACTCTTGACTTATAATAACTCAAATGAGTTTAGGCCTGACAAAATTACAGTGAAGCAAACCGTATTCAAGTCACTGGACTAGGACCAACTCATTCAAGGTCAAGCATTTGCTATCAAAGCTCTAATCAATGGCTCGAACCTAAGTTCACCTGACTTATTAAGCTATGACAGTAGAGTTAACACCAATGCAATTAAGGTCGAGCCCTGGCTGTCAAAGCCTAATCTAAGGCCTCAATTCTCAATTCAGCAAAATTTGGGAACAGATTAAACCATAAAATTCATACCTGAAACCCGGAAGACTGTATTACTGAAGAAGCAAGTACAATAAGTTGATCTGTGCTAAGCTAAGCTATGCTAAGTGATGCTGCTACTAAGAAAAAAGCACAAGTGTGCTGTAAAGAAAACTTGAAGAAGTTTTGTATTGCCTGAGTATGTGTTTGGGACGACAACAAAGTCCTTTATTTTTATATAAACTAAATGCCCCCTAATCTTGTGGCATTTCTCCCCACATCCAGCCACCGAGCTTCTTCTTGCGCATTAACTATCAGTGAACGTGTCCATGATTCAGTTTTAGAGGGAATTCCTTGAAGCCCGCATCCGAATTTCTAGCTGAATTTCCAAGCCACACATTCTCTCAGATTAGCATAGTGACCAAGTATCTAAAATTTCGCGCCAAGTAACTATCTCGAGCTCAAAAACCACCTGTCTTACAACATTCTTGGCAGCCCCTTGAGCTCAAGCTTCCTTTACCCTTCAACCCTCTCGAGCCTTGAGTTGTTGATACACTTGTTAGGTTAATGACCTTCTCGGGATACTAGGCTCAATATGCCATTACCTCAGCACCTAAAGGCTAAATTCTCCTCGCGAGAGGCTTCACATGTGAAGCATGTGGCACTTTGCCTAAAACAATGTCGTCCTTGTCCCCTCAAATTTAGGGTGCAAACAGCCCAAGAAATTAGCATCTGAATCCAAACCCTACACAACAACTTGGACGTATGAGAGCGAGCACGAAAAGGAAGGAAGACGAAGGCGTACGGAAAAGATTAGCTAGGGTTCTTATCAAAGTCCAAGTTCTTTCGATCCTATGTTTTCTTTTAAGTTTTCTTCTTCTTGTATTATTTTATTTAGCTTAGGTATTAACTAAATTGCAGTTTCCAGGGCTACGATGTAGCCGTAATTGTATGACTTGTCTCTTTTTAGTTTAAAGTATCTTTAGTTCGTTTACCTTGAGGTTGAAGTATTTATTATCATTCTTCATGCCTTTTTGAGTGCTCGATCACAACTTAAAATTTGTAATGATTCATAATGAGTCTGAGAAGAGATTTGTGAATGCTGCTATGGTAATGTCCGCCATAAACTGAGCGAATGATGGAGATAGATTTATGCGGTTTGTGTGGTCATATGTGACAACCATTGATCTTCAAGATTCTTTTCTTACTTAAATCCATGTAAGGGATTGATGAAGAAAGAATTAGAGAGGTATACTAGATATTTCTTAAGAGACAATAAGTAGTAAATCAGGGTTTGCGACCATCAACATAGAGAAACAACTCGAGTACAGAAAACTAGAGGTTGTAGTAATGCTACTGGGTGAAATCGGATGCCTTGGATCTAAATAAGCAAAGTTCGCATCCTAAATAAGTAAATTTGTCATAGTTCTAGTATTCTTTTTTTTCCCCCCTTACCGAACTTCAACAATCTGTCGTTCAAATAGATCTAGAACTATTAATTTCGATACTCAATCAGTAAGAGAATTCTCATGGGAACAATACTTCATAACTTTATTACTTGATACGACTTAGTATATTTGCTAAGCTTCAACGTACATCAAGTTTTTTGTGCCATTGCCGAGGGATTTTTTACGTGATTATATTGATACCGCCTACTTTTTACTACTAATTTAAATTTAACTTCTTATTTTTTTTATAATCCATAATTGAATTGTTTGGTATTAGATTTGAGTTTCATTTTCCTTGTAATTAGTGTTTTCGTTGTGCACGTTTGGTTCAATTTTGAATTATATATTTGAAAAAAAAAAAGAAAAGAATCCTTGATTTCGTTAATTGTAATTTCAATTTTTACACACTTCAATTTCGCGACTTTGTTTTCCATTTAGATGTTTAAAAGTTATATATATAGCACAATTATTATGACAAGGTGATAGGGTTAGAGGGGCTAATCGTGGCTGTCCGTTAGAATGAATGGCAAAGATTGACCCCCTTTCTTATGGGTACAAAAAAAAGATAAAATTCTCCCACCCTCACCTCCCCCTCCCTCTTTCCCTTCTCCAACCCTTCCTTTTTCTCTCACCCTACGCCCCGCCGCCACCGCCCACCGCCCATCGCCGCCGTCTTCCGCCACCGGTCAATGCCACCCTCCGCCATTGGCCACAGCCCCTCTTTTTCGTCTATCTTCCAATATCCTCCCCCATAAAATAATTCTTCACCCCGCCGCCAGTTGCTGCCCGTCCTCCGTCGCTCTTTTGACTCTCTTGCAATACCCCTTTGTCTTTCCCCCGTATCCCTTCAACACCACCACCCTTCATCGAGCGGGGTGATGGATCATTATTTTTGGGGGGGGGGGGGGGTATTGGAAGAGAGAGAAACAGAAGGGGCGGCAGTGGGCATCTGCGGTGAGAGAGAAAGGAAGGTTGGTGGTGGGGATGGGAGTGGGGAGAGGGAGAAAGGGAGGAGTAACGGAGAAATTAATTTTTTATCTAATTAAAAAGGGGATAATCATGGTTGTCCATTATAATGGACAGCCAAGATCTATCCATCACACATTCTCATAAGAATTGTGTCCTAGCGGGAGTGAAGGGATATGGGGGAAAGTGAAAGGGCTATTGGAAGAGAGATAAAAGAGGAGCAGCGGACGGGCGGCACAGTGAAGGATTATTTTTCTCTTTTGGGGGTTATAGAAAAGAAGGGGCGATGGCGATGGGTGGCAGTGGTCGGCGACGACAGCGGGCATCTGGGGTGCGAGAGAGAGGAAGGGCGGTGGTGGGGGTGGGAGTGGGGAGAGGAAGAAACGGAAGGAGCAAGGGAGAAATTATTTTTTATCTAATACAAAGAGGCAATCTTGACCATCCATTGTAATGGACGGTCATGATCTATTCATCTCATCCTCTCATCTTCTCATAAGAATTGTGCCATATATATATGTGCAACAACAACAACAACAAACCCAGCGCCATTTTTTAGTAAGTTAGGATTTTCGACCTTCAACTCGTAATAACAATTTCAATATCGAAAATAGAAAGGCTTATTGATGCAACTGGGTGAAATTGGATGCCTTGGATCTTACTAAATCATAAAAATCATCTAAAATCAAAACGCTTTCATAAAAATCAGTAGCCATTTATTTTTTCATTTTGTTTTGTTTCAAATCAAAAACTTCAAATTTCAATCTTTGAAATAGTACTGAAACTGATAATTTTGATACTCATTCAATAACAATCCTCGTGGGACAATGCTCTACTCGTTTCTATATTATTTCATATGACTTCGTGCACTTGTTAAGCATACACACTAAGCATTAAAAGCTAACTTTTAAATATAATAAGTTAATCCTCACCAAAAATTACTGGCTTCGTTGGGAAAGGGTTCTGTAACTATGGTCTTTCTGTACATTATGTGTTCAATGACATGGATAAAATTGGCTCCCGTTCAGCTTATATTTTTGGATCCTTAGATTTGTGGCACGCTAGGTTTGGACATGTAAATTATAATTCAGTTAACAAATAAAAGAAATGAGTATAATACCAGATTGTGATCCAACCAGACCTTATAAATGCGAAATATGCATCGAGGATAAATATCCTTTAGGCATTTAGCAAATCGGTTCAAAGAACTTCTAACCTACTCGAGCTAGTTCATACTAATTTAAGTGACTTTAGGAGCAGCATGAGCAGAGGTCGCAAAATATATTACCTTACCTTTGTAGATGGCCACTCAAGATTCACTAAGGTGTATCTCTTAAGTACAAAAGACGAGGCTAAAAAATGTTCTTTAAATATAAAGACTGAAAACCAGCTAAACCATAGGATTAAAAGGATTTGGTCTGACAAAGGAAGTAAGGATGCTTCTACATTCCTCAAGAAACATTGTTAAAAACTTGGCATAATGCATGAACTCCCTGCCCCTTATATACCTCAACAAATTGGGACAGCTGAAGGGAAAAATGTGACCGTTAAGGACATGATGATTGCTATGTTAAATAGCTTGGGCCTACCATGGATCTTGGCGGGGGAAGCCATGTTATCTTCTTTTCACGTTCTTAGCAGGGTTTCACCCAAAAAACAAGAAAAGACCCCTTATGAATAATGGAAAGGCTATGCACTTAACCTGAAATACCCGAAAGTGCGGGGGAGTCTAGCTAAAATAGGAATTCGCTAATTTAAAAGAGGCAAAATAGGTCAAAAAAATGAAGATCTGTTTTTGTTGGTTATGCCATGAATAGTGCTGCATATATATTCATGTTATCGAATGACCCGAGGCCTGGGCATGTAAAATAATCGAAGCTCGAGATGCTGAATTCTTCGAGAATAAATTTCCCAGGAAAGAATCTATGCATGCTTCATTGTATGATCCTGTGCCTGATCCATCTACATCATCGTCTTGTCATGGGCCTCCTAAACTCAAAGTTCAGAAACTTAGAAGAAGTAAAAGGCCTCCAACCGTCACTAGTTCTGGAACTGACTTAATAACTGCTTTCTTGTCTAAGCATCATGACTTTGATGAACATATTGTGAGTGCATTCAATTTAGAGCAAGATCCCAAAACATATGACGAGCCATGAGAACCATAGATGCTTCTTTCTTGAGAGAAGCCATTAGTAAGGTATTGGACTCTGTAATGAGCAATAACACTTGGGCATTAGTTAACCTTCCTAGATGATACAAACCGACAGGGTTCATATGGATTTTTAGAAAGAAACAAAGGACTGATGTGTCTATAGAGAAATATAAGGCTAGGTTGGTGGCTAAAGGGTATACCCAGAAACAAGGAATCGATTTCTTTTATAATAATTCACCCATAACAAAGATTGCCATTGTAAGAGCCCTATTGGATCTAGCATCCGTACAGAACCTTGTAGTAAGCCAAATGGACAATTAAACTACATTACTGATTGGTGGCCTTGAGAAAGAAATGTATGTGGAACAATCCAAAGGGTTCGAAGTTCCTAATATGGAGCAAAAAGTAAGTAAGCTTGTGAAATCTTCAGATGGCCTAAAGCAAGCTCCAAAACAATGGCATCGAAAATTTGATTGTAACTTGGTCACGCAAGTTTTTTTGTAAACAGCGGTGTCGCTTGTGTGTAATCTAAGAATCTTAAACATGATTGTGTGATTATCTATTTGTATGTTGATGACATGCTTATCATTTGCAATAGTGTGAAAATTGTGAACGAAACTAAGTCTTTCCTGAGTACATGTTTGGATATGACTGACCTAGGTGAAGTTGATTTGATACTTAGAGCTAAAATAACTACAACACTTGAGGGCTTGACCTAGAGTCAATCACATAAAGTTGAGAAAATACTGAGGAAGTTTGCCCACTTTGATGACATATATGCTAAAACTCCATATGAACCTTGTGTTCATCCGAAAAGAAACAAATGAGATAACTTATGACCAGCTAAATACGCTAAGATAATGTTGGGACAAATTTTAAAATGTTCCTTAATTAATTAAATTAATGCAGCGGAACAGTTTAAAATTCCTAATTTTAAATCTATAGGTCTCTACTCTATCACATTCATAATAATAACATAAATATTAACGAGCATAATAAAATATTGTAACTGAATAGAAAAGCAAAAAGCCAAAAGAAAAGGGAAAGAAGAATTCGTGGAGATGGCTCCAATAAAAAAAAAAAAAACCGAGGAAAACTGAGACTTAGAGACCTTCTACACAATCACCTTTAAAACTCGGAGTGTGGGCTCCGTAAAATATTAGACTAAGGGGAAAAAAAAATCAACGAAAATTCCCTCTTTTAGTTCTCTCCGAATGTCAACATTTTCACAAAACATTAATTTTTATTGGATGCTAAACCTTAACTTTAGTACCCCTATTTATAGTAGGCTACTAGTGCCAAAAAAAGAGTTAAAACCGATGTGGGATTCAGAAATTCAAACAAAAATGTTGTTGTTTTAAGCCCAAGCAAAGAATTTGTTTTGCCAGCGCATAAGTGAAACATGCTAGCTCATTAGGAGCAGATCACCCCCGTCAACCTTGCCCAGAACGTGCCACATGGCAGTTTCTAATTGGCCCGTGCCCTTAGGCACTGATTGATCCTGTGGGACACCCACATTTAGCGTGCTGGTTGGTCAGGTCGTGAGTACATGAATAGCCCCCTTTTTGTTTCCCACAGGTAAAAATTAATCTTACGAATTTCAATTTTTTAAATTATTTTATTTTATAATTTTGACTTCTATTTATCGCATGAATAGTGCTTAGCAATTTAAATTTACTAAATAAATAATTTATCTCATAAATTCTTTAATATTTTTTGATGGATTTAAAACAGAAGCTTGCTTACGGACCTCAAAAAAAATTTAAATCTAGCACTATATGGGTCAAATTAATTATTATCTCATGATAAAATTTAATTATCATTTATCGGGACTTAATTCCATTAAATAAATCCATTGCATTCCAGATTTAAATTATTTATTTGATAATTCCAAAAAATAGACTATATTAACAAAAGCAACCCCTCTGTAAGATATCCAGGAGCAGAAATAACTATTACTAATACCATTATTTTTTGAACAGCTTTTCCATTAGTTACCAACTCGCCCTTCTTTGAATAATTCATTTACACTTGAATAAATTCAATGTATAAATTTCAAATGTCAAACACTTGGAACACTTTGGCCAATGTTTCCGAATTAATTCAAACACTTGTGAATCAACTAAGGGGACATCTTTATCTCATAAGAGACTACAGACTCCATATTGAATGCCTAATCCCTGTCACATCTGATGCCGTTACCCAATGCACGTGGAACTTCGGCTTTTTATTGAGACCTTACTTATAGTACACCAAGATAACTAAGATTTCAAGCATCATTTAAGAATACTTTCTGGATTTTGAGTTGTCGTTCATACTGGGACTGTTATTGTTGTTGATCAAATCATACATCATGAATCACTATTTTCGATAGTAGTCTAGAAACAAGTATTTCACATCGTCTAACTCAATGTATTAAACATGCCAACATAACCCTTTTGGATCACTATCCACATGGCCGGCACAGATCATCTAAAGTGTCATGTTATAACCTTAGCAGACAAGTAGTCCAAACTTGTTACTGACTATGAGTTTTTCAAACAACATTTCATTCTATTTGCTTCAAGTCTATCTACATGCTAATCTCATAATCCACTAAGAACAAACATGTAAATGTTGTCTAAGGACTACATCCATCTCATGGATGTTGCTTGAAAGAACATAAAATTCAATGTATACTCACTTACACAAATTTAGAAAGGAAGCGACTGAAACATAAATTTCATTATATAATAAAGTATTAATTACATGATAAATTTTGATTTTCAGGACACTGTTCCTAACATTCTCCCGCTTCTCCTAAATCCAATTTACTATACACTTTGTTCCCATCCCTTCGAAATGTGATTCAAAAGTCTTCTGAGTCAAAGTCTCTGTAGAAGGATCTGCAAGGTTATTGCTCGTATCTATCTTCAAGATGGCTATCTCGCCCTTCTCCATGTAGTCTAAAATGAGGTGGCATTTCCTTTCAATGTGTTTGGATGTCTTGTGCCTTTTAGGCTCTTAAGAATTAGTCACCGCACCCGAGTTGTCACAAAAAGACTTTAATGGTCGTTAGATGATCCCTAACTACCTCAAGATCTTTCAGGAGCTTTCAGAGCTAACATGCCTCCTTTGCAGCTTCTAAAACCACAATATATTTGGCTTCCATGGTTGATTCAAAAATACAAGGCTACTTGACTCTCCTCTAACTGATGGCTCCACCTCCAAGGGTAAAGACATGTCCAGATGTCGAACGTCTTACATCAATATCTGACAGAAAATCAAAATCTGTATAGCCAACTGGAACCAACTCATCACTATGAAATATTAGCATAATCTATAGTTCTTCTCAAGTACTTGAGAGTATGCTTCACTACCACCCAGTGTATCAGACCCGGGTTAGACTGATATCTACTGACTGTGCGTATAGTGTAGCAGATATCTGGTCTTGTGCACAACATGACATACATGAGGCTTCCCAAAGTCAAAGCATATGGGACATTTCTCATCTACTCTGCCCCTTGAGGTGTCTTAGGACACTGCTCTAAAGAAAAAGGAACCCCATGCCTGAAAGGTAAAAGCCCTTTTTCGGAGTTCTTCATATGACAACTTCACAACATTTTAACAATATAAGCGGCTTAAGAAAGACCCAAAATCCTACTCTTACAATCTTGCAGAAGCTTGATCCCAAGAATATAGTTGGCTTCTCCAAGGTCCTTCATATCGAACTGGCTTGACAACCAAATCTTTACTGTCGATTAGACACCTACATCATTCCTGATGAGGAGTATGTCGTCCACGTGCAATGCTAAAAAAGTCATTACGTTCTCTTGATGTTGTTTGTACATGCATGGCTCATCAACCAATTGCTTAATTCCATAAGACTTAATCACTTCATTCAATCTACTATTCCATGAGCGTGATGCTCGCTTCAGTTCATATATGAACTTCTTCAGTCTGCATACCAAATGCTCTTGTTTTTTTTCCAATAAAATTGTCTCGTTGCACCACATAGAGGTCTTCAACAAGATAACCATTCAAAAAGGCCGTTTTGACATCCATTTGCCAAATCTCATAATCATAATGAGCTGCAATGGATATGAGTATCCTTATGAACGCTAACATGGCTAATGGTGAGAATGTCTCGTCATCATTGATTCCTTCCTTTTGGGTAAAACCCTTAGCCTCCAGTCTTTCCTTGAAGGTGTCTACCTTCCCGTCCGCTCCTCATTTTATCTTGTAGACCCGATTACATCAAATGGGTTTAATGCCGTCCAGTGCCCCTACAAGTTCCAAGACCATATTAGAACACATATGCCCTATCTCAAATTTCATTGCCAAGACCCACTGGTCCGCATCCTTGTCTTTAATTGCCTCATTGTGGCTAAGAGGATCAGACTCAGTGTCACGGTCAACCTTAAGGCTCCCACCATGAATCTGTCAGGTGCCCTAACAATCCTCCCACTATGCCTAGGCCCTTGTATTCTTGGGACATCCTCAGCCCTATCCATAGGTGCATCTAATACATCCATCGTGTCACAAGATGTCTCTAGCTATTTAGAAATAGTATCATTATATATCAATTCCTCTAATACTACTCCGCTTTTGCTTTTGTAGTCTACCATAAAATCCTCCTCTAAATATCTGACATGTGCACTTACAAATACCTCTTCTTTAGAAGGACTATAGAAACAGTCACCCCTTGTTCCTTTGGGGTAATCAACAAACATAAACATACGCACCTCTGTCCTTGATTCCAACTTGTCTGGGTTCTTTTTCAACATATGTTCTGGCCACCCCCAAATGCAAAGTAGCCTAAACTAGCTTTTGCTCAATACACAACTCCACAAGTGTTTTAAAAACTAACTCCGATGGAACTAAGTTAAGGAGATACGCTGTTGTTTCCAATGCATAATTGCAAAGGAGATTGATAAAGTGGCGTGACTTATCATGGACCTTACCATCTCCAACAATGTCCTATTCCTTCTTTCTGCAACACCATTCCGCTATAGAGTACCGAGAGCAGAAAGTTGAGATCTTATCCCACTTGTAGTTAGGAAATCCAATAACTCTCTTGAAAGGTACTCTTCACCTTGTTCTGATCGAAGTGATTTGAATTGTTTACCTAATTGCTTTTCAACTTCAACTTTGTACTCTTTGAACTTTTCAATAGAATTTGACATATGTCTCATTAGGTAAATATATCCATACCGAGAGTAATCATCTATGAATGTGATAAAGTACTCACACCCACCTCTTACTCGAACATTCATTGGTCCACATACATCTGTGTGAACCAGCTCAAGCAAGTTAGCAACCATATTGCTTTTTATTTTTTATCAACCCTACTCTTAAAGACAAATTTGGTCATTTTACCTTATGTGCAGGATTCGTAGATTGGCAAGGACATCACGCCCAAAGGTTTTACCAATCCATCTTTTCTAGTTTCTGGATCTTGTTCGAATTGATGTGACATGTACGCTGCAGCCTCTTCAAGGAATTATCCCTTTCAGGGTGTTTTCTTTTAAGAGATTAAACAAGTGAGCTTGTGTTATATTCATTTGAACAAATATCAAAGTTTTGATCACGAAATAACATGAATAAACCATCTACACATGTACCTTTCCAAATAAACAATTTGTTTCTCGTAATAACAAGTTCAAAACTAAAACTAACTGAATAACCTTTATCCACTAAAGCAGACATAGAAATCAATATCTGCACAATGCAAGTATAAATAAACAATCTTTCAAAATTAAAACCCTACCACTGAAGACTAAACAAACATCTCATACTCCTAAGATTGCTACTCTTCTACCATCTCCAACTTTCAGGTACACATCTCCATCATGCAGCCTTCTGGTTAGCTTAAGTCCCTATAACGTGTTACAAACATGGTCAATTGAACCAGAGTCTGCACCAGGAACCTGGTGGACTATTAACTACATAGGACTCAACTAAGTGAGATATCAACATACCTTCACAAGATGGTTTGGTGGTCATTGAAAGAAAGGTAGCTAGGTATTTGGTGCAGTTCCTCTTCCAGTGGCCCATTTTGCCACAAAAGCATCATTTTCCCTTTGTCGGTTTGTTGTTAGGCTTAGTTGCTACACTAGCAACCATGCCTTTTCCCTTCATTCTAGTCGAACCCTTCGACTGCTCGCTCCCACTAGTTCTTGATGCTTGGGTCAAGTGGACACTCTCTTTAGCCCGCATCAGGCCCTCTGCTATTTGTAGCTCCTTCATCAGCTCGGGCAATTAATAATCCTTATTATTCTTTGTGTTGTTAAGCCTGAATTGGGTGAATGAGCTAGATAGAGAACTAAGGATGATGTCCTACTCAGACTAACTGTCAATCTTGGCACCAAGAATCTCCAACTGAAATGAACAGACCATCATCTTCATGACATCATCCTCATGTTGAGGAGCTTCCTCAGCAGCTCTTACCTAGCTGTCCTATCTTGACCACCAAGTATTTCCTTTAAATATTTGATCATCTCTGCTATTGTTTCCATCTCAAGCATTTTATGCTTGGGAACATTTGACATAGAAGCCAAAATACAGCATTTGGGTAACCCATTACCCTTATGCCATTGTTCACAATGCTCTTTAATAGCAGTTGTAGAATTAGAAGTAGGCACGGTAGGATGAGCATCAGTGAGACCAAACTCGTGACCCTCATGTAATAGTATTATTTCCAATTTCATTTTCCAGGTCATGCAGTTAGAGCATTATTCTTAAGAATTGAATGAAGTGCACTAGTTGCAGCCATTATAAATCTCTGTGAATGCAAACATTTGTGTAACTATATAATATAAATTATGTATTAAAATAAAGTGCACTAGTCGCTACCATTATAACATTAAGCTAACTCTTTAGTCTTATGCCAACATCCATAACGCTTCATGATAGCAGCTGTAGAATTATTAGTGGGCACTGTAGGTCGAGTATTAGTGAGAACAAACTTGTTACCCTCATGTATTAAAATTGTGTCTAAATTGATTTTCCAAGTGAAATAATTAGGCTCAGTCAGTGCACTATCCTTAAGTATTGAGTGAAGTGTGCCAGTCGCAACAATTATTAATCTCTGTAAATGCAGACACTTGTGTACTATATAACAATAGTTTGCAGTGATATCTATTCTTTTAATTTTAACAAACACAATGAGTCAGGCGTCCACAAAACTGAAATATCATGCATGCAATGATGACCCAAACACACCACTCTTTACTCCTCGGCAGCAGGGCCATATGAAATTACTTTAGGCGAGAACTATTCTCAATTAATACACTTCATTGTAACTCTCATTAAACAAGATTAACTCATCACTTTTCCTTAAGTCTCTGACGTAACAGAACAAAGCTCCTCGGAAAGCTAATGTATCACGCTAGTCAAGTGTAAACCATTACCTAAAAATCTATACAAATACATGTAATACTCTATGGCAGTGTGGTCACATCACTTCCTTGCACTTTTGTTTATCCTATTAGAAGTATAACCTTGTAACCTACAAACTGACACCCTCCGCAGGGAGTGATGGCGATTTACTATACAGCTAGACCGATAATGGAGATCGTGAGGTCTCAACCATTGAATCCTTGCTCCCACTTGAATTTTATAAACCATTGGTTTTAATAAAATTGCATTTACGGCTAGATTATCTCATAATTAATGCCATAATCTCATTCTCAAAATAATTAATCAATAAAATTAATTAATTATTTTTGTTAATTAATTCAGTACTGAGGTCTCCAAATCTTTTTTTTTTTAATTTCCACATCAGCACCAACGTCAACACTCTGCTAAAATCACTGCTGTCGTCAGCGTTAGAAAATAATTTATTTTTTAAAATTTTAAAATTTGAACTTTGATGTTAATCTCATTAGATCAAATATTCTCGATTTCATAAATCTTAACCATAATGCACAAGCTCATCATACTTTAACTAAATATATTTTGAAAAATCTAAATCTACAGATCTGAGTTACCTACTAATTTATTAGGTGTTTTAAACAATTTAAAACCAAATCTATTATTAGGATCATTGCCAAACAACTCAATCATCTTTCCACTGTCGTTTAATAAAATCTCTATTTTACACAATTGCAAGTCCCTTTATTTTGATCTTACTATGCCGATCTTATAAATACAACAACAAAAACAACAAACCCAGGGCTCTCGCAAAAGCAGAGTCTTGGGGGTAGATGTACGTAGCCTTCCCCAGTCAGGGGGCTACCTTGAAGGGAAGCTGTCTCCGAGGACCACCAACCTGAGAGGCTGGTCCGCAGCATAGAGTATGTGACCTAGCAGCAGGAGAGCATCAAAGCATGAGTACGGCAAAACACACGGCTAGCAAAACAACAAACTCAAAGCAAGCCACATCAAGCAGAAATCAAAGGATAGGTAGGCAGGTAGACAGGCAAGTAGCAGCTCATGAGAGCAAGTACACAACCTAAGTGCACCAGGAGGATATCAAGGCCTAGCCCTAGTAAGCTAGACTACCCTACTCCAACTGGAGCATCTATAACCCCTATACTAGCCCTCCATTGGGCTCTATTA
Organism: Simmondsia chinensis; assembly: GCA_018398585.1. Lineage (NCBI taxonomy): Eukaryota > Viridiplantae > Streptophyta > Magnoliopsida > Caryophyllales > Simmondsiaceae > Simmondsia > Simmondsia chinensis. The sequence goes on from JAGTTD010000007.1 coordinate 23,241,469, forward strand.
AAGGCCAACTCCTCCCGAAGGTTTAGGTGGGTGAGGTCTTGTCGGATCGTTTCCCGCCATCTCTTCTTTGGCCTGCCTCTTCCTCTCCTGGCTAGTGTAGTAAGGGGCTGTTCGCACCTCCTGACTAGAGTGCTGTCCGGTCTCCTTCTAACATGTTTGAACCACCTCAAACGTTGCTCCCTAAATTTATCTTCAATGGGGGCTACGCCCAATTTGCCTCTTATGACATGGTTTCTGATCCTATCCTTCCTCGTGTGTCTGCACATCCACCTCAGCATTCGCTATGCCACTTTCATCTTTTGTGTGTGCTGTTGTTTCATTTCCTTGCACTCTGCCCCATACGTCATGGCTGGCCTCACAACCATCTTATAGTATCTTCGCTTTAGCTTGAAGGGGAATTTTCTATCACAAAGTACCGCGGAGGCCATCCTCCACTTATGCCATCCCACCTTAATCCGGTTGTTGACATCCTCGTCAACTTAGTTGTTGTGCTGTATCATGGACCCCAAGTATCTGAAGCTCTCCTTCTTCGATATGGCCTCAGATCCAATCTTGACGTCTTCCCAGCTAGGCGTGGTGGAGGCCTCGAATTTGAGTTCAATGTACTTGGTCTTGGCTCTGCTTAGTCATAAACCCTTCGACTCTAGTACTCCTCTCCAAAGTTCCAGCTTCTCATTTACCTCTTCCCGCGACTCCCCCACCAACACTATGTCATCTGCAAAAAGCATGCACCAAGGTACACATCCTTAGATGTGCCTAGTGAGCTCATCCATAACCAGAATGAACAGATAGGGGCTCAAAGCAGACCCTTGGTGTACCCCTACTGTTGTCAGGAAAGCATTTGTCTCCCTGTCCTCTATACGCACCATAGTCTGCGCCTCCTCACACATGTCTCCAAGGGCTCGGATGTATGGCACGGGGATGCCTTTCTTGTCCAAAACTTTCCAAAGGACCTCCCTTGGCACTCTATCATATGCCTTTTCTAAATAAATGAAAACCATGTGAAGGTACTTTTGTCTCTCCTTGTATTGCTCTATCGTTCACTTAAGGATGTGGATGGCTGCTATTGTTGATCTCCCAGGCATAAATCCGAATTATTTCTCGGACACCTCTGTCTGTTGCCTTAACCTCCTCTCTATGACCTGTTCCCACAACTTCAGAGTGTGGCACATTAGTTTGATACCCCGATAGTTGGTGCAACTCTGAATGTCGCCTTTGTTCTTATATATTGGGATCACTGTGCTCTTCCTCCATTTCTCAGGCATCTTCTCCCTTGAAAGGATTTAGTTAAATAGTTTGGTCAGGCAACTGACGCCCTTCTGTCCAGGGCATTTCCATTCTTCTATGGGTATGCCATCTGGGCAAACTGCTTTACCCCTTCTCATGAATTTCAAGGCTTCCTTGACTTCCTCGAGGTTAATTTGCCTACACTAATAGTGGTTTTGATGCTCCTCAGATGTTTGAAGATCACCTAAGGATATCTCTGTCCCTCTTTGTTTGTTGAACAACTTGTGGAAATACGTTTCCCACCTAGCCTTAATCAGTTGCCTCTCCACGAGTACCTGTCCATCTTCCCCTCTTATGCATTACACTCTGTCCAAGTCCCTAGTCTTCCTTTCTCTAGCTTTGGTGATTCTATATAAGTCCCTCGCCCCCTCCTTAGTCTCCAGCCTTTTGTAGAAATCCTCATAAGCTTTTGATTGTGCTTCTCTGACTGCTCTCTTTGCTTCTCTCCTGGCTTGCAGATACCGATGTCACTTATCCACATCTCTGCTATGGTCCCACTCTTTGAAACAAACTTGTTTCGCCTTAATCTTCTCTTGGACCTCCTCGTACCACCACCAGGACTGTCTGTTGCTTGGTACCCTTCCCTTTGACGTGCCAAGAATTTCCCGTGCCAATCCTCTGATCTTTTGGGCCAGTTGGTTCCACATATGGTTTGTATCTCCCTTAAGGTCTCACCCGAGCTCGGCCTCCCCTCTTTACTTGTACATCATATACTTCTCCCCCTTCAAATCCCTCCAACAGGTATGCGTCTGAGTGGGTTCGCAGATTCTTTTGGCCCTCTTCTTGGCCTTTATATCCACCCACAACACCCTATATTGTGTAGATAGGTCTTCTCCTGAGGTAGCCCTGCAATCCCTATAGTCTCTTTGCACCATTTTCCTTAATAGTATGTAGTCAATCTGTATTCTTATCCCACCGCTTTGGTATGCGATGATGTGTTGCTCACGCTTTCTGAAGATGGTGTTGGCAACCATTACATCGTATTTGACCGCAAAATCTAGTATGGCTATGCCCTCTGCATTCTTGTTTCCAAAATTGAATCCTCCGTGGTAAGAAGCGTAACCGTCCTCCATCACGCCGACGTGCCCATTAAAAGCCCTGCCAATCATCACTTGTTTGGCTTGGGGTATGCCTTGCATCATTGAGTCCAAGTCCTGGCAGAATGTTGCCTTCTCATGCTCTGTTAGTCCAGTTTGAGGTCCGTAGGCACTGATTACATTCAATACTTCTCCATCTAGGACCATCGTGATACTTATGATCCTATCACCAGCCCTGGATACTCCAACTACTTTATCCTTGAAGTTCTATCCACAACAATGCCAACTCTATTCCTGCCTCTGTCCTTGCACACATACCAGAGCTTGTGCCCCTGCCCATCCCTGGCTTTCGCGCCAACCCATTTAGTCTCTTGCTGACAAAGGATGTTGATCTTTCACTTCATCATCATTTGGGCCACCTCGAAACTTTTCTTCGTTAGTGTCCTGACATTTAGTGTCCCTAGTCTCAAGTTTCCTGTCCCCTTCTGCCTCGCCTTCCCCCTCCCCAACCACTTTGAAGATGGCCTCAATCTCTGAGTTCTATAACTTGTAACATTCATCCAATAGCTGTGACTATCGCGGGTCAGTGATCAACATAGATAAGAAGCTTGTTATAACATAAACGCACGAAAGTGCCATCACAGTCAAAGATCAAAATATTCAAAATAATGAAAGGAGAAAGAGCCAAAACAAAAGTACCCAACAATAGTAAATTAAAACACTACCCTGTTGTAATAAAGGATAGATCAAACCTGGGGCTGGTGCGTAGTTAATACTCTGACTTTGGAGGCTGTTGGCTTTGGAATGGTGGCGGTGGTGATGGTGGTGGTGAGGGGCTGGTGATGGTGGTGAGTCGGGTGAGGTGTGGTGTGGTGGTGGTGAGAGGCTGGTGGTGGTGGTTAGTCGGGTGAGGTGTGGTGTGGTGGTGGTGATGGGGCAAGGTAGGGTGCGGCGGGGCTGGGTTGGGGTGGGGTGTGGGTAGCAGCGGTGGTGGTGCCGGTGTGTGTGGGGGTTGATGGTGGTGCGTGGGGTGGCAAATGGTGGTGCGGTGGGGCATGGTGGGGAGGGGTGGGGTTGGGCGGGTGTGCTATCTGGTGGTGGTGGAGGTGTGTGAGTGGGTGGGGGGCTGTGGTGGGACCCGGTGGAGGCCGGTGGTGGTGAGCCGGGGTTGGTGGATCGGGGTTGGAGGCAAGGGAGGGGGTAGAGTGGAGGAGGAGGGAGGGGGAGCTTAGGGAGTAGGGAGGGGGGAGAGGGGACTAGGGCCGGAGGTTGGCTGTCGCTGTCTAGGCCGGTCGTCACAGGCGTTGTGGTGGGAAGCGGTTGTCGGCGCGATGGCCGACGTGACAAGGGGGATGGGTTGCAGGTGGTCGTTCCTTTGCTTGCCGATCTTGTACATGATGAATGTAATCAAAAGCTGGCTCTGATACCAATTGTTGGGACAAATTTAAAAAAATTTCCCTAATTAATTAAACTAATACAATGGAATGGTCTAAAATTCCTATTTAAACCTATAGGGGATTTAAAATTTCTAACTTAAGATCTACAAGCCTCTACTCTATCACATTAATAATAATAATGTCAATATTAATTAGTATAACAAAATACTCTAAATAAATTGAGAAGCTAAAAACTAAAAGAAAAGGAAAAGAAGAATACCTTGAAATTGCTACAATACAGAAAATCCAAGAAAACCGAGACCTGGAAGTCTTCTATGCAATTACCTCAAAAACCCGGAGTGTGGGCTCCAAAAAAATTGAACTAAGAGAAAAAAGTTTGACTAAAGTTTTCTCTTTTAGTTCTCAAAAAGTCAACACTTTCAGAAAATTATAATTTTTAATTGGATGCCAAACCTTAACTTTAGTAGCCTAATTTATAGTGGGCAAGTTGAGCTAAAAAAAAAAGTTAAAACTGATGTGGGTTTAAGAGGATCAAGCAAAAAATTACCGTCTAAGCCCAGGAAAATATGCATTCTGCCAGCGCATAACTTCCATGTGGCAGCTCGAGATTGGTCCATGCGTAAATTGTGTGGATCGCCGCTGTCACACTTGCCCATGACATGCCACGTTGCATGTTTTGATGGGTGGATTGACATTGTGGGACGCAGGTCTGTCCGTTTGCGAGTACATGGATCACCCCTATTTTTTTTCCCGCATGTAAAAATTCGTCTTATTAATTCTAAATTTTTAAATTTTATTTTACGGTATAATTGAACTTTTATTCATCTTATGAATAATGTTTAGCAAATTTAAATTTATTCATCTCATGAATAAATAATTCATCTCATGTATTCTTTAATAGTTTTCTAATGGCATTCAAAATAGAGGCTTGCATAGGGACCTCAGTGATAATTTAAATCTAATTTGAAATGTGTTTAATTAATTACCATCTCATGATAAAATCCAATTACATTTTAATAGGATTTAATTTTGGTAAATAAATCCCACTGCACTCTAGAGTTAAATTCTTTAATCGATAATTCCCAAATAGATTATATTGACAACAACAACCCCTCTTCTAGATATCCATGAGAAAAAAAATACTATTACGTTATGATCATGCTTGATGAGGCTCAATTCAGCTGAAGTGTTGCTGTTTTGCTAGCTAAGGCTTGATGTATTAGTCTTTAAATAAGTGTTGCGTTTTGACATTGAGTTGTAAGTTGGTTAGTAGTGTGGTTGGCTCCAATTCTCCAATTGTTATTTAAGTCGGTTGGCTGGTCTAAGCTAATCTATTGTGGTGGCTGTGTGATTGAATAAGTCGGTCATGAATTGTCTTGGTTCATTGTTTCTAGATTGTGTATAAGTAGCTTGTTCAAGTGTATATTGATTCATTCAATGAAAATACAAAATATCTCTTTTGATATCTTTCTCTCTCTCATCTAACTTTCTTTAATTTTCTTCTCTTCCACTTCTTTTCTCATCTTAACTCTTTCTCTATCCTATCCTTCCACAAGGTTAAGCTTAAGTTGAACTTAAAGCTTAACAATTTGTATCAGAGCTTCATTGCTGCCGATCGAGCAAGCTTTTTTGTTGATTGTAGCTGGTAAAGAGCTTAGAGTGAGAAGCAATGGCAGGTGGTGTTACAACACAATCAAGAGCTGCAAAGGCTGTTATGAATCCAACTTATGCTGAGGTTATTATTGCTGATGCTGCAACAGAGCAGGAGGTTGTTACAGTCAGTCAAATGAACATTCATATGAAAGAAATGCTCGCTCAGTTATAGCAATCACAAGGTGAATTGGTGCGAGAACTGGATTAAAAGTTTAATGATCGATTTGATCAGCAAATACAGCAATTTAAGCAGAAGATTGCTGATCGAGTTAATCAGCAATCACAATAGTTTAAGGAGAAGATTGCCAATCGATTTAATCAATAAACATAGTAGTTTGAGGAGAAGTTTCCTGAACTGCATAACCAATTCAATAGACAAAATGTGTGCTCCGGTACTTCACCTCTGCTACCTGCTAGTACGTTACTTGCGAGCCAACATATGCGTCCTCCTGATGAGATGAATCCTCAAATGCCAAATGCCACTGTTAGGCCTTAAGATCGACCTCCGGTAGCTAATGTGACTATTAGGTCTCAGGATCATCCACTTGATCAAACAGACTCTCCATGTTCCACTATGAATGTGGAACAGAATGATCAACCACATGATTAGATGCAACATCAACATTCTGGAAGTAATGATGCTTCTTTGAGCAATAGGAGTGCTGGCTATAGGCAGCCAAGGATTCAAATTGAGCCATTCGATGGAAAACAGCTAGAGTCTTGGATAAGGAGGTGTGATCAATATTTCCATTTCTAGTATATTGATGATGCGGAGAAGGATGAATTGGCACCTGTGTATATTCAGGGAGACCATGATGTGTGGCTTTATAGTCTATTCAAGAGCAATCCTACACTTACTTGAGCTGAGTTTGTGGAGGAACTTTGGGAGCATTATGGTGATGAAGATTCAAGCGAGATTGTTGATAATTTCAACAAGGTGGTTCAAGTATTAACTATGAAAGAGTATATGAGAAGATTTGAGAATCTTAGAGCTGGTATATTACCTGCTTATCCTCAAGCAAGTGGGTCATACTATGTATCAAGTTTCATAAGTGGCTTAAAGCCAAAGATCAAGAACCTTGTCAAAGCAATTGGCCCTAAATCTTTGACCCAAGCCTATGCAAAGGCTAAACTCTTTGAGGCTACGATTCGTGCATCCAGTGATGGGCCAAGGTACAAAGGAGGAAGTTCCCAGCAATATTAGAAGGGATCAGATGGATCCAAAGTTACTTGTCCTATTGAAAAGAAGAATCAAAGGCTCTGCTTTAAGTGCAATCAGTTGTATCAATTTGGCCATCAGTGTAATCCCAAATTCCACATGTCAGCAAGAGGAATTAGTGCTGATGAGCAGTCTGGAAGTAATGAGTCAGAAGCTAAAGCTGACAGTTCAGACCTTAAATCTCAAGAGGAGCATATTGAGGATGAAGTTGAGATCTGCATGAAGGCTTTGATAGGAAATGGAGCTCATAGCACATTTAGGATCAAGGGAAAATATGGCAAGAGGTCTATTTTCATCCTGATTGACAGTGGAAGCACTCATAGTTTCATTTATCCAAAAGTGGTGAGAAAAGCAGGCCATAAAGTGATCAAACCTGATCTCTTAGCCGTGACCATTGCTGATGGGAATTCAATCCTGATTCAGACTAAATGCCAAGGATTTAACTAGTCTATGCATGACTACAAGTTTGAGTATGACTTCAGGATCTTGCCATTGGGTGGCTGTGATATGGTTCTTGGAGTTGATTGGATGAAATTCTTCAGTCCTGTGAGTTTTGATTTTACTCAGCTAACTGTGTCTTTTGAAAGAAAAGGATCAACTGTTACATTGCGAGGCATGGAGGAGCAAGCTCAATTATAGTTGATTAAGGGAAAGTTCTTAGCAAGTGCTATTAGAATAGGAGCTTATTAGTGGGTTCGTCATCTCTTTACAATATCACATACTGAATTGGGGGAGTTTTCCAAGCCTTAGGTGAAAGCATTGATAGAGGAATTTCAGGATCTGTTTGAGCAGCCTAAGGCCTTACCCTCCAAGAGGAATTTGGATCCTGCAATTCCTTTGAAGTCCAATTCTGAACCTGTAAAGTTGAGACCTTACAAGTACCCTCATGCACGAAAAACAGAAATTGAGAGCCAGGTGAAAGAATTACCTAAAACATGCTTCGTGAGACAAAGTCATAGCCCTTTCGCTTCTCCTACCATACTTGTTAAGAAGAAAGATGGTTCAGCAAGGATGTACATAGACTACAAGCGGCTTAACTCCTTGACAGTTAAGGATAAGTTTCCAATCCCAGTTATTGATAACCTATTCAATGAGTTGCAGGGTGCACACAACTTTTCCAAGCTAAATTTGAGATAGGGTTATCACCAGATCAGAGTAATGGAGCAGGACGTGTATAAGACTACTTTCAGAACTCATCATGGGCATTTTGAGTTCGTGGTTATGCCTTTTGGCTTAACTAATGCTCCAGCCACTTTTCGGGCAGTGATGAATGATGTGTTCAAGCCATTTTTGAGGAGATTTGTGTTGGTATTCTCTAATGATATATTCTGATTTACAGCTTTACTATGGTGGATCAATTGAAGCACTTGAGGGAAGTGTTCTTGGTAATGCACAATCACAAGTTGTTTGCTAAATTGGCTAAGTGCTCATTTGCTTAGACCCAATTGGAGTACTTAGGCCATGTGATCTCCCATGAAGGAGTCTCTACTGATCCTTAGTTTATGCAATGAAGGAATGGCCCATTCCTGTGACATTGAATCAGTTAAGAGGTTTCTTAGGTTTGATTGGCTATTACAGAAAATTTATAGCTGGTTCTGGAGCAATTGCCAAGCCTCTAATTGATTTGTTGAAGAAGAACGCATTCAAGTGGTCTGACAAGGCTCAGGAAGCATTTGAAGATTTAAAGGCTGCTATGTGTACAACGCCTAATGTTGTAATACCAAGCTTTGTAGTGGATTTTGCATTGGAAACAAATGCTTGTGGGAATGGCATTACAGTAGACTTATCATAGAAAGAAAGGCCAATAGCCTACCTTAGCCAGGCATTAAGTCCTAAGCATCTAATGTTGTCCACTTTTGAGAAGGAGTATCTTGCAATTTTTCAAGCTGTTGATAAATGGAGACATTACCTAGATGGGCATCGATTCATCATCAAGACAGACCACCAGAGCCTGAAGTATTTGCTTGAGTAGAAAATTGTTACAAGAATTCAGAGGATAGTCTTAATGAAGATGTCAGGACTTGATTATGCCATTGAATGCAAGAAGGGAAAGGAGAACTTAGCAGCTAATGCTTTGTCTCGCAGAATGGAAGAATCTGAGCACAGGTTTTATGGAGCAATATCAGTCATTCTTCCATTATGGGTTGAAGAAGTATATAAGTCCCATGAGAATGACAACTTCGCACAAGAATGTTTAACGGCATTCAGTATTGGCGGAACAAGCAACATAGCTCCTAATGCAGATGTGTCTGTTGTTAAGGGAATTATCCAACTGAAGGGCAAGTTGTACATTGGATCTCCACTGACCTAAGGTAGCAGATTATTACTGCTTCACATGACTCTGCTTAGGGAGGACATTCAAGTGTTGATGGAACATATTAGAGGCTTAAAGCATATTTCAGCTAGTTTGATATGAAGAAGGTAGTGAAAGACTATGTTCAAGCTTGTGAGACTTGTCAACAAACCAAGTTGGGTGCTAGCAGTTATCAAGGTCTTCTCCAACCTCTACCTATTCCTGATGGCGCTTGGCAAAACATAACTATGGATTTCATTAAGGGTTTGCCAAAATCAGAAGGCAAGGAAGTCATATGGGCAGTGGTGGATTGTTTTACCAAGTTTAGCTACTTTGTAGCCTTGGTTAGACCTGTAACAGCTGAAAATATAAGCAAGACTCTTCCTTGACAACATTTACAAGCTTCATGGGTCACTCAATCCATAGTTTCAGATAGTGTCTCCATTTCTACACTGCCATGAGAATTGGCAATTACTCCTTCCCATATATTGATAAACTCAGATGCTTGGGATTGAGAGATTGTCCAAAGAAAGCCATACGCCTTCCCTTCTGAGACAACACAGCACCAATGCCCTTACTACTGGCATCTGTTTCAACGATGAAAGGTACACTAAAGTCTGGCATTGCTAAAGCTGGAGCTGAACACATAGTTTCCTACAGGCATTCAAAGACTTCTTGAGCTGAATCACACCACACAAAAGCACCCTTCTTGAGAAGGTCAGCTAGAGGCTTAGCTATGAAACCATATCAAACTTCCTATAAAATCTAGTGAGCCCCAAGAAACCTCTCAATTGTTTGAGAGATGTAGGAACTTGCCACTATCTCATAGCTTGAACCTTGGTAGCATCAGTTACTACCCCATTGCAAGGAAATACATGACCCAAGTATTCTAATTGAGTTAGACCAAAGGAACATTTGGAGAGTTTAGCAAAAAGCTTATGTTTCTGCATTGTTTCGAACACTTGGCAGAGATGTGTCAAATGAGAATCTATAGAAGGGCTATACACAAGTACATCATCCAAGAATACAAGAACAAACTTCCTCAATAATGGTTTAAAGACTAAATTCATTAAGGCCTGAAATATGGTAGGAGCATTTGATAAACCAAATGGCATAACCTCAAATTCATACTGTCCATGATGGGTTTTAAAAGCAGTTTTGTGTATGTCTTAATCTATCCCTCGAATGTGATAGTATCTTTGCCTTAAATCTAGCTTAGAAAAGTATTGGGACCCATAGAGTTTGATAAGTCTAATTTATTATATAATTATTTATATTAATTTGATATATTTTTAACCATTCTAACCTTTATCGCTTTTGCTCAATTTTGCAATTTTTCGACTATATTGCTATTTTCTTGAAACAACACTTATTTTATGCTAAATCTTGCTAGGTTTTATTATTAACATCAACAAGTGGATGCAAGATATATCAAATATAAGCAAAAAATTAGCAAAGCACCTCCGAAGCTCACGGTTTATACAATGAACAACAAGAAATGACATAACTTGATGCAAATTGTTTTGGGCGGCAACATTTATTGAACCAAAGAGCTTAAATTCATTGTATACCGCAAAAACATCATCACCTTGTGCTGACATATCAGTTTTGGGCCGCAGAAAAGCATGAAAAAAATAAAAAAGGGAAGCGTTGCAAGTTGTTCTTCATAGCCGCATGGTTGAACAAATGGGAAGCAAGTTTGATGTAATTTTTTTCACATTTTTTCTCCCCCTCAAATACTATAAATAGGGGTCATTTGGGAGTGTTTTTATCATCCCCAACTCAGCAAAAAATTCTCATACAAAGGAAGAAAGAAGAGGAAAAACGTGAGGAAGAAAGAAGGGGAAGGAAGGAAGAAAGTTTGGTTTATAATTTTGTATTTTTAAGTTCTTTCTATCCTTTTCTTCTTTAAGTTCACGAATTTTGTCTTAGTTATACTTTATTTTATGTCTATCATGAACTAATTTTGTTATTCCATGGCCACGATGTAGCCTAAGTTATAATATATGCTCTCTTCTAATTCAATGCATTCAACGTTTTTTTTATTGCGTTGTTGAAGTGTTTATTATTGTTCTTCATGAGTTTTAAAGGCTTGATCACCATTTTAAAGTCTATAATGATTCATAATGAGTCGGAGAGGAGATTTATGACGATTGCTAAGGTGATAAGCACCATAAATTGAGCGAATACTCAAGAGATTATTGCAATTTGTGTGGTCTTAAATGAAAATCATGTATCTTCAAAACTTTTTCCTTATTTAAATTCATGCACGAGAGTGATGGGTTGATAAGTAAAAGAGTATGCTAAATGTTGCTCGAGAGAGAATATTTCGTAATTTAGGGTTTTCGACCATGAACATGTAATAACAACATGAATATTGAGAATAGAAAGGCGGATTAATTCAACTAGGTGAAATCGGATGCCTTGGACCCTATTTGAATCATAAAAACCAACAAAAATAAGTAAAAGTTTTTATTTTGAAAACATTTTTGCTCCCTTTTATTTTGTGTTATTTCATTTCAAAAAACTACAATTTTCGGTCTTTCAAATAGCACTGGAACTACTAATTTTTGTACTCACTCAATAAAAATCCTCGTGGGAATGATACTTTACTCATTACTTTATTGCTTGATATGACTAGTGCTCTTGCTAAGCATACACAAATTTAAACATCAAGCTTTTGGAACCGTTGCCGGGGCCTGTTTTTATTTGAGTGATATTGATACCACCTAATTTTAGTACTAATTTGAAATTGTTAATAATTTGTAAATTTTGTGTAAGTTTGAAAAAGAAATCTATTCATTCATTTATTTATTTGTTTAAAAAAAAAAAAATTTCGTATAAGCATACTCCCCCAAAAAATTGTGTTTTGGATAAATTTTGTTAGTTTTGTGTTATTTTTCTTGTATTTCTCCTTAGTTTAATCTTTATGTTACATATAAGTTTTCATTTTGTTAAAATTTTAAGATTTAAATTTGACATATTAAGGTTTTTCAAAACATTAATGTTACTACCCCCCTCACTCCCCCCCTCCCCCCCCCCCCCTAAAATTTTTAGTTTTTCTTAACTTTTGTTTTAAGATTGTTGTATTTATAAGTTTTCTAATTAATTTAAACTTTTTTTTAAATTTTAATTCACCTATACAAGTTTTTCAAAGTTAATTTTGTTTTCTTTATGTTTTTCAAAACCTTTAGAATTACTACCCCCCCTTTCTTAAAACTTGGTTTTCAAAGATTGTTCTATTTTTAAGTTTTCTCAGTAATTTTATTTTTCCTCTAATATTTAAGTTTATTTATTATTTATTAATTAAAAAAAAAGAAAAAGAGAGAAAAAGTTAAAAGTGATGGCTTACTATAACTTTATGAGACCGCAATATCAAGCTGTACCGAAAAGATAATTGAGCAGTTGTGAAATTAATGCATTATCTGCTCAACTAATTCAAAAACAAATAGATGACATGATTGCTACTCATGCTCCTAGATGTGAATTTTGTGCAGGTAACCATGCTAGTATAGGGTGTTAAGTGGGCAACAGGTTTTCCTCATTGGGTTTTGAATAATATAACTACAGGTCAAATTTTAACCAAACCCAATACAACCTTTACTCTAGCACCTATAATCAAAGGATGGATGAACCCTTCTAATTTTTCGTGGAACCATTACGAAGCATCTTGGCCACCTATTCATCCACATCAAGAAAACAAGTATGACTTACAAGAGATGTTTAGGGAGTCCATGCATGAATGGACACTTTGTACTCAAAAAAACCAGGGCTAGCTTTAAAAATCAAGAAGCTTCCATCCGAAATCAAGACGCATCTATCCAAAATTTTGAAACTCAAGTAGGGACTATATTAGAGGAACTTTTTGAGAGGTCCAAAGACTCCTTACATAACAATACCATCACCGACCCAGGGGGACAAACTAATGCCATAACATTAAGAGATGAGAACACATTAGAAGATCCACCTCAATGTGACATAACCCCCTTGATTGACCCATCGCCACCACTGACCAAACCTATCTTAACAGACCCACCACCACCAATTATCGAAATAGAGTGCCAAGCTTGTCTAAAGAAGTCAGAGGCTTTCGGAGCCAAGGATGACTCAGTGGAAAAATGTAGAAAAGATCGAAAAAGGAAATTCAAATTGTGGCACATCAAGCTCAAGGATCCCATTGTTAGAGAAGGTGGAGATGGTCGTATAAAGATGGGTACAAGAAAGATCCATAGAAGAAAATGGCCATTGAGGCTGGATGGAGGAAACTCCACTCTCCTTTAGGATCCAGGATAGAACATCATCAAAAAGTAAAGCTAACGTTTATAACTTAAGCACTTCTTAGGAGGCAACCCAAGTATTCTTATCTTTACTTTTTTTATTTTAGTTTCCATTTATATTTTATTTTCTCATGTTTCTGCTCATTTTGTTCAAACAGGTACTTTAAAACAAGTTTGGGGGTAATATGCTGTCAACAGTGACCATTAAATAAGCAAACCTCAAACCTGGAAAATATCTCTCATCTGCTACTTCATTCCTTATGTTTCTTTTAACATTGAGAACAATGTTAACTTTAAGTTTGAGAGTGAGAGAGACAATTTTTAAAATTTTGAACAAAATTTTTCAAATTTTTTTTCCTATTTTATGTTTCAGAGTCGGCTTTAATGCCTCCCAGAGTTCGGAGCCTTTGTATCACTTGGGGGTGGAAAGACAATGTTAACTTTTATCGCTTTTTCTCGGTTTTGCTATTATCGACCGTATTGCTATTGTCATGAAAAAATACTTATTTTATGTTAAATTATCATCAACATCAACAAGTGGAAGCAAGATATATCAAATAAAAGGAAGCACCTCCCAAGCTCACGGTTCATGCAAAGTGTTACGCTCGGGCTTGAACCTCGAACGTAAACTAATATAATTTTGATAGGGTTGAGAATTTGAGATGAGAAAGAATGTGAAATTGAGATGAGAAGTTAGAATTTAGAATTAGATGAGAGAAAGAAGGGAAGGGGATGAGAAAAGAGAGTTTAAATCTCAAATGAGATATTGTTTCAGATTTCATTCATTGGATTCCCAAATGAGCATACATTCACACTTATTTATAACAATCTAATGGCAAAGAAACTAGACAGACCTTAGAACAATCTAGAATCTAACTAACTAGTATTTCAATTATTGAATTGGCACCAAAACACAAATTTAACAGCAGCAAGTAGTAACTAATAGCAACAGCAGTATGCAACGCAGCAGCAGCAGAACAGCACGCACCAGCAGCACTGAAATTAACAGATTTTCCCGCCACAGCTCTCCCGCCTTATTTGCTCATTTAAAATTTGAGTCTCGTATTCTCGGTTTGTAACATTCCCTTCCCCTTGAAAACATTCTTGTCCTCAACAATGAAAGAGAACGATACTCGAAAATCACTCATTGGAAGCATTACCCTTCCGAAACTGAAGTTTTTTGGACTTGTACAACTTCATAGTGAGGTCATGCAATTCCTTCCTCCGAGCTATTGGATCCACTTCATCCTCACTGCCGTGGTCCTGATCGGACCCTTCGTTTTCAGCGTCATCTTCATCACTTTCGAATTGCGCTTCAACGTCATCCCCTCTTGCCACCATGAGAAGTTTAGGATCACACCTATGACCGGGTACATAAGGGTGATGGCATTTAAAACAGCGATTTCGGGACACCTTCTCAAAGTTTCGGGGGTCTTTATGCTCATCCCATTTCTTGTGGTCTAACCCCTTGTGAGGGTGTTGGAAGTTCTCTTCTCGATGCTTGGGCCGATCAAGAAATGTCTCCCGATGCTTGGGCCGATCGAGAATCGTTAAGTCGGAGGCCTCAATCAATTTTGCCTTCGCAAAGGCTTGTGACAAGGAAGCAGGTTCAAGAGCCTTCACCAAGTTCTTGATTTTCGGCTTTAACCCACTGATAAAGCTCGAGACATCGGGGGCTCGAGGTGCAATTGTAATCATACTGGCTCGGAGATTTTCAAATTTTTCACATAGGCCTTCACGGTAGTGACTTGCGTTAATTTTTTGAAGCTTTACACGACATCACCCACATCTTCATCATCATAGCGCTCGCATATCTCAGACACGAACTTGTCCCAAGTAAGAACGGGATTGCTCTTTAGCAAGCTGTAGAACCACACTTCGTGATCCCCTTGGCGATAAACTGCGGCCAATTCCACCTTTTGATCATCGGGGATGGAATAGAAATGGAAATATCACTCGCATCTTCATATCCATGAGTGAGGTTGCTTCCCATCAAAATTTTCAAGTTGAACTCGAGGTTGTCGGAAGCTATTGTGTCTATTTCCATAGGTAACTTCATTGCTTAGGTCATGAACCATTTCAGAGGCATTTTGTCCATATTGTTGCTGCAGAACAGATGTGGACGGTTGAACAAGGTGTCCGGAATTCCAAAAAATAGGTCTCGTGCGTGTTGGCTCATAAAACGAATCAAAGTGTCCTGCATTCAGTTCTGTTCGGTACTGCGGTCCTGGATGCAGATCTGAAGTGTCTGGAGGATGCTCCTTTGGATCTGAAGTTGTGCCTAAAGATAGAATATGTTCTTGATCCAATCATTGCTCGTGCATCCCAGCAGCCACACCAACTTCAGAGGTCTGATTTCGTGGCCTGAAATGCTCGGTTTGAGCCTATTCTGGTGGCCTGATCTGCTCGGTTTGGTCCAACACTTTAGCTGCAGCGTTCCCCTTTTGAGGTTCCAAATCTACATATGTCCTATTTAATTAGCTTGATGGGATTAGTGGTGCAAAACGTGACGCCACATTCTAATTTTCAACCTGGTTGTGCAACTCTTTAAGCTTCTCTTCAAAATTCGTTAATTGTTGATGCAATTGGTTTGTAAGTCTAGCTTCTGTCGTCTGTTGTTGCACTTCCAACCTTTGCCATTGATGATTCAAACAGTCATCCAACTCTTGTGCTTGTTGGTTGATCCGATCTTCAATTCTTTCCTCCTTCTGTTGAGAATGTTCAGCAATTCTTGCATCATACTTTTGTTCGACTTCTTGTAGCAATTCTCTTTGTGATTGTTGCATCTTCATGAACATATCACTCATTTGCAAGCTTAATTGACTGTTTGTAGCCTCAGTCTGCTACATTTTCTTGATCATATAGTTCATTTGCGAGCTTAACTGACTGATTGTAACCTCACCTTGTCCTGCTTCAACATTCGAGCCAACTACCACCACATAGGAGACATTAGGATCAACATGTGTAGCCTGATTACCAGCACCAGCACCTGATCGTGCTGTTACTCCACCAGCCATACCTTGCTCTTTTCGGTTGCAAAAGCTGGCTGATCGCCTTGACTCGCAGAGTAACAGTTCGCAGAATCACAAATCTTCAACGATCGATTGCTTAATGAAGTTTACTCCTTCGAACGCGCGAACGACCACTTGCTATCGGTTCGACAATCGTCACTGATTCCAAACCCTAGCTTGCAGAATTTCACGCACAAGGAATTCGACAAACCCTAGCTTGGATCGAGTTTTGACAATGATGTTTTCTTGATTAATTCGGACTAAGAATCCGAAATAGGTTCGATTTCTATCTATAGTGATGATTTAAACACATGGAACACAACAATCTTCAACAATAATATCGGATTTCAGCACCTGATGTCGCTCGTCAGAATTCGCCTCCTTGTCAGAAATCGCCTCTTGTCAGATATTCGCCTTGCTGACAAAAATCGAGATTGAACCTGAAATTTGCACTTTGATCAACACAATCTAAGCAACACTAATTTGATTTCTGAATTTTTTTTTTAAATTTTTGATTACGCACTCGATCGGATCGAGGCTCTGATACCAATTGTTACGCTCGGGCTCGGACCTCGAACGTAAACTAATTTAATTTTGATAGGGTTGAGAATTTGAGATGAGAAAGAATGTGAAATTGAGATGAGAAGTTAGAATTTAGAATTAGATGAGAGAAAGAAGGGAAGGGGATGAGAAAAGAGGGTTTAAATCTCAAATGAGTTATTGTTTCAGATTTCATTCATTGGATGCCCAAATGAACATACATTCACACTTATTTATAACAATCTAATGGCAAAGAAACTAGACAAACCTTAGAACAATCTAGAATCTAACTAACTAGTATTTCAATTATTGAATTGGAGCCAAAACACAAATGTAGCAGCAGCAAGTAGTAACTAACAGTAACAGCAGTATGCAACGTAGCAGCAGTAGAACCCCACGCACCAGCAGCACTGAAATTAACAAATTTTCCCGCCACAGCTCTCCCACCTTATTTGCTCATTTAAAATTCGAGCCTGATATTCTCAGTTGTAACACAAAGAGCAACAAGAAATGACATAATTTGATGCAAATTGTTTTTTTGAGGCAACTTTTATTGAACCAAAGAGCTTAAATTCATCGAATACTACAAAAACATCATCACCTTGGGCTGACATATCAAATTTGGGTGGTGAAAAAGCAAGAAAAAAAAAATAAAATGTGAGGCATTGCAAGTTGTTCCTCATAGCCACAAGGATGAAATGGGAAGCAAGTTTGATGTAATTTTTTCATATTATTTCTCCCCCTCCATTACTATAAATAGGGCTCATTTGGGTGTGTTTTGATCATCCTCAACTCAGCAAAAAATTCTCATACAAAGGAAGAAAGAAGAGGAAAAACAAAAAGAAGAAAGAAGCAAAAGGAAAGAATTAAGTTTGTTTGGTAATTTTGTATTTTTAAGTTCTTTCCAACCTTTTCTTCTTTAAGTTCATGAATTTTGTCTTAGTTATGCTTTATCTTATGTCTATCATGAACTAATTTTATTAATCCAAGGCTACAATGCAGCCTAAGTTGTAATATATGCTCTCTTCTAATTCAATGTGTTCAATGTTTTGTTATTGCGTTGTTAAACTGTTTGTTATTGTTCTTCATGAGTTTTAAATGCTTGATCACCATTTAAAACCTATAATGATTCATAACGAGTCTGAGAGGAGATTTATGATGATTGCTAAGGTGATAAGCACACAAATTGAGCGAATGTTCGAGCGAGATTATTGCGATTTGTGTAGTCTAAAGTGAAAATCATGGATCTTTAAAACTTTGTTCTTATATAAATTCATGCACGAGAGTGATGGGCTGATATGTAAAAGAGTATACTGAATGTTGCTCGGGAGAGAATATTTAGTAATTTAGAGTTTTTGACCAGCAACATGCAATAACAACATGAATATCAAGAATAGAAAAGCGTATTAATTCAAGTCGGTGAAATTGGAAGCCTTGGACCCTATTTACATCATAAAAACCAACAAAAATTAGTCAAATTTTTCATAAAAATTTGTAAACATTTTTGTTCCTTTTTATTTTGTGTTATTTAATTTCAAAAAGCTACAATTTTCGGTATTTCAAATGGCACTTGAACTACTACTTTCAGTACTCACTCATTAACAATCTCGTGGGAACGATACTCTACTCACTATTTTATTGCTTGATACGACTAGTTCACTTGCTAAGCATAGATAAAGTTAAGCATCAGAGTTCATCTAAAAGTTCACTAACTATGAGGATTGAGAATTTATCTTGATGCACATTCTTGGGCTTCCATCTTTCTCTTTGACTAAGATAACGGGAGAAGCTAAAGAACTATGGCTATGCCTAATAAAATTGGTTTTTACAAGCTCCTCCACTTGTTTCTCAATCTCATTTTTCTGTGAGTGAGGGTATTTTTATGGTCTAAAATTAACTGGATTAGAGTTAGCCTTGAGTGGAATAGCGTGATCCAAGGTTCTTTTCATTGGAAGGGAGGTTGGTTGCTCAAATAGATCCTTGAAATCTTGTATTAACTTGCTAATAGATTGGATAGAGTTCACCTTAGCTTCCAATGGCTCAGCACTGAGGGAGAACAGTTGGACGATCGATTGATAAGGACCTTCCTTGATTACTCCTTCTAACCTCTTGCCACTCATCAATTACTTCTTTCCATGTTCCACTATGCCTTACAACGTGACTGATGTACGATTCCTCTCAAAAGACACAGATAACTGAGCAAAATCGAACACAAGGGGACTAATTGTCTTCATCCAATCAACACCAAGGACCACATCATAACCCCTAAGTCTCAACACCTTGAAGTCATATACAAATTACTTGCATCTCCATCTAAACTGTTTGAATCTGGTCTGTGTTTACGTAGAGTTTCCATCAACCACCATCATAGCAAGGGGACTGGTCTTGATCAGTTCATGATCCACCAATTTAACAATCTTGGGATCAATAAACTATGAGTGCTTCTACTATCAATCAATATCAATACGGGCTTATGGCTTGCTTCTCCTTTCATCCTCATAGTGTTGTGAGTGCCATTTCCCGTTAGAGCTCTCACTGAAATTTCCATTTCATCTTCTTTTGTATCATCTTGCATTTCCTCAACCTGTACACTAGAGTCTAGTTCTACCTCCTGCTCTTCCTGCTCTTCTTCAGCTTTAGCCCCAGCGATTGACATTAACGGCTTGGAATTACATTTTCGCCCAAAGAAATACCTTGAT
Source organism: Simmondsia chinensis (assembly GCA_018398585.1). Taxonomy (NCBI): domain Eukaryota; kingdom Viridiplantae; phylum Streptophyta; class Magnoliopsida; order Caryophyllales; family Simmondsiaceae; genus Simmondsia; species Simmondsia chinensis. Next base: position 23,260,882 of record JAGTTD010000007.1, read on the forward strand.
TACATTTAAAGCACAACTATTGAACCTTCTTTTCCAAGCTCAAAGGTTTTGAAGCAACTAAAGCTACTTGCTGCAAGGGTGGAACTAAACAATATTGCTTTAGAATAACCATTAGATAAGGTCATGAGATTAAATGCCTTGACAAGATTCTCGATCTTGGTTTGAGACCACTAATAAAGTTAGAAAAATAATAAGCCTCACTTACTCCTAGGTTAACAACCATCATTCTTAACTTCAAATGCTCTGTATGATCTAGCTATGTGAAGCTCGTTGTTGCTACATTGTTGTTGTAATATCTTGCTCAGAGCGTCTGTTATAAGGTTTAGTAAAGTGCTGAATTTTGTTAAGTAAATTGTATTGCCGGTGGCTTGGCGCCACAGCTTTTTGAATGTTAGTTAAGTCGGTTTGTGGTCAAGATTGGGTCAATTGTGGGGACTAGGCTATTCTAAGTCTGTTAAGCCTTGTCTTAAAGCAATGTATCTCAATTTCTCTTAATGGCTTGTTCAAGTGTAAGATTCATTCATTCAATGAAAATGCAACATATCCTTTGAGATATTTTTTCTCTAATTCTCACCTTCTTCTCTAATCTCTCATCTAATCTTCATTTTTCTTCTCACCTAAACTCTCTCTTTCACAAGTTAACTTCAATCTTTCAATTGAAGCTTAAGATTTGGCATCAGAGCCAGTTTCTTGCTTTCAGTTGATCAATTGCAGCTTGATTTGAGTTTGCGAGGCAGAAAAAGCACAATTCAAACATGTCTGGTGGAGTAACTATCGGATCGGGAGCTGGAACTGGAAATCCAACTGCAATTGTGGATCCAAATGTGTCCTATGCTGTGGTTATTGGTGCTAATGCATCAAGCGAGGTGCAATTTGTTACAAATGATCAATTGAAGCTACAAATGGATGATATGTTCAATCGGTTTTAGAATTTGTAACAGAATGGCATTGATCAATTGAGACAAATGCAATTAAAAAGTGACAAGAAGCATGAAGATCTAATGTCGCAGAAGTTACAAAGCTTCGAGGACAAGCTTATTGAATTGCAAAATCAAGTTAATAGACAAGGAGAGTCATCTGTAACTTGAGTACTTCGACCTGCTAGTCAGCTGATACCTCCACCTAATGTGGTGCAATCACAAGCTCATAATGTAGCTAATAGACCTAGTGACCAATCACTCGGTAGACCTTCTCTGGTTCAAGACCGATGGCAATCAGCTAAAATTAGACCACAAGAGGTTGAAGCAGCTGCAAGATCACGAGATCATCCAATTGAGCAAGTGCAATCACGATCATCAGGCATGAATTCATAGTAGAATGATCGTCCTCCTGATTCTTATGTGTAGTTCAGAACGCCTTCTGAGTACATTGGACATCAATATCATCCACCTGATCAGCATCATCATCAACGACCAGAAAGTAATGATGCAACATCAAATGGAAGAAGTAATGCATCCAGACAACCTCGAGTTCAGATTGATCCATTTGATGGAAAACAGCCTCAATCGTGGTTGAGAAGGTGTGATCGGTATTTTCATTTCTATAACATAAGAGAAGCAGAGAAAGTGGAATTGGCAGCAGTACACCTCCACGGAGATCATGATGTGTGGTTCTATGGCTTGTTAAAGAGCAATCCTATCCTTTCTTGGGCAGAATTTGTTGAAGAGTTATGCAAGCATTATGGAGATGAGGATTCCAGTGATGTTGTCTTCAACAAGGCGTTTCAAACGACGACAGTAAGGGAGTATATGACGAGATTTGAGAATCTCAGAGCAAGTATGATAGCCACTTATCCTCAAGCAACAGAGGCATATTATGTCTCAAGTTTTATAAGTGGTTTGAAGCCAAGAATTAAAAATCTTGCTAAAGAAATTGGGCCTAGAACTCTATCCCAGGCTTATACGAAAGCCAAGCTCATTGAAGCTACTGTCCTTACTTCAAGTGACATAACTAAAGTTCCAAACCTTATCAGAAAGATTTAGTTGGATCTAAGGCATCTCATTCTATTTAGAAGATGTTCTCAAGACCGTGTTATAAGTGTAATCAGCGTTATCAGCCGGGACACAAGTGCAATTCTAAGTTCTTGATGTCTGCTAGAGGTGTTAGCGCTAGTGTGCATTCTGGTAGTGATGAATTTGCGGCTGATGAAGATAGTTCTAACCTAGAGTCACCAGAGGAAATTACTGATGATGAAAATGAAATCTCCATGAAGGCATTGACTGGAAATGGAGCTCAGAACACCGTAAGAATAAAAGGAAAAGCTGGTAAGAGACCAATTGTTATCGTAATTGATAGCGGGAACACTCATAGCTTTGTTAATCCTAAAGTGGTAAAGAAAGTGGGACATGAGGTGATCAAGACTCATCCTTTGGTAGTGACAGTTGCAGATGGGAATTCCTTTCTTATTGAGAACAAATGCCAAGCATTTAAGCGGTCTGTGCAAGAGCACCAGTTTACTTATGATTTCAGGATTTTCCTTTGGGGTGATGCGACATGGTGTTAGGAGTTGACTTGGTGAGATATTTTAGTCCAGTAATATTTGATTTTGCAAAGCTAATAGTGTCCTTTGAGATTCATGGATCTAAGGTTACCTTGCAGGGCATGTCAAATCAAGCTCCAACTCCTGGGCGATGACCTGTAAGTAAGGGAAGCCACCACTGGGACATCCTCATAATGGGTAGCGCATATCTGAAAAGATTTATAAATGGGATAGCAGTGCTAGAGATGATTTCCTCTCCTTTTTTATTTTCCTTTTTTTCTTTTTCATTTTTCTTTTTTTTTTTTTTGGGTGCTTGGTTCCTAGTTAGCTTTCTAAGTACCCCCTATAGCGAGCTTTCAATGTGGCAACTCCCATTCCAGTTGGCCTAGGATCCCAAGGGTTGAAATACCCCTACGGATCTACTTGCTCGAGGAACTAAGGCACGAAACCATCACACCGTAGCACATATCCAAAAGATAGACGTTTTAAAAAGGATAGCTCTGCTTAGTGATTCTCTCCCTTAATTTTTATTAAAAAAAAATTTTACTTTGACTTTGGCATAACTCTTCAAAGTCCATTATGTAAATGATAATCTTAATGCAATCTATTCAAATTTGAGCATCGTTTAATTAGAAAGAAAAGTAAAACAGCCATGCTAACTAGTAAAGTCAAATACCATGGTTTTATCAAGATAGTGCCTAGACTATATCGTGTTTTGCAATTAGAACACGAAAATAATTGATTATCCGGTTTTTCAAATCTAATTAAAGTGTACGAGCTAAAACTCATAGAAAAATTGCCTAAAAAGCATGATAATAAGTTTTTTTTTTAATTTTAAAAAGACTAATGATCAAAACTGTAAAAAAAAAAAGACAATCTTTTTACTGGCTGACATTATCTACATCCCCATACAAAGGCTCTGAATTCTGGGAGGCACTAAAGCCGACTATAAAAGACAAAACAGGAAAATTTTTTGAAAAATAATTTTGTTTAAAATTTCTAAAAATTGTCTCTCCCACCCCCAAACTTGGAGTTAACATTGTTCTTAATATTAAGAGAACTAAAAAGATTAAGTGGGCGAGAGATACTTCCCAGGTTTGAGGATTTCCTGTTGATGGGGAATGTTGACATATTGCTGCCCCTACAATTGTTGTAAAATAACTGTTTAAACAAAAATATACATAAACATGAGACAATTAAAAACAATGAAAGGAGAAATAAGATAAACAAGGAGAGAAATACTTGGGTTGCCTCCCAAGAAGCGCTTTTTGTTATAGTCATTAGCTCCACTCATTGACTGGATCTATCCCGTGTCTTGAAGGAGAATGGAGTTTCCACCATTCACCCTTAATGGCCATTTTCTTCCGTGGATCTTTCTTGTTCCCTCCTTCTCTAATCTTGAGATCATTGGGCATGATTTGCCACAACTCGAATTGCCTTTTCTGATCTTTTCTGCTATTTTTCACTGAGGGATCCATGGTTTCGAAAATCTTTGGCAATGTTAGATAACTCCGCATTCTATTTCAACCATTGGTGGTGGTGGGTAGGTAAAGATAGGTTTGGTCATTGGTGGCTCTTAGTTGACTAAGGAGATTATGTCACATTGAGGTGATTTTTCTAGTGAGTTTTCATCCCTCAGTGCTATGGCATTAATTTGCTCACCTAGGTCGGTGATGGTATTGCTGGGCAAGGAATCTTTAGACCTCTTCAAAAGTTCCTCTATTGTAGTCCCTACTTGAGGTTCTGGATTTTGGATGGAGGCTCTTTGGTTCTTGAAGTCACTCACAGTTCCCATAAATTTCCTAAATGTCTCTTCGAAGTCATTATTCTTTTCTTGAGTTGGATAAGTGGGTGACCAAGATGCTTCGTGATGATTCCAAGTAGGGTCCATCCATTCTTGCCTATAGGTGCTAGAGTAGGGATTGTGCTGGGGTTGGTTATAATTGAAAATGGAGCTTTTTTGTTCAAAATCCCATGAGGAAAAGCTATTACCCAATTGGCATTCCATACTAGCATGGTAACCGGCACAAAATTCACATCTAGGTGTACGAGCAACACTCATATCATCTAATTGTCCTTCAACTTGTGAAAGTTGAGCAGATAATTCACTAATTTTACGAATGCTCAGTTGCCTTCTCAGTACAGCTTGAGGTCTCACAAAGTTATATTGTTCAAAACCTGAAAAAGAAAAGCTATTACTTATTTGGCATTCCATATTAGCATGGTCGCCCGCACAAAATTTACTTCTAGGAGCACGACCAGCAATCATGCCCTGAAATAGTGAAAGTTGAGCAGATAATGTATTGAATACAAGCTTGATATTGAGGCTTTACAAAGTTGTAGCAAGCCATCACTTTTACGTATCTCCCTTTTTTTTAAAATACAAGAAAAAAAAAAAGAATGAATAAACAATTTGGGGGAAGATATAATTAATGAGAACACTTTTAAAATTATAACAATCTTTGCAAAACCAAGTTTTTGAAAGGGTCGTAATACTAATGTTTTTGGAAACTTTAAAATACAAATTTAAGTTTTAAAATCCTAACAAAATGAAATTATAATCTAAATAAAAATCAAAATAAAGACAAAATATAAGAAAAATAATAAAATAACATAAAACTAAAAAAAAATTTATTTTATTTTTTGATGGGGTATATACGAATTTGTTTATTTACTTATGTACTTTAAAGAATTATCTTTACAAATAAAATAAATGCATGAAAATAGATTGATAATTAAAATTTAAACAAAATTTACAAATTTTTAATAAATCCAAATTAGCACCAAAACTCGTTGGTATTGATATGACACAAATAGAGACAACTCACGGCAACGGCTCCAAAAACTGGGTGCTTACTTAGCATATACTGTAGCAAGTGAACTAGTCATATCAATTAATAAAGTAGTAAGTAGAGCATTGTTTCCACAAGGATTGTAATTGAGCAAGTACCGATGTTCGTAGCTTTAACACTATTTAAAAGACCGAAAATTGAGGTTTTTGAAATAGAACATTAAAATAAAAGAAAACAAATTTGTTTACTCAATTTTATCTAAAGTTTATTGATGTTTTGTGGTTTTTATGATTTAATAAAATCAAAGGCATCTGATTTCAACTAATTGCATCAATACGCCTTTCTATTCTCATTATTTAAGTTGTTATCACGTGTCGATAGTTGAAAATCCTAATTTACTAAAAATTTTCTCTTGAGCAACATTTAGCATGCTCTTTGACATATTAACCCATCACTCTTGTTCATAAATTTAAATAAGAAAAGTGTTTTTAAAGCTCTATGATTTTCACTTAAAAACCACACAAATCGCCTTAATCTCTCTCGAGCATTCGGTCAATTTAGGGTGTTTATCACCTTAGCAATCATCATAAATCTCTTCTCGGAATCATTATAAATCATTATAGGCCTTAAATGGGGATCAAGCATTAAAACTCATGAAGAGCAACGATAAACATATCACCAACGCAATAATAAATCATTGAATATGTTGAATTAGAAAATAAGCGTATATTACAACTTAGGCTACATCGTAGCCTTGAAATAGCAAAATTAGTTCATGATAAACTTAATATAAGACATATTTTACACAAAATTCATGAACTTAACGAAAAGAAGAATAAAAAAGAACTTGAAAATGCAAAATTTCGAACCAAACTTCTTCTTTTGTCCTTCTTCTTTCTTCCTACGAATTTCTACCTTATTTCTCTCCTTTGTATTTGATTTGTCTGGATTGAATGATGATAAAGGACCTCCCAATCATCCCTATTTATAGTATATGTGGTTGGAATTACTTAAAATAAAACATACAGCAAGCTAAAACCTCATTGCACCTCCTTCCTGCTCCTTGCCACCCAGTTCAGCAGATTTCAACAAGTTGCTGGATTTCTCAACTTTTTCTTGCTTTGGACCGCCCAAAATCAGTCTTAGAATCAACTTTTTCTTGATTGATTTAGCTCATTTTTATGCTTTTGTTTGATGTATGTTGCATTCAAATATTGATGTTGATGATAAAACCTAGCAAGATTCAGCATAAAGTAAGTGTTTTTGCGAGAAAATGGCAATATGAGTGAAAAAGAGCGAAACCAAGAAAAAGCGATAAAAATGTAATGTAAAATGGTTAAAAAATGAATCAAAATGATAAAAATAATTATGTACTAAATTACACCTATCAAAATACCCCAAACTTAAATCTTGCTCATCCTCGAGCAAGGCCAAATCTTGAAGCACGGGATCTCCTGCTTTTTAACAATTTTTCCACAAGTCAAAGTAGGTGCACTCTAAATTAGAGAAAAATAATTGAGGTTGAAAGTCTAAGGTTCTAAAGGAAAAACCACCTTTCCAAGGAAAAATCTATCAATTACTTAGGTAATCGAATTCAAAAGTTTGCTAAGCAAAATAAGTTTATCCGTACTTTCTAATCTTAAGATATTTAAACTAAATAGAGGACAAAAATCATACCACTCATAACAAGACTTATCAAGTATGCCCAAAAGAAATTATTTTTGCACCTTTTTAATTTTTTATTTGCTTTGGAGGAATTTATTTACTCAAGTCAATTTCGGTTCATGAGTATATCTGCAGCGAGAATCAAGCTCCGACTCCTGGTCGATGACTCATAAGTAAGAGAAGCCACCACTTAGACACCCCCAATATTGTCATGTGAGTACATCTTCAGCGAGAATCAAGCTCCGACCCCTGGGCGATGGCCTATAAGTAAGAGAAGCGGCAACTGAGATGTCTTCATTATGACTTCCCGAGTATATCTGATGTGGGAATCATGCTCCAACTCCTGGGCGATGACCCATAAGTAAGGGAAGCCACCAGTAAGACGTCATCATAATGGGTAGCGCATATCTTAAAATGTTTATAAAATGGGATAGCGGTGCTAGAAATGATTTCCTCTCTTTTTTTCCCTTTTTTTCTTTTTCTTTTTTGTTTTTTTGGGTGCTTGGTTCCTTGTTAGCTTTCTAAGTACCCCTTGTTGTGAGTTTTCAATGCGGAAACTCCCATTCTGGCTAGCCCAGGTTCCCAGTGTTGAAATACCCCTACGGATCTACTTGCTCGAGGTACCAAGGCACGAAACCATCACCCCTGTAGCACGTATCTAAATGATAGATGTTTTTAATAGGATAGGGGTGCTTAGTGATTCTCCCCCTTTATTTTTGTTATATTTTTCTTTTATTTGGACTTAGGCATAGCTCTTCAAAATCTATTATGTAAATAATAATCTTAATACATTCTATTCAAATTTGAGCATCTTTTAATCAGAAAGAAAAGTAAAACAGCCATGCTAAATAATAAAATCAAATACCATGGTTTTATCAAGATAGTGCTTTAGACTATATCGTGTTTTGCAATTAGAACACGAAAACAATTCATTATCCGGTTTTTCAAATCCAATTAAAGTGAACCAGCTAAAAAGAGTACAAAAATTGCCTAAAAAGCATGATGATAAGTTTTTGGTTTTTTTTAAAAACACTAATTGATCAAAACTATAAAAAAAAAGACAATCTTTTTGTTGGCCGACATTATCTACATCTCCATACAAAGGCTCTGAACTCTGGGAGGCACTATAGCTGACTCTAAAAGATAAAAAAGGAAAATTATTTGAAACAAAATTTTTTTTTATATTTTTAAAAATTTTCTTTCCCACCCCCAAACTTTGAGTTAACATCGTTCCTAATGTTAAAAGAACTAAAAAGATTAAGTGGGCGAGAGATACTTCCCAGGTTTGAGGATTGCTTGTTAATGGGGAATGTTGACATATTGCTACCCCCAAACTTGTTGTAAAATACATGTTTAAACAAAAATATATATAAACATGAGACAATTAAAAATAATGAAAGAGAAATAAGATAAACAAGGATAGAAACACTTGGGTTGCCTCCCAAGAAGCACGTTTGGTTATAGTTGTTAGCTCGACTCATTGAGTGGATCTATGTGTCTTGAAGGAGAATGGAGTTTCCTCCACCCACTCTGAATGACCATTTTCTTCCATGGATCTTTCTTGTTCCCTTCTTTACCTGTCCACCTCCGCCTTCTCTAATCTTGAGATCATTGAGCATGATTTGCCACAGCTTGAATTTCCTTTTGCGATCTTTTCTGCTATTTTTCACTGAGGCATCTATGGCTTCAAAAATCTCTGACCATGCTAGAAGCTCGGCATTCTATTTCATTGATTGGTGGTGGTGGGTAGGTAAAGATAGGTTTGGTCATTGGTGGCTCTGAGTTGACTAAGGGGATTATGTCATTAGTGCTGTGGCGTTAGTTTGCTCCCCTAGGTCGGTGATGGTATTGTTGGGCAAGGAATCTTTGGACCTCTCCGAAAGTTCCTCTATTGTAGTCCCTACTTGAGGTTCTGGATTTTGGATGGAGGCTCTTTGGTTCTTTACGTCTCTCACGGTTTCCATGAATTCCCTAAATGCCTCTTCGAAGTCATTATTCTTTTCTTGAGACGGACAAGTGGGTGACCAAGATGCTTTGTGATAAATCCAAGAAGGGTCCATCCATTCTTGACTATAGGTGCTAGAGTAGGGATTGTACTTGGGTCGGTTATAATCGGACATGAAACTTTCTTGTTCAAAATCGTGTGAGGAAAAACTATTAGCCAATTGGCATTCCGTACTAACATGGTTACCTGCGCAAAATTCACATATAGGAGTACGAGCAGCAATCATATCATCTAATTGTCCTTAAATTTGTGAAAGTTAAGCGGATAATGCACTAATATCACAAATGCTCATTTGTCTTCTCAGTACAGCTTGAGGTCTCACAAAGTTATATTGTTCAAAACTTGATGAAGAAAAGTTATTACCCATTTGACACTCCATACTAGCATGGTTACCTACACAAAATTCACATATAGGAGCACGAGCAGCAATCATATCCTGAATTGGTGAAAGTTGTAGCTATCTCCTTTCTTTTTTGAAATACAAAAAAAATGAATAAATAAATAAATGAATAAACAATTTGGAGAAAGATACAATTAATGAGAAAACTTTTAAAATTACAACAATCTTTGCGAACGAAGTTTTTAAATGGGCAGTAATGCTAATGTTTTGGAAAACCTTAAAAATAACAAACTAACTTTGAGAAACTTATATAGGTGGATAAAAAAATTCAAATAAAGTTAAAATTAATCAGAAAATATAAAAGTACAATAATCTAAAATAAAAGTTAAGAAAACACAAATTTTAAAGAAAAAGGGGTAGCAACCCTAATGTTTTTGAAAATCTTTAAAATAACAAATTTAACTTTTAAAATCCTAACAAAGTGAACTTATAATAAAAATAAAAATGAAAATAAAGACAAAATATAATAAAAATAACAAAATAACACAAAACTAACCAAAAAAAAAAATTTTTAGGGGGTGGTATACTAATTTATTTTTTATTTATTAATTTTTAAGAATTATCTTTAAAAATAAAACAAATGAATAAAAAGAGATTTATATTTCAAATTTTAAATAAAATTTGCAAATTATTAACAATTTTAAATTAGCACTAAAACTAGTTGGTATCGACATCACTCAATTTCAAATTAGCAACGGCGCCAAAAACTTGATGCTTACTTTGTGTATGCATTAGCAAGTGCACATGTCACATCAAGTAATAAAGTGATAAGTAGAGTATCATTCCCACGAACAATGTTACTGAGTGAGTACCAAAATTGGTAGTTCTAGTGTTATTTAAAAGGCCGAAAATTTAGGTTTTTAATATGAAATAAAATAAAATAAAAGGAAACAAAAACTGTTATCCAAAGTTGCTATTTTTTTTTTTTTAATATTTTTATGATTTAAATAAATCCAAGGCATCTGATTTCACCTAGTTGCATCAATACGCCTTTCTATTCTCGATATTAAAGTTGTTATTACGTATTAACGGTTGAAAACCCTAATTTACTAAACATTCTGTCTCGAGCAACATTAAGCACGCTCTTTTACATATTAACCCATCACTCTTGTGCATGGATTTAAATAAAAAAAGTGTTTTTAAAGCTCCATTGGCATTCCATATTAGCATGGTCACCTGCACAAAATTCGTATCTAGGAGCATCACCAGCAATCATGTCTTGAATTAGTGAAAGTTGAGTAGATAATGCACTGAATACCGCTTGATATTGAGGCCTCATAAAGTTGTGGCAAGCCATCACTTTTACGTATCTCCTTTTTTTTTAAATAAAAAAGAAATAAATGATTGAATAAACAATTTTGGAAAAGAAATAATTAACGAGAACACTTTTAAAATTATAACAATGAATAAGCAATTTGGGGAACGATATAATTAATGAGAAAACTTTTAAAATTGTAACAATCTTTGCAAACCAAGTTTTTGTAAGGGTAGTAATACTAACGTTTTTAAAAACTTTAAAATAACAAATTTAACTTTTAAAACCCTAACGAAGTAAACTTATAATCAAAGTTAAATCAAAATATAAGAAAAATATATGAAAAATAATAAAATAACATAAAACTAACAAAATTTTGTATTTTATTTTTTAGGGGGTATATATGAATTTATTTATTTATTTATTTATTTATTTATATATTTTTAAGAATTATCTTTACAAATAAAATAAATGAATGAAAAGAGATTTATATTTCAAAGTTAAACAAAATTTACAAATTATTAATAATTTTAAGTTAGCACCAAAACTAGTTGATAGGTATCACTCAAATAGAGACAATCCCTGGCAATGGCTCCAAAAACTTGATGCTTACTTTGTGCATGCTTTAGCAAGTGCACTAGTCGTACCAAGTAATAAATTAGTGAGCAGAGTATCGTTCACACAAGGATTGTTATTGAGCAAATACCGAAACTAGTAGCTTTAACACTATTTGAAAGACCGAAAATTGATGTTTTTGAAATAAAATAAATGGAAACAAAACTTATTTACTTAATTTTATCTCAATTTTACTAATTTTTTGTTGTTTTCATAATTTAATAAAATCCAAGGCATCCGATTTCACCAAATTGCATCAATACGCCTTTCTATTCTCGTTATTCAAGTTCTTATTACGTGTCGACAGTTGTAAATATTCTCTCTCGAGCAACATTTAGAATACTCTTTTACATATTAACCCATCACTCTTGTGTATAAACTTATATAAGAAAAGAGTTTTTAAAGCAATATGATTTTCACTTAAACGCCACCCAAATCGCATTAATCGCTCTCGAGTATTTGCTCAATTTGTGGAGCTTATCACCTTGGAAATAAACATAAATCTCCTCTCAGACTCATTATGAATCATTATAAGCCTTAAATAGTGATCAAGAATTTAAATCTCATGAAGAACAATAATAAACACTTCAACAACGCAATAACAAAGCATTGAATATGTTGAATTAGAAATGGACGTATATTACAACTTAGGCTACATCATAGCCTTGAAATAACAAAATTAGTTCATGATACATAATTAACAAAAAATTCATGAACTTAATGAAGAGAAGATTAGAAATGAACTTGAAAATGCAAAATTTTAAACCTAACTTCTTGTTTTCTCCTCTTTCTTTCTTCCTACGAATTTCTACCTTATTTCTCTACTTTTTATTTGATTTTTCTTGATTGAATGATGATAAAAGACCTCCCAAGCATCCTTATTTATAGTATTTTAGGTTTGGATTACTCAAAATAATAAATATATCACGCTAAAACCTCATTGCACCTCCTCCCTACTCCTTGCTACCCAGTTCAACAGATTTTAACAAGTTTCTGATTTTTTCCATTTTTTCTTGCTTTGCACCTCCCAAAATCAGTCTTGACATCATCTTGGGCATGTTAATGTTTTGTTTGGTCAATCCTTGCTCTTGATTTGTGCATTTTGCTTCCCATTTTTGCAAGTTGAATTGAATTGTGCATGAACTTATTGATTTTTTGCTAAAAATAGTATTTTGATTGATTTAGCTCATTTTTATGCTTTTTTTTGATGTATCTTGTATTCAAATATTGATGTTAATGATAAAACCTAGCAAGATTTCGCATAAAATAAGTGTTTTTGCAAGGCAATGGCAATATGAGCGAAAAAGAGCAAAAGCGATATAAATTTGACATAAAATGGTTAGAAATGAATCAAAATGGTAAAAATAATTATATACTAAACTAGACCTATCAATCTTCGTGCTCAGAAGACTGAGATTGAGAAGCAAGTACAGGGGTTGCTCAAGACATGCTTCATCAGACCAAGCCACAGCCCTATTTCTTCTCCTGTTATATTGGTCGAAAATAAGGATGGATCAGCTAGGATGTGCATCGATTACAGGTAGCTAAATTCGTTGACAGTGAAAGACAAATTCCCTATTCCTTTCATAGATGATTTGTTAGATGAGTCATATGGAGCACACTTCTTCACTAAACTTGATTTGAGGCAGGGTTATCATCAATCATAGTTCTTGAGTAGGACATATTTAAGACTGCCTGTCAAACTCATCACGAGCATTATGAGTTTGTCGTTATGCCATTTTGCTTAAGCAATGCTTCGGCTACTTTCCATACTGTCATGAATGATGTGTTCAAGCCATTATTGAGAAGATTTGTGTTGGTCTTTTTTGATGATATCCTTATTTACAGTCCCTCTTTAGAAGATCATGTCAAGCATTTGAGGAAGGTATTTCTAGCAATGCGCAATCACAAGTTCTATGCAAAATTTACTAAGTGCTCATTTGTGTAGGCATAATTAGAGTATTTAGGCCAGTTGATATCGCATAAAAAAGTTTCTACAGATCCTTCCAAGATTCAAGCCATGAAGGAATGGCCCATTCCAGTATCACTAAAGCAGCTGTGAGGGTTCTTGGGTTTGACAGGCTATTACCAAAAGTTTATGGCTGGATTTGGTTCTATTACCAAGCCCTTAATAGAATTATTTAAGAAAGATTCATTTAGATGGTCAGATCAGGCTCAGACAGCATTTCAGGCTCTGAAGTTAGCTATGTGTGAGGCTCCAGCCTTAGGAATGCCAAACTTTGCTGAGGAGTTCATTCTTGAAACAAATGCAAGCGGAACTGGCATTGGAGCAATCCTATCACGTAAAGAAAGACCAATTGCCTACCTTAGTTAGGCTTTAAGTCTCAAGCACCAAGCTATGTCTACCTATGAGAAAGAATATCTAGCAATACTTCCAGCTGTAGACAAATGGAGACACTACTTGGATAGGCCTAGATTTGTTATCAAACAAATCATCATAGTTTAAAGCATCTTCTCGAGCAAAATATTGTTATAAAAATTCAAAAGAAGGAGTTGATGAAGATGTTGGGCCTTGACTATTTCATTGAATACAGAAAAGGGAAAGAAAACATAACTGCAGATGCATTATCACGCAGATTGGAGGACTGTGAATAGGGATTTTAGGAGCTGTGTCTATTAGTCATCCATCTTGGATAGAAGAGATGCCAAAATCCAATAAAGATGACTCTTGAAGGGATTTAGCAATGTAGTTACAGATGCTGAGGTCTCGGTGGCAAAAGGAATAGTCAGATTGAAAGCTAGGCTGTACATAGGCTCCTTACTGGGTTGTGAGATCAGATTATTAGTGCTTCTCATGACTTTGCGTGGGGAGGTCACTTAGGGTTTGAAGGCACTTATCAAAGAATCAAAGCTTATTTCAGTTAACTTGAATTGCAAAAGACAGTGGCAGAATTTGTTCAAACTTGCGAAGTTTGTCAACAAACCAAGCTTGGAGATCATAGGTATCATTGTCTTTCACAACCTCTCCCTGTTCCTAAAGGAGCCTGGGTGAACATAAGTATGGATATGATCAAGGGATTGCCCAAGTTAGAAGGCAAGGAGGTGATTTGGGTAGTGGTTGATTGTTTCACTAAGTTCAGTCACTTCATCACTTCGGTCCAGCCTATTACAGCTGAGAAGTTGGCTAGATGCTTCTTGGACAACATTTACAAATTACATGGATTACCTCAATCCATTATGTTCGATCATGTTAGGATCTTCACTAGTCGCTTTTGGAAGGAGTTATTCAATTTGTTGGGGACAACTTTAGCTCTTAGCTCATACTACCATCCTCAGACAGATGGTCAGATAGAAAGAGTCAATCAGTGCGTTGAACAATACCTTAGAAGCATGGTGTTCACTTATCCAAAGGAGTGGAATAAATGGCTGTCTTTACCGGAGCACTGGTACAATACACATGCTCATGCTTCGATTGGGACTACTCCTTTCGAGGCACTTTATGTCTGTGATCCTCCAAATCTATTTATGCTTCAAAAAGTGATGTCTCCAGTTTTAGAAGTAACTGATTTGGTGCAGCAAAGAAGGCAATTGATGCAATTATTAAAAAACAATCTTCATCAAGCCAAGGCAAGAATGAAGGTGTATGCTAATAAGAAATGCGTGGACAAGAATTTTGAAGTTAGAGATATGGTTTATCTCAAGTTCCAACCCTATAGACAATCCCCCGTAGCTGTGAGGAAGAATATCAAGCTAAGTGCTTGATTCTTTGGGCCATACAAGATTGTGGAAAGGATCGGCCAAGTAGCATATAAGATTGATTTACCTCCTAGCTCATACATTCACCCAGTTTTCCATGTGTCATTACTTAAGAAATAGGTGAAGAAGGGCTATAAAAGCACAAAGGAACCACCAGAAGCTGGTTCAAACGGAGCAATGTTGCTGCGACCTTCAGCTGTGTTGGCTACCCGGGAGCTGAAGGTCAGTGGCAGGACAATTCAAGAAGTATTGGTGCAATGGAATAATTTGGACAAGCAATTTATAACATGGGAACAATTTCCATTTTTGAGGAGTCAATTTCCCACCATTCTTGAGGACAAGAATGTTTGTCAAGAGGAGGTGATGTTATGAACTGGCTATGTGAAGCTCGTTGTTGCAGCATTATTGCTGTAATATCTTGCTTGGAGCATCTGTCATATGGTTTAGTAAAGCGGTGCATTTTGTTAAGTAAATTGTATTGCCAGTGGCTTGGCACCAAAGCTTTTTGAATGTCAGTTAAATCGGTTTGTGGTCAAGATTGGTCAATTGTGGCAGCTAGGCTGTTCTAAGTCGGTTAAGCCTTGTCTTGAAGCAATGTATCTAGATTTCTTTTAATAGCTTGTTCAAGAGTAAGATTCATTCATTCAATGAAAATGCAACATATCTTTTGAGGTAATTTCTCTCTAATTCTCACCTACTTCTCTAATCTCTCATCTAGTCTTCATTTCGCTTCTCATCTAAACTCTCTCTTTCACAAGTTAACTTCAATCTTTCAATTGAAGCTTAACATGCTCAAAGTGAGTCATGAACACCGTAACTGAAGTAGTTTGAGCCACTTTACTAAAATTGTCCACAACATCCCCTGGATCTTCATCCCCATACCTCTCAAACAATTCATCTACAAAATCATGCCAAGCAATGGACAAGCTGCTAAAGATTGAGCTATGAAACCACACTTCTTGATCTCCATGTATGTGAATTACAGCTAATTCGACCTTTTGAGAATCAGGAACATCATAGAAAAATGAAAGTACCTTTCACATCTTCTAATACAAGATTGAGGTTGCACCCCATCAAATGTATCAATCTCAACCTTAGGCTAGCAAAACCTTGGATTTCTGGTCAAAGGCATTTCTTCTCCACTTTCTTCATTCGGTTTAGGTAATAAGGGATCAGGTGTCCTTCCCTGATAAATTCCTGCTGATAGGATTCTAGATCGAGCAAGTGCAGCTTGTCAAGTGATCTGTTCTTTCATTCCTACCAGCTGTTGTTGAGCTTGCTGCTGCGATTGATGCATACTACCTACTGCAAGAATAGGATCTTGCAGCTCTTGCTGCAATTAAGCCATTTGCTCTGCCTGATTCAAACCAGCAGCGACATCTCCTACCATAGTGGCTTGTTTCTTTCCCTTTGCCAGCTTGATCGGATGCAAATTTAGCTTGATTGAAGGCAATTTGTACAAGCTTTGATATCAATTGTTATGATCTAAGTTTATCTTTGATTATAACCAAGGTGAGAGAATATGAGATGAGAAAGAATAAAGAGAATTGGGATGAGAAGTGAAGGTATTTTCTATTTTTTGAATGCTTATTATAATCATAGAACCTAACTACTTGTACATGCCAGTGATTAAGGCGGCAACAACAAAATATCTAGGTAATACAAGCTTACTTAACTAGCTTCTAATTCAACTAACATTCCCGCCAAAACAGCTACCTAATACTAAGCATAGAATTCACAATCACAATATGCATCTCATATGAGACTATAGATACTATATTGAATACCTGATGCCTGTCAAGCTTTATGCCGTTTCCCGATGCATGTGCGACTTCGGCCATTTATTGAGACCTTACTTTAATACTAGGATAACTAAAATTCCATGCACAGGTCCAGATTACTCTTGGGATTCAGAGTCGTCATTCAAACAGTACGTCATGAATCACTCATTTCCAATAATGGTCTAGAAACAAGTAATTCACATGGTCCAGCTTAGTGTATTAACTGTATTAAGCACAACAGTATAACACTTTTGGATCACCATCCCCAAGACAAAGACAGATTGTCCAAATTGTCATGTTATAGTCTTAGCAGACAAGTAGTCCAAACTTTTCACTTACTACGAGTTTTTCAAATAACATGTCATTCCATTTGCTCTAAGTCTATTTGTGGGCTAATCTCATAATCCACTTAGAACAAATATGTAAATGTAGTCTAATGACTACATCCACTTCGTGGATGTTACTTAAAAGAAAATCACATGCAATATATACTCACTTAGACAAATTTATCGAGGAAGCAACTAGAACTTAAATTTCATTCCATAATAAAGTAATAATTACATGATAAATTTGGATTTTCAGGACACTATTCCTGACTGATAATTGGTTGCGTAATATTCTTAATTAACTGCACTCGTTCTCATTCCTTACACCATTAATAAGACTTTGTTGTTACACCATAACCCTAGTGATGAGCATTCGAGTGCATTGAAATTGTTGTTGAGGTATCTTAAGGGTACCATGAATTGGGGTTTACACTATATGGAATCCCCTATTGTGTTAGATGGATATTGTGATGCTAATTGGGTGTCTGATTATGATCAAATTAATTGTACTAGTGGCTTTGTATTTGACCTTTCCAATTGTGTTATTTCATGAAAATCATCCAAATAAACATGTAGCGGTAAATTGACCGTGGAGTCATAATTTATTGCATTTGAGATGGCAGGTTTTGAAGCTAAATGGTTGAGGAATGCCTTGGGAGACATTTCATTATAGGGGAAACCCGTGCCTTCAGTATGGTTAATCTGTGGCTCACGAGTAACCATTGGAGTTGCTCAAAATGAGGTATATAATGGCAAGCAATGGCATATTCACCTCAGCATGGTGTCGTGAGAAATCTAAGCATGAAAAATATGAACTCACTTGTGTTTTGGAGAAGTGAGAAAAAACTTGGCAAATCCATTAGCAAAAGCCCTTGTAAGAAAATTAATAAGTGAAATAGTAGAGAGAATAGGGTTTGTCCTGCTCCAGGTGAATACTCGTCTCGGGAGTTGCTCTCAATGTTCAATGGATCAACCGAAGTCAGAGACAGAAAAATTTATGATGGGCACTCAAAGCCATCCCATGTTTGCTATATGAATGGCTCTAGGATACGCTGAATTTTTCATGATGGAGGTTGAGCTTAAGGCACTTAATGTTGTCCATAGCTCGATAAGGGGGTGTGGAGCAGTACAATTGATGGGAAATCCGCTATTGCCATGATGTGAGGGTGAGCCTAAGGCTCTTTATGTGTTCCATAGCCTTTTTGGTGGTTCATAGCACATCTGATGGATTCACTTATGAGATTGTGGGGGTGAAAAGTCCTCAGTAAGGGATTACTCTCTAAAGCATTCCTGGAATTACTAGATTTTAGATTTTTTTTTTTAAGGGACCTCATACGCTCTGAATGCAGAGTGCATCTCAACCTCAAGAACCATATGATTGGGTTAGATATGTTCTTCTCAATGATTTCTCGTAGTTCAAGATCTTGGTCAACAATGGGTGGTTGTGGGACATGCTTCGTCGCTAGGTGCTGATTTAAGTCCAAAAGACATTAGCATTGTCAAGTGTGTGTCTTAGTGCTCAATAATACTCTTCCTTTTCTTCTTTTCTCAAAATTAAACCAAGTGGGGGATTGTTGGAATTTGGGGGCAGTGTGCTTTCGTTTTGATGTCTTGTGAAAACACCTCAATCCCATATAGGAAACCTAGAGGATGGAAGCCTTGTTTATATACCACCTTTTCATTGTACTTGGTAAAAGCATTGTGGGCCTAAAGCGGAGCTTAGTGAACCACATGCTTGCGCGTGCCTGCCCTTTCTTACCCAGCGATCGGCACGTCGCAGTGTGGTGTGGTATGGACTTTTTCTAACCTGGACTTTTATTTTTACAACCATTGTATTTGTTTAAGTTGTCGTAAAATAACATGAGGTGAGTTCATGTAATGGATAGTGCACGAGTCCTTTGGCTTGAAGCTTGGGTTGTCATTTTTTAGTGGATGCCCAGGGTGTTGCATTGAGGTTATGTTGTGTGGTCTGTCTCGAGGCTCAAGGCTACAAGCTCGAGACCGAGTATGTGTTTTGACTATGTCAATCCTCACTCTTTTCATTACCGTTTTCACCCTTAACTACTTGAATTTTTAGGCTATTCCATATCCGCCACTTTCCTTGTTTGAGGTGGATTCTTAGCCATGATAGTTTCCTTAACCTACAAGGATTTTGCTTTATAAATACCATCCCTTAAGGTTTTTGTTAAACATATTGAACTATAAAAATTTAACTTCTTCTTTACAACTTTCATTTACTCCACCACTACTGAGCAAGTTAGAGCATACTGCAACCCATTAAACTACTGAGGTGGGTGCCAAGTTAACCCTAGGGGTTGGAGTGCCATCCATCCCATTGTACCTCCATGGGGGGTATAAATGACTTGGGACAGTGGATTCTCCATGGCTCGCCAATGTCTTTAGTTAATTTTTTCCCTTCTGTTATTTTATATAAAGTCATTTCTGTAATCACATTGTAACCTATGAGTTCTATTAATTGTAATAAGAGTTATATTTTCGTCACTCATTCATTCTTTTTCTGCGACAATCTAAGTGATTTGTTATAATGAGTAATCACAATATGACTCACACGGGCTTTATTGTCCCTGGTATGTCTAAAACTGAGCCCTTAGATGGTTGGAACTACAAAATGTGGGCTAATAAGATGGAGTTCTTCCTAAGCCAAATGGAGGTTCACTATTCTCTATTTAATAATAAAGCCCCACTGAGATCTAATAAGGCTTTCGTGAAATACAAATGTACTTCTAGGGGAATGCCTCTCCATTACATAACAGTGCCTCTTTACCAAATTTATAATTATATGAAAATTGCTATAGAAATATAGGAAGTGTCGCTAAACGAGCATGGCTTAGATGGTAGTGTGGCTAAAAAGCATGTCTGCAATAGGTTGTTAGCTTTTATCGTGGTTGATGAAAAACCTATTCTTGACCAAATCCATGAATACGAAACTTCATGCACTAATATATGGAATGAGGGTATAAAGTTTTTTGAAACGTTTTAAGCTAACTATCACATTGAGAAACTGCCTACTTCTTGAGAGAATTATAAGGCCTCACTCAAACATAAAAAGGGCATGATGTTACAGGAACTAATCTCCCATATTAAAAGATACTAAAAAAAGCCAAGGGGAAGTCCACTGAGCAGTTGTCCCTAGTGGCTAACCTTATTGAATCAAGAAATGCAAGAAAGAAAGACAAGTTCAAGAGAACTTGGAACAATAGAAAACCTAAAGCAAATCCAACCTCATTGAAAGAGGGCAATGGACAATGCTGATAATGCCCAAAAGAGGACCAAAGGAACATGTTGGACTTATGGCAGGAGGGACCACAGTTCGAGGAACTGTAAGAAGGGATTTGGACCGGGAAAATACACAGAACAAGAGCCCCATGCTAATCCACCAAGGAAGGAGATTGGTTTGTGTCCATGATCTCCGACATGAATATGGTTCGGAACACTGTGGAGGGCATTGTAGATACTATTGCCTTGGGGCACATCTGCACTATTAAGGACTTGTTCCATGATAATGAGAAAGCCATTGATGGGGAGAGGGTGTACATGAGCAATTCGGGTTTAGTCCCTGTACATGGCGGGTGAAAGCTCCTTCAAAAACTCAACTATGGAAAAACTCTGTTTTGCAAATTGCGCTACATTTTCCTGATTTGCGTTGGAGTTTAGTTTCAGGTGCATTGTTTAACAAAGCTAGCTTTAAGTTAACTTTTTAATATGATAAGTTAATCCTCACTAAAAATACCAACTTTGTTGGGAGAGGGTTCTATCATGGTGGGCTTTTTGTATTTTATGTGTTCAATAACATGAATAAAACTTGCTCGAGTTTTGCTTATACTATTGAATCATTATATTTGTGGCACGCCGGGCTTGGACATGTACATTATAATTTTGTTAAGAAACTCAAAACATGAATTTAATACTTGATGGTGATCTAATCGAATCTGATATATGTGAAATATGTGTCAAGGAAAAAATCCTATAAAGGCATTTAACATAATAGTGGAAAGAACTTCTAACCTACTGGAGCTACTTCATAATGATTTAGGTGACTTTAAGAGCAGCATGACTAGAGGTGGAAAAATATTTTACATTACCTTTATAGATGAGCATTCCAGATTCACTAAGGTGTATCGATTAAATGCAAAGAAGAGGCCAAGGAAAAGTTCCTCAATTATAAAGCTGAGGTTCAAAGCCAACTAGACCGTAAGATCAATAGGATTAGGTCTTATAAACAAGGTGAGTTTGATATTATTTTCCTCAAGAAACAATGTGAAAACCTTGGCATAAATCATGAACTCTCACCCCTTATTGAACAAAGCTGGCTTTAAGTTAACTTTTGAATCTGATAAGTTAATCCTCAAAGAATTACCAACTTCGTTGGGAAAGGGCTAATGGTGGATTTTTTTGTACTTGATGTGTTCAATGACATGAATAAATCAGGCTTGAGTTATGGTTATATTGTTGAATTCTTGGAATTCTGCCATGCTAGCCTTGGACATGTAAATTATAATTTGGTTAAGAAACTCAAACAAATGACCTTAATACCAGATTGTGATCTAACTGAATCTGATAAATGTGAAATATATGTCAAGGCTAAACATCCGAAATTAACAAATTAGTTAAAAGAACTCCTAACCTACTCGAGCTAGTTCTACTTATTTAGGTGAGTTTTAGCGCACCATGAGTAGAGGTCATAAAAGGTAATACATTACTTATGTACATGACCACTCAAGATTCACTAAGGTGTATCCCTTAAGTACAAAAGACGAGGCTAAGTAAATGTTCTTAAAATATAAAGCTGAGGGTTGAAAGCCAGGTAGACTGTATGATCAAGAGGATTATGTATGATAAAAGAGGTGAGTATGATACTACATTCTTCATTGTTAAAAACCTCCCATAATTTATGAACCCTCAGCTCCTTGCCAAAATGGGATAGCTGAAAAGAAAGATAGGACTCTTAAGCACATGATGAACGCTATGTTAATTAGCTCGGGCGTACCCTCAAGCACATGAAGTCTTAGTCTTTACTTTTTCTGGTACTTTTAATTTGGGTTAATTTGATTGTTTACATGAGTTGCTTGGTTGAGATAAATACTTTAAAGTATTATATTTTAATTATTTACTCAATTGAGACGATTATTGAGTTTGTAACCTTTGATCATTAGTGTTGATATTTATGAATTAATTCTTTGTACTTGTAGCCTTAGGATTAATTGATGTAGGCCTTGGGCCTTGGCTTGGGGTATGCCCCTCATAGACTTGTACATATATTTGTTCATATACGATATTTTTACACTGACTTACCAAAAAAAAAGATTAATTAATTAAATAATAGTATATACCAAATTGTTAATTCAAACCTATCTTCTCTATGCTTTAGTTAGATAGGGATAATACGTGACAATTAACAAATACGTTAGGTTGAGCCTATTTACTTATGCTTTAGTCAGATAGGGTCAATACGCAACACTAAAAATATCACGTTAGTAGGTTTAAGCTTGTAGCCTCAACTACTACCCGTGTGATAACCAATAATCCCAATTTAAAATTCAACACAAAAGTAATTGGCAAATGATGGATTCGAAACCCTAGGTTCCAATTTAATACACTTTTCCGATTATAAGTAGATTACCTTAGTTTAATTATCGTTTTTCTAGATTAATTAACTCAAAAACCTCTAAATTTTTTCAAATCAATTTAAGTCATATAATAATCTCACATACTCTTAGTCCCTGTGGTTTGACACCCTCTTACCCTACACTACAATTTAGATGTGTTTAGTACAACAACAACAACAACAACAGTCCTAGTGCCGCAAGGGCTCCCGTATAAGCAGGGTCTGGGGGGTAAATGTACGCAGCTTTCCCCCTTCAGGGTGCTACCTTGAGGAGAGGCTATTTCCAAGGACTCCCAACCTGAGCTGTTAGATGTGTTTGGTAGATATGGTTTTATATTAAATTTTGATAGACGTGGAAAAACTCATTAATATTTTGGCGCCGTTGCAGGGGATTAGGTAGCGTTCGTGATTTTATTTTTGTGATTGTCTTTGATTTTTAATTTTCTTTAATTGTTATTGTCTCTTTCTTTAAAAATATAAAAAAATAATTTCTTTACTTTTCTTTAAAAAAAAAGGGTTATTTATTTATTTTTATTTTATTTTTTCAAGCATTATTTATCTTGTGATTTTCCTGCATAGATAGATTTTAGGGTGGTTTATTTTATTATTTTTCTTTTTATGTGTTTGTTTTACTAGTTTTAGTTTTTAGTTTGACTTGCTTCTCATGGTTGTTTATTCATGTACGGTCGTTGCTCTTTGCCTCTTGACCTTACCAGATTCGACCCTGAAATTGAAAGGGCCTTAAGAGACTTTATCACCCAACACCGAGAATAGACCGCAATGGCTAACGAACAACAACCGCGCCCACTTATGGAGTACTTTACTCCCCCTACATGCACCTCACCTTCATGCTTTAGATTGCCACCTATAGCCCATTAGTTTGATCTTAAGCCACATGCCGTACAGATGTTTCCTTCATTCCATGGCTTAAGCAATGAGAACCCGTACACACACTTGGACAGTTTTATGGAGGTTTGCTCATCCCTCAGGTTTCCTAACGTTAGTGTTGATGCCATCTTACTTCGTCTTTTTTCCTTTCTCTTTCAAGGAAAAGGCTAAGTGCTGGTTAAGCACCTTACCTAGTGGGACAATTAGTACCTAGACTCAAATGCAACAAGAATTTCTATCCTATTAGTAAGACCAACACTGCTAGGAGAGCCATTAACACCTTTGCCCAACTTCCGAGTGAAGAGTTTCACGAGAGTTGGGATAGGTTTGGGGAACTACTGAGAGCTATTCCACATCATGCTATCCCTAAATGGCAACTGGTCTAGAACTTTTATTATGGGTTAAATGAAAAGGGTCAACAAACTGTTGATGCCTTTTGTGGTGGTTAGTTCCTTCGGAAGAATAAGGATAAGGCGTGGGAACTATTTTAACATTTGAACGAGAACTCACAACAGAATGGTGCACATGCACGTTTAAATACTCCTGGGTTAAATAGAGGAGGAGTACAAGAAATTGCTCACACCCCTGTATTAGATAAGAAAGTAGACTCTTTTGCCTCTTCTGTGGAGCAACTTAATTCTTTATTAAGATGACATTGACTTCCTCTACTATACCTAATGTGTCTAATGTTCAAAACATGCATA
Source organism: Simmondsia chinensis (assembly GCA_018398585.1). Lineage (NCBI taxonomy): Eukaryota > Viridiplantae > Streptophyta > Magnoliopsida > Caryophyllales > Simmondsiaceae > Simmondsia > Simmondsia chinensis. The sequence continues at coordinate 23,285,135 of JAGTTD010000007.1, forward strand.
GTGCTTGTTCTTCATTTCTAGTGTCTCTGATTCTACACTTGATTGCCCTTTGCTTCACCTTTTGTTGAGTGGTCGGGGGAATAGGTTAATGTAGCCCAAGGTTTCTCGAGGAATAATCCGTACTCGAACACATACAATCCGGGCTCCAGAAACCATCCAAAGTTCTCCTGGACGCAAGGAGGGTAAGGACAATTCATGCCACAACAACATAATCCACGACCTCAACAATCTGGTATGCCACGACCTCTCGGTTTTCAACCGCAAGGGTATGCTTATAACTACTCTCAACATTCTAATTTAAGCTCTAATTTGAATTTCGAAGAGAAGGTCTTGAGTACGCTGAAAGGTTTAGAAGCTAATTCCCAAGTCCTCCATTCCCATACACAATCGATCTCAAAGCTAGAAACCCAAATAGGTCAACTAGCTAACACTTTGAGAAGGAAAGATGAGGGAAGACTCCCTATCAAAATAGTAGAGAACCCTAGGAACTGTGTGAGGTAAGACAACTATCCTCCCCATCAAGAACAAGCAAAGTCCGTCACAGTTTCCAGAAATGGGAGAGAGGTTGACAATGGGGTGAGTGCTGAGAGTTAAATATTCATGACTGTTGTGAAAGAAGAGAAGAGTAAGGAAAGAGAGAAGGAGACCGATGAGGTTGCGCACCCTTCTCTCATTCCTAGGACCTCTGATCTTCCTACCTCATATGTACCTAGAGTACCCTTCCCGCAAGCTTTAGTTGCACCACACCCAAATGGGAAGGTCAAGAAGTGGGAAGACATTTTGGAGACATTTAGGCAAGTATAGATTAACACCCCAGCCAATACAAAGTTCATTAAGGATCTGTTGAACCAAAAGAGGTGATCTAGGGCACATCTGCCTAAAAAAGTGCTTTTAGTTGAACAAGTGAGCTCTATTCTGAAGTGTGACACTCTACTTAAGTACAAAGACCCTGGTTTCTCCACTATCGCTTTTTCACTTGGAGACTACCCGATCCATAAGGCTTTGTTGGACTTAGAAGCGTGTGCCAACATTAATCTTTACTCAGTTTATGAGAAGTTAGGCCTAGGAGAGTTGCAAACCACTATGATGACCTTACAGTTAGTTGATAGATCAACAAGGATCCCCCGTGGTGAGCTGATTAACGTGCTAGTGAGAGTAGACAAAGCCTTGTTTCCTGCTGATTTCCTCATGCTTGATATAGAACCTTCTAGTCATTCGAAAAATCATGTCCTTGTCATTCTAGGTCGGCCTTTCTTATCGATGGCCAATGCTACCATTAACTTTAGATCTGAGGTAATGGATGTTGGCTTTGCAAATATGACTATTAGGTTGAACATTTTTAAGGCTTCTTTGTCACCCACTAGTGAGAACGAGTCAGAGTGTTTTTATGTAAATATTACTGATGATTTGGTGGACCAAACACTCTCCCCTACCCTAGTTAGCGACCATCTTGAAGAAAATGCAAAACCTTAAAGAAATGCAACGAAGGTTGAACCCGGACATGAAAGAAGTGTTGGGTTGGGAGAAGAATCACGATGTTATGGTTTAGGAGGAAATTGTAATAGGCCATAGGTTGTCTAAGGAGGGTATTAAGGTTGATAGAGCTATGATAGATTTGAAAGTGAACTCGCCACCTCCCTCAAATGTGAAGCAAGTTAAAACCTCTCTAGGTCATGCGAGTTTCTATAAAGGATCCCTTAAGGATCGTGGGAAGTTAACTAGACCATTGACTTGTGTGCTAATTAAGGACATATCAGTTGAGCTTGATAGCTCTGGATTGGAAGTTATTCATAAGCTTCGATCTACACTTTTTGCTGCTCCCATTACGCATCCACACGATTACTCTCTCCCCTCTGAAATTATGTGTGACACTTCTAATTGTGCTATAGATCTTGTTTTAAGTGAGCTTAGTGAAGTTGTTTCTTTGGTTGATGCCATTACTTGATCTTCGCTAGACCCATTACGCCCGGCTGAAGGCGTAAAACTTAGAGCTCCTAGGACGCAGCCTAGGTTTGTTAATTCTTGTATTTGATTTAGTGTTTGACCTAATTAATTGTTTGGAGACTTGTTTTATCTCTTTTCAAGTCCTTGTACTGGGTTGAAAGATTCATATACACATGTTCACGCCACCTTATTAGTTTGTATCCCTCCATCTCACCTATTTCTTGTACTTCAATGATTAATGTTGTTGCATCGAGGATAATGCATGATTCAGGTTTGGGGGTATCATTTTTTGTGCATTTTGAGCATGCATTATAACCGTTTAGCAGAGTTTTCCTTGATCGATGTATATGTTAGGATCATAGTGGGATTCGTTGTTTATTTCGTTCTCTTAATTCCATGAAATTAAATGATTCTACTTCATACTTGTTAGTGAGTATTGTTGATCATTGTTGATATTAATGGGTTATACTCATGCCACTCACATATTCACTATGCACAGAACTTTACTGTTGTGGAGAATCTAAAAAATTTGAGTAAACAAGACTTGCCCTATTGGCTTACCCTAATCCTTGCCTCTTGATGATATGTAAAGTAATTATTGATCAATATCAATTGCGTTGTTGAGGTACTTGTTATGAAAAAGTCCGAAAGAAATGGACAGAAAAGAAAGAGGAAACAAAAAGGGAAAAAAATGAAAAGAAAAACAAAAGTTTCCTCCAAAAAAAAAAAAAAGAAAAGAAAGAAAAAAGGGAAAAATAAAAAGAAAAAGTGAAAACTAATGTACATTAATGCTAAAGATGTTCTTTTGTGCTATATTGAGTTTAGAATATTGTAAAATGGTCACTCATATGCCACTTAAAATTTTTCTATGTATGGGTATGTCTCTCGGTGATTAAATGGTGTGGGTGTACAAAACCTTTATATATTTGGTACAAAGTGAGAATTTAATGAGTTTTTGTGGCATAAAATCGTATTCACTTTCACTTGTTCGATTAAATTACTTGAATAGTTCCCATTAGTTGATACAAGGTCAATGAAATTTTATGACGAGTTTAAAAGTTTAATCATCTAAATTCATGGAATTGGAGAATACTCTAGATGATTTAATCTTGTCTGGAATTGTAATATAGGTGTTAATCTCAAAAAATTTGGTGAAGGTTAGGATAGTTAGGGTAGTTGCTCACTGTAGTCTTTATGTTAAATCATATGCTTTGCTCGAGGACTAGCAAGAGTTAGGTTTGGGGATGTTGATGCGTCTTATATTTATGCATCTTTTAATTGATATTTAATTATTTTGCACATGATTTATGCATCTTTTAATTGATATTTAATTATTTTGCACATGATTAATTGTAGTTTATACTCACTTTTGCTATTTTTATGTTCAATAAGTTTGAAATTGAAGTTCCAAAAATTTTCAAATATTGGTGCAAATAAGACAAATTCGATGTGTAAACAATTAAATCAAGCCAATCAAGGCTTGGGACAAGAATGTATAAGCTCGGCTCGACCCGCACCATCATCTTCAACCAGCAGCTCCACCCGAGCGAGCAGTCACCAACCAGTCCAGTCCAACCCACGCCATCATTGTCATTTCCCAACACCTCAGGCCCAACACAACCATCACCAACTCAACCTACCATAGCCCAAACAGGCCACAAAACCAGCACTGTTCACAACAGCCCAACGTCACCATCATCCCCCGTTCGCTACAATATCCGAAGGTCCAGACCCTGCTACTATCTTCACCATCACGCAGTTCTGGCCAACGCTCAAGCCCGTCATCACAGCCCACCTCGCTTAGGGTTGTTAAATGTTAGTATAAATTGGAATTTGAGCTCTATTTTACGTTCGCTTTCTCTGGTTTTACCGGTACCACAACAACTCTCTCTCTCTCTCTCTCTCTCCCCCCTCTCAATTACAATTTTCTTTTCTTATTTTTTCTTTAAATTGGAACGGGAGCAAAATTACCGTGAAGACCAACATGAGTTTTTTCATCTCTTCCTTCACCGGTTCATCCTTGATGGAGAGCTAACTTGCTCTCTAGGATCAAATGATGTTTTAGCCTTTACTTTTTGTATTACTTTTAATTTGGGTTAATTTGATTGTTTGCATGAATTACTTAGTTGAGATAAATACTTTGAAGTATTATGTTTTTATCGTTTCTTCAATTGAGACGATTATTAAGTTTGTAACCTTTGATCGTTGATGTTGATATTTATAAATTAATTCTTTGCCCTTGTAGCCTTAGGATTGATTAATCAAGTAATGGTATTCACCGAATTGTTAATTTAAAGCAATCTTCCATATGCTTTAGTTAGATATGGTCAATACTGACAATTTACAAATACGTTGGTTTGATCCTATTTTTCTTATGCTTTAGTTAGATAGGGTCAATACATGATACTAACAACATCACCTTAGTAGGTTGAAGCTTGTAACCTAAACCACTAGCCATGTGACAAACAATAATCCCAATGCAAAAGTAATTGGCTAATGATGGATTTGAAACCCTAGGTTCCAATTTAATACACTTTTCCGATTAGAAGTAGATTACCTTAGTTTAATTGTCGGTTTTTCTTAGATTAATTAGCACAAAAACCTCTCAATTTTATTCAAATTAGTTTAAGTCATAGAATAATTTTGTGTACTCTTGGTCTCTATGATTCTACACCCTCTTGCCCTACACTTCAATTTACATGTGTTTAGTAAATAGGGTTTTATATTAAATTTTGATAGAAATAGCAAAACACATCAGTTATGATTCAAGATTGTTCTTGAATCATAACATTTTCTTGTCTGAACATCCTGAGTTTGATGAACGTGTTCTGAGTGCATTCATGTAAGAGGATTATCCTAAATCATAGGACGAGGCCATTTGAACCATAGATGCTCCTTTCTTAAGAGAGGCCAATAGTAATGAATTGGACTATATAAGGAGCAGTAACAATTAGGTGTTTGTGGAACTTCCTAGAGGACGCAAACATATAGGATGCAACTGGGTGTTTATAAAGAAACCAAGAATTGATGGGTCCGTAAAACATTTAATGCAATTTAGGCGCATAGAAGGTACATCGAGAAACAAGGAATGTATTTATTTTATAATTATTCACCTGTAACTAAGATTGTCACTGCAAGAGCCATGTTCTGTACATAACCTGAGAGTACACCAAATTGATGTTAAAACCATGTCTTCGAATGGTGATCATGAGGAAGAAATCTATACGGTACAACCCAAGGGGCTCGAAGTTCCTGGTCTGGAGCATAAAAGATGTAACCTTGTGGAATCTTTTATATGGCCTCAAGCAAGCTCCAAAACAATCATATCACGCATGGTTTTGTTGTAAACAGTGGTGAGGCTTGTGCGTATTCTAAGCACGTTGATCATGATTGTGTGATTATCTTTTTGCATGCTGATAACATTCTTATCTTTGGCACTAGCGTGAAAATTGCAAATGACACTAAGTCATTCCTGAGTACATGGTTTTTTCCATGAAAGATCTAGGTGAAGCCGATGTTATACTCAAGTCAAAATAACTAGAACACCTTAGGTCTTGACCTTAAGTTAATCCTATTACGTGAAGAAAGTACTAAGGAAGTTTAGTCACTTTGATGACATACCGGTTAAAACTCCATATGACACTAGTGTTCATCTTAAACAAAACACATGAGATAGTGTATTACAGGTTGAGTAAACAAAGATAATTGTTCATCTTCATAAACTACACTCATCCAGATATTGCTTATGCTATTACTATCCTTAGCCGTCACATCCATAGCCCTAGTGATGAGCACTGCAGTGCATTGAAAAGGTTTTCTAGGTATCCTAAAGGTACCATAAATTGGGGTTTACACTATATGAAATTTTTTGTTGTGTTATAGGGATATTGTGATGCTAATTGGGTGTCTGATTGTGATGAAATTCATTCTACTAATGGCTGCATATTTTTTGCTTTCTAATTGTGTTATTTCATGGAAATCATTTTTAAAAACCTGTATTGCTAAATCAACTATGGGAATTTATTGCTTTTGAGATGCCAGGTTTGGAAGCTAAAGGGCTTACAAGTGTCTTCGCAAACATTCCATTATGGAGGAAACCCGCCCCTTCATTATCATTACAATGTGAATCATGAGCAGCCATTAGAGTTACAGGTAGTGTCATGAGCCATTTGCTCCCGAACAATGTCATCTGACTAGGGTTTTTAAGGACTGAGAAAAACTAGGAAGGTCCATAACAAAAGGCCTTACAAGGAAATTGATAAATGATACAATAGAGGGACTGGGGCTAATGCCCATTTGTGTGTTCTAGTTGATGGCTACTTTGTGTATACGATAGCAAGTGCACTAAGTCGTACCAAGTAATAAAGAGTGAGTAGACTATCATTCCCACAAGGAATGTTATTGAGCGAGTACTGAAATTAGTAGCCTTAACACTATATGAAAGATCAAAAATTGAGGTTTTTGATATAAAATAAAATAAAATAAAAGGAAACAAAAAGTGTTATCTGAGGTTACTGTTTTTTTTTTGTAGGTTTTTACGATTTAATAAGATCCAAGGCATCCAATTTCACCTAGTTGAATTAATAAGCCGTTCTATTCTTGGTATTCAAGTTGTTATTACGTATTGATGGTTAAAAACCCTAATTTACTAAATATTCTCTCTCGAGCAACATTTATCATGCCTTTTACATATTAATCCATCACTCTCGTACATGAATTTAAATAAAAAAAGAGTTTTTAAAGATCTATAATTTTCACTTAAAACCACACTAATCGCGTTAATTTCTCTCGAGCTTTTGCTCAATTTGTGGTGCTTATCACCTTAGCAATCATCATAAACCTCCTCTCAGACTCATTATGAATAATTATAGGCCTTAAATGGTGATCAAGCATTTAAAACTCATGAAGAACAATGATAATCACTTCAACAACGCAATAACAAAACATTGAATATGTTGAATTAGAAGAGGGCGTATATTACTACATTGGCCACATCGTAACCTTGGAATAAAAAAATTAGTTCATGATTAACATAATATAAAGCATAAAAAAGACAAAATTCATGAACCTTAAATAAGAAAAGGGATGCAAGACTTAAAAATGCAAAATTACAATCCAAACCTTCTTCTTCCTTTCTTCTTCTTCCTTCACCCGTTTTTCTTCTGCTTTCTTCTACTTTCTATGGGATTTTTGCTGGTTAAAGGACGCTTAAAGACCTCCCAAGCATACCTATTTATAGTACATATGGTTGGGATTGTTTGAAATAAAAAATATTGCAAGCTAAAACCTCATTGCACCACCATTCTGCTTTTGCCGCCCAGTTTCTGTTGATCTGATACAAGTTGATTTTTTTTTTAATTTCTTCTTGCTTTGTACCACCCAAAATCAGATTTAACATAAATTTGAACATGGTCATGAAGTGTACAAGAAGTTCTTTCACGTTATTCGTCCATTTTTCCACCCAAATTTGCAAGTTGAAATGGATTGTTCAAGCTGGTTGTACATTCTCTGCACTAGCTGTTCTTGCTGATTTTTCTTCATTTTTTTTGAGCTTTTGACCACCTAAATTCAGATTTCACATCAACTTGGTCATGTTAATGTATTGTTTAATCAATCCTTGCACTTGATTTGTGAATTTTGCTACTCATTTTTGCAAGTTAAATTGAGCATGAACTCGGTGATTTCTTGCTAAAACTAGTATTTTGATTGATTTAGCTCATTTCTATGCTTTTTTTATGTATCTTGCATTCACTTGTTGATGTTTTATGATAGAACCTAGCAAGATTTAGCATCAAATGAGTATTTTTGCAAGAAAATGGCAACATGAGCGAAAAAGACCAAAACCGAGCAAAAGCGATAGAAGTTTGAGAAAAAAAAATGGTTAAAAATGATATAACTGATTATATACTAAATTAGACTTATCACTAATCTTGGCAGAGACCCATCTAAGTAGTTATTCTCATTGTTCAATGGGTCAAACGAAGTTGGAAATTTGTGATATCCACCTGAAGCGTTCCATGTTTCGAGTGTTAGTAGCTTTAGGATTTGCTGAATCTATCATGATGGAGATTGAGCTTAAGGCTCCTAATTTTGTCCATAGTCCAATGTGATGGTGTAGGGCAGCACACGTGAAGGACACACTGCTACTGCCTTTATGAGAGAATGAGCCAAAGGCACTCAATGATGTCCATAACCATTTTTGTGGTGTGGGGCAGCACAACTGATGGACTCACTTATTGGATTGTATGTGTAGAAATTCCACGAATCCAGAGCAAAGGCTTTCTCTCTGAAGGGTTCTTGAGAATACCAAGTTTCGGAATATTTTTGAGGGACCTCATACATCCTAATTCGGGAGTGTGTCTCAACCTCAAGAGCCCAATGAATGGGTTAGGTATGGTCTCCACAATGACTGCGAATGGTTCTAGACCTTGTTCGGTTATGGGACATGCTTAGTCATTAGGTGCTGATTCAAGTCCAAAAGATATTAGCATTGTCAATTGTGGGTCTCACTGCTGAATAATACTATTTCTTTCGTTTTTTTTCCTCTCATAATTTAACCTTGTGGAGGATTGTTGGAATTTGGGGTAGTATGCTTCATTTTTCATGTCTTGTGAAAATGCCTTAATCATGCATACGAAATCTAGAGGAAAGAAGTCTTGTATATATACCCCCTTCTCATTGATCAGCTATCCAAGAGTGGGATTGATGAACCACATGTGCGTGTGCGCCCGCTCTACCTTGCCGAACTGGCCTACACGTCACTGTGCGGTGGGGTGGGACTTTGTCTTATCTGAACTTTTATTTTTATGACCTTCGTATTTATTTAAGTTGTCATAAAGAACTTGAGGTGAGTTCTTGTCTTGGGTAGTGTTGGCCTCGAAGCTCGAGCTGTCCTTCTTTAGTGGACCTCGAGGGTGTTGCCTTGTGGTACTGTTATGTGACCAGTCTTGAGGCTCAAGGTGACAAGCTCGAGCTCGAGTACGCATTTTGAATGTGTTAATTCCCAACCATTTCATAACTATTTTTATCCATAATTGAAGCAGGATTTTTAGGCTTTCCCACATTCACCCATTTCCTTGTATGTGATGGAGTTTTAGCCATGATCTTTTTCATACCTAAAAGGTTTTAGCTCTAAAAATATTTTCCCTTATGGTTTTTTTTAAACAGATTGAATTACAAAAATTCGCCTTCCTCTTCACAGCTCTCTTTTTCTCTCAAATAATTCTCTCCTCTATTACTGAGCAAGTTGGGGCTTGCTCCAGGCCATCTCTTCAGAGTGTACTGCTGAGGTGGGTGACGTGTTAACACTGGGGGTCAAAGTGCCGTTCATCCCATTGTGTCTTTATGGGGGCATAAACAGCTTAGGCAGTGAATTTTCCATGGCACAGCAATTTCTTCGATTAATTCTTTTGCTTATGTTGTTTTGTTAGAAGTCGTTTCTGTTATCGCATTGTAACCTTCTAGTTCAATTAATTGTAATAAGAGTTATATTTTGATTACTTATTCAACCTATTTCTCCAACACACTTCAGAAAAAGAAAAAAAAAAAATTTATTTTCCCAAGTGTGCATGCAAAAATCTTAAAATCAACTATGCTAATGATCTCAATTTTAACGTAAAAACAATAAAATGGTGTTAGGAAGGATCCTAATAATCTAGAGTGTCTGGTTAATCAAATATCACGAGATAAAATTTTTCATAGTCAACCATAGATAATAAATTAAGCAACCTATCAACTTATAACTTAATAAATAAGATAATATATACCTTGATCCACATGTGTCAGCGAAAATTTATTGAACATCAAACAAGTGCAAGAGGATGGTGAATGGCAGTTTGTAAACCATTTACTCATGGGGTTGATGGTGTCAATGAGTAGATATAACCTATGCGTCATATGAGATGGGACCAACAACCTTCATATAGAAAAACCTGGAGTCCAACCATTAAAGACTTCTAATCCATATAGAGTTTGACTCTAATTTGTAACCAACTATACAAGTCCATGATGACCCTCTTGCCAGTAATCTTAAGAGTTTTTGACAACAAGGATTCCAAGGATTTGCCATTGAATAAGTAACTTAAGAAACATGCTAATACTTGGAAACCAAGACTTTTGGCACAATTGAAACATTGTTCCATATATCCCAAAACTTTCCAACAATAAATGGTTAACATGTAACATGACAAAACCAAAATTTATTTTACCGTTTGATCTAATTGGGTGCAGTTTTTCATTAAAATACTTAGGAAGGGGTGATGTGTCTCCATTTTAAATATTTCATTCATCACTTACCTGACATATTCGGTTATTACAAATGTACTTTATTTCAATCTAGGTATATTTACGTTTGGAGCACATTGGAGTAAGCAAAACAAGAAAAGTGGTGAAGATCAAGCATCAGTTGGATGAATAAATTGAGAAACCCAACGATGTGTGGAAAAGAACGACCAATCGGGTCAAAATATGGCAACCCATATTGATTTCATAGGGCTTCAAGTACAAACTGACCAATCGACACGAAGATTCGGTCAATCGGTTGGCAACAGAGCATTTCTGTTGACTGATGATCGATTGGCTAATGTCTATACTGCTACTGTGTTAGCACCAATCGATCACCCAATAGTGCCGATCGATCAGCAAACACCCATAGTGTACACTAGGTCACGCCGTAGGTATAAAAAGAAGAGGGGAGTGTTTTTGCTTTTCATCTTTGGATTTTTTCTCCTCCTCCTCTCTTTTCCCAAGCCGCTACAAGATCTACATGTTCTCTAATGCCAAAGCACAAGTGGTCAAAGTGCTCGGGGATTAAAGCAAAGGTCAACGTCTACGTTAGTTAAGGGAGTCTTCGTTCCTAATTTTTTTATCTTTTTTTTTTTTTTTTGGTTAGATTTCATGATATATAAAGCTCCAATGGAGGAGTAGACTTTTAGTTTAGTGATGAAAGATGGTTAGCTGTCCATATCCTAAACTTATAATTTACTTTTGATGATGATTTGTGTTACGTTATTTTCGCACCATTTTGGAGAGTTATTTATTTCAATTGGTTTTTTTATTGTTGTGCCTGTGGCCATGTTTAGACTTCCAATTTATTTGCATTCCATCTTTGAGCTTGTAGCCTAGACTATAACATAATAGGTTTTCACGAGTGGTCAGGGTTGAGGTTGTACCAAACCCTGATCACAATCTCATATATAAGCTAACATTAAATTAGGAGTGAAAAACGAATAACCAGTGCTTTTGAGATAATCTATGCTACACCGAGTGTGATAAGATAGATTATGTCCTTAGGCTAATTTATTATCCTAAGCCCTAAGTGTTATCCTGGGCTTAGTGCTTGTAGCCTAAGCTTCCTATCTCATTGCCATTGTAAAGTATAATGATGGGATTCTAAGCTACACCAAATTCAATCCCTGAGCTGACTCTAATTGATTTCGCATTTTAATTCACCATAGTAAGTTCTTTATTTTCTTTAATTGTTCATCTCTCCAACAAAAACCTGAAACTTAATCACTCTTTAATAACTAAACCTGACTTTATATTCACTACAAGAAAAACACACTTCGGCAACGACAATAGTTGTTGCTAAAGACACATTGTCGTTGCTAAAAATTTTTTTAGCAACGACAAATCTCGTTGCGGGGCCGTTGCATATGATCTTGTTGTGAAAGCTCTTTGGCAACGATAATTGTCGTTGCCAAAAATAATGGTCTTTGGCGAAGACAATTGCGGTTGCCAAAGATAAGATTTTTTTGGCAACGACAATAGTCGTTGCGAAAGATCATTATTTTTGCCAGCAACAATTGTCGTTGCGAAAGATGCTATGTTTGGCAACAAAAATTTTCACTGCTAAAAAAGGGCTTACCTTTCGCAACGACAATTGTCGTCGCCAAAGACTAACATGTTTTGCAACGATAATTACCATTGCCAAATATGCTTTCCTAATATCATTCCCATTGCATTATTATAAAGTGTCAAACATAATTTATATTTTAATCCATGATATAAGGTGTTTTATGTAAAATATAGTACTAAAGAAAATTGATTTATATTGAGACATTCTAATACAACAAATATTGTACATAACTCCTCTATCACTAATCCATACAAATTTGAACTCAAACATAAGAAACATCCAAATTTATACTACCACAAGATAAATCCAGAACGATTCAAGTACAATCAATGTATTATAACCCCAAAACATTACATCACGATTCCACACACATCATATTACAATTGACAAATGTTTTTGTTTTGTTCAAAATCCAAGTGACCATCTAGAGCTTCCAACTTGCAACTTTAAATTTCCAATAAAAATGAATATAACACAAATTAATTATAAAACAAAGTAGCCTAAAACCAAAAAAATAAAGTATTACCACACATTATATGTATCGAGGATAAACCAACTACTTTCAAAAATACTTCTTAGAGTTAGCGAACATTTCTCATTTGCATCATATCATCCACCATTTGTTTTCCCTCATTCATCTCATTCTTATATTTTGTAAATCTTCCATTTCTTTTTCACATGCTTCAATGAATCTTTTTTGCGATGGTGTATGCATGGAGTGTGTTTGAAACTCATCATCTACAGATGGTCTTGCATCAAACTCATCATTCACAACATGGGGAATGTCATTATGTGTGGAATGAGAGGGTCTAATTTCTCTTCCCTCTTCACCTCTTCCATCTATATTTCTAGGGTGTGCAATTTTACCCTTCCCTCAACCAACCATTCCTACAAATTTTAATCTAATTATGGCCAACACATCATAAAACAACAATACCATACAAAGTCAATGAAGTATACATAAAATTTAAGGTATAGCCTTACTAATTAATAAAGCAATCCCCAATGAAGATGATGCAAGTTGAATGCAACATCACATGAGGCTACAACTACGCTTTCAATCTACATGTAAGAAACAGTGAGCTCGCATGTTATCACTAAAATTAGGGTCGAATTGAATGATACCATAATAATAAAAAAGAAGAGAAAGGAGGCACTAAACAAGAATAAATAATTCATGTTACAACGAAACATATAAAACGTGAATAATGTTCGAAAATAGTTAAAGAATCATTCGTCATTGCTCAAAGAACAAATATTGTCTTCTTCATTGCCATCAGCTTCTTTATCCTTCTATTTGATTTTCTTGAAAGTCACTTTAACCAGTTTTGTTATATTAGTTCCTCTTTCAATTGAAAACCCATTTCCAATCAAACAACCAATCTCATCGTCATTATCAAGAGGCCTAGAATGGTTACATAATGTTTCAACATTAACGTCATCTTGTTGACAAGCATCGTCTTCAATTTCCTCATTCAAGTCACCGATTTCTTCCGTCGGCAAGTTGTAAAGATCTTAAGGTTGCGTCTTTACAACAATTATCTTATGATCATCTTGAGGATCTTGCACATAAAAAACTTGCTGCACTTGTGATTCAAGAACAAAAGGCTCATCCATCTTTAGCTTTCTTTCTCTGTGAACACTTATTATGCCATATGCATCTACTTTCAAGTAAAAACCTACTAGAAGAATCTCATGCCAAATACTAACCCCAATCAATAGTTCCAGCAAGACATCATCAAAAAAGCCTAGCAATAGATATAAATCTACTCCTAATTAGAACATCCATACTTGAAGGGAGGTTGTTTCCGAATAATAAGTGCCTAAACTCATCAAAATTTCAAGTAAAAACCTAATAACACAAGCGATTGCAATCAACTTTAAAGAGAGAGAAAGAGTATAGAACACTAAAAAATAATCTTTTACCAACATCTTAAAAGTAGGCACTATGATTTTAACTCCTATATGTGTGCCTGTGGTGTGTGCAATTGTGCATCACTGCAAAAATTGCACTAGCCGTGTATGCCTAGAACTTTCTCAGCATTGCCTTCTTGTCTTAGTTGAAAACTTTGTGCTCTTTGTCCATCTATGGTATACTTAGGTGTTTAAATGAGACGAGGTGAGTTCAACCTCGTTAGATTTCAAAAGCACTAACAAAGATATATTAGGTAAATCTAAACCACATACACAAGTGTCATAATATTCAACCACACCACATGACCAAACACACAATCCAAAATATCTAAGCCACACAAACTAAGTCAATCTACACTTCAAAGATGAGAACTTACATTTATAGATCCCAAAAATCTCGCCCTATGCAGTTGAGAGCTACTCCTTGCCAACATCGATGGTTTTCAAAAGCACTAATAAAGATCTATTACAATAACTTGGATAACATAAAAGGTTTATAACTCTTTTAAGGTTCGTTAAACATGATCCTAACTCTCTACTAAATGCTTTATAAGTTTCATAACATAGCTCTTGAGGCCTCAAAACTGTCCCAACTATTTGATAGAACCCTAGTTTAGCTTTAGGACATTCAATTTCCCACAAATCTTAAGCTAATTGTTGACAATCTAACCTGAAATTGTAGTACAAGTTCACAATTGAGTACCTGAGTCCTGCTTGAATGGAGCAGCAGTGGAATAGCATTGGAGGAGAAATATTTTGAAAGAGTGAAAAACAGGGGCGAAGATCGAGAATGTACCAGTATCGCCGGAGAAGATCGAAGACGTACCAGAAGCGGGGGACGATTGGTCCACTTTGGTGGTTCGGAAACCAATGACCGAGAATGAGCAGTTTTTTTGCCACGATGACGGAATTAAGGACAACATGAAGCGTGACCAAGACGACGAGATCGAGAATGATGAAAATCGAGACCATGATGAAGAGATCGGCGATGATGGCGAAAATGAGAACTACGCCGAAGAGATGGAGACAAGAGAATCAGTGGAGACACAGCCGAAGAGAGGGGTTATGAGCAACAAAGAGGCAATGGTACCTGAGGTGTTGACCACTGCGAGAGGGAGAAGGGGTCCAATTGTGTGAGTTTCAAAGCCTCGGTGGTTAAGAACGCAGACGGCGACCACGTGGAAGGGGTCTCGACGGGTGTGGAGGCAGCGCAGGTTTCCAAGTCTCCGTCACCGGCGTATCTCATGGTAGGCCGCCGTGAAAGTTGTGGCACCGGCGAGTGTTTGGATTAGGATTACATGAGCGCGGAAGCTGAAGAGGGACGTCAGCGGGGATTAGGATGGGTTTGCTTGCAAATTTACCAGTTTGTCCATTTAATGCTTTATAATTACCAAAAGACCTTTTACATAAATATTTTAAAAGGAAAAAATAAGATGCTTTTTGTTAGTTTTAATAACGTTAATCGGGTAAAATTTGTTATTATTATATTTGATCCTGGGGGGATAAAATAGAGAATGTATCCAATAATAAAAAATATCACAAAAACCTATTTTACAAAATGTTTTGATTAAATAATTAATGTATTACATCTTAGGATGCTAACATGTAATTTACATAAACAAAAATTATTTAAAAAATTAGGTGAGTTTTGGTAACGGATTTAAAGTATTACATAGTACTAACAAATGTAACAGTTTACAAAAAATTGTTACCTATAATATAACTTATGTGACAATTTTTTAAAAGTGTTACATTGGATTTCAAGCAAATGTAACAAATTCTTAAAAGTGTTACATTAGGTATAATGCAAATGTAACAGTAACAAAAGTGTCACCTAAACGCTATCTATAGTAACATTTTTGACAAATGTAACAATTTAAGTGTTACCTTTGCTCAATTTTGTCGTAGTGATATTTGGGAACGACCAAACAAAGTCGATGCCAAATATCAGCTCTTTGGCAATGACACCATGATGTCGTTGTCAAATATCAGGTCTTTTGCAACGACAATCCATTGTCGTTGCCAAAGATCGATATTTGGCAACAATAATTTTTGTCGTTGTCAAACATTTATTTAAGGGTTATACACTCCAAAGGTTGGCACAGGGACTTTTGTTGTTGTTATATACTCCAAAGGTCCCTGTACTTTTCTTATTGTATCAATTTGAATCTTATACTTGTAATTATGCCAATTTAGTCCCTCTACAATTTATAATGTGTCAATTTTGTCTTTTGGTCAAATTTAAGTTAAGTTGTTGACGTAATTGTTAACGGGACAATCACGTTAGAGGCAATTAACCCACTACAAATTCATCAATTTACTCAATTTAACCCAATCCACGGTTGATCCATTAAAAATTTCATTAAAAAATTAACATAAATTTTACTCTAAAGACTAAATTGACACAATTTTAATTGTTGAGCGACTAAATTAACACAATCAAAAGTATAAGGACTAAATTGACACAATGGGCAAAGTATATGGACCTTTGGCATTAATAACCCTTTATTTAAATTAAAGCATTTTTTTAAATCTTCAAAACTGTTAATGGAGGGAAAAATATTATTAAAAAATTTTAAATAATAATAATAAAAATAATTATTTTTGGCAACGATAATACAGCATCGTTGTTAAAGAACATAATGATTGCCAACGACGACTAAATGTCGTTGCTAAATAACTATTTTTAGCAACAACAAATAAATGTATTTGCCAAAAACAAGGTCAACTTTAGCAACGACAAAAAATGTCATTGCAAAAAGCACATTTTTAGCAATGACGTGTTTTTTTCGTTGCCAAAAATTAATTTTGGGCAATGACTGTCTTGTGTGGTTGCGGAAAATACATTTTTGGCAACGATATTTATTTGTCGTTGCCATATCTTATCGCCAAAAATCAGTTTTCTTGTAGTGATTGATTCTTGAGGATATGACATTCATATACACCCCACAGCTATGACTTGCTTGTGCACTTGCAGTAGATCGTTTTAAAATAATTTTAAAACTACATCAAGATTTGGGTGCCGTTGTCAGGAAATCGGTACACAAAGTGAGATTTAGGGATCAACGAGTTTTATTTTGTTCCCAGGATGTACGTCGCACCTCTCTAAGTTGAATTAGCTGCTGTGTATAACAGAAACTTCAAAATCAATCCTCGGATCATCAACATGCTTCCCAGTTTTTATGGGAAGTCAATAGAGAACCCATGTTAGCACGATGATGCATCTATTGAACTTTGCGAAATGTGTCGCTATCACGATGTATGAACTTATATAGTTCGGCTACATCTTTTTCTATTTTGTGAAAAGATGTGGTGGTTTCAATCCCTACCAAGGGGTGAAATCACCACTTAGAATGACTTTCAATAATGTTTCCTGGTCCATTGTCTTTCCTAAAGCAAGAACGATTGCTATTAGGAACGTAATTAACAGCTTTTAACAAGAGGACCAAGAGCAATTTCATTAAGTTGGGACAGTTTGAAAGAGCTTCTTAGAAGTCGTCAAAACCACAGGTCACCTAAGTGGGCTCTTGCTCAGAGCTTCTATTATGGTCTTATAACATCAAAAAAGCAACTAGTTAATGCCTCGTGAGGGGAGCATTTTACCAACAAGTCAAGGTCGAGGTGTGGATGCTATTTGAGTGCCTTAGCGAACACTCCCTTAACCAAGCCTCTTCTACAAGAGTGGTTAGCATAGACACACGTGCTGTCTGCAAAGTAGCACCAAACGATGGCATGAACCCTAGACTTGATGCCCTTACTGGGAAAATGGATCAAATGATGAATGTGCATGTGAATCCTACTAATGTGCACTCAGTTAACACAACAGAGTAATTGGGTGGTACTACTCCTTGTTGTATTTGTTCGGGTGAGGACCATTCTTAATATTTTACTATACGTATGGCTCACAATTCCATAAATTCTTCGAGGACCAGGTTTATGTAGCTTAAGGGTATTCAAGGAATAACAACTCATTCTCCAATACAGACAATCCAAGGTAGCGCAACCATCCGAACTTCTTGTGGAAGTAGAATTCCAATCAGAACCAAACCATGAGGTAACCAGTGCCTAGATTCCTAAGTAATGCACCCCCTCCTACTTTTATGGGAGGTAAAAGGTATAATTCTTCCTCCAACCCTCTTATTATGAATGCTAACACCCAACCCCGCCTCTAAGGTACACTTCTCATTTTGAGGAGAGTATGCTCTACCTTGTGAAGGAAAACCTACAGGCGGTTTAGTCCCACTCACAGTCTAATTCTAAGCTAGAGAACCATATAATTATTTTTGAATTTGGCTTCCTTGATCTGCCTTCTTTGCTAGAGCACTGATCTTGAATCTGGGATAACTTGTGGCTATTGACAAAAATTCCTTGATATGTAGCCTGAGGATGATCTATAGAAGCACTTGTACCAGTTTCCACATACTTCTTAAGCAATAAACCATGAAATATAGGATGAACTGAAGATTTAGGGGGCAACTAGCTTGTAGGCAACCTTTCCAACTCGCTCCAACACCTTGTAAGGACAAAAGAACCGAGCGCATAGCTTGATATTCTTGGCACTGCAATAGATGATTGTGTGTAAGGCTGCAATTTCAAGAAAACATAGTCACCAATTTTAAAAGTTTTGTCAATCCTTTTTTTATCAGCAAAATACTTCATCCTTGATCGAGCAACTTGGAAGTTGTCCCTGAGTTGCATCTCCAACTGTTTCCTTTGATTCAGCAGCTCATCAACTTCCACCACACGCGCAATTGTTCCTTGTAACATTAATGGTGCTGGAGGATCGTATCCATACAAAGCTTTAAAGGGTGTAGCTTTTAAAGCTGACTGGAAATGAGTGTTATACCAAAACTCTCCAAGGGACAACCATCTATTTTAATTCCTAGGAAGAGGGGCAACCCAAAAAGGGTTAAGCTCTCGGACTTGTTTAAAGACGTCAAAATCAACTACCCATTGATTGAAGCCATTAAACACGTTCCCATGTATGCGAAGTTCCTCAAAGTTTTGTGGACAATTTAAATTTCATGAACCAAAATTTCCTAAAACGATTATATCAAGTGCATCGGAATCATAATTTCAATTTCATAATTATAAATAATTAAATGTTTACTATTCTAGTTATACATAACAATGTATAGCATTATAAACGTAAGACGAAAAATAAATTAAATAGAAATTCAAAAGTATTAGTCGAGAATTCTCATACCTCATTGTGAATTGCAAATGTAAAAGCTACATGAATGACACCGCAGAGATCTTCTCCACCATTCCCTTCTACACTGGATGTGTGGGTATCATGAAATTAAGAACCCTTTAAAAACTATTTTGAAATAGTTATATAGGACTAAGCTTTGCCTCTTCAATTCTCTAATTGAAGTGCCAAGCAAAAGTCTAAACAATAATACTAAACCCTAAAAGTCGGCTTGTATTTATATACGAGGCATAAAATCTAACCTTTTAAATTATTAAAACTAAACAAAATGAAAATGATGCCCTTGATAAGTCAAAATACCAAGATACATATATATATATATATATATATATATGGGTCCCACATGGCACCCTATGATTGGACCTCACAGGTCAATCCACTGGGGTGGCCCCAGTACGTGAATTGTGTCACATGCTACGTAAGGGGAGTGACACGAATTGTCCCCAGACCGGTATGCGCGTTGATTGGCCGAAACGCATAATTTTCGTTTATTTTTTAATTTTATTTTTTTAATACAAATTCATCGAAGGAATTTTGGGTTTAGTTAAAGTATAAATTAATTTATTCAAATTTTGAATAAATAATTCATCTCATAAATTCTATTGATTTCTTAAGGTTCATATTTTAGAGGCTTACACAGGGTCCTCTGGGACAATTTATTTCTAACTCCAAATGGGTCAAAATCTTATTACCATCTCTTGAAAACAATGTATTGTTATTTAGTAGAACTTAATTCACCTAAATAAGTTTTACTAAACTCAAGAAATAAATATATTTAGTCGTTAAATTCCCGGTAATAATTTACTCACAATTGATCCCTTTATTAAATGTCCATGTGAAAAATAATTTAAAGTACTATTATTATTATTCTTTCTCACATCACCTTTTTAGTTCCCAACTCGCCTTTCTTGAATAATTCAGTAATATAGAAAAACACTTGTGCACGAATTCTAAATGTCAAATATATGGATGCTCTGGCAAAGATCTTTGGAATAAATTTGAATACTTATGAATCAACTAAGGAGACATCTTATGTTATAGATTCCTAGTAAATATCTCTATTCCCTACACTTTATGTAGTTACCCAATGAATATAAGATCTCGGTTACAAATTGCGACCTAATCCTTTTAGAATATCAAAGCAACTGACAATCCATGCACAAGTTCAATCTATTTCCCGGATTTAAAGTTATTGTATTAACTTAATATAGAAGAGTTCCTCACTTACGATAGTAGTAAAAAAATGAGCAAGTCACATGGTCCTATTCAGTGTAACAATTTCATTGTAATACACCAACATAACATCCGGGGTCACTATCCACATAACCAAGATAAGTTATCCAAATGTTACATTGAAGTCTCAGTAAACAAGGAGCCCGAACTTATCACTCACTACAAAAAAAATTATTAAATAATAGTTTAATATGCTATTATTCTATCTAAGGCGTTATCTTATCATCCACTAAAACAAATATTCCAAATGTCATTTAAGGACTTCACCCATTTCATGGTACATCACCTGAAACAAAATAACATCACATGCATCATAATAAACTCGTAAGCGTAAAGATGACTATAAAACAATTTCATTCAATAACAAAATTGTACACATAAATTGGGTTTCCTAGGACCCCAATTATAACAATGTCCCACTTGTCCCAAGCCCAATTAGACATACATCATATTCCCATTCTATCGAAATAGCACTCAAGCAACTTTTGAGTCAATGTCTTGGTGAAAGGATCTGCCAAATTATTTGACGTATCTGTCGTAAGATTTACAATCTCCTTTTTCTCTGCACCGTCCCGAATGTGGTTCCTTAGAGTTAGCCACCGTACTAGAGTTGTCATAGAATATGGCAATAGGTGTAAGCCACTCTATAACTACCTCAATATCCATAATAAACTTTTTTGGCCAAAAAGCCCCTTTGGATGCTTTCGAAGCTGCCACATACTCTGCTTCTATGGTGGTGTTGGAAATACAAGCATGCTTGGCATCCTCCATCTAACTGCCCCACCTCCAAGGGTTAAAATGTAACCTAAGGTTGAATGTCTAGCATCTATTTCTAACTTAAAATGTATGTCTGAAGAGTCCATTAGAATTAGCTCATCTCTATGTGAAACTAAATCTCTATGAAAAACTAACATATAATCTCTACTCCTTAAATACTTGAGAATATACTTTACTGCCACCCAGAGTATAAGACCTGTGTTAGACTGATATCTACTCACCATTCCTATAACAAAATAGATATTAGGCCCAGTACGCAATATAGCATATATAAGGCTTCCCACATTAGAAGCATAAGGAACATTCCTCATGCACTCTTTCTCTTGAGATGTCCTAGGACATTGCTCTAAAGAAAGAGGCACACAATACTTGAAGCGCAATAAAACCTTGTTGGAGTCTACCATGTTATACAACACTTTGTCTATGTAGGAAGCCTTAGATAGACCCAACACTTTATTATTACAATCTCGTAACAGTTTGATCCCAAGCATATAGCTGGCTTCCCCTAAGTCTATCATATCAAACTAACTTGACAACCAAATCTTAATAGCTGATAAAACTCCTACATCATTTCCAATGAGTAGAATATCATCCACATAAAATACTAAGAAAGGCACTACTTTCTCTATATTGCACTTGTAAATGCGTTGTTGCCAACAGATTGCTTAAAACCATTGGACTTCTTTGCTTCATTGAATCTTTTATTCCATGAAAGAGATGCTCGCTTAAGTCCATAAATGGACCTTTCAAGTTTTCATGCACGTGCTTCTAATTTTTATCGAGGAACCCATCTGGTTGCACCATATAGATGTTTTCATCAAGATTGCCATTAAAAAAGGCCGTCTCGGCATCCATTTGCCAAATCTTATAATCATAATGAGCAGTAATGAGCAAGAGTATCCTAATGGACTTTAAACCTGAGAACCCAGTCTTGCCTTGAAGGTCGCTAGCTTCATGTCCATTCCTTTCTTCCTTATGTAGACCCACTAACATCTAATGGGCTTAATGCTAGGTGGTGCCTCTACAACATCCCAAAATTGATTAGAATATAGAGATTCTATTTCAGCTTTTGTTGCTAAGACCCATTAGTTAGCATCCTTGTTCTCGAGCGCCTCAACATAACTAAGAGGATCAGATAAATGATGTTGCTCAACCACTAAGGCCTCAGAGATGTATCTGTTGGGTTTCTTGACAATCCTCCGAATACACTGAGGCTCCTATGTACTTGGAATTGTCTCAGAACATACAACGGGCGTATCTCATGCATCTACTCGATCTTGTGGCTTATCAACGTGTTCGGAAGCAGCATCATTTTACGTAATTTCTCCAACACTATTTGACTCTTACTTTTACCTCAAAAAATCTAGCATTTGCAGTGACAAACACCTTTTGGTCCGAAGAGTTGGGTGGGCAATTTTAATTTCACAAAATAAACTACATACAAGGATAGCATCTAGCACAGCGGAATAATGATTTAAAATTCCCAATTTTGAATACATACAACACATAACAATGCATATCATAGATGACAAGCCCATGAAAAAAATTTAAATAAGAATTTAAGGAATAAGACCAGAAATCTCATGCCTCATTGTAGACAGCAAGTGAAAAGATGCCCCAACAATACCTCTGAGTTCTTCTCAACAATTCCCTTCATGCACCAAAAATGTGGGAGTCGAGAAATCAAGTAATTTAAAAAAAAAAAAACACACAATTTTTCAAGAATTAATTGGAAGAGAGAATTTCTCCTTTTCAATTCTCTAATTAATTAGGAGAAAACCTGAGCAGGAATTACTAAACCATATTGAGCCAGGCTTCCCTATTTATACGAATTCGAAAACTAACTCATAAAATTTAAAATAAATAAATTTGTATTTATGATAGGTTGCAACAACAAAAATAATTATTCAAACACAAATACAAACAGCCACAAATTTTAAATTCGTGAGGTGCCACCTGGCAATTAGTTATTGATATGCACCATAAGGAGCAGATAAAGCTCCTCATCGACAGGCTAGCATTCATGATCCAAGATCAAACTTGAGTCATGACCTAGGGATAATAGAATATGATATGAGAAAGAAGTGAAAGTAGATGAGAAATATAGGGAGAGTTTAGATGAGAGCGAATTCAAATGTTTTCAATCATCAATGCTTGATTACAGGAGAATCACCTAATACTTATACAACCTCAAACTGGGATGGTTGAGTTGGATACATTGCACATAGACACCACAAGCTAACAAACATAGGACCTAGACGCTAATTTTGACTATCCTTGACTTCGATTACTAACAACCACCTCACATATTAGCTAGAGAAGGCTAACAATAGCTATAGAAGATACTGAATATCCTAGATTATTATAACTCAAGGACTCATTACAACTCAAAGACATATTAGTACTTAACTCTTTTCCACAAGAATCTTAATAGAGAGTTGTGACTTGAAAAACACTTGTTATTACAGAAATTGGAGCTGAAGGTGTACTAATTGGCACTGAGAGTCCTCTTGAAATGTGAACATTGAGATTGTTATAAATCAAGATCAATCTTGATTCATAACCTAGGTTTGAGAGTTTAGATGAGAGAAAGGAGTGAAAGAGATGAGAAAATAGAGAGATGAGAGGGAGAATTCCAAGATATTTTCATTGATGAAATGATTATTACATGAGATTGGGCTATTTATACTAACTCAAGATACAATGCATCAAAACTAAGAACTAAATAGCCCTAACTAATCCAGCTGCCAAAACAAACCCACAACTAACTTATGAAAGTCAAAACAATACAAATACAACCAATTTTCCTGACAAAGGACAATACAAAAATAATTGAACTAAAACAAGCTAAAACATTATTCTAGACCAATGACAATCATAACAATGCCTCCCTCTTGAGAACATTCTTGCTTCAAGAATGCAATGATGGAAATTGAGGCCTCAAGAAATTAAGACCTCAAGAAATGCCAATCTTCTCAAGTTGCATTCTCCGGGCTGAAATTGCTCTACTGAACTAAGGCTTCCTTGATCTGCCTTCTTTGCTGGAGCACTGATCTTGAATTTGGGATAACTTGTGGCTATTGACAAAAATTCCTTGATATGTAGCCTGAGGATGATCTATAGAAGCACTTGTACCAGTTTCCACATACTTCTTAAGCAATAAACCATGAAATATAGGATGACCTGAAGATTTTGGGGGCAACTAGCTTGTAGGCAACCTTTACAACTCGCTCCAACACCTTGTAAGGACAAAAGAACCGAGCTCATAGCTTGATATTCTTGGCACTGCAATAGATGATTGTGTGTAAGGCTGCAATTTCAAGAAAACATAGTCACCAATTTTAAAAGTTTTGTCAATCCTTTTCTTATCAGCAAAATACTTCATCCTTGATCGAGCAACTTGGAAGTTGTCCCTGAGTTGCATCTCCAACTGTTTCCTTTGATTCAGCAGCTCATCAACTTCCACCACACGCGCAATTGTTCCTTGTAACATTAATGGTGCTGGAGGATCGTATCCATACAAAGCTTTAAAGGGTGTAGCTTTTAAAGCTGACTGGAAATGAGTGTTATACCAAAACTCTCCAAGGGACAACCATCTATTTTAATTCCTCGGATGAGTGAATGTCATACTCTACAAATATTGCTCAAGGCACTGATTTACTCTCTCTATTTAACCATCCGATTGTGGATGGTATGATGAATTGAGAGCCAATGTAGTTCCAAGCAAAGCCAACAGCTCACGCCAGAAATTACTTATGAATAACTTGTCTCTATCCAAAACAATGGATTAGGGCAATCCATGGAGCTTGTAAATCTGATCTAGAAAGAGTTTTGCTAGTCTTTCAGCAGTAATTGGATGGTTAAGTGCCACAAAATGACTATACTTTGTGAAACGATCAACAACCGCCCAAATGACTTCTTTCCCCTCTGATTTGGGCAAACCTTCGATGAAGTCCATATCTCTGGAATCAACAGAGGTTGAAGCAAACCTTTGCATGGCACATGCCCGCTTTTGGTTCTCTGACAAACTTCACATTTCTGTAGGAGTTCCGGAAACTCCCCCTTCATACCCTTCTAGTGGAAGTATTAAGGCTGATAAGTCTAAATTAGCATATAATTTTTTCTATTATCTTAATATATTTTTAAATATTTTATATCAAATTTTTATCGCTTTTGCTCTTTTTCGCTCATATTGCCATTTTCTTGCAAAAACACTCATTTTATGCTAAATCTTGCTAGGTTCTATCATTAACATCAACAAGTGAAAGCACATTACACCAAACCAAAGCAAAAAATAGGAAAAACATAATAATTAACATGGCTAAAGCAAGAACACAATAGGTTCATGCACAATACAATTCAACTTGCAAAAATGAGTAACAAAATGCGCAACTCAAGTGCCAAGATTAATTAAAAAATGCATTAACATGTCAAATTTGATGTAAACTCTGAATTTAGGTGGGTCTGAGCTCAACAATTTGAAGAAAATAAGCAAAGGACAACAAGATTAGAGAAAATGCACCAAGCTCAACCAATCCATTTCAACTTACAATTTTTGGTGGGAAAATGGACAAATAACATGGAAGAACTTCTTGAACACTTCATTAACATGTTCAAGTTCATGTTAAAGCAAATTTTGGGCGGTGCAAAGCAACAAAAAAAAGAAAAAAATTAAGTTGAACAGCCATTGCATAATCTGGGTGCAAGTGGTGGTGCAATCAGTTTCAACTTGCATTTTGGCAGCAAAAACTCAATGCTTTTTACCCAAATTAATTTTAAAAATATACTTTAACATATTAACTCATAATTTATAAGTTTTAGGAGGCAAAATTGCAGAAAAAATTAGAAAAATGGGTGAAAAACACAACTTGCAGCAGCAGAAAAAAAAGATTTTTTTTGAACAACTTACAACTTTTCCTCACTTTGGGCAGAAATATTGTGCAATATTTTAGCTCAAATTCTTTGTATACACCTTATAAAACATGCACATGATGCTTTTGTGCAGGGTTTGGGCGGTGGGATTAAAAAAAAAAAAATAAAAAGAATGGATCAACAAAGCAGCTTCAGCAGCAGCCGCACCATGTAGCAAATGGGGAGCAAGTTTGATGTAAATTTTTGCATAGTTTATTTCCCCTTCAAACTCAATTACTTCAGGTTGGAGGTCCTCAAAAATAGCCTCCTTTCCCCCAGAAGGGGTTAGGCTGCGTACATCACCCCTCCAAGACCCTTCTTTCTGCGGGAGCCGCGAGGCACTGGGACTATTGTTGTTGTTGTTGTTGTTGTTGTTGTTATTGTTTATTTCCCCTTCAAACACTATAAATAGGGGCTGTTTGGGAGTATTTGGATCATCCTTCATGAAAAAAAAAGTACTCCTACAAAGTAAGAAAAAAAAGAAAAAACGTGAGGGTGAAGAAGGAAAGGAGAAGGAAGGAAGAAAGTTTGGTTTGTAATTTCGTTTTTTTAGTTCTATCCTTTTTTCTTTCCTAATTTCATGAATTTTGTGTTTATAATGTTTCATGTTAAGTTTATCATGAACTAATTTTGTT
Organism: Simmondsia chinensis; assembly: GCA_018398585.1. NCBI lineage: Eukaryota > Viridiplantae > Streptophyta > Magnoliopsida > Caryophyllales > Simmondsiaceae > Simmondsia > Simmondsia chinensis. The sequence goes on from JAGTTD010000007.1 coordinate 23,311,617, forward strand.
ATTCTAAGGCTATGATGTAGCCTAAGTTGTAATATACGCTGATTTCTAATTCAAAGTATTCAATGTTTATGTTATTGTGTTGTTGAAGTGTTCATCATTGTTCTTCATGAGTTTTAAGTGCTTGATCAGCATTTAAAGCCTATAATAATTCATAATGAGTCTGACAGGATATTTATGATGATTGTTGAGGTGATAAGCACCACAAATTGGGCGAATGCTCGAGAGAGATTAACACGATTTGTGTGGTTTTCTAAAAAAGAAAATGATAGAGCTTTAAAAACTCTTTTCTTATTTAAATTCATATACGAGAATGATGGGTTAATATGTTAAAGAGTATGTTAAATGTTACTCGAGAGAGAATATTTAGTAAATTAGGATTTTCAACCATCAACACACAGTAATAACTTGAATATCAAAAATAGAAAAGGCGTATCGATTCAACTAAGGTGAAATCGGATGCCTTAGACTTTATAAACGGATAAAAGCTAACAAAAAATTAGCACATTCTAATATCATTTTAACTTTTATTTCTTTTTATTTTATTTTACTTGATTTCATATCAAAATCCTAAATTTTTCAATCTTTCAAATAATATTGAAGCTACTAATTTTGGTATTCACTCAATATAATCCTCGTGGGAATGATACTCTACTCACTTCTGTATTACTTGGTACGACTAGTGCACTTGCTAACGCATATGCAAAGTCTGCATCAAGTTTTTGGCGCTGTTGCCGGAGATTGTCTCTATTTGAGTGATACCAGTACCAACTAGCTTTGGTGCTGATTTGAAACTGCTTATAATTTGTAAATTTTGTTAACTTTGAAATAGAAATCTATTTTCATTCATTTTATTTTATTTATAAAGGTAATTCTTAAAAATATTAATTAAATAAAAATTCGTATATTAAATTTTTTTTAAGTTTTGTGTTATTCTGTTATTTTTCTTACATTCTGTCTTTATTTTCAGCTTTATTTTTGAATTAAGTTCACTTTGTTAGTAATTTAAATGTAAATTTTTATATTTTAAGTTTTCAAAAATATTAGAGCTGCTAACTCTCTCTTTTTCAAAAATTTGTGTGTTTTTTTTTAAATTATTGTATCTTTATATTTTTTTGGTTAATTTTATTTTACCATCTAGATAGATTTTCAAAGTTAGGGTTTCTATCCCTAATTTTTCAAAACCTCTAGTAATACCAATTTTCCCTTTAGCATTTAGTTTTGTTAAAATTTTTGTGTTATACTCTTTTAACTTTCTTTTTTTTTTATTGTTATTCTTACCTTTAACTTTCTAGTTGTTTATTTTTACTTTGTATGCAAAATTTAATTGAAAACGAAATAACTCCTTTTGACCCTGAAATCGAAAGAACTCTTTGACTAATCAGAAAAACAAAAAGGACTGAAACTATGGCCAATAATAATGGAAATGATGATAAAAGGACCTTCAAAGATTATACTGTACCTACTGTTGGAGGGTGCACTTCCAGCATTCGACGTCCACCAACTCAAGCAAACAATTTTGAAATTAAACTAGCTATTATACAAATGATACAACAAACTGTTCAATTTGGCAGCCTACCCAGTGAAGACCTAAACTTGCATATCGCTAACTTTTTAGAGATGTGCGATACCTTTAAGCATAATGGTGTGAGCGATGATGCCGTCCGCTTAAGGTTGTTTTCGTTTTCACTGAGAGATAAAGCCAAAGAGTGGTTAATGTCCTTACCCTCAGGAATCATTTCCACCTGGAATGATTTTGCTCAAAAATTTCTAGCAAAATACTTTCCACCAGCCAAATCAGCTAAGATGAGGAATGACATTACCTCGTTTGTACAATATGATATGGAATCTTAGTACGAGGCGTGGGAACGTTACAAAGAACTTTTGTGAAGGTGCCCCCATCATTGTTTACCTGTTCGGATGCAAGTCCAAACTTTTTATATTGGGTTGGCACCTAACACTCAAACGATGGTAGACGCGGCGGCTGGAGGATCGCTGAACCTCAAAACTCTAGAAGATGCATATGAATGGCTAGAAGTAATGGCTAGCAATAATTATGCAAGGGCAATAGAGCAAAAGAAACTTGCAGGAATGTACAAGCTGGATGCTATAACAAGGTTAACTACTAAGGTTGCAACGCTCGAAAAATAGATGTACATGAACGTGAATGCCATAAATTCTCATGTACTAACGTGTGAATTTTTTGCAGGGAATCATCCTAGCATAGAATGCTAAATAGGAAATCCTTTCGCCCCATCAACCCACGAACAAGCCAATTTTGTTTCAAATTTTCAAAAATATAATCCCTATTCCAACACATATAATCCCAGGTGGAGAAACCATCCAAATTTTTCATGGAATAATCAAGGGATGCAAAAACAACATTTTCAGCCCCCTAAAAGAAAAACTAATCTCGAGGAATTGTTTAGTAAGTTTATGCAAAACATTGAAGCAACTCTTCAAAATCAAGAAGCGACCATTAGATACCTTGAGACCCAAATAGGGCAAATTTCAAATCACCTGTCTGATAGATATCAAGGTTCCTTACCCACTGACACTGTCATTAATCCACGTGAGCAAGTAAAAGCAATAGAATAACGAAGTGGGAATATTTTGAAAGAGCCAACTCAAGTAGAGAAAACCATGCCAAATGAACAACCCATAATTGACTTGTCTACTGATGTAAATTTGGAGGCGAAAAATGAGGAAGGGACAAAAATCCAAGACGCAAATGAACCAAAAAGGGTTGAAACATAACCCTACAAACCAAAGGTCCCACTCCCTCAATGCCTGAGAAAGACAAAAGCGGACAAGCAATTTGCTAAATTTTTGAAAATTTTCAAAAAGTTACACATTAATGTCCCTTTTGCTGACATGTTAGAACAGATGCCCAAATATGAAAAATTTATGAAAGAAATTCTGTCTAACAAAAGGAAGTTGGGAGAGTTCAAAACGGTAGCACTTACTGAAGAATGCAGGGCCATACTACAAAAGAAGTTGCTTCCCAAGTTAAAAGATCCAAGAAGTTTCACGATACCTTGCAACATTGGCACTATTAGTTTTGATAAAGCTTTATGTGATTTAGGTGCAAGTATAAATTTAATGCCTCTCTCTATTTTTAGGAAGCTTGGTTTAGGAGAAGTGAAGCCTACCACTATATCTCTCCAACTTGCGGACAAATAAATCAAGTATCCTAGAGGTGTAATTGAAGACGTCCTTGTGAAGGTCGATAAATTCATCTTCCCGCCTGACTTCATAGTACTTGACATGGAAGGGGATCATGAGATACCTCTTATTTTAGGCCGACCCTTCCTTGCTATAGGAAGGACCCTAATAGACATACAACAAGGAACGCTAATCCTAAGGGTACAAGATGAACAGGTAACTTTCAACGTCTTTAATGCTATTCAATTTCCATCCAACATGGATTCTTGTTTTGAGGTTTATATTGTAGATGAGTTGGTCACTGAGACATTCAGGGACACATTCCCGAAGTTTCCCCTTAAAGCGTGTCTAACAAAATCTGGGACCATAGACACGAAAGACGAGTTGATAAGGGAATGTGCCAACACCTGGAATGTTGCGAACCTTTTGATTTGCACCCGCAAAATATGAGTGGACGACATCTCAAATATTCCTATCTTGGTAATTCTAACTCTTATCCTATTATTATTAATGCCTCATTGAGTAACATTGAACATGAAAGCTTACTTAGAGTTCTAAGAAAGCATAAATCAGCAATCGGATGAACCCTATCCAATATTAAGGGGATTAGCCCTTCCATATGCATGCACAAAATTCTCATGGAGGATAGCTTCAAACCTTCTGTATAGCCTCAGTGACGGTTGAACCCTACCATGAAAGAAGTGGTAAAGAAAGAAGTTGTCAAACCATTAGATGCTGGGATAATTTATCCCGTATCCGATAGCCCAGTACAAGTAGTTCCGAAAAAAGGGGGATAACTATAGTAGAAAAATGAGAACAATGAACTCATCCCTACTAGAACTGTCGCTGGGTGGAGGGTTTGCATAGATCATCAAAAACTTAATGATGCCACCCGAAAGGACCACTTCCCCTTACCATTCATTGATAATGTTAGAAAAACTGGTGGGACATTCGTATTACTATTTTCTTGATGGATATTCAGGATACAATCAAATTGCCATAGCCCCGAAAGATTAGGAAAAGACCACTTTCACTTGTCCTTATGGTACATTTTCCTAGAGAAGAACGCCTTTTGGGTTATGCAATGCTCCTGCGACTTTTCAAAGATGTATGATGGCAATCTTTAGTGATATGGTGAAAAATTTCATTGAAGTATTTATGAATGATTTTTCAGTCTTTGGGACCTCATTCGATGATTGTTTGGCTAACCTCTCTATGGTTTTGCAAAGATGCACTAACACTAATCTTGTTTTGAATTGGGAGAAATGTCATTTTATTGTACAAGAAGGAATATTTTTAGGACATATGATTTCAAAAAGAGGAATTGAGGTTGATAGAGCAAAAACTGAAGTGATAGAACGATTACCACCCCCTACCAATGTCAAGGGCATTCGGAGTTTCTTAGGACATGCAGGTTTCTACAGAAGGTTCATTAAGGACTTCTCTAAGACCTCTAAGCCTCTTGGCAATTTATTAATGAAAGATGTCCCTTTTAACTTTGATAGTGATTGCATGCATGCCTTTGAAACCTTGAAGAAGCAACTAGTGCCAGCACCAATAATTGTAGCACCTGACTGGACTTTACATTTCAAACTTATGTGCGACACTAGTGATTATTCTATAGGGGTTGTGTTAGGAGAAAGAAGGAACAAAAATTTTCATGTAATTTACTATGCTAATAAAACTTTGACAGATGCACAAATTAACTTTGCTACTACCGAGAAAGAATTATTAGCTGTAGTATTTGCATTTGATAAATTTCGTTCCTACCTACTCAATTCAAAGGTAATTGTTTGCATTGACCATTTTGCTCTGAAATACCTTTTTGCAAAACAGGATGCAAAACTGAGACTAATTAGATGGATTCTCTTGCTTTAGGATTTTGATTTAGAAATACAGGATAAAAAGGGTACGAAAAATGTTGTGGCAGATCATTTGTCACATCTTAAACCGGAGGACAAAAGTCCCTCTATCAACGAAAAATTCCCAGATGAAAGTCTTATGATGGTAAGTGAGAATCCCGATTGTCCACAGTACGCTGACATTGTTAACTATCTAGTTCCACAGGAATTGCCCGAAGACATGACTTATCAAAAGAAGAAGTTCTTCGCCGACTTAAAGCATTATTTTTAGGAAGAACCATTCTTGTATAAGCATTGTGCAGGCCAGATTATCAGAAGACGCGTACCTGAGAAAGAAATGGAAAATATTCTACGCCACCGACACTCTCTTGAAAACTGCAGCTAAGGTTTTGCAATCTGGGTTTTATTGGTCTACACTCTTTAAAGATGCTTTTAAATTTCTTAATAAATGTGATAAATGCCAAAGGGTAGGTAACATCTCCAAAAAACATGAAATGCCCCTAAACAACATTCTAGTTGTCGAATTATTTGACTTTTGGGGAATTGATTTCTTGGGTCCTTTCCCCTCATCATTTTCTAATAGATTTATTTTGGTCGCTGTAGATTATGTGTCAAAATGGGTCGAAGCAGCTGCTTTTCCAACCAATGATGCTAGAGTTGTTGTAAACTTCGTTACAAAAAACATCTTTTTTCGATTTGGAACTCCTAGAGCAATTATAAGTGATGGCGGAAAATTTTTTGTGACTTCAGCTTAAAACTTTATTAAGTATGGAGTCACACACTTTGTGGATGCTCCATACCATCCTCCAACAAGTGGACAAGCGGAAATTTCAAACCGAGAATTGAAAATTATTTTTGAAAATTATTCTTGAAAAAACAGTTAGTGCCTCTAGAAAGGATTGGTCGAAAAAGTTAGATGACACACTTTGGGATTATAGAACAGCATTCAAAACACCTATTGGAATGTCGCCATATCGACCGGTCCATGATAAGGCACGTCATTTACTAGTTGAATTGGAACACAAAGCATAATGGGCCATAAAATTCTTAAACTTCAATTTAGCAGCTGCAGGCGAAAAGAGGTTACTACAAATCAATGAGATGGATGAGTTCATAAATGAGGCTTATGAAAATGCTCGAATTTACAAAGACCGGTCCAAAAGATGGCACAACAAACACATTCTGAACAAAGAATTTGTAGTGGGACAAAAAGTTCTACTGTATAACTCCCGCTTATGACTTTTTCCAGGAACTGCGCTCTCGATGGTCAGGACCCTTTATTGTAACCCATGTTTTTCTATATGGCACGGTTGAGTTTTAGAATAAGAAAAAGGATACTTTTAAAGTCAATGGGCAAAGACTGAACCTTACATTGATGGAGAGTTCGAGCAGCAGAAAACTTCCATTCATCTCAATAATGTCGAATGATCAACTAAGAAAGTCGAGCTAACAACTATAAACTAAGCGCTTCTTGGGAGGCAACTCAAGTGTTTCTATCCTTATTTATCTTGTTTTTCCTTTCATTATTTCTACTTATCTCATGTTTGTGCATCTTTTGTGTAACAGGTATTTGGAAATAAGTTTAGGGGTGGCACAATGTCCACATGCACTATCAAAAGGGCAATCCTCAAACTGGCGAAGTATCTCTCACCCAATTTATCTTTTTAGTTCTTTTTTTAAAAATAAAGTTTGGGGGTGGGAAAAGTAATGTTAATAATAAGTATAATAAAATAATAATTAAAATTTTTGAATAAAAAATAAAAAAATCAAAAAGTTTTCCTATTTTATGTTTTAGAGTCGGCTTCAGTGCCTCCCAAAGTTCGGAGCCTTTATATGGGGATGTGAACAGTATCGGCCGACAAAAACGTTGTCTATTTTCTACAGTTTTAACCTTTAGTCTTTTAAAAATTTAAATAAAAAAAAAATAGAGAACTTATCATCAAGCTTTTTAGGCAATTTTTCTACTCTATTTTTAGCTCGTTTACTTTAATTAGATTTGAATAACCTGATAAGCAATTATTTTTGTATTGTAATTGCAAAACACGATCTAATCTAAGGCACTATCTTGGTAAAACCATGGCACTTGACTTCACTAGTTAGCATGGCTATTTTACTTTTCTTTCTGATTAAAAGATGCTCAAATTTGAATAGAGTGCATAAAGAGTATCATTTACAAAATAGATTTTGAAAAGTTATGCCTATTTTAATTAAAAATAATAACAATAAAGGGAGAGAATTACTAAGCACCGCTATCTTGTAAAAACGTTTGGATATGTGCTATGGTGTGATGGTTTCGTGCCTTGGTACCTTGAGCAAGTAGATCCATAGGGGTGTTTCAACACCTGGTACCCGGGCCAATTGGACGAGAGTTGCCGCATTGAAAACTCACTACAAGGGGTACTTAGTAAGCCAACAAGGAACCAAGCACCGAAAAAAAAAAAAAAAAAAAGATGGGGGAAAACATCTCTAGCACTGCTATTCCACATAAATAAGATATGTGCGACCCGTTAAGAGGGCGTCTCAGTGATGGCTTCTCTTACTTATGGGTCATCACCCAGGAGTCGGAGCTTGATTCTCACTGAATATATACTCGAGAGGTCATAATACAGGTATCTCGGTGGTGGCTTCCCTTACTTATGGGTCATCGCCAGGAGTCGGAGCTTGATTCTCGCAGCAGATATGCTTACATTGACTTGAGTAAATAAAGAGAAAAAATGGCGCAAAAATAATTAGTTTGGGCATACTTGATAAGTCTTGTTATGAGTGGTATATTTTTTATCCTCTGCTCGGTTTGAATATCTTAAGATTAGAAAAAACGGATAAACTTAATTTTCTTAACTAACTTTTGAATTCAATTACCTAGACAGATTTTTCCTTGGAAAAATGGTTTTGCCTTTAGAACCTTAAACTTTGAGCATTAGTTATTCTTCTTTAATTTAAAGTATATCTGCTTTGAATTGTGGTAAAATTCTTAAAAAGCATGAGATAATGCGCTTTAATGTTTAGCCTTGCTCGAGGACGAGAAAGATTTAAGTTTGGGGGTATTTTGATAAGTCTAAATTAGTATATAATTTTTTTATATTGCCATTTTCTTGCAAAAATACTCGTTTTATGCTAAATCTTGCTAGGTTTCATCATTATCAACAAGAAGTAAAAGCAAGATACACCAAACCAAAGCAAAAAATGGGTAAAACATATTAATTAACATGGCTCAAGCAAGAACATAACAAGTTCATGCACAATACAATTCAACTTGCAAAAAAGGGTAACAAAATGCACAAATCAAGTGCAAAAATTAATTAAACAATGCATTAACATGTCAAAGTTGATGTAAACTCTGAATTTAGGTGGGTCTAAGCTCAAAAATTTGAAGAAAATCAACAAAGAACAGAGAAAATGCACCAAGCTCAACCAATCCATTTCAACTTGCAATTTTGGGTGGCAAAATGGACAAATAACATGAAAGTAACTACTTGAACACTTCACTAACATGTTCAAGTTGATGTTAAAGCTGATTTTGGGCGGTGCAAAGCAATAAAAAAATGAAAGATATCGAGTTGAACAGCCATTGCAGAATCGGTGTGCAGGTGGTAGTGCAATTAGCTTCAACTTGCATTTTGGGAGCAAAAACTCAATGCTTTTTACCCAATTTCATTTTGCAAACATATTTTAACATGTATTAGAAAAATGGGTGAAAAACACAACTTGCGGCAGCAGAAAAAAAAAAAAAAGATTTTTTTTTTTATCAACTTACAACTTTTCCTCACTTTAGGCGGCAATATTATGCAATATTTTAGCTCAAATTTATTGTATACACCTTAAAAAACATGCACATGATGCTTTTGTGTAGGTTTTGGGTGGTGGAATTCAGGAAAAAAAAATTAAAAAAATGAATGAACAAAGTAGCTTCAGTAGCAGCTGCACCATGTAGCAAATGGGAATCGAGTTTGATGTAATTTTTTGCATAGTTTACTTCCCCTTCAAACACTATAAATAGGGGATGTTTGGGAGTGTTTGGATCATCCTTGACCACAAAAAAAAAAAAAATACTCATACAAAGTAAGAAAGAAGAGAAAAAAAACGTGAGGGTGAAGAAGGAAAAGAAAAAGGAAGGATGAAAGTTTGGTTTGCAATTTTGATTTTTAGTTCTTTCTATCCTTTTTTCTTTCCTAAGTTCATTAATTTTGTGCTTATAATGTTTAATATTAAGTTTATCATGAACTAATTTTGTTATAAGCCTAAGTTGTAATATACGCTTATTTCTAATTCAAAGTATTCAATGTCTATGTTATGATGCTGTTGAAGTATTTATCATTGTTCATCATGCGTTTTAAGTGCTTGATTACCATTTAAAGCCTATAATGATTCATAATGAGTCCAAGAGGAGATTTACAATGATTGCTGAGGTGATAGCACCACAAATTGGGCGAATGCTCGAGAGAAATTAACTCGATTTGTGTGGTTTTCAAAAAAAGAAAATCATAGAGCTTTAAAAACTCTTTTCTTATTTAAATTCCTGCACGAGAGTGATGGGTTAATATGTTAAACAGTATGATAAATGTTGCTCAAGAGCGAATATTTAGTAAATTAGGATTTTCAACCATCAACACACAGTAACGACTAGAATATCGAGAATAGAAAATGCGCATTGATGCAACTAAGGTGAAATATGATGCCTTAGACTTTATAAACTGATAAAAACCAACAAAAAATTAGAACATTCTAATCTCTTTTTAACTTTTATTTCTTTTTATTTTATTTTACTTTATTTCATATCAAAATCCTAAATTTTTCGGGCTTTCAAATATTATTGAAGCTATATTTTTGGTATTCACTCAGTACAATCCTCGTGGGAATGACAATCTACTCACTTCTATATTAATTGGTACGACTAGTGCACTTGCTAACCTATACGCAAAGCGCATCAGTTGCAATCTTTGTTAAGCGCCTACAATTCCAGAATATCCACCCCAAGCTGAACTATGGAAAGCCAATACAATATGCTTCCTTAAGTCTGAACCCTCACTAACATAAACCTTTCCCGTGAGCCTTATTATGCCACTGGTAACAACAACTTCAGAATCAGCTTCCTCAATTCTTTGAACACATTGAGCTGCAATACAATCTCGAGAAAAGGTGTCCCCTTCATATGACTTGATCACTTCATTCATCCAAGTTGGAACCACTTCTGAAACAATGGCACAACTTGCAACTTCAGACTCCTCTATCCTTCTTGAAAGAGCGTCAGCTACTTGATTGTCTTTTCCCTTCCTACACTCAATAGTATAATGCAAGCCTAACATCTTCATGAGGTCCTTTCTCTGCACCCTTGTAGTGAACTTCTGCTCAAGCAAATACTTGAGGCTTTGATGATCTGTCTTGATTATGTTGGTTTACAGCCCCTCCAAATAATGCCTCCATTTCTATACGGCCATCAGAATTGCGTTATACTCTTTCTTATATATAGACAATGCTTGATTCCTATAACTCAAGGCCTGACTTAGATAGACCAATGGCCATCCATTCTAAGACATAACTACACCAATTCCCTTGCTACAAGGATCGGTTTCTAATACAAATGGCAAAGAAAAATCAGGCATAACCAGCACTGGAGCAGAAGTCATAGCCACTTTCAATCGTTTAAAAGCCTCTTCATCCTCTACATTCCAATGGAAGGCATCCTTCCAGAGCAGATCAGTAAGGGGCAATGCAATAACACCATAACTGATGTGTTTTTCTACGTCTATTAAAATTCAATATAAAATCGTATCTATTAAACACACCTAAATTGAAGTGCAGGCCGAGAGGGTGTCGAACCACAGGGACTAAGAGTGCGCGAATTTATTTCATGACTTAAATTATTTTTAATAAAATTGAGAGGTTTTGTATTAATTAACCTAAGGGAACAACCATTAAACTATGGAAATTTACTTCTAATCGGAAAAGTATATTAAATTGGAAACTAGGGTTTCAAATCCACCGTTAGCCAATTACTTGCGCGTGAACTTTTAACTTGGGATTATTAATTGTCACACGGGTAGTGGTTTAGGCGACAAGCTTCAACCTACTAAGAGGATGTTGTTAGTATCGCGTATTGACCCTATCAAACTAAAGCATAAACAAAATAGGCTCCACCTAACGTATTGTTAATTATCACGTATTGACCCTATCTAACTAAAGTACCTATACTTTAATTAACAATTCGGTTAATACTATTGCTCGATTAATTAATCCTAAGGCTAAAAGAACAAAGAATTAATTTATAAATATCAATATCAACAATTAAAGGTTACAAACTCAATAATCATATCAATTGAATAAACAATAAAAACATAGTACTTCATAATATTTATCTCAACCAAGCAAAAAAACAGTCAAATTAACCCGAATTAAAAGTAAACAAAAGTAAAGACTACGATTTCATCTAACCCCAAAGAACAAGTTAGCTCTCCATCAAGGATGATCCAGTGAAGGAGGAGATGAACGAACTCATGTCAATTTTCATGCTAATTTTGCTCTAGTTTCAATTTAATGAAAAAAAAGAAAAATAAAATAAAATAAATCTGAAAGAGGGAGAGAGAAAGCTGAGGGAAAGAGAAAAGCAGGGGCAGTGAACTCTCGAACCAGAGACCCCCAAACGCTCGCCCTTTTTCTCTCTTTATAATCGATGACGAAACCCTACGTGTGGAGTTGGGCTGTGTTGCTGCTTGTGTTGGGCCGGTGGTGGGCTGGACTGGTGTCGGGTATTGTACAAGATGCAGGCTGGGCCAAACTTGCTGGTGTCGGAGGTGAGTCAAGGCCCGGGGAATACGTAGGTCTGGTGTAGGTGTGGGGCCGGGGTTGGATGTTGGGCCAGGTCTGGTCACCAGTGAGCTTGGACTGGAGGTAGGGGATGATGGACAGTACGGCTCGAGTACTGTAGAGGTCCGGGCCGAGCTTTTGCGTTCTTGTCCCGAATCTTGATTGCCTTGATTTAATTGTTTACACATTGAATTTGACTTATTTGCACCAAAATTTGACAATTTTCGAAACTTTAATTTCAAACCTGCTAAACATAAAAATTTCCAAAATGAGTGTACAACTATAATTAATCAAGTACAAAATAATTAAAATATCAATTAAAAGATGCGTAAATATGAGACGCATTAACACCCCCACACCTAACCTTTGCTAGTCCTCGAGCAAAGTACATGAATTAACATACAGACTAACGTGACCAACTACCCCAACCATCCCAAACTTTACCAAGTTTTCCGAGATTAACACCTATATTACAATTCAAGACAAGATTAAATCATCTAGAGCATTCTCCAATTCCATGAATTTAGATGATTAAACTTCAAAACTCGTCATCGAATTTCATTAACCTTGTATCAACTAATAGGGTCTACTCAAGCAATTTAAGTGCACAAGTGAAAGTGATTAGGATTTCATGTCATAGAATCTCCTTAAATTCTTGCTTCCAACTAAATATATAAAGGTTTTGTGCACCCACACCATTGAATCACATAAACACATGCCTATGCATAGAGAAATTTTAAGTGGCATATGAGTGACCACTTTACAACATTCTGCCCTCAATATAGTACAAAAGAACATCTTTGCCATGAATGTACACCAGTTTTAACTTATTCTTTTTCTTTTTCCCCTTTTTTTGGAGGAAACCCCCCTTTTTTTTCTTTTTTCTTTTTTTTCTTTTTGTTTCCTCTTTCTTTTTTGTCCATTTTTGGACTTTGTTTTTTTATAACCTTTACTTTATCATTACAATTGACATTGACCAACCAATACTTTACATAACATCAAGGGTAAGGATTAGGATAAGCCAATAGGGTAGGCTTGCAAAACTCAAGATATATAAGGTTGTTTACTCAAATTCTTCAGATTTTTCGCAACATTAAAGTCCTATGCTCAGTGAATTTGTGAGTGGCACGAGCAAAACCCATTAATATCAATAATAATCAGCAACACTCATTAACAAGTATGAAGTAGAATTATTTAATTCCATGGAATTAAGAGAACAAAATAAACAACTAATCCCACTGTCATAATAACATACGCGTCGATCAAGGAAAACTTAGATAAACGGTTATAATGCACGCTCAAAATGCACAAAAAGATGTTCAAAATTTTAAAATTTTGACCAAAAATGAGCATATGCAAATGAGCCTCACCCCACACCTAAATCATGCATTGTCCTCATTGCAACAACATCAATCATTAAAGCACAAGAGATAGGTGAGATGGAGTAATACAACCTGACGAGATGGCGCGAACATGTATATATGACTCCTTCAACACGGGACAAGAACCTAAAAATAGATAAAACAAGTCTCCAAGAAACTAGAGCATCCTAGAATTAATCAGCTGGTTGACGTTACGGGTGACGTTGAAGCGTTAAAAATATTTAACCTAATAGTCATGTTTGCAAAGCTAACAACCATTACCCCAGATCTACAATTAATCATGGCATTTGCCGTCACTAAGAAAGGCTAACCTAGAATGATAGGGATATAGTTTTTTGGATGACTAGAAGGTTCCATGTCAAGCACAAGGAAATCAGCTAGAAACATGGCTTTGCCTATCTTCACTAGTACATTAATCAGCTCACCACGAGGAATCCTAGTTGATCTATCTGCTAATTGCAAGGTCACCGTGATTGGTTGCAACTCTCCCAAGCCCAACTTCTCATAAACCGAGTAAGGAATAATGTTGACACTCGCTTCTAAGTCCATTAAGTCTTTATCGATCGGGTAGTCTCCAAGTGAACAAGAGATTGTGGGGACACCAGGATCTTTATACTTAATTGGAGTGTCACACTTTAGAATAGAGCTCACTTGCTTTGCTAAAAATACTTTTTTAGGCAGATGTGCTCTAGATCGCCTCTTTTGGTTCAGTAGATCCTTAATTAACTTCGCATAGGCCGGGATCTGTTTAATTGCATCAAGAAGGGGAATGTTTATCTTCACTTGCCTAAACGTCTCCAAAATGTCTTCCTACTTTTTGTCCTTCCTATTTGGATGTGGTGAAACTAAAGCTTGGGGGAAGGGCACTCTCGGTACATGTGAGGGAGGAAGATCAGAGGTCCGAGGAGTAGGAGAAAGGTGCATGACCTCATCGGTCGCCTTCTCTCCTTCCTTGCTCTTCTCTTCTCCCTTACCACTTATGGGTATTTCCCTCTCAACACTCACTCCATTGTCAACCTCCATCCCACTTCTTAACACTGTAATGGACTTTGCCTGTTCTTAATGGGGAGGATAGTTGTCTTGCCTTACACAAATCCTGGGGTTCTCTATAGCCTGGCTAAGGAGTCTTCCCTCATCTCTCCTACGCAGAGTGTTATCTAGTTGACCTATTTGGGTTTCTAACTTTGCAATCGATTGTGTATGGGAGTGGAGGAGTTAGGAATTAGCTTCCAAACCTTTCAGCGCACTCAAAACCTTTTTTTCAAAGTTCGAATTAGAGCTCAAATTAGGAGGTTGAGAGTAATTAGAAGCATACCCTTACGGTTGAAAACCGATAGGTCGTGTCATACCAGGTTAGTGAGGACGTGGGTGAGATTGTTGTGGCACAAATTGTCCTTCTCCTCTTTGCCCCAAGAAAAAGTTAGGATTGTTTCTTCAGCCTATATTGTACATGTTAGAGTATGGGTCGTTTCGTGAGAATCCTTGGGCTGCATTGACTTGTTCCTCCGGCCACTCCACATAAGGTGAAGTAGAGGGGTAGTCGTGTAGAATTAGAGACACTAGAGCATGAAGAGCAAGCATTATGCACGTTTTGAAATATGAGACATATTAGGTACAGTAGAGGGGGCCAATGTCATCTTAAATAGGGGAGTTAACTGCTCTACGGAAGAGGCAAGAGAGTTTACTTTCTTACCTAAGATGGAGGTGTGAGCAATCTCATTTACTCCTCCATTTAACCTAGTAGCATTAAGACGTGCATGTGCGGCAGATTGTTGTAAATTCTCATTCAAAAGTTCGAACAATTCCCACACCTCGTCCTCATTCTTTCTAAGGAACTAACCACCGCATGAGGCATCAACAGTTTGTTGACCATTCTTATTCAACCCGTAATAAAAGTTTTGGACTAGTTCTCATTTAGGGATAGCATGATGCGGACAAGCTCGTAAAAGCTCCCTAAACCTATCCCAACTCTCATGAAACTCTTTAGTATGAAGAGCAATGGTGTTAATGTTTGTCCTAGCAGTGTTAGTCATACTAATGGGATAGAATTTCTTAAGAAATTCTTGTGGCATTTGAGTTCAAGTACTAATCGTCCCACTAGGTAAGGTGCCTAACCAATAGTTAGCCTTTTCCTTTTAAGAATGGAAATAGGCAAAGCAAGATGCCATCATCACTGACGTTAGGAATCCTAAAAGTTGAGCAAACCTCCATAAAACTGTCCAAGTGTGTGTACGGGTTCTCAAAACTTAAGCCATGGAATGAAGGAAGCATCTGTATGGTATGTGGCTTAAGCTCGAACTGATGAGCTACAGGTGGCAACCTAATGCATGAGGGTGAAGCATATGTGGTGGGAGTAAAGTAGTCCGTAAGTGTACGTGGTTGTTGTTAGTCAGCCATTACGGTTTGTGCTCGGTGATGGGCTCTAAGGTCTCTTAAAGTTCTTTCAATTTTAGGGTCGAATATGGTAATGTCCAGAGACAAAGAGCGACGATTGTACATGAACAATTAACCACAAGAAGCAAGCGAATTAAAAATTAAATAAGCAAAACAAATAAAACAGACAAAACAAATACTAAAAAAATAAATAACAAGATGCCCTAAAATCTACGTATACACGAAAATCACAAAAAAAAAAATTAATGCTAATAAAAAGAAAATATTTTTTTTTTTTGTAGAAAAGAGACAATAACGATGAAAAAGAATTAAAAATTAAAAATTCCAAATTAGGAATCAAATTAAGATTTCAAATCCTAGGTTGAAAAATAAAATGAAATAATTTAAAATTAATGAAGAAACAAAAAGCTAAAAATTAAAGAAAATCACAAAAATAAAATCATGAATGTTGCCTAGTCCCCGGCAACGGCGCCAAAATCTTGATGTGTTTTTCTACGTATATCAAAATTCAACATAAAACCCAATCTATTAAACACACCTAAATTGAAGTGTAGGGCGCGAGGGTGTCGAACCACAGGGACTAAGAGTGCATGAATTTATTCCATGACTTAAATTGATTAGATTAAAATTGAGAGGTTTTTTTATTAATTAACCTAAGGAAACAACAATTAAACGAAGGTAATCTACTTCTAATCGGAAAAGTGTATTAAATTGGAACCTAGGGTTTCGAATCCATCGTCAGCCAATTACTTTCTTGTGAACTTTTAACTTGGGATTATTTATTGTCGCACCGGTAGTGGTTTAGGATACAAGCTTTAACCTACTAAGGTGATATTGTTAGTATCGCGTATTGACCCTGTCTAACTAAAGCATAAGGAAAATAGGCTCTACCTAACGTATTGTTAATTATCACGTATTGACCCTATCTAATTAAAGCATAGGGAAGATAGGCTTTCATTAACAATTCGGTTAATACTATTGCTTGATCAAGGTTACAAGCACAAAGAATTAATTTATAAATATCAGTATCAACATTTAAAGGTTACAATAATCACATCAACTGAATAAACAATAAAAACATAGTACTTCAATGTATTTATCTCAACCAAGCAATTCATGTAAACAATCAAATTAACCCGAATTAAAAGTAAACAAAAGTAAAGGATAATATTTCATCTAACCCCAGAGAGCAAGTTAGCTCTCCATCAAGGATGATCCGGTGAAGGAGGAGATGAATGAACTCTCGTCGATCTTCACGCTAATTTCGCTCTCGTTTCAATTTAACGAAAAAAAGGAAAAAGAAAATAAAAAATATCCGAAAGAGGGAGAGAGAAAGCTGAGGAAAAGAGAAAAGCAGGGGCGGTGAACTCCCCAACCAGAGACCCCCAAACGCTCACCCTTTTCCTCTCTTTATAATAGATGACAAAACCCTACGTGCAGAGCTGGGCCGTGTTGCTGCTTGTGTTGGGCCGGTGGTGGGCTGGACTGTTGTCAGGTACTATGCAGGATGTAGGTTGGGCCGAATTTGCTGGTGTTGGAAGTGAGTTGAGGCCCGGTGAAGACGCAGATCTGGTTGAGGTGTTGGGCCGGGGTTAGATGTTGGACCTGGTCTGGTCACGGGTCAGCTTGAGCTGGAGGTAGGGGCTGATGAACAGCGTAGCTCGGGTACTGTAGCGGTGCGGGTCGAGCTTTTACGTTCTTGTCCCGAATCTTGATTGACTTGATTTAATTGTTTACACATTGAATTTGACTTATTTGCGCCAAAATTTTACAATTTTTGAAACTTTAATTTCAAGCCTTCTAAACATAAAAATTGCCAAAATGAGTGCATAACTATAATTAATCGGGTACAAAATAATTAAAATATCAATTAAAAGATGCATAAATATGAGATGCATTAACACCCCCACACCTAACCTTTGCTAGTCCTCGAGCAAAGTACATGAATTAACATACAGACTAATGTGACCAACTACCCCAACCATCCCAACCTTTACCAAGTTTTCCAAGATTAACGCCAATATTACAATTCAAGACAAGATTAAATCATCTAGAGCATTCTCCAATTCCATGAATTTAGATAATTAAACATCAAAACTCGTCATAGAATTTCATTAACCTTGTATCAACTAATAGGGTTTACTTAAGTAATTTAAGCGCACATGTGAAAGTGATTAGGATTTCATGTCAAAGAATCTCCTCAAATTCTCGTTTCCAACCAAATAGCACCCACACCATTACATCACCTAAACACATGCCTATGCATAGAGAAATTTTAAGTGGCATATAAGTGAGGACTTTACAACATTCTGACCTCAATATAGCACAAAAGAACATCTTTGTCATAAATGTACACCAGTTTTCACTTTTTCTTTTTCTTTCGCCCTTATTTTTTTAGGAAACCCCCCTTTTTCTTTTCTTTTTTGTTTCCTCTTTCTTTTTCTTCCATTTTTGGACATTTTTTTAATAACACGTACTTTATCATTACAATTGACATTGACCAACCAGTACTTTACATAACATCAAGTGCAAGGATTAGGATAAGCCAATAGGGCAGGCTTGCAAAGCTCAAGGTATATAAGGTTGTTTACTCAAATTCTTCAGATTTTCTGCAACATGAAAGTCCTGTGCTCAGTGAATATGTAAAGCAGCATGAGTAGAACCCCTTAATATCAACAATAATCAACAACACTCATTAACAAGTATGAAGTAGAATTATTTCATTTCATGGAACTAAGAGAACGAAATAAAAAATTAATCCCACTTTCATCATAACATACGTGTCGATTAAGGAAAACTTAGCTAAACGGTTATAATGCACGCTCAAAATGTACAAAAAGATGTTCAAAATTTTAAAAATTGGACCAATAATGAGCATATGCAAATGAGCCTCACCCCACACCTAAATCATGCATTGTCCTCAATGCAACAACATCAATCTTTAAAGCACAAGAGATAGGTGAGATGGAGCAATACAACTTGACGAGATGGCGCAAACATGTATATATGACTCCTTCAACACGGGACAAGAACCTGAAAAGAGATAAAACAAGTCTCCAAGAAACTAATTAGTTCAAAAACTAAACTGAAACAAGAATTAACGAAACCTAGGCTGCCTCCGAGGAGCGCTAAGTTTTATGCCTTCAGCCGGGCGCAATGGTTCTAGCGAAGATCAAGTAATGGCATCAACCAAAAAAGCAACTTCACTGAGTTCGCCTAAAACAAGATCTACAGCACAATCAGTAGTGTCACACATGATTTCAGAAGGGAGAGAGTAGTCGGTGGATGCCTAACGGGAGCAGCAAAAAGTGTAGATCAAAGCTTATGAACAGCTTCCAACCAAGACTCATCGAGCTCAACTGATATGTCCTTAGATAGTACACTAGTCAATGGCCTAGTCAACTTCCCACGGTCTTTAAGGAATCCGTTATAAAAACTCTCTTGACCCAGAAAGTCTCTAACTTGCTTCACATTTGAGCGAGGGGGCGAGTTCACATTCAAATCTATTGTAGCTTTATCAACCTCAATACCCTCCTTAGACAGCCTATGGCCTAGTAGAATTTCCTCTTGAACCATAACATCGTGATTCTTCTCCCAACCCAAGACTTCTTTCATGTCCGGGTTCAACTTTCGTGGCATCTCTTTAGAAGGTTTTGCATTCTCATCATGGGGGTCACTAACTAAAGTAGAGGAGAGTATTTGGCCCACCAAATCATCAGCAATATCCATACAAAAACACTCTGACTCATCCTCACTAGTGGGTGACGTTGAAGCCTTAAAAATATTTAACCGGGTAGTCATGGTTGCAAAGTTAACATCCATTACCCCAGATCTACAATTAATCATGGCATTAGCCGTCGCTAAGAAAGGCCGACCTAGAATGACAGGGATATAGTTTTTCGGATGACTAGAAGGTTCCATGTCAAGAACAAGGAAATCAGCTGGATACATGGCTTTGTCTACCTTCACTAGTACATTAATCAGCACACCACGGGGAATCCTAGTTGATCTATCTGCTAATTACAACGTCACCATGATTGGTTGCAACTCTCCCAAGCCTAACTTCTCATAAACCGAATAAGGAATAATGTTGACACTCGCTCCTAAGTCCAGTAAGGCTTTATCGATCGGGTAGTCTCCAAGTGAACAAGAGATTGTGGGGACACCAGTATCTTTATACTTAATTGGAGTGTCACACTTTAGAATAGATCTCACTTGCTCAGCCCAAAACACTTTTTTAGGCAGATGTGCTCTACATCGCCTCTTTTGGTTCAGTAGGTCCTTCATGAACTTGGCATAGGCCGGGATCTGTTTAATTGCATCAAGAAGGGGAATGTTTATCTTCACTTGCCTAAACGTCTCCAAAATGTCTTCCCACTTTTTGTCCTTCCCAGTTGGATGTGGTGCAACTAAAGCTTGGGAGAAGGGCACTCTCGGTACATGTGAGGGAGGAAGATCAGAGGTCCAAGGAGTAGGAGAAAGGTGCATGACCTCATCGGTCGCCTTCTCTCCTTCCTTGCTCTTCTCTTCTCCCTCACCACTTATGGGTACTTCACTCTCAACACTCACTCCATCGTTAACCTCCATCCCACTTCTTAACACTGTAAAGGACTTTATGTGTTCTTGATGGGGAGGATAGTTGTCTTGCCTTACACAATTCCTAGGGTTCTCTATAGCCTGGCTAGGGAGTCTTCCCTCATCTCTCCTGCGTAGAGTGTTTGCTAGTTGACCTATTTGGGTTTCTAACTTTGCAATTGATTGTGTATGGGAGTGGAGGAGTTAGGACTTAGCTTCCAAACCTTTCAGCGCACTCAAAACCTTTTTTTCAAAATTCGAATTAGAGCTCAAATTAGGAGGTTGAGAGTAGTTGGAAGCATACCCTTGCGGTTGAAAACCGACAGGCCGTGTCATACCAGGTTAGTGAGGTCGTGGGTGAGATTGTTGTGGCACAAATTGTCCTTCTCCTCCTATGCTCCAGGAGAAGTTAGGATGGTTTCTCCAGCCCAGATTGTACATGTTAGAGTATGGGTCGTTTCATGAGAATCCTTGGGCTGCATTGACTTGTTCCTCCGGCCACTCCACATAAGGTGAAGTAGAGGGGCAGTCATGTGTAGAATGAGAGACCCTAGGGCATGAAGAGCAAGCATTATGCATGTTTGAAACATGAGACATATTAGGTACAGTAAAGGGGGCCAATGTCATCTTAAATAGGGAAGTTAACTGCTCTACAGATGAGGCAAGAGAGTCTACTTTCTTATCTAAGATGGAGGTGTGAGCAAACTCATTTACTCCTCTGTTTAACTTAGTACCATTAAGACGTGCATGTGCAGCAAATTGTTGTGAATTCTCATTCAAAAGTTCGAACAATTCCTACGCCTCATCCTCATTCTTTCTAAGGAACTAACCACCACATGAGGCATCAATAGTTTGTTGACCCTTCTCATTCAACCCGTAATAAAAGTTTTGGACTAGTTGCAATTTAGGGATAGCATGACGCGGACAGGCTCGTAAAAGTTCCCTTAACCTATCCCAACTCTCGTGAAACTCTTCAGTACGAAGTTGGGCGAAGGTGTTAATGGCTCTCCTTGCAGTGTTAGTCTTACTAATGGGATATAATTTCTTAAGAAATTCTTGTTGCGTTTGAGTCCAAGTACTAATCGTCCCACTAGGTAAGGTGCCTAACCAATATTTGGCCTTTTCCTTTAAAGAGAAAGGAAGTAGGCAAAGCAAGATGGCATCATCACTAACATTAGGAATCCTAAAGGTTGAGCAAACCTCCATAAAACTGTCCAATTGTGTGTACGGGTTCTCATTACCTAAGCCATGGAATGAAGGATGCATCTGTATGGTGCATGGCTTAAGCTCGAACTGATGAGCTACAGGTGGCAACCTAATGTATGAGGGTGAAGCGTATGTGGTGGGAGTAAAGTAGTCCATAAGTGTACGTGGTTGTTATTCATCAGCCATTACGGTTTGTGCTCGGTGATGGGCTCTAAGGTCTCTTAAGGTTCTTTCATTTTCAAGGTCGAATATGATAAGGTCCAGAGACAAAGAGCAATGATTGTGCATGAACAATTAACCACAAGAAGCAAGTAAATTAAAAATTAAATAAGCAAAACAAAAACTAAAAAAACAAATAACAAGATACCCTCAAATCTCCTTATGCACGAAAATCACCAAAAAAAAAATTAATACTAATAAAAAGAAAATAATTTTTTTTATAAAAAAGACAATAACGATTAAAAAGAATTAAAAATTAAAAATTTCAAATTAAGAATCAAATTAAGATTTCAAATCAAAGGTTGAAAAATGAAATAAATTAATTTAAAATTAAAGAAGAAATAGAAAGCTAAAAATCAAAGAAAATCACTAATGTTGCCTAGTCCCCGGCAACAACACCAAAATCTTAATGTGTTTTTTTACGTCTATCAAAATTCAATATAAAACCTTATCTATTAAACAAGCCTAAATTGAAGTGTCGGGCGAGAAGGTGTCGAACCACAGGGACTAAGAGTGCGTGAATTTATTCTATGACCTAAATTGATTTGAATAAAATTGAGAGGTTTTAATATTCATTAACCTAAGGAAACAACAATTAAACTAAGGTAACCTACTTCTAATCGGAAAAGTGTATTAAATTGGAACCTAGGGTTTCGAAACCATCGTTAGTCAATTACTTTCACGTTAACTTTTAACTTGGGACTATTAATTATCACACGGGTAGTGGTTTAGGCTACAAGCTTCAACCTACTAAGGTGATGTTGTTAGTATCGCGTATTGACCCTATCTAACTAATGCATAAGGAAAATAGGCTCTACCTAACGTATTGTTAATTATCACGTATTGACCCTATCTAACTAAAGTATAGGGAAGATAGGTTTTAATTAACAATTCTGCTAATACTATTGCTTGATTAATTAATCCTAAGGCTACAAGCACAAAGAATTAATTTATAAATATCAATATCAACAATTAAAGGTTACAAACTCAATAATCATATTAATTGAATAAACAATAAAAACATAGTACTTCAAAGTATTTATCTCAACCAAGCAATTCATGTAAACAATCAAATTAACCCGAATTAAAAGTAAACAAAAGTAAAGGCTAAGATTTCATTTAACTCCAGAGAACAAGTTAGCTCTCCATCAAGGATGATTCGGTGAAGGAGGAGATGAATGAACTCTTGTCGATCTTCACGCTAATTTCGATCTCATTTAAATTTAACAAAAAAAAGAAAAATAAAATAAAATAAATCTGAAAGAGGGAGAGAGAAAGCTTAGGGAAAGAGAAAAGCAGTGGCGGTGAACTCCCCAACCAGAGACCCCCAAACACTCGCCCTTTTCCTCTCTTTATAATCGACGACGAAACCCCATGTGCGGAGCTGGGCCGTGTTGCTGCGTTTGTTGGGCCGGTGGTGGGCTGGACTGGTGTCGGGTACTATACAGGACACAGACTGAGCCGAACTTTCTAGTGTCAAAGGTGAGTCGAGGCCCTGTGAAGACGCAGGCCTTGTGTACGTTGGGCCGGGGTTAAATGTTGGGCCTGGTCTGGTCACGGGTGAGCTTGGGCTGGAGGTAGGGGATTATGAACAGTGCGGCTCAGGTACTGTAGCGGTGCGGGTCGAGCTTTTATGTTCTTATCTCGAATCTCGAATGACTTGATTTAGTTGTTTACACATCGAATTTGACTTATTTGCACCAAAATTTGACAATTTCAGAAACTTTAATTTCAAACCTGCTAAACATAAAAATTGCCAAAATGAGTGTAGAACTATAATTAATCAGGTACAAAATAATTAAAATAACAATTAAAAAATATGTAAATATGAGATGCATCAATAACCAGCAATGAACTTCTAGTAATACCTTGTCAATCTAAGAAATCCCCTCAACTGCTTGGGAGTTTTTTGAATAGGCCATTCTTTCATCGCTTGCACCTTGCTTGGATCAGTGGAAACTCCATTCTCTGACATTAAATGGCCAAGATACTCCACTTACCTTAGGTAAATGAACATTTAGAGAGATCAACGTAGAGCTTATGCTCCCTCATGATATGAAGAAATACCAGCTCTAGGTGATTCAAATGAGCCTCCCAAGATGGACTGTAAACCAACATATCACAAAGAACACAAGAACAAACTTCCTCAAAAAGCTCTTGAACACCAAGTTCATCAAAGCTTGGAAAGAAGTTCGGGCATTGGAGAATCCAAAAGGCGTCACCACAAACTCATAATGTCCATGACGTGTCTTAAAAGCAGTCCTGTGAATATCATGTTCTTGAACTCAGATCTGATAATGGCCTTGCTGAAAGTCTGGCTTGGAAAAATACTTAGATCCATATAGGTCATCTAACAAATCATCAATGATCGGAATAGGGAATTTATCCTTGACAGTGAGGGAGTCCAATTTGCAATAATCTATATACTCTCACTCTTTTGAGAGTTAAGGTATTTATATGGCCTAAGGCTTACCAGATCTTACCCTTCCTTCATTGAAATTGCATGATCTAAAGCTCTCCTCGGTGATAGTGTGTTTGGTTTCTCAAATGAATCTTCATACTTCAGTAATAAAGAGTCAATAACTGCATTAGAATCCACCTGCTGAGCATCTAAGGTAGCATGATGGAATGCAGCTGCCCAATCCAATGATAACTCCTTTTCCCAAGCAATCCTTGTAATTGCTTTCCACTCATCAGCTGTAGATGCCCTTGCCCTTTAATTCCTTATAGCTGAAGCTGTTTGCCATTCCTGTCAAATGATACAGTCAGGTGAGTAAAATCAAAGAGTAAAGGACTGATAGTTTTCATCCAGTCAACCCCTAAGACCATATCACAACCATCTAGCCTTAACACTTTGAAATCAAACTCAAAATCATGCCCCTACATTTGCCACTTGAAGTTCTTACATTTGGTCTGAGCAAGATGGAATTATCATCTGCTACTGTGATTGCCAAACGAGTAGTTTTAATCAGCTGTTGTCAAACCCTCCTTAGAATCTTGGGATCTACAAAGCTATGCATGCTCCCCCTGTCTATCAAAATCAGTAGAGTCCCTTGTCCTACCTTCCCCTTGATTCAAATGGTCTTATGTGAGCCATTGCCAGTCATTGCCTTGACAGATATCTCAATCTCATCTTCATCATGCTCCTCCAATTTCTCTTCTATATCCTCTCTTGGATCAAGTTCACCTTCATCCACTTCACCTTCAACTGCATCTGTTCTAGAGGTCGACATAAGGTATTTGTGGTCACATTTGTGCCCAAAGAAATAACGATGATTGCACTTGAAACACGGTTTTTGACATTTCTTTTCCTCCAAGCTCAAAGGCCTATTGGAGGACTAGAAGGATTTGGAAGTAGAGGCTCCAACTGGTGCCATTCGTCCCCTCTGAACTCCAAGAGTAGCTAAAACTATGCCTTCTACCTTCCTTGTTTTAGAGTAAGCTTGAGACAAGGTTGTAGGATCAAAAGCCATAACCATATTCTTGATTTTTGGCTCGAGTCCACTCACAAAACTTGAAACATAGTAAGCCTTTGGAGCTTCAGGATACACTGTCAACATTCTAGCCCTTAGACTCTCAAATCTGGACATGTACTCTTTCACAGTTGTTGTTTGAGTCACCTTATTGAAATTATCCACAATATCACTTACATCTTCATCCCTGTACCTCTCACACAGTTCGACCACAAACTCAGGCCATGTAATTGTAGGATTGTTACGCATTAAGCTATAGTACCACAATTCCAATTCACAACATAGATAAACAGAGGCCAGTTCAATCTTCTCTACTTCAGCAATGATATAGAAATGAAAGTACCTTTCACATTCCCTCACCCAAGAATGAGGCATTACTCCATCAAAGGGCTCTAATTCCACCCTTTGCTATCGAAATCCATTGCTTCTTGCAGTTGTTGCACTACCTCCACTATCAACGAGAACTGGTGGAGGCGTAGGATCAGGTGGTCTGGCTTGCTGGCTTGCTCGGAATTGCTGTCTTGCTGGAAGAAGAATACCCTCTCCAACAACCGGAATCTGCCTTTGCCCCTGTTGCTCTAATCCTACCACCTGCTGTGATTGCTTTTCGAATATCTGTGACTGTGATTAAAACTTCTATTCCATGTCTTGCTTCGTTGACAGAACCCAATTCATCATCTGCTCAATCCGATCAGGATGAGTACTACCTGCATCGGCTCTAGCTACAGCAGCATAAGTTGCATTATTAGTAGCAGCATTGGCAGTATTATTAGCTGCATTAGATTGTGTAGTCATTCCTCCTGCCATTTGTACTTTTTTCCTTCGCCTGGCAAGGATTGTGTCAACTACAGCAGAAATCAATATATAAGGCCTGACAAATGTGAATGGAATAAAATTGAAGCAAGATCAATCCGATCGTATGCAAATCTCAAGCTCTGATACCAATTGTTATGAATCAAGATCAATCTTGATTCATAACTTAGGTTTAAGAGTTTAGATGAGAGAAAAAAGTGAAAGAGATTAAAACTCAGAGAGATGATTAGAGATGAGAGAGAGAATTCCAAGATATTTTCATTGAAGAAATGATTATTACATGAGATTGAGCAATTTATACTAACTCAAGATACAATGCATCGAAACTAAGAACTAAATGACCCCAACTAATCTAGCCGTCAAAACTGACCCGCAACTAACTTATGAAAGTCAAAACAACACCAATAAAACCCATTTTCCTACCAAAGGACAATACAAAAGCAATTGAACTAAAACAAGCTAAAACATTATTCTAGACCAATGCCAATCATAAGAAAGATCTAAATTTGAACTCCAGCTTGAAACTTGCTTATTTCATGTTGGAGTCCATCCAACATTGCTGTACATCTGAGTATGTTCCTGCTTCTACCTACAATGCTTGCATCTATTGTTCTCTGATGATCTCGTGCCGTTCTGTAAACCAATACCTCGCATTTGTTGTTCTCTGATGACCTCTTGTTGTTCTCTGATTATAGCCAAGCCCTAAAGCCAATACCATTTTGTTGCAACTAGTACAACTAACATCAAGTTCTCACATTTGTTGTGCATTGATGAACTTGAGTGTAGTAGCTGTGACCCAAGAATTACAGCTCCTATCAAAAAATTCAATTGTTTAATCATGCAAAACCCAAACGTTATGCTACTGTTAATCTTGTAGAGTCCAGCTATTGTCTTGCTTAGGAAGAGGCTTTCAGTAGTTCTCAAGTTACCAAGGCCTTCAGGGACCTAGCTTGCACATTCCCTTGGCATCCTTAAATGCTACTTCCAATGAGTGCAATGAGCTTATCAATGAACTAACATTAACTTCTCTGAAATCTGCTAGCTGCTATTATTTGAAAATTGAAGTTACGGAAATCTAAGCTCCCTTTTCCCAAACTCTTGCACATTCAACCATAAATTGATGACTTTGATCCTTGCTATCCCCAACGCATACTTCCACCCCTTTCACTTGCCAAAACTGAATAAGATTGCACAAAAAAACACCTAGCAATTTGCTTCCCACTACAACAATCCAGCTCAAATTCTTAAAAAATTGAAACTTTGGCCTGAAAATTTTGAACTTTACTCCACCAAGCCAAGTTCTCCAATGTCACGGTTAAACTCCAAGGAGATTCTTTCACAGTTTGAACCCTCAAGGTAGCCTAACTAACAGCCCTCAGCCCGCAGCACACAAATCCCATATTATTCACAAACTGTTCAGCTTCTATTTGAATCTCCTTTTGTTTCCTACATTCAAATGGTATTCTGTAGCTAAAGTGATTCAAGGAAACTTGTATTCTAGGCTATTTAAGTATCCAATTTTTTCTCAAATGAACAAACTCTGGTCCCTTATCAACGAGCACAAGTATGAATGCAAAATACACTAACCCTTGAATCTATTGGAACATCAAAACGGCTTTGTATATCTCTAGATCAAGGTTAGATTTCTTCCTAAATTCCCTACTGAGCTGCACAATTATTTCTGCTGGAATTGATCTTAATCTCTCGCTGATTTTCTAAATAGAAGCATTTTATTATTGCCATCAAGCTGACCAATTTCCTCAACTTGTATGTGATCTTGAACTATACTTAATTAACAATACTTATCATCATTCTTTTGCCCCTGCGAAATAGATTTCAAGGATTCAGGTGGCCTCACATTCGCTTGTATTTGAGAAAGATGTTCTTGACTTTAGCTTGACCAACCTAAGCATGTAACTCTTGATATAAATTCCTTGTTAATTTAGGATAAGAACCCAGCAGAGCTTGCATGACCACATGTTATAGTCGTAGTAGAATCTTAGCTATAACCTAGGTGATGAAGAGGTTAGATGAGAAGAGAAGGGAAAGAGATGAGGATTAGAGAGAGAAATTAAGAGATGAGAAGTAGAGATAACTAGATATTTTCATTGAATGCATGAATCTTACAAGGTTACAACTATTTATACTCTTACAAGATATAAGTTCAATCAATGAATCTAGACATATACAATCAAGCACTACTGACATAGAATTGGAACTAGCCGCCACATTAGACCAAGAATTAACCGCCAAAGGCCAAACCCTCAACTAACATTCCCGCCTTTTTCTTATTGAACAACAAACACACCTTCGGGCTATGACATTACCCTCCCCTTGAGCTCATTCTTGCCTCAAGAATGGAAAGAAGGGAATTGAGATTTCAAGAACCACCAATGTCTCAAGAAGCATTCTCTTTTCCCAAATTGGCCCACTGAACCAAAACTTGCTCAATGTCAACTCCTTGCTACTGCACTATCCTCTTACCAAGAATAGCTAAACTAAAGACTTATACTAGTTATTTACTAGTTTGTTCACGCCTATGGATTATTATGAATACTTGATACTTCATCCCATAAGGCTTATCTTCCTGAGACATGACAATACTTCTCCTCTTCCTCCCCCCCCCCCCCCCCCCCCCCCCCCCCCCCCCCCCCCGGCGATTTGAAAAGATTCTTGTCCACAAGAATCTAAGTTTGGGATTGTTCTATGCAGCCTTGCCAAACCGCTTGATCATTACAGCTAATGGTATAGCAACTCTCAGCTTCATACTTCTGATCTGGAACCAATTCTTCAAGTGCAACCCACCTTTGCTCCTTACTATAAGAACTTCTTTCCTTCAAAGTGCTCCAACTCAGCTTTAATTGTATTAGCTAAGAATGATCTCAAACTCATGCTGAATTCCTCAGTAGCAGTACTTTGAGGATTACTATCAAGCTGATCATTTTCCTCAGCCTTTAATGACAGGTTTGATCTTAGCTAATGCAACATGAATTGCAAAAACTTATTCCCTTGTCAACCACACCAAACTACATTTCTGTATGACATCTTGAAGAAATATATTCTCTTCTTGACTGACTCCAAGCATTTACTTATCTCCAAGTCTTCAAGGTTCTTTTGAACTGAATTTAGACAACCAAAGGTAACCCGACCAAGGAAAGATTGAGAATTCCATGAGCTAATCCCTAACTTACTATTTCTGTTGAACTCATCCGCTTGATGCAGTTGCTTTGAATCAAGAGGCCTACTGTCAACATTTTTGAATGCCTTCACATCAATTTTAAGTAATTTATCTTGCACTTTGCTCGAACCTTGCTGATCTTCCAACTCAATTGCTCCTACTGCTAACTGAACTATTTCTGCATTACACATAAGACCAGGAATTCCTCTATCAAACTTACGAAGTAGGAAATCAAGACGTTTTTCCTTGTGAACTAAGATTGGCTTGTCCCTGACTTTTAATTTCTTACTGGTTGAATGCAGAGCTGCAGAATCAAACCACTGTAATGCAGGTCAACCGACCAATTTCGACTTCGACTGCTACTGCAAATCAATCTCCTCTTGAAGATTCAGGTCATGTTGTGGATGTAACAATCCCATTTGATCTAATTAGTGCGTTGCATCATCTATCTGTTGAGCAACATGGAGTTCTACCGAGTGCCATTACGGAGTGGCAATATCTTTCAGAAACTCTCTTGAACTGGCTGTAATGAACTACTCAAAAGCCTTTTGCTCAAATTCTTGCTCAATGATAATTGAATTCAGTAATTGATGACTTCCACTGCTTTGGAAAACTTGTATGTTCTGTTCTTCCATTGCAGCTATAGCCATTAAATTGTCACTGAATTCCCCATTGTCAGCAGTATTTTTCACCCTTTCGAGCTCAGATTCAAGCTGTAGTGTTTGCAGTATTTTCCAATGAACCTCTAATTCTTCCTTTCCTGAATCGAAAGGTCTCAATCCAACCCGATTTGTCATGCTATTTATCTCTCGAGTGCTTCCAACTTGAG
This sequence comes from Simmondsia chinensis, assembly GCA_018398585.1. Lineage (NCBI taxonomy): Eukaryota > Viridiplantae > Streptophyta > Magnoliopsida > Caryophyllales > Simmondsiaceae > Simmondsia > Simmondsia chinensis. The sequence goes on from JAGTTD010000007.1 coordinate 23,341,511, forward strand.
CTTCAAGATCAACCCTTTGTTATAGCAAGTTAGGCTACTGCACATATGTTTTCTTATCCTGTAAAAGTGTCCTATAAGCTTGAGCAGATGTTTCCTCAATCAGTTCCTTGAGTTGAGCTTCTACACCAATCTTTGATTCCACCAATGCGACACTCCATTGCACCCGAGTATTTGTAATTGTGAAATCAACGTTGGGACTTGCTGTTACATCATCTATTTGTAGTAATGAAGGATCAAGCACCTGTTGTACAGCTGCTACATCAGTCTCATCTCGTACTTTTAAATCATCTTGCTGCTGTACCCATGCCACTTGCTCTAATGAGTGCAATGTTGCATAATCCCCTTACTGCACTTCTGTAGTTCCTAGATTCAAGCTTAATCCAGCATAATTCGTCACATTAAGCTCAAATTCTTGCTTAATTCCCTACTGTGAGTGTTGATTCCACTTTTCCCGATGGCCAACATCATAATTGAATCCAATTTCCATAGTTACCGGCTGACCATTGAGCCGTTCTTGCAGATCATTGAGCACTTTTTGCTGTTTCTGAAAACAGTGCTCTGTTTTCTACATCAACAACTCCATCTCACACTGAAATATTTCAAAGAATTGTTGCATCCTCAAATCCAGCTTCTCAAGTTGATTTGCTTCAGTTTTTGCTCCAAAATTGGTATTACTACTAGCAGTAGCGTTAGCTCCAAATGTAACAGTTGTTTGCTCCGTATTTGGAAGCCCTGTAGTGCAATCTTCTTGGTTTCATGCTAATCTTGTGACTCTGTTGTTGGACGTGTATCCTTGCTCTCTTCATTGTCCTTGTGATCTAAGAAGACTCCCTAAGTCTATCAATTAACAACATGACTACCTTAGGCTGCTCCAAATGCAACTTCTTAATCTTGGATAACCTTGAAATAACTTGAAAATTCTTCTCAAGTAGCAAAAATCTGGAGCACAACCTGTGTAGACCACATTTGATCTTTACATTGCTCTCATTTTCCAATTTGAATAACATTTCCTATGGTTTAAGTGAATGACCAAGCGATTATAGTGCTCAACTACAAAAAGAACTTCACTCTCAACTTCCTTGAGCTCAAAACCTCAATTTGAGCTAGCGATTGGATCACAACATCAGAATTTGCTCCCACATCCGGCGCTTCAAGCTGCAATGCCTCAGTTTCAGACACTTCAGGTTGTAATGCATTGATATGCGGTCTTAATGCTTCAATTACATCTACACTTGAAGTTGAACTAGTACTCCTTGACAAGCTAACAGCAGCTTGATCAATATAATTCAAATCCTCGACCAACTGCAATTGATTGTTACTGAACTCAGCATTCTCATCACCACAGCTCCAATTCTTTCCCACTTACACACTCATTTGCATTGGATCTTGTTGTACAGATTGCTCATCAGGCTTTAAAACATCAATTTCAGATTTGAATTCACATAATTCAGGTTGTAGTGCTTCCTTTCTAGATCGATTAATTGATTCCATCACAATTGGCCAGTCAGCAGTGGCTTGATGGGTCGTGGCATCAATCCAGCTCAATTGATCATATTTACTTTTAAATGCATCGATCTTAACTTTATTCAAGCTCAATTACTTTGGTTCAATTTTAAAAGCATTATTCAAGCTTGAATCTATTCTGTTTCTAGCAGAACCTGTAGAGGAATGTTGAGCTGCTCCTCCCTGTCAAACTGCTTGCTTGTGTACTTCAATGCTTGACATGTTGCATTCTTGTTGATGTGCTGCTAAGAGTGTAGCAATGCAGGCTTAAAACATTGCGAAATTTGTGTTCTTTGCTATTGGACTCTAGCAACTTTGCTCTGGCTGAAAAAATTTTAGAGCCACATCATTCAATCCAACAGCTAGACTTCTATCATAAATCATGTTTGATTCACCCCAACATAACCTACTTGAAGTAGATTCAATCAAGATAAATGCAGATCCCAAGCTCTCTTTGCGCAGAAGTAGCTACTTCAATTAAGAATCCAAAGCTTGAACTCCTAATCAATCGGTAATGCGATCCAGGATACTTGATATCAAATCATACTTGATCTAAGTGTATTCAACTAAATCGAAATAAATTAACTTAATCGAAAGCCAAAACCTGGCTCTGATACTAAATGTTTTACCCCAAGTAGAATTGGCTATAACCTAGGTGATGAAGAGGTTAGATGAGAAGAAAAGGGAAAGAGATGAGGATTAGAGATAGAAATTAAGAAATAAGAAGTAGAGATAACAAGATATTTTCATTGAATGCATGAATCCTACAAGATTACAACTATTTATACTTTTACAAGATATAAGCTCAATCAATGAATCTAGACATATACAATCAAGCACTACCGACTTGGAATTGGAACTAGCCGCCACATTAGACCAAGAATTAACCGCCGAAGGCAAAACCCTCAAGTAACGTTCCCACCTTTTCTTATTGAACTGCAAACACACCTTCGGGCTATGACACCACATCATACTTTTCAAAGATTTTCATTTGGTTGTTCTTGTATCCAATCCTTTGGAACTTCCTCTCCTTAAACTTCACTTTGAAGTTACTCTTAGATTGAATTCGTTCGCTGCCTTCGCTCCACAAGTGAGGTTGCTCAACAAATTTGTCAACCAACACATCAGCGCTGCTGAATTCACCTCCGTTAAGCTCAACAACTTGCTCCCTATTGCCATCTTGCATTGAGGAAAGTAACAACAATCGTTCCAAAGGTCTCACATTGGGTTTTACTATTAGAAGAACACCCGGATCATCCCTCATAGCACGCTTCCAATTCATCTTAGTCCACTTAAGTGAGCCTAGCTTGCATCTAGCACATGAACTTCTAAATAGCCTTGCACATGATTCTTGAGTGAACTTACCAGATTGCCTTGCTGCATTTATACATGAATTCAGTGCTAGATTTGGGAGGTGAGGAGCTTCCCTTGATACTTTATCAATGTCCCTACATAGCACTTCTACTTGAGGAAGTTGTCTATTAAGTTGTTCTTGTAGGCTATTGATCAACAGTTGCATTTGTTGGAATTTCTGATTCAACTTCGGATCCAATTCGTACAATTTCTAATCTAATTCCTCCCCTAGTGAATGCTGCATTGCTGCAAGCCGCTCTTGCATCTGAAGCCGAAATTGTTCACATTGCTTTACTTCGGCTTTAGTTCCATATTCAGCATTACAACTAACAATAACATTAACACCAGAATTAACAGTTGTTTGTTCTGTATTTGGAAGCTGTGCAGTACAATCTTCCTAAATTAATGCCGATCTGGTGCTTTGGCTACTCGATTTGTATCCTTTCTTAGCCCTCTTGATACTTCTTTTGATCCAAGCCTATCGAAGGACATCAAAAACACCTTGGACTGTTTCATTCCTTACTTCTTGGACATGTATAACTTGTCAAGAACTTCTTTGTTTTCTTCAAGTTGTAAGAAATCTGGGGCACTTCCATTATATTCCAGAATTGGCCTTTCTTTCTCTATTTATTTCTTACTTGAGTAACACCTCTCACGGTTAAGGTCAACTATCAAACTAAGTTCAACATTCTGTTGCAGTGAGAGCTTTAGCCTCAATTTCCTTACACTTTGGAGCTCAATTTGTACTTGTGCTTTAAGTACAGCAAGGAATCTTGATTCCTCAACTTGTCCCTCCATTTTGATCATTCCCTTCTTGATTGAATTGCTCCAATTTCATATTGTAGTGCTCCCAATCTAGATTGTTCTACTTCCCAAACATTCACAAACAAAGTTGAACTTGTCTTTGGCCAATTGTTACTTACGTGGTCAGTCATAACTTAATTCCAGCTCTCTTGATCTTGCTTATTCCCAAACGCATCACCCTTATCACCAACATTCCCTAGCATTCCATCACAAACAACTTGACGTACTGACACTTCATTAAACTGACTCGCAGCATCATTAACCAAGGTCAAATTTGTTCCATTTCTAGCAGAATTTGTGAAGGAGTTTTCAACTGTTTCTCCTTGTACAATCCTTGTTTGTGCATGGCGAATGATGGAAATTTTGCATTCTCATTGATGTGTTGCTGAATTTGGAGTTGTCTTTGCACATACGGCTACTAAGATCGTTGCAAGATAAGTTTGTAATCTTGTGTGATCTGCTGCTAGTGGGCCTTAACTCGAGTGATCTGTTCTTCCTGAATCGCATTAACAGCAACATTTCCAGCTCCAATTGATCGGCTCATGCTATAAATCATACTTGATTCAATACAACTCAATTTAATTGAAGTAAATTGAACTAAATTAATGCAATCCTCAAGCCATTCACCAATGGTCAGAACTAGGAGGTCTAGTGCTCATGAGAATATGAAGCCAAAGGGCTTAACCTTGATTTGATCTCCGCTTGAGCGTCCTCTTAAACTAAGCACTATAACATGAAGGGATGAACCGAGTCATGCCCATGGCAGCTAAAGCAGAGGCATTGATGACATCCCAGTGGATAAACGTATAGACATTGATGGCCATTCTTGCAAGGGTTTCATGACTATGCTCAAATGCCGGTTAGAAATCGAGAACCAAAGAGTCCAACAAACAATTAGAGACGCCTTTGCGATACAACATGCTGAAATAGAGCACAATGCAGCGGCCTAGAGTGGAAACACTGCCGCCATGAGAGCAGCGAAAAATAACGTTGAAACCTCAATGCATGATAGGTTTCACAAGGAGACTCACAGAATCTTTGTCAAAATGAACTCAACATTGTCTTCTACTGCTACCCCTATTGCGAAGGACATGGCAAGTCAGATAGTAGTTGTGGTCGAGCCTATCTTGGTTAGACAGGCTGAGGCCCATAATGGTTTGGCTCAAGTTGTTAGAAAAGATATCAGGAAACTTAGGCCCGCACCTCTTCTGTCAGCACCAGCTAGTTACCTTCGTAAGGCGCCTTCAGGCTACCGATTACCAGTGATTAAGGTTGACTATAATGTTCTTGAGAGAATGAAAAACCCAATTATGGCCAACCCAAGTGTTAGGCACTTGGAATCTAGCTATAGGAACAATGTGCCAACTAGGGATGTTGACCCTTCAAATCAGAGTTTTTCTTAGGCCTTGAGGGATCTCTACCCTAATGTGCCAGTGTTGCCAATCCCAAAGATTGGGGGCAAAGCCATTCGTACCTGCCTCAGGTAGTAGAGGTTACCTTGGGGCCCACTCGAGGCCTTAAAGTAGGAGTGCAAGCGCAGGAACCCCCTTTTAAGATCTAACCTCTCCTTCCTAGACCTCTCCATACTTATCTCATCGGGGAGCAAGTTAACCTCCCACTTTCTCAAGATCATGACTTGTGGGCTGATCCGATAACAATGAACTAACAGCTTACTAATATTAGTGTGCTCCCATGCATGCCATATAACCCGGGCCCTACTGAGACATACGTTGAGGCCAACCAAGCTCAATGCCAAATTGATCTAGGGGGGGTTACCCCCGATGTTGGCAGCAATAACCATTCCCACACCTTCTTGCAATGGGTGCTCAGAGGTATAAAATCCCCATGTTTAACCTCTTCTTAAGGAAAGGGACTGTGTCTGCTCTTGAGCATTTGGCAAGATTTAATAGCTAGTGCTGGGAAGTGACTGACAATTAGTATCTCAAGCTTAGGCTATTCCCTAGTTCTCTAATTGGGACTGCTTTGTAGTGGTACATTGGCCTACCTCCTAACTCCATCTATTAGTTGGACAACATGGTTAGGCAATTCTAGGTTTAATTCATAAGGATGGAGCTAGGAACTTCCATGTCTGACTTGGCTTAAATGAGGCAAAAGCTAGGTGAATCTGTAGAAGATTACATTAACCAGTTCAAGAGAGCCAGGTTAAAGTGCACAGTAGCTCTTTATAAAGTTAAATACGCCATGCTAGCCATAAATGGCATGTATATAGAATTTTGGAAGAAATTTGAGGGTACTAACTTCATGACGCTCCTATAGCTGGCCGAATGTGCTGCTAGAATAAGAGTCCGTCTTGAAAGAAGAAAGGCTTTGGAAAAATTAAGTGTATGCAACTTAAGTACACAACTGCATAGAAGAGGATGAAGATCCTCCATATGAGATTGATGTTGCTGAATACGTCAAAGGGCCTCCTACGATTTGCAGTCCGTTAGTTAAGAAGGACGTCAAAGCCATGAAGTCTTATCCACCCCAAGACTTGAGAAAGTACTCATTTGACCTCTCAAGAGCTAATGTAATATTTGATTTGCTTGAGGAAAATACCAAACTCAAGATCAGGGATAAACACAGAAAACATGATCCTAATTTGAATAGAGGAAATGTATACTGTAAATGGCACAATTCTTTTGCACATTCAATAAAGACCTATGTCATCATCAAGAACGTGGTTCAAGATGCCATAGAAGCAAGGGAATTAATGATGCGTCTCATATTTTTGTATCTTTTATTTGTTACTTTAGCTATTTTGCAACTCTTTAATTATTGTTATATCTCACTTTGGCGATTTTATGTTCTGAAAATTGTCAAATTTTGGTGCAAATAGGATGAAATACGTTGTGTGAGCATCTAAGTCAAGTTAATCTCTGATCGGGTTGAGATCATATGAGCCTAGCCAGACACGTAGCTTCAGCCCACCTGATCGTGCCTCACTTCACCATTCACAAACCTGCCCAGCCGGGGCCCGTCAGTTGCTGTCCAGTACCTTCACAACCAGCTCCAACCTCCGTCCCAATGTCACCAGCCACCGGCCCAGCTTGTCCGGCCCACCACCACCTGTAGTAGGCAAGTCCAGTTCCTGATCGACCACGCCCGGTTCAAGCAGACATCCGCCACCAGCACAGTCCAGTTCTGGTCGAACCACCAACAAGAACAGCCACCTGACCTTCCGCAGCGCATCCATGTCCAGCCCAGCTTAGTCTAGGGTATCGCTGCAGCAGAATCGGATTTGGTGAGGATCGTATTCAAGCAGTCCAAAAGGGGAGATTTTAGGGGGTTATTCTCTGTTTTTTGACAACCCTCTTCAATCTCTGTAGCTCTTTCTCTTGGTTTATTTTACTTTTCTTTTTCGTTAATTTGGAATGAGTGCGAAATTAGCGTGATGACTAATATGGGTTCGTTTATCTCCTCTTTCATCACTTCATCCTTGATGGAGAGCTAACTTGCTCTCTAAGGTTAGATGGAATTTTAGTCTTTTTAATCTTGCATTACATTTAATTTGCGTTAATTTGATGGTTTACATAAATTGCTTGATTGAGATAAATACTTTAAAGTATTATGTTTTTGTTGATGATTCAATTGAGATGATTATTGAGTTTGTAACCTGTGATCATTGATGTTGATATTTATAAATTAATTATTTGTGCCTGTAGCTTTAGGATTAATTAATCTACCAATAATATTCACCGAATCGTTAATTAAAGTCTATCTTCACTACGCTTTAGTTAGATAGGGTCAATGCGTGATAATTAACAATAGGTTAGGTAGAACGTATTTTCCTTATGCTTTAGTTAGATAAAGTCAATATGCGATACTAATAACATTGCCTTAGTATGTTGAAGCTTGGAGCCTAAACCATTACTTGTGTGACAATCAATAATTCTAAGTTAAGAGTTAATACAAGAATAATTGGCTAATGAAGGATTCGAAACCCTAGGTTCCAATTCCAAACCCTTTTCTTTCTTAGAAGTACAATTTGTTAGTTTAATTGTAGTTTTCTTGGATTAATGAACCCAAAATTCTAAAATTTTCCACAAATCAATTTTGGTCACAAAATAGATTCACGTGCTCCTAGTCCCTATGGTTCGACACCCTCTCGCCCTAAAATTCAATTTAGATGTGTTTAGTGAATAGGGTTCAACATTAAGTTTTAAAAGACGTAGAAAAACATCAAGATTTTGGTGACGTTGCTAGGGACTAGGCAACATTCGTGGTTTATTTTATGATTTTCTTTGATTCATAAGTTAGGATTTTAAATTTCTTATAATTGTTATTATTTATTTTCTTTAAAAAATATAAAATTTTTTTTTAGCATTATACGTCTTGTGATTTTCGTGAGTTTTACACGTGTTTTGTTATTTTTATTTCTTTCTTCTTTTTCGTGCTTAGGTAGAATTTAGGATAGCTTTTTTTTTTTTTTTTTTTTTTTCTCTTTTTAAGTGTTTGTTTATTTTCTTTCTAATTTTTCTTACTTAGTTTTGTTACTTGCTTTTTGTGACTGTTTGTTTATGGACGGTCATCGCTCTTTGTCTCTTGACCTTACCATTCTCGACCATAAAATTGAAAGCACCTCAAAGGGACCATAGGGCCTAACACCAAGCACAAACTACAAAGGCTAATGAATAACAACCACATGCACTTGTGGAGTTACTCCCACCACATACGCATCACCTTTGTGCATTGGGTTGTCACCTATAGCCCCGCAGTTTGAGCTTAAGCCACGTACCATACAGATGCCCACATCATTCCATGGCTTTGGCAGTGACAACCCATACAATCATTTGGACAATTTCATGGAGATTTGCTTAACACTCAGAAGAAAGGGATAGAAAAGAACTTAAAAATGAAAACTTACAAACTTTCTTCCTTCCCTTCCCTCTTCCTCATGGTTTTCTCTCCCTTTTTTATTTTTTTTTATTTTTTTATTTTTATTATTATTATTTTTTTTTTCTTTGCTTTTAATCTTGTTTTTAAAGATTGAATGATGATCAAACATTTCCCTAACATGCCTATTTATAGTAGTCGAGGTTAAAAATACATGGAATAAAAAACTTAAACAAGCTTCATCCTCATTAGCTCCAAAAATTGCTACTTGCTACAAATTGCCTTTTTTTTTCATTTTTTTCCACTTTGCACCGCCCAACCATGCAAATTGCATCAAGTTGTACTTCTTCATGAAGTGTTTAACTAGTTTTTGCTTTTGATTTGTCCAAATTGTCGCCTAAAATTGCAAATTGTAATAAGTTCTTCATGATCTTGCTTGTTCTTACCTTAGTTGTGTGGTTTTCATGTAATTTGCTCATTTGTTGCTTTTCTTTGATGTATCATGCTTCTATTTTTCTTGATGTTGATGATAAAACCTAGCAAGAATTAGCATAAAATGAGCGTTTTTACAAGAAAATAACAATAGGAGCGAAAAAAAAAAAAGCAAAAGCTATAAAAATTAGATGTAAAATGGTTAGTAATTGAACCTAAAAGTTATGAATAATTGTGTACTAAATTGGACTTATTAAAATACCCCAAACTTAAACATTACTCGTCCTCGAGCAAGGCCAAATATCAAAAGGCAGGATCTCATGATTTTTAAGAATTTTAGCGCAATTCAAAGCAAGGACACTTCAATTAGAAAAGAATGACCAAGTTTTAAAGCTCAAAGTTCTTAGGGCAAAACATTCTTTCGAAGAAAAAACCCATCAATCACCTAGGTAATCGATTCAAAAGCTAGCTAAGAAAATTAAGTTTATATGTTCTTTCTGATTTCAAGACATTCAAACTGAATAAATGAAAAAAATCATGTCACTCATAACAAGATTTATAAGGTATGCCCAAGACTAAAAATTACTCACAAAATTTTTTCTTTCTTTTTTTTTGTAACGAGGGACTGGTTTGCCCCCGCCAACCCTGGCCCATGAGGAGGCCCACAGTCCCTATGAGCAGGTAAGTCATGAGTATATCTTCAGTGAGAATCAAACTCCTAACCCCTGGACAATGACCACATGGGTAGGAGACGTCACTAACTAAGACGCCCTCATGATGACTGCATGATATATCTTCAGTATAAATCAAACTCATGACCCTTGGGCGATGACCGCATGGGCAGGAGATGCTACCAATTGAGATGCCCTCATGACGAACAACACATATCCTTGAAGATAAACGTTTATACAGGATGACGGTGCTCAGAGATGCTTTCCTATTTTCTCTTTTTTTTCATATTTTTCTTTTACTTGGACTTAGGCATAACTCTTCAAAATCTATTATTCAAATCATAATATTTATGTAATTCGTTCAAAATATGAGCATCTTTAAATAAGAAAAAAAGGAAAAACAACCATGCTAGCTAGTGAACTCAAACACCATAATTTTATCAAGATAGTGCCTTAAAATAGATCATGCTTTGCAATTAGAACACAAGAACATTTGATTCTTAGGTTATTCAAGTCTAATCAAAGTAAAAGAACTAAGAAGGGTAGAAATATTTCCTAACAAATTATTATGGTAAGATCTCAAAATTATTTCATAATTTTAAATTGGTTCAAAATGTGCAGCAAAATGTGACTTAAACTATAGAAAATGGAAAATATTTTTGTTGGCCTACACTATCTACATCACCATACAAAGGCTCCGAACTCTGTGAGGCACTAAAGCTGACCCTAAACAAAAAATAGAATTAAACAAAAAATTTTCTCTCCCATCCCCAAACTTAAAAATTAACATTATCCTCAATGTTAAAATAAATACAAAGAATGAAGTAGCAGGTAACCCCCAAACGTTGACATCATGTTAACCCCCAAACTTGTTTCAAAAACCTGTTCAACAAAATGTAAAGAATCATAAAAACATAATAAAAATGAAAGGAAATTAAATGAAAAGAAGTAAAGAAATGAAATTTGGGTTGCCTCCCTAGAAGCGCTTAACTTATAGTCATTAGCCTAACTTTTTTACGGCGATCTACCCAAAAGGAGAATGAAGTTTCCCCCATCCACTCTCAATGACCATTTTCTTTCGTGGATCCTCTTCGTACCCTTCTTTACATGACCACCACCACCTTCTCTAATCATCGGATCCTTAAGCTTAATGTGCCACAACTTGAATTTTCTTTTCTAATCTTTTTTGCATTTTTTCACAAAGTCATCCTCGGCTCCGAAATCCTCTGACTTTGTTTTGACACTCTATTTCGATCGTTGGTGGTGGTGGGTCAGTCAAGATAGATTTGGTCATTGGTGGTGATGAGTTGGTCAAGGGGTTTATGTCACATTGAGGTGGTTCTTCTATTTTGTTCCCATCTCTCATTGTTATGGCATTAGGTTGTTTCCCTGGGTTGGTGATGATATTGATAGGTAAAGAACCTTTGGACCTCTCAGAACGTTGCCCTAATATAGTTCTTACTTGAGTTTCTAAATGTTGGATGGAGGCTTCTTGGTATCTAAAGTTAGCCCTGGTTTCACGAGTAAAATTTATCCTTTTATGCATGAACTTCTCAAATATCTCTACTAAGTCATATTTCTTTTCTTGAGGTGGATGATTGTGTGACCAAGGTGCATCATGAAGGTTCTAAGAAGCGTTAGGAGGGTTCATCCATCCTTGACTATAAGTGTTAGAGTCAGGCTTTTGTTGGGCTTGTTGATAACTTGAAATGTAGTTAGCCTATTCAAAACCCAATAAGGAAAAAGTATTACCTGCTTGGCACTCCATACTAACATGGTTACCTGCACCCAAATTCACATCTAACTATGGAAGTACGAGCAACTTTGACACTTACGTTATCCAATTGCTTTTGAATTAGTGAGATTTGAGCATATAACATCGTGGATGTATTAACTTCATGAATTCCCACAAGTCTTCTTGGTACAGCATGGTACTTAGGTCTCATATAGTTGTTGCTAGCCATCACCATTAGCAACATTCTTTATTAAATCTTAGGATCTGAGGAAGTAATGTCTCCTCATTGCATACAAAATAAGAAAAATAAACATAAAAGATAAAAGAAAGATAAAACTAATGAGAAAGCACAAAAAATACAACAATATAACGCAAATCTTAACAAAAACCAAATTTTGGGGGGGTGGTATGCCAATTGTTTTCTCTACAAAGTGAAAGAAATAGAAGAGGGGGGGGGGGGGGGGGGGGGGGGGGGGGGGGGGGGGTAACACTAATGATTTTAAGAAATTTGAAAATTTATCAAAGTGAAGTTACAAGTAAAAGAAAGATGTAAATAAAGAGAAAACCTAAGAAAAACAATAAAATAACACAAAACTTGATAAAACTTTACTGAAAACATAACAAAACTTATCAAAACTACTTTTTTTTTTTTCAAAAAAACAATCTTAACTTCTTAAAATGTTATCTAAATTAACTTAGAAGTTAAAATAAAGATATAGATAATGATAAAACCAAAAAAGTACAACAATAGAACATAAAAATTTCAAAAAAACGCAATTTTAGGGGGGTGCTATACGAATTTTACAAAAAATAACTGCACAAATCAAACAAGGTAAATGAAATAAATGAACAAATTGGAGGTTTTTTCTTCAAATTTTAAAGAAAATTTACGAGTACTAAAACTAGTGGTATCAATATCACTCAAATAAAAACAATCCCCGGTAACAGTGCCAAAGACTTGATGCTTATGTGTATTGCTTAGCAAGTTCACTAAGTCCTATCAGGTAATACAGAGTGAGTAGAGTATCATTCACACGAGGATTGACTATTAAGTGAGTACATAAATTATTAGTTTTTGCGCTATTTGAAAGACCATAAATTAAAGTTTTGAATAAGTAACAAATAAAAATGTTTAGTGTTTTTTTTTTTTTTCCAATTTAATAAGATCCATGCCATCCGATTTCACCTAGTTGTATAAATATGCCTTTCTATTATCGATATTCAAGTTATTGTTACATGTTGATAGTCGAAAACCCTAATTTACTAAATATTCTTTCTCGAGCAACATTTACCATACTCTTTTACATTTCAACTCATCAATCTCTTGCATGAATTTAAATAAGAAAAAAGTTTTAAAGATTCTTGGTTTTCATTTAAGACCACACAAATCGCGTTAATCTATCTCTAGCATTCACTCAATTTGTTGTGTTTATTACTTCAATAATCATCAAAAACCTCCTCTCGAAGTCATTATGAATCATTACAGGCTTTGAATGGTGATTAAGCACTCAAAACTCATAAAGAACAATAATAAACACTCAAACGGCGTAATAAACAAACTTTGAATACATTGAATTAGAAAAGAGCACGTATTACAACTTAGGCTACATCGTAGCCTTGGGAAAACAAAATTAGTTCATGATAGACATAACATAAAGCAAAACTAAAACAAAATTCATGAACTTAAAGAAGAAAAAGATGTAAAAGAACTTGAAAATGAAAACTTGCAAACCAAATTTTTTTCCTTCCCCTCTTCTCTCTTCCTCATTGTTCTTTCTCTCTCTCTCTCTCTCGCGTTCCTTGAATCTTGTTTTTAAATATTGAATGATGATCAAACATTTCCCTAACATGCCTATTTATAGTATTTGAGGTTGGAAATACATAAAGTAAAAAATTACACAAGCTTCATTCTCATTAGCTCTCTTTGCCGCCAAAAATTGCTACTTGCTACAACTTGCTTTTTTTTCATTTTTTTTTTCCACTTTACACCACCCGACCATGCAACTTGCATCAAGTTGTACTTGTTCATGAAGTGTGTAACTAGTTTTTGCTTTTGATTTGTCCAAATTGCCGCCCAAAATTGCAAATTGCAACAAGTGTTTCAGGATCTTGCTTGTTCTTGCCTTAGCTGTGTGGTTTTCATGTAATTTGACCATTTTTTGCTTTTTTTTTGTTGTATCTTGCTTTCAATTTTTTTTTTTTTTTGGTTAATGATAAAACCTAACAAAAATTAGCATCAAATGAGTGCTTTTGCAAGGAAATAACAATAGGAGTGAAATAGAGCAAAAGCGATAAAAATTAGATGCTAACAACAACAACAGCCCAGTGCCTCCAAGGGCTCCCGCAAAAGCAGGGTCGGGGGGGTGTAGATGTACACGACCTTCCCCTTGCCGGAAGCTACCCTGAAGGGAGGCTATTTCCGAGGACCCCCAACCTGAGAAGTAGGTCCACAGCATCAAGCATGGTAGCCTGGCAATAAGAGGGCAACAAAGCATGAGCATGGTAAAAAACAAGGCGAGCAAAACAAACAAATTCAAGCAAGCCAAACATTAGGCAACTAAACAATTAATAGGTAGATAAAATACCAATTGCCGGTAAGTGACTAAGCAGAAGTCAAATGGCAAGTCGGCAAGTAGCGAATCATGAGAGCAAGTACGCTACAAAAGTGTGCCAAGAGGAAGTCAAAGGCCTAGCATTAATAAGCTAGACTACCATACTCCAAACTGCTATATCTACTACCCCTATACTAGCCCTCCATTGGGCTCTATCTAAGGCCATCTCCTCCCGAAGGTTTAGGTGGGTGAGGTTTTGCCAGATCGTCTCCAGCCATCTCTTCTTAGGCCTTCCTCCCCCTCTCTTGCCTAGCGTAGTATGGGGCTATTCGCATCTCTT